>OU426980.1:133926204-135166832 GCA_911387785.2 Aelia acuminata | reverse complement strand
TTTCTAACTGTTTATTGATAATTCTCCTGTTGTTAGTAGTAAGTATTTTCTTTTTATTAAAGTAAAGTGGTTCAGCAACAAAATATCTTAAATCCTGTTGCTACTATACTCCTCAACTTTAGAAGTGATGCTACCTTTTTTCTTTTCTTTATGCTGTTTATATTATTTTTAAATTATCCATCAATAATAATTTCAGAATTTTGAAATAATTAATAAACAAGAATAAAATGTTTAAATAGCAACTTGTATTTTTCCTGCTGACATTGAAATTTCTAAAAAATGATTTATTGTGTTACTTATCTCATTACCATTGATGGTGTTTTTTTTTTTTGTTGCCAAAGCGTGCTTCATTCTTTCATTTTCAAAAGAAAATATTACATGCAGTGTTCAAATGTAAAAATGTATCTCTTTTTTTATTTAAGAAATGAGAACAAAAAAAGCTAGATGTGATTTGAATGACTTTGATTAATTCCCTTTTAAAAAACCTTACCATTATTATTTGAGTGGAAATAATAAAAGCTTAAAATTTCTTAAATTTTAAATCCATAAACTTGTGTGTAACAAGTTAATAATTTGATTCAAATTATTTCTATATTCTATTTTAAATATTTATTTATAAATTACCGACAATTTGATACTAATGATTTTTTTTTTAATTTTTAAAAAGTTGAGGATTTATTTTTTGACATTGTTTCTGTAATTAAAAAAAATTATATTGTCTATTGTTTGTTATGTTTCAAATTTTATTTTGAAATATGAAAATGTAAAGATTTTACACTTCAACAAAATTTGTAATTTTAATGTAGCAAAATTCTTTATTTTTATGGTGTTAAATATTATGTAAATAATAGTCTGTAGTTAAAAATAATTTAATTATTCCAATGTTTAACTTAAATTTACCTTTTGAATGTAATGAATGTTTATATCATAGGTCTACACTACTTCACTGAAAATGTGTTTGTAGAACCGCTCATCATTGTAAAGAGGTAATTTTTAAATTTTTTGTTAATCTTGTTCTTTTTATCATACATTCATCATAAAAGTTAATGCCTGAAATTACTGCTAAGCACAAAATATTAACTTGAAATGTGGTATTACAACTTCAAATACACTTAATTCTGATTATTTATTAAAAGTTGAAATATTATTTTAAATCAGCAATGTATATTGTCTTCCTCTCATCCAAACACAATAAACTATTGTTATTAATTTTTTTTTTTCCATTTGTCAATTATTTCATTCCTAGCAAGTTTTTTATTTTGTATTTATGCTACATTTTACTACTTTGTAAGACAACAAAAAAATATTAATTTCTCCTATTTAATATGCTTAATTTCGTGTAAATCTTTTTTAAAAATTGCTATCCAAGGATATTTATAGGATTTACCTCTCCTTTTATAAATCTTTAATTCAAAGATTAAATTTCGGTCCTTAGACTTCCAGCGATGGGTCTATGCCACAATTTTCAATTAAGTTTACTTACCTCAACTTCAAGGTTTAATTAAAATATATCATTTAATAAATCACGTACCATCAAGTATAATTTTATTTATTACTACTGAACTATTTATTAATACAACAATGGGTCATTCCATCCAGTTTAAAAAAAAAAAAAATTAAACCTATAAGTTTAAGATTTTGAGGGTTTGGACTTTTGATATACCACATCACACCATATTCTAAGAATATTATATATTTCTTAATAAAAAAACTTTTTTGAATTTTAAAAAAGTTCCCTTTTTGGTTTATTTGTAGTTATGCTAGCATATGATGAAAAAAATGTGTTCTAAATTAAGGAGAGTAACAATGCTTTCAAAAGATTAAAAATGTAAACATATAATGACCTAAAAGAAATAGTATGATTTGTCAGTTTTGAAATAATGGGCTCACATCATTGATTCCTTCTCTCTTAAGTACTCAAATTTTTACGACTTTTCAATATAAGCTCAATTTTTTTTTCACATTAATATTAATCAGAAAATTATTATTTGAGCTTATGGCAATAGAATCTCACTGAGAAATAATCTCACTTTGTTAACACGTTCATGCCGGGGCCGTTTTTCATTTGTTTTGCTATGAGGCGGCGCTGAAATTAAAATCGCGCTTCATCTGGCGGCTAATAATTCAGAACACAATCGAATGCGTACCGCCGGTGGCCCGCGCCGCCCGATGAGACAGTTTAGTGCGGGTCACCGGTGGCCCGCGCCGCCCGATGAGACAGTTTAGTGCGGGCCACCGGTGGCCCGCGCCGGCGTGAATGTGTTAAGCTAGTCCAGGGAGGTCTTGATGATCCTACTATGCTTGGAAAACTAGACAAAAATCAAGTTAGTAGGATTAATAGCAGGTTGAAGGAGGACTTTTATATGCCTGTGTGTAAGCCTTGTTACAATTCTCCACTAAATAAACTCACTAACCTCTGGAACTCTCTATGTGAGGTACTTGAACTTGATTTCAGTTTTGGATTGGGAAAGATCAAAAGTATTCTGTGGAAGCATTTCCGGATTTACGATGTAATCAACAAGTTGTACACATTACCACCTGTAATTGGGCATATGCCTGTTGGTGGGCTTATGTAAAATAAATAAATAAATAAAAGAATCAGGAAAAAAATTCTCCTTTAAATTATCTGGAAATTAACCTATAACCTTTTTATCAAGTGACTGAGGCGTTCATGAATCCTACTCATACAAAATAAACCAAGGCAGTGTCTAAAATCATATTCTATTTTTATTTTTCTCTTTCCTTACATTTTTTATGAACGAAAAAGGTAAACCTAGCTCCTGCAACCTGTAATGATTGCTTCACTTTTTATCCCATTACTTACTTCATACTTTATTTTTCATTAAAGGAAACTGTAATTAAAAATCTGGTCTGGTGCAAGTTTAACACAACTTTTACTTACCAACTCCTAGTTTTGACTGAACTTTTTTTCGTTAGCAGAAGCACCATACTGGAAATTAAGAGGGAACTAATAAAACTTTTTTTGGAATTGAAATTTTTTAAATTATAAATACGAAGTCTGGAACTTATCATTTGCATGGTGTATAATGAAGGGGAGTCCAGTTGGTTCCCATTACTTATAAGACTTCATAACTGGGGATCCCTTTGTAGTTGTATCTTTGGCGAATCCTGGGGGGGGGGGCTGCAGCCCCCCTATTGAAATTTTTTCATCATTTAAAGATAGAATTTAACTTTACTAAAAGTAAGTAAGGTAAAGAACAAAAAAATATGCGGAACAAGTAGAATTTATCTTGTGGGAAAGGATATAAAGGTAAAAAAGCAGATTGGCAAGTTCAGGAGAAGTGCTCTGGGGCTGCAGCCCCAACCTTTCAACTGGCTGGATCCGCCTATGAGTTGTATATACTTTGTTTTTAAGGTCTTAAAATGAATTCGGCCGAGGTCCAATGTATAGTTTAACCACTGACCTATGAAGTTTCAGACCGTTTTTCGATGTTATACGTAAGTGGAATCGATAAAGGTGGTTTTATGGCCTATAATATAGGTACTGTATTTTCGATTTTTGAGCGCGTTAGCCTTTTTCAGAAAAATATGGCCATGTTAAATTCTGATCAGATATGACAAGTTAATATATCTCAATTCAAATATACTGTGCAGAGGGGGCGCCCCCCCCCCCTGAGAGGTTAGGGAACCAATTAACTATTACTATTTCTGTATAAAAAGGGCTATCTATAATAATTTTTTTAACTCCTCAAATGAAAAATGGATTGTATTTAAACATTCAAATTAAATTTACAGCGTAACTTTGCACTATTATTTTAAATTAGGTGTTTCATGACACATAAAGATTTTTCCACCATGGGCGAATCCAGCCGTTTCTAAAGGGGGAAGCTGCAGTCCCAAAGGGGCGGGGCTGCACCCTCACAGCACTTCCCCTGGATCTGTCAATAAGCTTTTTTACTTTTATGTTACTTTCCTACAACTAAAATTCTACTTTTTCTGCATATTAGTTGTTCTTTACCTTACTTCCTTACTTTTAGTAAGGTTAAATTCTATCTTTAAATCACCAAAAATTGTCCAAAGGGTGGGCTGCAGCCTGGATCCGCCACCGACTTGTCGAGACGAGTGAATTGATTACACTTGTAACTTCTATTCTATGCTAAAATTATTACTTATTTTATACAATTTCCTCTTATCTGTAATATTTTGATCAGTGGCGAATATAGAATTTTTTTAGGTGGTTGGGAGGGGAAGATTGATGTGAGATAAGATTAGATGTTTTACTACAATTAAACTATAATGATTCCCCCCACCAACTATGGGAAGTGGGACTACGTCGAACACGGCGGTGCAATGTTGCATGATTCATTAAAATGATTCATATGACGATAATTATTTTTCTTAATATTACTAATATCCGGAGGGGATCGGTCATGGAAGACGTGGATGGCCCAAGCCGCTTGAAAAAGTTGATAAATAACATATATATTAACAGGCTGATGTGGGATGAATTGAGACTGGTATGAGCCAGAGGCAGCACCATGGTCGAAAACAGTAGGGCTAACAAGAAGGATTAAGATACGCTTATGCTGTTCTTCTAAGCTGATAATCTAGTCCAAGAGGTTTCTGATTAGAAGTAAGTTTCTCATATTATAGGCTAAAAGTACACATTCCACACACCAAAAATATGATCGTCTGCCATCTCAGATCGGAAAACAGTACATCGCAGAGAAATTATTTTTTTTTTTTAAATAAAATAGCACACGATTTCAAATCGAACGATTTACTCGAAGTTAAAGTCGCTTAAATTGTTTCTTTTAGATTGGTTGCTTTCTTGTAGAGCATGAGTCTCCATCAAACTGGTAAAAATTACCGAATTTTGAAGTTGAATAAAGAAGATATCATTCTATTTGAAATATTATGCCCTTTTATGTTAAAGAGAGAGCAATACTATGTGATCCGTAGTTGGCGAGTGATGTATATGCAAGAAATCGAAAAAAACCCGTAAAATTTCGCATATTTTAGGCCACTAAGGCTACAAATAGTTCCTCGTTTTAATTAGCTCTTTCCACAGAAGAAGAGGAGCCTAATTTTAATATTAAGCGCTCGTTGTACACAGAATTGAATGTTCTACAACTTTTATATGTAATGTTTTTCATTTTGGGTAGTTCTTTTCAAAGCAGGCGTTGGAACCATATACCTCTGCAGGCGATGGGGCAAGGGAAGGCAGCTGCTAGAAAATATGAGATAAAAGCTACTCATTAAATGAATTCGTATTAATTTACTAAATTTCCTTAAGTATTATATAAAAACATATTTTAATTATCAAATACCAATAAGTTTTATTTGAATAATTAATTGAGCCTTACATATTCAAAATACCCCCCCTGGTCATAAAATTTTTACCATCCTGCCCCCCTAGACGAAATCCTGCGGACGCCCTTGGTTGGAATATGAGACTAAATTCATTTTCCATCTAAAATTACATTAATTTGCGATACTTGATTATCGGTTAGTAGATTTTAACTCTGAATACACATCCTCCGCGAAATTTTATACACATCTATTTTAAAACGTTAAAATTTTCTCTGTGACGAATAGGTTTCGAGTTGTAACCAAAAGAGTGAAAAAAAAGGTCGGAAATTTCGATTTTGTTTTCCTATATAATTTTATGGCAACCGATATGAGGTGGCATACTTTTATATTTGTGGTCTATGAAATGAGTACAGTCATCCCATAAGATCAAAAGCTGCCTTCAAATCAGACACTACTTTTCGCCCTTGGCTCAAGGACTATAAGGAGGTGGCACAAAAAGATGACATTGCAGTTTTCCTTACACAAATTCTCTTGGCAAATATGCTTAAGAAAATTTCGGAACTCTAGGTGTTTCTATTTTGACTTATGATCTATTCTTAACTGATGATTGTAATTTTATACAAATAATCCATTAGGTCCCTGCATCCTCAAAATTCCCTTCCTACTGGACTCTACAGAATACAGTTAAAGCCGGCCGAGCTCGGATATTTTTTTTGTTTCATTGCTTCTATTAGGCTCGATTGGCAAAAATTAACTATCATACATATGTTTCTTGATTTCTAATGAAGGATTATCCACAAAATTGTTATCGGGACCAATAACTGACAACTAGCACTTAACTTCTTGATAACCCTGTAAGCTACTAAACATTTTTATGGAGATGTTATTCTCGTACTTTAAAAATGATCATGAAGTTTATCGTACTTTGAATAATGATATAATTAAAAACAATTATTTAACAGTCCCGATTTATCACTATAAATTGGTAACATTGTTTTAATAAGAACAAAACAAAACGGTAGGTTTTCAAAGGTGGCGGGTTTGGAGCCAGTTCGATGGAGTATTGATTTTTCCAATTCTCGTTCTTCTAGCCTGTCATTAGTTGCTGAATCTACCGGCTAACTTGTGGTTATTTTGTTCTGGATAAATAAAAGTGCTTGGTGCTAGGGATGGACGAGACGCGAGACCATAGGCTGCACTTGGCCCAAGAGATGCGGGCACAGAACTTTGACTTGATTAGGTTTGCCAGTTACAGGACTGCTTGCAAGTTAAGATTTATACAGAAAAAATTAAACCGTAAGTATTATCTGTAAAATATTCTGACGATTAGGTGAAAATAAAATTGTCAATTTTACTACTTAACTCCTACATATCCTTAAAACATTAAAAAATAATAATTAGTCCATTTTTAGCCATAATTTCATCTCCTTCTAAATACTTATAATTTGCCCAACTATTGTTTGTTTATTCAGTTGACGTCTTACGACTCAGGGTTAGTGTTATTTTGATAAAGACTTATCTATCCTTTTTCGATGTATTTTTTTTGGTGGCGAGCTTCATATATACATTGTTTACTTTTTGTTGGAGCTTTACTGTGCTTGTGAAGGCAGCATTGATTTAACTTGTAAATCTACTTCAGTCTATGCCTGCATTCTTGTTGAACTATTATAAGTAGGTTGCATGATAATGATATTCTTTTTTTTCCCTAGTTTTTTATTCAACTCACACATAGTTGTGCCTAGTGTACTTTTAGATGCTCATCCAAAAATTCTTTTTATGCTTAAGAAATATCTTATACGTGAGACTTATAACAAATTTTCCGTGTGTTATGTCTGATTTCCACTTGCTTTAAATTGTTGAATACTCTTATTAGGTCTATTAACTGTGGTGCTTTACAAGATAATAGTTTCCCCTGAAATAAATTTAAGTAATTTAAAAGACCGAAATGTTGATGACACAGGGATGCTCAAGGTACTAACTTTGTGATTGAAGGTAACTTAAATAATAACTTCAAGTCATTCTTAACTCGTCTAAATGTGTATAAAATGTCTGTTTTATTGGTATGTTATCAGTTTTGCATTATGCGTATGTTTAATTGACAAAAGTTTGGAACACTCAATTTTTATGTTGTTTTTAAAAATTAATGCTTGTGGCTTTCTGATTTTTCAGAGTGCTTGAATCGTTTGATGGTTGATCTTTATCTAATTTGACATCATCTCCCTGCCAGTTGGTTAACATTAGCCAAGAATCTATTATTGGATACAAATAGATTATTTGTACATTCAAGCTATTAATTAAGACCAGTAGGAAAAATATTCAGACATACAATTAATTGATATTAATCATACATTTTTCCTTACTTAGTCACCACCATACCTTGAGAAAGTACATAAACTAATATAGTTAAGCTGTTGATTTGAACTTCAATAGATATTTAGAGTAAAGAAAGTAGCTTTCGGGAGGTAGAAAAAATTAGTTCTAGGACCAACATCCATATTTATGGATTTTTTACTGATGTAGACTGACCATAAAGTTCGGTCTGACAAGGTTTTGATATTGATGCTACATACAACAACACATACTGTGCATTCGTAAATTATGACAATCTTAACGACAATCTTGTAATTTACAAAAATACAAATTATGGCGTTCAATCCCGTTTTGAAACCTCTTTCAAAGATTGGAATATGAAGTATGATTGTGGCCACGTTATGAACTAATTAGGACTTCAGAAAACCATTTTAGCCGTACGGTTAAATTGATATACGTATGACACAAGAGATTAAATTCTTTATTCTGAACGCAGATAATTCATAAAGAGAGAACAATCGATAACATATGATAACAACAATAATCGATAACATATTAATAGTATTTTGAATTGTAACAATGCACCACTACATCACTCCCCCCCAAGTGACAACGATAAGCAATATCTTCTGGAAGGCCTGATGATTCTTCCTGAAAACGTCCTTGTGTTCAAATCTGGTGGCGGTGGGATGTATCATGAAACCAGAGGGTCTGCGAACCGTACTGTCTTCTTCTTCTGGGGAGCAGGATGTGAGGTATCGGCTCCACTAAAATGAGCGGGTTTCAGGCGGTCTCTAGATACTGTGACAGCGTTCCCGTTCAGGAGTATCTTGAATGTCTTGGGTGAGCGGGAGATAACTTTGTGTGGGCCTGTCGAAGTGAAACATGGTGGAGGAGTTACAAATCATGATTCTTCAACTACAGTGTCTAACGAGGATGACCGGCTATGATTTCTGCTTCGGGGGGAAGTATTAACGACTAGCCAGTCATCCTCCTCAGTTTCAACTGCTGTGACTTTCATTTCAGGTTCCTCGGGGGCTGGGCTACCTCCAAAACCCAAAATGTAACAACAATAATCGATAACATATTAATAGTATTTTGAATTGTAAGAATGCACCACTACACCATTCTAACCTTTGGAATTCTTGCCTTGAGGGGGGGGGGGCGGTGTTCAGTATTTAAAATGTAATATTTAATTACTTAATAAAATGTAATTACTTTTTATGTGAAACTTTCTTTTAGCACAATGTTTTCTCTCAGATATGTGAGACCAACAGTAGCCCATTAATCTAGAGTATTCAGTTGATGAGCTCTCAGACGACCAGATATATATAGCAGCCCTATTGGTGCCTTTATTTAGATGATGTATGTTTCATGGGTATTCCTCTCTTAAGTGATTAAAATTACTTTGTTGCTCCAGTTCAATATATTGGTTTGGTGAATGTACTATAGACACATTGTGTCTTTGGCACTTTGTTTGAGAGCATAAAGCGTTTTCTTCCATTTCCAAGAATTTTAAATTTTCCTTTTCTCACAGACTTTGAAGAAAGTTTCTTCTTCCTCTTCATGTCTGTCTATCTTTGTTTTCTCCTTCAAAATAACTCTGCTCTATCTCCGAATCCTCATCCCGTTTCTCAATCATTTCTCTACCCGACTCTAACTTCACTTCATAGACACTATCGTCTTAATCGAAACAAAGTTTTATCACTTTTTTCGCATCACTTGGGTTGTCCAAGCTATAGTTTTTTTTCCAATTCCATCTAGAAATAATCAAATAGTGGTTCCTGCAAATTTTCAGCACAACTTGGGCCTGTCAGGCCAAAAGCATTTTTGAAAAATGCACAAAATTTAAAAGCAGAAATAAAATGTTTTTAACTGTAAACAATTTGAATTATGAGGAAACAATTATGAATGGTTATATTAGGTGTAATTAGTAATACTTCATAATACATCATGAAACGTGAGGGCCTGTCAGGCAAGAAACAAACATTTCCCTTCTTTTAGTCATTATAGAGGGTTCCCACCAAACTGAATTGAAGAGTTGGGGTAAAAAAAATAAGTAGACTGATGCGCCACCATTTAAGTGTAGTTGGACCACCTACACAACAAATCTTAACCAAAATTGAGGCCTCTGAGGATCGCATGGTCCCAAGGGTTAAAATGGGTTGATAATGCATTGGGCCCCCTCGGGGATCTGATCAGGCATCTGTGAAAATGCAATTATTAGTCCTCGTTCTCATACTGATAAAAAAGTGGAAGCTAGTAAATGGTGCCTAAATGGTTAATAATTTATATATTTCATGAAATTTTTAATATGTTTAGTTATTATGAGTTAATATCAATAAATTATTTTTAGCAGCATGTTCCTTGTGTCAAGTTCTCATATACGTGTCTGTCAAAAGTATAGTTTCTCACATATTGAAATGTATAAGAGTGTGTTAAAATATGAGTTTACAATATTGCTTATGCTTTCCTACAGTTCACCTTGTTGACATTTGGAATGTCATTGAAGCATTCAGAGAACATTCCTTAAATACCCTACAAATTGAGACTGAGTTAAGTATTTCAAGATGTGAAAGCCTTGTTTCTTCACTTTATGAGAACTTAAATAAGAGATTGCCTCCTTCACACCAGGTTGTAATTGATCAGAATTCTTCTGCGCTTCTAAATTGGTTGATTTCAGCCTATTCTCTGTAAGTAAAACTATAAAGTACTAATTCTGTTCTCTTTCCGTACATAATATATTTTTTCTTAATTTTATTCTGGTTTAGTCAAGTTTAGTGAAATATGTCGTTGACAAATGTTATATTTTTAAAAAAGCTTTTGTTATTTATTATTTACAATTTAAATTATTATTTTTCATCCTTAATCAAGGCCTTGTGGTTCACATTAATATAAATAGACCTAATTGATCATAATCATTCAAAATATAACCATGGTACTTGTTTACATAATAATGGAACTTAAACTTTTGGACTTTTTTGGGACTTTTCAAAAACTTGTTATTCAAATGGTGGTAATCTGAGATAAAATATAATATATTACTGATAAAATTAAATTATTCGCCGTATACTTGTAGTACTTGCCTATAACAATGTTGTTTGTTTCTTAAATAATAATTCCGTAAATAAATTATAAAATTCATATAATAACAAAATTTGCTTATGGCTCAATTAAAACAAACGAAACAATTATGTTGAGCAAAAATCAGTACCTGAGAGACGGATGAAATACCCACCTTACGGGTATTTCATCCGATATTGCTCTAGTCCCATATTTAATGTTGTCCGTTCCGCGTTATTTCCTTGATTTGGATCTTAATTGTTGTATTCTTCAGAAATGGCAATGTATTTTGCCAAACTCTGCTGTTCACGAGAAGCCTTTTTTTTTAAGGTTGTGCGTGGTGAGCTTGATCGCCGTCAGATCACCTTGCACAACCCTTGAACTAGAAACGATACTTCTCTACTGACTAATTAACCCTTATAACTCCATGGGTTGCAGTAGTAAAAGTTTTGTGGTTGAATCTGAACCCCAAACTTTATGTTTCCAACTCCTGTTCAATGTTTAGAAAATATGTCACAATCAGCTGCTTTCAGTTTCTGTTTAATAGATTTTGGAATAATATTCCATAATATGCGATATATGCATATTATGGATGGATAAATATGCGATTGTTCAAGTGATGTTCGGATGCCAGTTAATCTTAGATAAATTATGGTGATTATAGTTATTTACAAAATATAAACAAATTATGGAAATCCTAATAGTAGGAATGGTATTTATTCTTCTCCCTTTTTATTTTCCCTTCTATAAATAGTTTCAATGTGAGAAGTTCATATTCAAATCATGTTTATGATCAATTCAATAATTTTTTTTTAATTTTCATTATACATGTAATTAATATTAATCGATGTTTAGGGAAAACACTGGACGAATAAGAGTTTTTTCTATCAAGGTAGCATTGGCTACAATGTGTGCTGGAAAACTCATGGATAAGCTTAGATGTAAGTATAACCATGTGAGCCATATTTATTAATTTTCTTTGTTTAACTTATAAGTGGAGCATGATTCTAGGATGAAAATGAGTTGATCCATGTCCAAGGGTTCCATCCAATGCACCATTGGAGCTGAGAAAAAAATTATTTTGTATATTTTTTTAAAAGTATTTTTTCTGCTTTTGCTCTGAATGGAGTTCTAATTTATTATATGTCAATAGATTTGTTTCATTGTGTAGAAAATTTAAAAAAATTGTATTAAAGTTATTCAAATGTATAAGAAATCACAAAAACCAAGACTCTTTAAGCAAAGTAGGCCAAAAAAAATTTATTTAAGAAAAAAAGCTAATCACTTTAGTTATTTAGTTCTAGATAAATCATTTAAAGCTCACAAATTCGGATTTTTATAGAAATTAAAAATTACTAATTTGTGGATTTGATATCTCTGGTTCTTTTTTTTTTTAAAAAAAGTAAAAAAAAAAAAAAAAAATAGGATTTTCTCCATATTCAATGTTTCTACATCTCTTAAAATGCACATTACTCCTGATTACTGAAATGCTGATTACTGATAATTACTGTTCCAATCTATATCAACTACTTTAAGATTATATGTTTATTATAAGGAATGAAACCTCATTACCTTACCGTGTATGGGGTGCGTCTCATGGGTTGCTGATGTGGGGATGGTTGGTAGAAATTCCTTGGAAGTTCCTCCCGGTTAAGTATGTTGGACTCCCGGACCAACAATGAGAGCTGCTCTCCAGGCTTGCTGGAGGGTGTGACATAGGTTTGAACACCCTACTCACATAAGTTTTAGTTCACTAGTCATAGTCATGGATCTCCCCACTTATCCGGAGTTAATCTAGTCCCCTGTTCGGGTCCCCAGGTGGGTACTGCTTTATGGGATTCAGGGTGCAAATTGAGAAATATTAATTTAAGTATAGAGACCTGTAACATGAGGAGTTTAAATACAGTGGGTGGGTTAAAATCGGTGGGGAATGAGGTGGGGTATAGTTTAGATATCGTGGCAAGAGGACCGCTGGTCAGGGAAGGGCTCATTAAGGGAAGGTGAATGCACTTGGTGGTATGGAGGGAGCGGAAACTACTGTTTAGGGATGATTACTCTCTGCATTGAGGGACATCCAATTTTTCGGAGGTAGGTTATCCGTGGCTATATTTTAGGGGTGGTGATTTAAAATCGTGTTGATCAACATACACCCTCCCACCGAAGATAGCGACGATGAAGTTAAATGCGAGTTTTATGATAAACTAGAATCGATTACAATAAATTATCACGAAGCTGCATGAATATTATTCTGGGAGACCCAAATGCAAAGGTAGGGAGGGAAGAAGTATATTATTTGACGATCGGTAAAGAAAGAGTACATGATTATTTTGATGAATAATAAATTTAGCCACATCGAAAAACCTAATAATCAAAAGTACTACATTTAAACATAAAGATATTCATAAAAATACTTGGACATCACCGGGTTCACAAACTCCAAATCAAAAAGATCATGTTTCGGTCCAACGTAAGTGGAATAATAGTTAAATGAATGTAAGGTCTTATCGTGTAGCCGAATGTGGGTCGGATCATGAACTAGTAATTGAGAAAGTTTTTCAAAGACTAAATACAAAATGAAAAATGATAACAGTTTCCAATATGATAATTTAGATGTGGAGAAATTGAAAATTCCGTCAATTAGAAAACAATTCGGGAATAGGTTTGTAGCTTTAGAATCTTCTGATGAGGATGCTAAAGATATAGAAAAATTATGGGAAGGCATCAGGGATAATATTACAGATGTCGGTAACATGTGTCTTGGGATAAGGGAAAATAAGAAGAATAAGCAGTGGTTCGACGAAGAATGTCTTAATATGTGTGAAAAAAGAAAAAATGCTAAATTAAGAGCATTAAATAATCCCTACGACTAAATTGCTCAAATTAAAAAAATGTGAGTATCTCTAAAAAAAAATTAATACAAATTGAAGGTAACACAATCTAAAATAACGCCTAGAGCCATATACGAAAGCATAAACTGAATCCGTAAATGGTCGGTACCCATTACAAATGGAATTAGGAATATCAGAGTGCTGAACCGTTCATAGCAGAACAAAGTAAAGAGGAAATTGAAATAGCCATTGGAAAATTAAAATCACATAAAGCAACAGGAACCTATAATATTCCTAGTGAACTAATCAAGTCATGCAGGGAAGCTGGGATTTCAAAAATACATCTTTTGTTTAAAACGGTCTAGGAACAGGAAAAAATGCCTGAAGAATGGAAAGAATCTATTCTTATTTAGATTTACAAAAAGGGATCAAAGAAGAATTAAAATAAGTATTGCGGAATCTCACTCCTTCCAGTATGTTATAAAATATTTACTTTTATCCTTACTGAATTTACGGATCACTGATTACACCGAGGAAATTATTCGAGACTATCAATGTGGTTTCAGCCAGAACCTTTCAACCACCGACCAAATATTCTCTTGTCAAATATCAGGGAAAAAATTAGAATATAAGGTTACTGTATATCAGCATTTTATCAATTTCAAAAAGGCTTATGATTCGATTATCTGCCAGGAGTTGTATAATATTCTTGTCAAGCAGGGAATACCAAAAGAGTTAGTAAACTTAGTTAAATAATGTATGACGGAAACATTTAATAAAGTTAGAATCAGTAATCATTTCTCTGGGAGGTTTGAGGTTCGTTCAGGGTTTAAAACAAGGGGATTCTCTTTCACCTGTTTTATTTAATATAGGGCTCGAATATGTCTTTAGAGAGATAATACGTTACAAAAAAGGTGGATTTTTAGGTGCAAATATACCAGTACTAGGTTATGCCGATGATATAGTGCATATATACAGGGTGTCCCCAAACCAAACGGCCTAACTTCAGGGATCGATACAGAATTGAAAAACTAAGAAAAAACGTCCTCTGGCATATGCCTCGTTTTCGAGAAAATCACAGAAAACTAAAAAATAGTTGTGCGAAAACTAGTTAAGGCCATGGAAGAGCGGATTTTATTCCTTGAATGAATTTTAACAATAATTGTTATTCCAATACAATTATTGTATTTCGATCTTATACTAATAGAAAGGTAATTGAAAAAAACCCTTATTTTTTATTCAGAAGAAAATAATATTTTTTTATTCAAATATTCATTGTATAAAGAAAATTACCTATTTAAAGTACATAACATTATGAACAAAAACTGAAGTTTAAAAAATTAAAAATTTAAATAGTAAAACTAATTTTAAAAAAAATTAAAAAATTAGAAAATAAATTAAATATTCTTACTAGGAAAGCATAAATGTTTCAGTTTTTATATGGGACTACCTTAGTGAGAAAAAAAAAAAAAAAAAGAACTGAAAATTTTGAAGGTTTTAACTTCTCTAAAATTACATAGTTAATTTCTCGGCAGCGTCAACGTAAATGTTGTTCGAAGTGCTGGCCTCTCGCTGCAATACACGCATCACATCGCATACTCACAGATCGCATTGCATCTAAACATTGTTCTGCGGTGAGCTGGTTGCAAACCATTCTGATGCACATGATGAGATCATCCCTTGTGCGGACGGGCTCTCGGTAGATATTTTCTTTCATGTATCCCCACACGAAGAAATCTAGTGGCCTGAGGTCTGGAGACCTTGGACCGAATAGAAAAAGGTGGAAGTGTTAAAACATTGTCCGCTGAATCGGGAATTGGCGAGCAAACTTCGTGTCCTCGGAAAACAATGAAGAACTCTACATTAAAAGACGTAGATAAAGCTGTCTATCAGTGGTACATGCAAAAACGTGCTGAAGGAGTTCGTTTGTTAATAAAAGTGGTTTTCTGCAGGTTTTTTTTTTTTTTTTAATTAATCTTCTTTTCTATCACATTAAGACAATAAAATGTTGTAATTCGATTATCCGTGGACCCCCATACCCATCATTACTCCAGATAAAGGGGGTTCTACTGTTTATATATATATGTGCTACCAATATGTCCCTAATGTAGATAATAGTTATTTATTACCGATAAAGATGTATTTTGGTTTACTGTGTGGTTTTTATTAATGTTTTTCTACTGAATAAAAATTGGTCTATTTATCAAATCTCAATAGTCATTTTCAATCTTGAAAACAAAGCATGGCCAATTCTGAGTTATTAATGTAATATAAATATAACATATAAGATTTATTTATTTTTATGTTTTTATAATACATCAGAAACTAATAAAAACAACATATATAAAAAATATACTTAATCAATGATAAATTGAGCACAATAGAATTATGAGAGATCGACCATTACCAATATTAATTTCGGTCAACTGACATAACACTCGATTGGTGACAAATTATTCCCGTATGCTGATAGTAATATCGGTATCAGTTGATTACTGATATATTAAACATTTGTTTATCGTCCTGCAAGGTTATTCATAATGTTTTATTCTATTTAATATATTTATTGAGGTACTACTGTTATCACTTTAATTGTTTCTTGAATATATGTTTGATTGCAGACGTTTTTTCTCAAATATGTGATGAAAATGGATATTTGGTCATATCGAAATTTTCCCTTTATTTGAGAACTGTTTTGTCTCTCCCAGCTTGTGTCTACGAAAGCCCATCATTTCCATATACTGAAGAGTTGTCTTCGACAATGTTTTCAGGGGTAAGGATGTGTATAGTATAACTACAACACAATTTTGATAAATATATTTTTACTGTGTTTACTCATCATTTAATTTTATATTAAATTGGAAGGAAGTCATATCATGCTCAGTTATAATTCCTTTAATCAATGTGTGATTAAAATCCTTGGAATAATTTTGCATCTTTGAATATCATCATTCGACTTTTTATTGATACATAATATTAATTTATTATTTTCAATAAGTTAACTTATTTACACACATCAAAAAAAGTTTTGCATCACCCTAAAAACTATAGATCAGATTAAATTATTTGAAAACTGATTTCATACATTAATACACATGGCATAAGGCCAACAAAGGTCAGGTGTAACATTCTGAACACTCAAGATAAGGGACTTTAAATCCCTCAAAGTTGTAATCTGTGGTTAATAGTGCAACATTTGTGTAGGAATGATTCAGTTTAGAGCTTTCTTTCGTCTCTGTTGCATTCTAAAAATGAATGGAAGAGTACTCTCCACACAAACACGGTTCCGCATTGTTGTCCTATGAGATGAAGGGCAATCAAACTGACAAATTGCTCGTCGGCTCAACATCGGACAAAGTGATGTTGTGAGGTGTTGGAACAGGTTTCTAATCACTGGAAGTGTTGAAGACAGACCTCGCAGTGGTAGGCCACACTGTACAACGAGCAATGAAGACCGTTTTTTAACGTTAGGAGCCAGAAGAGACCAGCTTTCCACCACTGGGGACCTTCGGCGACAGCTGCAATGGGCTGATAACACCACTATAAGTGACCAGGCTGTGCGGAATCGTCTTCATGAGATGAATCTTCGAGCAAGAAGGCCCTTGCATTGTCCTCCGCTGAATAGGAACCGCCGCCGACTTCGAATGCAGTGGCCAAGAGCTCATGAAAATTGGCTGCTACCTCAGTGGATAAACTGTCTGTTCTCTGATGAAACTAGATTTGCCATCGTCCCTGACAATAACAGAGTGAGGGTGTGGAGGGCTCCAGGCAGGCCTAGTCGGCTTAGGTACCCATCTCAGAGAGTACAGCAATAACTATATATTTGTTAAATATTAATTGAAACATTAAGCCAATGGTTATGACTAATACCAGTGTATTATATGTCAATGAGTGGTAGTGTTTTTTTTTTGTCTAACCTTGACTTACAATCTCTTTTATCGTTGAGGTCTCAATTTTTCGATGTTTAACAATTATCTCTTTGGAGACCAACAAAAGACAGTCCGCAATAAATAATTAATATATGACAAAGGTACCTAGAATATAAATATAAATCTGTGTTTACTTTAGTGTTACCAAGTTCTGATTTGAAGGTATCAGACATTTATTTCAAACTTAATCATATGACAATTGATAGATATATTAGGTGACAACCAAGCTGGATTCAGAAGAGGAAGGCTTATGTTAAATAATATCTTCATCATCAAAAAGGTGTTTGTAAAACTATGGAAAGCAGCTCATGAAGTACATGCCATATACAAGATTGATGAAAAAATTTGCCTATGACCCTAAATGCCTAGTCCTCATACAAGCAGAAGTATCAGAGGCCTTTGAAGTTCAAACGGGTTATAGGCCAGGACATAGAGTCTCCTCAATAAGTTTCAACTTTGGACTAGGGAAGGTGATAAGAACATTGCATAAATATGGAAGGGAGCACATCAGAATAAATCACAAAATCCTAAGAAACGTATTTGATACTGCTGTCTTTGGAAACAGTCCAGACTGCTTGCTTAAAAAGGCTCAGGTAAGAAAAGCAGAACAACAACAAGACAATGAAATAAAACAGCTTTCTTCTATCTATCAAAGGTACTAAAATCCCGACTACTTACTTCCTCGGCGCTACAGTCCTGAAAGGACCTTGGCCTCTTCTACAATATTCTTCTACTCGTTTTGGCCCTGAAAGATAGTCCTCCATCGCCTCACCCCAAGCTGCAGAAAGTCGTCCAGCTATCTCAGTCGTGGTCTGCCTTTTAGTTCTACTCGGTCAGCTATACATTAAGTGTTGAGGCTTAGGCTCTTTAGGCATTCTTTCAACGTGCCCCAACCATCTAATACCTCCACTTAAGATGACAGCTACCAAATCTGGCAAATTAAAGAGCTATTTAACTTCTGTATTGTTTTTTTTTTCTCCAGAAACTAAAATCCCCAGAAATCTTAATTTAAGGGTATACATTGTAATGATGAACCCAGTTCTGCTATGTGGCTGTGAGACCTGTACACTTTGATTATCAAAGCTCTGGGCTCCTTATAGCATGGAAAGATCATGCCTTTAAAAACTACATAAAAAAAAATAGTTGTTAGTCTCATTTTCTCAAAAATATGAATTTGTGATAACTTAAAAACTTCATCCACTCATGTCTTCAATTATGTTATGAAAAAATTCTCGCTAAAATTTAGAATTATACATACGGTGTAAATTAATTGAATTTTCTATTTTTCTTCAGAATGGTAAAGTGACTGTAAATGATTTTTTGGACACCATGATGTCTGACCCTGGACCTCCAGTGATGGTTTGGCTTCCATTGCTTCATAGAATGGCTTCAGTTGAAAATGGTGAGTTTGTAATTTCAAAATGTTTATCTAATAATTAAGCTCTTTTTTTATGTGTCAATATTCTGGCTTAGATTAAAGGTCTCATATGGAGAACTTCGTAAACTAGAGTAAAACATAATTAAAAATTGTTATCTGGTGAAACTGCTCAAATTATTGGGTAGCCCTTTGCAATGAAAGATATATTGTTAGTCTTTGATAAAATCTAGGAAATAGCAGTCAGAAATGTTAATAAATTATTACTGCAGCTTATTGTCATAGCCCTCAAGGAGATCTGCAATTTGAGCCATGCTTTTGACAAACTGAAACTGTAACATTATTTGTTTGTTATGTATGTTTTATTTCAACTTTATTCGCATGTATGTTCATTTTATTCTGATGGTAAGTTGTATCGTTAGTTTTGTGAGCCTTTTAGCCTACAGCCATTTAGCAAGTCTGCCACTGTCTCACTAACTCACTTGTTATATAAATCATATGATCAGGTCAATGAAGTATATCTTGATATGTACTTGGACTATGTCTACAGCTTTATAAATTTAATGAAGTTTTTATTGTTTTCTTTTCTTTCGAAATTCTTCCTATCTAAGGCTCTGGAGATTCTCTTCAAATATTAGGAGTTTGTTTTTCTCTAACTTGATGGTTGTAAGTATCAGTTAAACTGTTTTTTGGGATCTTGATTTCGGTTCTGGGGGTTATTAACTTGTGTTAAAAAGGTCAAACCATGAAAATTGGTAGGTCATATTGTTGGAGGAAGCCTGGTCAACTTCAATGGTGGATGATATTGTCTCCATTGGATGGATCTAAAATTTCAGTAATTTTAAATCAGATTATAAAATCTTTCTAAATTTAAAAATAAATTAAAATGAGCCAAGCAGAAAAATACATATACTATTAAACTATAGGTGTTAAATAATAAGATAGTTTTTAATAATAAAACTAGTTGGGAATGTATTGGTTGCCACTGTTGCCACGTTTTTAAAGCTTAATGTTAAGAGAGAATTAAAACATTGTTGATTCTCAGCAAACTATTTGCTATCTCTAATTCTCTATTGAACAACAGTGTTTGTGTTAATTCCAAAGTATGGCTACAGATTTTAGTTTCAATGTGGAAAACCATTCATCATTGGTTTTCTAAATTTTCTTCAGGAGTTGTAACAATAGAGAATCTATCCTGTAGACCTAGGATATTCCTGCTTCAGGTGTAACTTCCTTCTTACATTTTATGGCAACGATTTCAAAATAACACTTGGAGTGCTTGTAAAGTGTTAAAATTTAAAATTGATGAATATTGCAACTTGAAATTACATGAAGTTATAATGCATTTCAAATTAATAAATAAATAAAAGTACAAAAACATCTTTATGTTAAGTGTAAAGAATAGTATTTTACTCCCTTTTTTTACCTTTACTCCCAACATAAAAATTTGGCATGTTGAGAATGAATTCTTTACATATAAAGAATTGATTTTATTTATGTGGCACATCCCTGCTGTAGACAGCTTCTAAGATCAATCAAGGACAAAGACTTGAAGAAGCTCTGTAAGAAAACCTTCTTAAAAATGTCTGAGAACTTGTGTCAGGTCTCGGCAAAAGTTGAATCCCTGGTTCAAAAAACATTCAACATTGCTCGGAAATGTGCTCTATACCTGGGTCATGCACTAGCTGAATAAATGGCAAGATATTTTATCTATTCTGCTGTGCATCGCCAAGAGACCCTACTGGGGTTACATACAATCTATATAAAATGTTTTTATATTTTTTATAATATTTTTTCAATCTCAATTGAAAAAATAAGCTTTAAAAATTGTGTGGTTAAGCATGATCTCAGTAAAATCACATCCTTGCATGTTGCTGACCAAGAAACAGTACTGTCTTACTCAGTACTGAACCCAAAACCCTTTATGGCTTTTCTCACAGGTTTTTTTTTTTTATACATATGTTTATAAGTAAAGAGTACCTTTTTTTATTGAAATTTGGAGGTACCTTCAAAAAGCTCTATATATTGAGATTTTCAAAGCATGGAAATTAAATTTATTGGGGCTCAACCGTATATTAATCATTTTCAATTTTTTACTTTCACTTACCTATATATGAAATATATAGTAAGTGGAAGTATTGCGATCGTGAAAAATTTCGACTTCCGGTTTTCAACGGAAATACACTTTTTGGGGTCCCCTGAGTCGAAATGATCAAGTCCCGCGAAATGGTCTGTGTGTCTGTGTGTGTGTGAGTGAACAGACTAGCTCAAAAACTATAAACCGTGCGAACTTGAAATTGGGTATTTAGTGTAGGCATGTGCCCGCGATGTGACAGCAAAAATTTCATCAAAATTGCTCAAAGGGAGGGGGTACTTTATTTAATAACTTTTTACGTTTTTTTTTATTTTCTCAAAAACGGCTCTAACAATTTTGATTAAACTGAGTATTTGATCTATTTATATGCCCGAGATATGACTGTAAAAATTTCATCAAAATTGATTAACCGGAGGGGGGACTTTACTTAATAAATTTTGTATCATTTTCACGTGTTTTTTTTATTTACTCAAAAACGGCTTTAACGATTTTGATCAAACTGGGTATATGATGTATGTATATGCCCGAGATACGACTGTAAAAATTTCATCAAAATTTATCAACCGGAGGGGGGGCTTTACTTAATAAATTTTGTACCAATTTCACGTGTACATATTTTTTATTTACTCAAAAACGGCTTTTAAGATTTTAATCAAACTGGGTATTTGATGTATGTATATGCCAAATATGTGATAGCCAACATTTCATCAAAATTGATCAACCGAAGAGGGGACTTTACTTAATAAATTTTGTATCATTTTCACGGGTTTTTTTATTTACTCAAAAACGGCTTTAACAATTAACGAAAATAAGACATGAATGTAGAAAAATGTGTGACTTTGGGAAATGATATTTAGCAAAACACGTCAATTTCTAATCTAAGTAAGTTGGTAAGTTGTGTGTTGCGCGCACGCACCAGATTTTTTAGTTTTAGTTTGAAAACATCATGGAATTTTTCATGTCTTTTGAGAAATTATTTATACAAAACATGAAAAATTAAATTTTTTTAGATAACAGTTTATGTAGGAACTATTCTACTTCAAAATTATTTTTAAGTATTCAAAAAGTACAACCTAGATTTTATTTATGTGCTTTATTACTGAAATTTCATTGCAGCTTAAATTTTCTCATTTGTGTTTTTACATGTCATTACCTTATTATTGAACTTAGTCTGTTATATTTTTTAAAAAATCCATTGGTGTAGGTGTTTTCAAGTACAAAAGGAGGCATATTTCCCCCTTAGCTGTGATTTATTTGAGTATTATTGCATATGTTTGAAAATGTTGCTGATCTAAAAATTTAGGGGAAACAATTTTGACAAATTAGCTAGGAATTCCATATATCTAAAAAGAGGAGCACCTGTTACATCTCCTAGAAACATAATGGCAGCATAAGGATCTATGGCCTACTCAATCATTCTGTCTCTGGCAACCCTCTCAGTACTATGCAGTATATACTGGGAAATATGTATAACATGAAAATTCTTAAAGGTGCCCTTACAGTTTCGGTTTTTTCAATGTTTCAAACCATCAGTGTGCACGACAGAAAACTGTCGGTTTGAAACGAAGCCCGGTAACCTCTTACACCATCGGTTTATTTTATCAACCCCAACCATCATTGTATTAATTAATAATATTTTAATTCAAATAAATATTCCAATTATGACTCATTTGGTTTTTTTTTATTCCTATCTTTCCTAAATTATTTTTTTTTTATTAAAAAAAAAAAAAAATATATATATATATATATATATATATATATATATATATATATATATATATATATATATATAAACAATACAAAATCCACTTTGTTAATATTTCTCCATTAACCATATGCTTAGTAAAACAATATTCAATATTTGAACTTTAGTTAACGTAATTATTGGTGATTGATCGTAATTGACAAATAAAACAGTGTCATCCAGAATTTGAACAATCATAATTCCTGGTAGGTTTCATTTCCCCTCTTATAAAACTAGATTTACTATTTCTAAATAATGTTTAATGAGTAGTTAGCTAATTGATACTCGATGTCACTTCTGAAAAGGAGAGCTATATCTTTCAACTTATAGTCAGACAAATAAAATTCAAAGCCATCAATTAACGCATCTACTTCCTGAAGTTTACTAAGAAATAATTTATAGTATTTTTTTTGTTGTTGCTTATGGGCGTAAAACACTTGTGATCATCAACGCCCATTAATTTTTTTTTTTTTAACTCTATCCGAAAAGTCACTTTATTTTATCTTCCACAGGCAAGGTTACAACGGCTAGGGTACTAATTTTGTTATTTCAATGAATAAACTTCTGATGTTGGATCAGAACTGAAAATAAACAAATTCTAGGTTTTCTAGATACTAGGCACTTCTAGGAGGTACACTGTTTTTAAAAGTGCCTCTCCCATTAGTTAATTTACATATATTAACTAGCAAAGTACTCATACTTTAAAACTTTAAATAAAATTGTAATTAAAATTATTCATACATATATATATATATATTTTTTTTTTTAATGGTAAGTAAGTAGTAATGTTCTTAATTATCTAGGCTATCAAAAAAAATTCGAAAAATATAACTACAGTATATTTTTTTATTAATCATAAATTCGTAAAATTTATCTCCTGGCAAAAGTTTTCGTACAAAGCAGATTCTTTGTAAATAAGAAAGTGTTTATTGTCTGTTTTGTTACTCTGACCAATTAATTGTTAATCCTTTTTTCTTTCTAATTAAATTTATAAGAAATATGTTTATTTTGTTTTACTATATATAAGTAAATAACAGTCTAATAGAACAGAATTTAAGTTTTACTAATACGTTTTATATTGAAAACATTTGTTGAATATGTTTTATTCATTTTCCAATTGTAATCCAATATCCATGGGCAATGCATGAAAACATTTGCGGGTCCCTGTATATTGAGCCATCAGACAAAAATAATTCAAAATAACTTTTATTAAAATTTAAAATTCTATCTTAAGTATATTTGTCCATATGTTGAGGAAAATAAATATGTAATAATTAATAATAAAAGCAAAGATAATTGCAATTGTTTGTATTTCGACGGAAATCTTATAGTAAACTAACAGCTCCAAATACTTCTATGAGATGTCTACATATATGGTGTGAAAATGCACGGCTATGATTTCTTAATTTATATTGAGCCATCAGAAATTTTTTTTTAAAATTATATTATATATATACATAAATTATATCATTTAATTTTCAATCGCGAATAATGTTCATCCCTGTATTGAGGAAAATAAATTTACAATTATATATTATGAAAACATTGATAATTGCATTTTTTTGTAGTTGACGAAGACGACGGATTCATATTTCAGGCGAGCATTTGTAATAAAAAAATTTTTTTTTAATCTTGCATCTAAAATAAATAAATCAATGTTTATTAAATTATTTTTCATAGAGAAAACTAAACTATTTTGTAATTAGTTAGTTTGTAATTTTAATAGAAAATAACTGACAGTTCGGAACGATGCACACTTACATGGTCAGTTTAGTCCAACATGATGGTTCTGAATTCTGTCTCCGCCATCTCCGACTGCCATCCAAGCTGATGGTTTTTGCCCTTACATGTTCGGTTTTTTCATCTGTTTGGAACGACGGTTTGAACCATGAACTGAGAAATTGCTGGGTGAATGGATGTTAAGTAAATAGTCTTTGGTTTCATTTCAATGACTATTAAACTTGAATCTAGGTTGTTACTGATATTTCAACTCCTACTGTTCCATGAAATGTGTTTTCTATAACTGACCTGTTAACTTTAACCTATTCATTGTAAGCAAAATATTCTTATAAAAAAATGTTTTTTTCTATTTTATTTCATGGGATTCACTATTTTGTTTCGTTATATCCAATCGTGCATTATAGTCAGTGTTGTTATAAACAAATTTGACTATGAACGATATCCGTTTTTACAAGAATGTGTATACACTCCAAATCATTCCTTTAGTTTCTAATATGTCTAGCCCAAGTCATATTATTTCCGTTTGTCCTTAGGTTGGCAAAATCTTGAGGTTATATATTGGATTGTCGTTTTCTTTTATAAATTGCATTTATCACTTTTGAAATTTTTACTTATAAACATTTTTTCTATGGTTTTGTGTACCCTTGCTGTTCTTCCTAACTTTTTATTCTATTCTTTGAGCTATAGTGGCTTTAGGAAGCTGTATGATGCCCCGGGCTCATACAACATAAATAATTATTCTGTCATTTATCCTCAAAAAAGATCTTAAAGTTTTATTTTTCTGAATTAAAGCCCTCCTTGCAATCTCTCTTGATTTTGGTTATGTGACTAATTCATGGAAAGAAGTTAAAATACCCCTCATACCTTAAAGCAAGCTATAAGAACAATTTTATTGTTGCAAACAGTTTTACTTGTTTTTTCTTATTCCACTACCTTCCAATCTTTTCTTTTGGTATGTTAAGGTATTAAGTGCAGCACTCCATGTAACAACACTGTCTCTAACCACAGACAAGCCATTACTGTCAATTGCTGGACAATTATTTCTATTATGGTTTGTATATATCTTGATATAATTACTGTGTCTTTGATACGTTAGAAAAAGTTTATTTGTTTTAACTGTTGACAAGTTAACAGGTTGACTGCCAACTACAAGACCACATTTAGTGTTTCAATTGTCATAATTGTGGGTCAATAATTGAATTCATAACATATTAGTATATATATATATATATATATATATATATATATATATATATATATATATATATATATATATATATATATATATATATATATATATATATATAAATGACCTCTGAGAAAAGAAAAAAACAACAACTAATTTTGGCTTAAAGTAACCAAAACTTCATTGTTCCTATAAATTATACACATACTAAGTGTCGGTAAATAAATTAATTCAAAATTAGAAGAAGAAAAAATACATTCTTTTGATAATATCTATCATTTGGATTTTTAATGGTGTAATATCATTTTTCATTAATAATATGAGCTATAATTAGAGTGTTTAATAATATATTAATGTAGAATTAAAATGTTTGTTTCTACTGGAAATCTGAAAAGTACCGTGGCAGTCAATCTGTTAAGAAAACTATTGGTGAAAGATTTCTGTTGCAGTTGATTTTGAGTGCATAGGCATTTCCTAAAACTCTGACAATATAAATCCAATTAATTCACTATTCCAATTTGGTCTATAGTTATAGTTGGGATAAGGACTTAGTAATAAAGGGTTAGTTTTTTTTTTCTTTTGGAACCAAATATATTGCTATAAATGTTATGCAGGGATGAGGTCTTAATCAGACAAGTCCACCAGGCATAAATTTATCATCATAAGGTCTGTGATAAACTTGTGCTTGAAAAAGTGATCTATTATTATTACAAACTTTAGTGAACATGGAATCATTAGTTTTGACCATTTCTTCTATTTTACAAAATTCCTTTTAAATTTTAGCTTAAACTACAAATGCTCTGAACTTGAGTGGGGAAGCTTGCCATTGCCAGGACTCCAATTGTTGTATTTTACAATTGATCTCATGGTCGCTGCTGTTTTAATCTACAAGAAGGATTATAGGGATGAATGAAACTGGAGAAGGGTTGAACTAGAGGATTTGGATGGTTAGAAAGTTTTTGATTAAAATTTTAAAATATGGACAGTATAAAAATCAAGGACATAAGGATATTAAGGTAGTGTAATGTTGGAAATGTTTTTTACTAAGAATAACAGTTGCCTTATTTGTTCATGTTAGCCTGAAAGGTTAGTCCTTATTCAAACCTTCTCCTGACATACCCAAACCTTATGTACCTTTTTACAGAAACATCCATTTTATTTTCTCTTTTTTAAATTGTAATCCACTGCTCTTCACCTCTTCATGTCAAGTTGTACTTATATCCTCTTTTCTTACTGATGTTCTTCTGTATAATTACCAAACAATTGTGGGTGGCTTTAGTACAAATCTACTCTTTGATTTTCTCTATAAAATATGTCTAATTAGCAGACCTGGCAGATTTCTTCAATTTATTTTCCTTTCAACCTTTCTATCATAGCTATTTTTCAGATACATTAGTTGACATTATTTTTGTTTGTATACCTTCAATATTTATGCTTGCTTTTTCCAAACTCAATATACTATTTTTGTTGTCACAATCTTGCGCAGATTTCTTATAACATTCTCACTTTCATCCTAATTGCTAAACAAGTATGCGGATGAAATCTTAACTTATCATACCTGAATACTTGATAATTTTACTTGCTCATGCAGGTCAGCGTGCCAGCATTGTTTTCTTTATTTTTTCCCCACAAATATCTCATTAACGGTATCACACCAGACATCAAAATTGTGTGATTTTCCTCATACAATAATCATGTTTATAGTTTACATTTTACCCTGCAAAATGATTTCTGACTGTTAGTTTCCTAAAAATAGTTAGAGGGGTTAATTTAAATTTTCCATGAACTTAGGATGAGCGGTGCAATGTGCAATGAGCAAGTTATAAAATTTTTACATAGTACCATGCCACAGTATTTTTATAGCCTATTAAATCCTAACAGAATATCTTAAGGAAGTTCTCTGTTACTAGCTTCTCATCCTTTGCCTGCAACCTAATTTTTCCTGACAACCTTTATTTCTTTTTGCTGATCCTCTTCCATGTCAGCCTTAGGATCTTACTTTTTTTCCTATCCTACTATTCAAATCTTAATCTCAAATATACTACTCAAATTAATCTTATCTTTTAAATATGTTCATATTTTCTCTTAGTATCTTGATTTTGACTTCGACTGATTTCGATCGTTGTATTATTCTTATCCCAAATCAAGTGTGTATTGCCGTAATAGTGCTTTATATTATGATTCCATTCCTGAACAGTCATTTTCCAAAAAAAAAACTTATCTTTAACATTACTTCTTTCATGAATTAAAACATTTCCCTTCTCCAACAATATTTTCCAAATATCCATATTCCAGTAGAAATTAAGGGGGAATGTTCTGAACCTTCATTTATTTATGTTAAAAGTTGTAATCATCTACACTATTTTAAATGTCATGAACAAGTTGACAAAATTAAACAATATTATTTTAAAAATTTAAAAAAGAAATAGACTGGATTGGCATGCCCTCTTTGATTTGCAATAGTCTTAGATCTTCTTTCCGTACCATTTCCAATGTAACCGATATTGCCAACGCCTTAGTAGTGAGAGCCTTTCAAGCCGAAGCCAGAGCCCTCAGAGTGAAAGGGTTTGATGATTAAGGGGTGATAACTGTTTTCAAAGAGCACACTCTCGTAATTCGGATTGAATTTTGTAGAGATATTTAATGTATATTTCAGCAGGGTAACATGCCTTTATCCTGAATTGACTTTTTAAAATCAAATATGCTGTGTTAACGTTTAGTGTAAAGGCCACGTCTCCTATTACTTATTGACAATGCGAATAATTTACAAGCATTACAGCAATGCAATTTGACCTATTTGAAACCCTCCTATGACACCAGAACAATCTTTGAAATCTTTCTCAGTTTTTTTAAAAATTATTTTGAGTTTTTACCCTGTGGGAGCCATATCTTGATCTAATGATATTCTGTTTCTCTTTGAGAATTTAAAGTTTCGGAAACTGCTGTTTGTGTGACCCAATTGTTCTTGCTATATTGGCTGGACCAAAACTACAGGAGTTATTGAAATTAATTTTTTTGGCTGATGAATGATGTTACCTTTCCATTTTTTAAATAGTAGACTGATAATACTAACGACAATTTTAAGCAAAATTCTATTTGATTATTCAATCTGAGCGAAACACTACACTTTTTGAAACAATTATTAATTTTTTACTTTCACTTACCTATATATGAAGTATATAGTAAGGAAAAATATTGCGATCGTAAACAATTTCGACTATCTGTAATAAATAAATAATTCTGAGAGGGCTTAAATGGTGAAGGAAAATTTTTTGTTTTCCTATAAAGTACCTTTGATTTTGTTTATATGAAGAAATGAGCTATCTCTCATTATGCCTGAAAATAAGAAATGCTTAAATATGAGATATGCAGAAAATCGAATAAAGATATACAGGAGAAAAAAACCAAAAATATTCCGACAACTCTTATAACACGTTGAACCCATGCTTTGTTTTTAAGCAAGGTGACCAGACGTACGGCTTTTGGAGGACATTTCTTCCTTTTTAAGCTTTGTCCTCCCGGCATCTATGTAATATGAAACAATATCCGGCATTTATCGCAAATTATAATATACGTCTCTTTTAACTATAGTAAAATATTAGACAGAGAATAGGAAATAACCAGGTTATTTTCTATAATATATTTTTAGAACTTTTTCATTGATTACAGTGGTTGACATTCTTTATTAAAAAGCTTTATTCTTATTAAAAAGTTCCTTTTTCGTTCTAACTCAGGACTGTAAGTTTTTTTTTAAAATTATTTGTTACTTTATTTCCTCCAAACTCACGGGTGTTAAATTTCTTTAAAATGTCATTTGTTTGTTTGATTAATAAAGTTTATATAGGTATATATCAATAAAAACTGCTGAGTTGTATATTTGTCCTCCTTTTTCAAAAGAAATGTCCTCCATTTCAAGAATATCTGGTCATCCTGTTCATAAGTTAAGGCGCTCTGCTTATGGGAAAGAGTTGTCAATGTGTTTTGGAACGTAATGGAAATTATTTGTTTCCATGGTAACTAGATGGAGTTTTCAACAACTAAATGTAAAATTATAAAATCAGACGGATGGAGTAGTATGCTTGCATTCCCCTATTATCTCAAATAAATACTTTTATTTAACAATGTACACTTTGTGTGTACTTTAGAGAGCAAATACGTGATGCTCAAACTATTTAAAACAGTTTACGGTAAGGAACGAATTTGGTACAAGATTATCTTTAATCAATTATATTTTAGTTTAGATACAAAATATAGTTGCAGAATAGATTTCTGAATAGAATATGAAATGGTTTTAGAGGAACAGTAATCATTCTCAGTTTCCGGAAAGTCATAAGAGACAAACTTTGTAAAATTAGGTGTTGATTTACTATTAGCTGTAAATACATTTATCGATCCACCTTCACAATATATTTACAAAAAGCAACTCGCAATAATAAACAAGCAAACAGTAAAAAAAACAAAAAAAAAAAAACGACTTGATAAAATAAGGATTTTTTTAGGCCCAAAAAAAATAAATAAATAAACAATTATGAATCAATAAGTACTGAGTCTTGCAAGACAATTTATAATACTCTATAACTTATGTAGACTAGCAAAAATATGTTAATAAATGAGCGAAGTTGCTAAATGGCATTTACATATTTATCAAAGCACGTTGAATTGTAATCTTAGTAGTTTGGTAAGTGAAAGTTGTTTTTGCGCGCATCGCACCAGATTTTTTCTAATTTCCAATGAAGATGTTCTGCATTTTGTTGATTTATGAATGAAAAATAAAATACTTACAATGATCATTGATAGAGCATTTTATATATGTGTACATATGTATATATATATATATATATATATATATATATATATATATATATATACACAAGGTGTGGCTATTAAATAACGAGACTGACCCTGCTACAGAAGAAGTGCGCATGCGCCAAACGCCAGCAACCAACAGCTGTTATCGTGAAGCCTTCTCTTTCGAATGTAGTGCCTCTCGCTTCTGTAAACAAATCAGTACAGCCGTAGCCTTCGTTCGCATTAGAGTTGTTTTTTTGTTTCGCCGGAAAAATGTTAAGTGTAACTGTAGAGCAACGAATTGTTGTGAAATTTCATGTGAAACTTGGAAAAACCGCTACTGAAACTTATAATTTAATGAAAGAAGTGTCCACCATCCATGCACTGGAAGAGCCCATCTTCACTGAGAGCCAAAAAAGCTCGAATGAGCAAATCAAAATTCAAAGCAATGTTGATTGTTTTTTTTCGATATTCATGGGATTGTGTACCTTCACTGGGTTCCTGAAGGTCAAACGATTAATCAACATTACTACCTTCACGTTCTTGCTGAACTCCGCGAAAGAATAAGGAAAAAACGACCTGAATTGTGGAAGGACAAGTCATGGGTTCTCCACCAAGACAATGTGCCGGCTCTTTCCGCATTGTCTGTTAAGAGGTTTCTAGCCAAATTCAGCATCCCAGTGTTAGACCATCCGCCTTATTCTCTGGATCTTGCGCCGTGCGACTTCTATCTGTTTCCTAAGGTGAAACCTGCATTAAAAGGAACAAGATTTGAGTCTGTTGAAGCTGTGAAAGAGAAAGCGGCACACGTCCTGAAGGAGCTGACAGAAAAAGACTTCCAGCACTGTTTCGAACAATGGAAGATTCGCATGGAGCGTTGTAGGGATAGAGGAGGGGTGTATATTGAAGGTGATAATAAGTAAAAATGTATGAAATAAAAATAATATGTTTTACAGCGTCAGTCTCGTTATTTAATAGCCACACCTCGTATATACATATACATATATATACACACACACACACTCCCTGACATAATTATAGGCCACCCCTCATTATGTTAGTTAATATTTTATAGGAATTCAATATGTCAACCAAAGCAATTAAAGACCGTTGTAAACACACAGATACTTAAAAATAATTCATTGTATTGGGTTCTGATACAATATTTACAAAATTATAGGCCACCATCAGTTGTTATCTTAATCTCATTCAAATCCGAGTATTAATAAATTGTTGAAATATTAACTGTTACTTTAACTTTTAATTTCACCTAAAAATTAATTCTAATAGTTCAAATAAACATGCCAAGGGGGAAAGTGTTGTCGGAGAGTGAGAAGGATGTTATTAAAACATTACTCGAAAAAAATTGGACAATTTCGATAATTGCTCGCACTTTGAATAGAAGTAGGCAAGTTATAAGGAATTTTGTTAGGCTGGGTGATAAATATGGCCGAAAGAAGACCAGGTAGGCCCATGGCAATAACTGTCAGAGAAAGGAGAGATATTCTACGCCAAGCATTCAACTCATCTGCAAACGCAAGGGAAGTCTGTGAACAAGCTGGTTTCCAAAAAAACCTCAGAAACCTCCAACATATTTTGCAGAAAGCTAGTAATTTAAAGCAGCTAAAACTAAGGACAAAACAACCTCTTTCAAAAGCCCACAAAGCCAACAGGGAGTGATTCGCAGTGGAACATGTCTCATGGAGAAAGTGTTGGAAAAAAGTAATTTTTAGTGATGAAAAACGTTTTAATCTGGATGGTCCTGATGGTTATCGATATTATTTTCATGATTTACGTAAGGAAAAAATATTTTTAAGCTAGCATCAGATGGGGGGAGGGGGCGTCATGGTTTGGGCTGGGATAGGGTACTATGGCACTGACACTGATAGGGTACTGTCACGAGGGAGGCTCATTTTTCAACAAGACAACGCACCTGTCCACACAGAGCGCATAGTAAAAAAGTTTTTTGAGGCCAAAAATGTTTCAATTTTACCCTGGTCAGCCCGATCACCTAATCTCAAAATTATTGAAAACTGTTGGGCAGAACTTTCTCCAGCAGTTTATGCACATGGGAAACAGTTCTACTCCATAGAGGAACTCAAAACTTGCATAGTGGAAAAGTGGGACAATATTCGTCAAAAGTACCTAAAAAAATTGTTTAAATCTGTTCCAAAACGATTGGTGGAAGTCTTAGAGTTCAGTGGATTTGATCCTCAACACACTACTGAATAGGACAATTACTCAGGTACTAGTACTATTACTATAGTAATTAAAAACTGCTGGCCTATGTTTTTGTTGTGGGGAATTTTCATGTTTTGTTTTATATTTGAACCAGAAATAAATTTGTGCTATAAAAATTGTGTTTTTCGTTTGTTATTCCTTACTATAATATCATAAAATATTTTCAAAAGATCATAGACCAATAGAATAAATAATTACTGTAATAAATTGGGGTGGCCTATTATTTTGTACGGTTTTTTTTTTGTTTTTTTTTTTACCACTAACTGATCATTATCTTCTAGTATCATTGCTCATTCTACTCCTTACTTTCTTCATTACGGATACCTTTATTTTGGAGGATCCATATAGTGTGCATGAGATGAAACTAATGAGATCAATAAATTGATTTAAATTAATTCTCATGACCTTTCTTAACTCCCACTGGTTTTTGGTATTCTTGGTAAGATTCACTTTTTTCTATTATGCCATCAACTGTACCTTCTTTTTGGCTTTGTGTTCCAGTCCTGCACCAAACTTTCCTATATTCTTTATTTCTGTAACCTTCTATCTGCATTTTGGACTCTACGATATATGCCAGAATAGAGTGAAGATTAATTTATTTTCATGTACCTACGAATATACATTTTTTTTAAATATTATTCATACAAATTAAAAAAAGCTTATTAAAAAAAAAAAAATTGGCTCCTCGGGACCCCGGTTAATTGGATCCCCGGTTAATCGAGGCCCGGATAATGGAGGTCCTACTGTATATATATATATATATATATATATATATATATATATATATATATATATATACATACATAATGTTGTATGCATAGCAATGCAAAATAAACGATCTCATGTTTACCAGATTGTCCTCCATAAACTAGTCATTAATAGTATAAAATTAGGTGATGAGGGATAGATAAGAGATGACAAGTATTTCACATTATTTTTAGCTATTTATTAAATCCACAAAAATTGCTCTTATTGGGAAAAATATACAAATAAATATTAGCCAATTTTGTAAACAATATGGGTTTATGTATTTGTTTTTAAAAAACTGATGGTAACATCTTTCATCAATAACTTTTCTAAAATCAGAAATAATGTTCATTAAGTGCAGCAGTGTTTCCTTTAAATTGAATAATCAAATGGAATACTACATTGAGTTTAAACCTGAAGAACTTGATATCCAGTTTTCAACGGAAATACACGTTTTGGGGTCCCCTGAGTCCTAATAACCAAGTCCCACGAACTAATCTGTGTGTGAGTGAACAGACCAACTCAAAACTATAAACCGTAAGAACCTGAAATTGGGTATTTGGTATATGTATATGCCCGCAATGTGACAGCAACAATTTCATCAAAATTGGTCAAACGAAGGGGGTACTTTACTTCATAACTTTTTACGTTTTTTTGTTTTATTTTCTCAAAAACGGCTCTAACAATTTTGATAAAACTGGGTATTTGATCTGTGTATATGCCCACGATAGGACAGAAAAAAATTCATCAAAATTGATCAAACGGAGGGGGCAGTTTATTGGATAACTTTTTTCCTATTTTTTGATTTTTTCGATTTTCTCAATAAACTTGTAATTTTTAATGATAATCAAGTATTCTTTAATATCCGGTATGCTTTATTATTATTAAAATGTTCTGAGGGGGATTAAATGGGGAAGGGGTCTTTTTTGTTTTCCTATGAAGTACCTTTGTTTTTGTTTATATGGAGAAATCATCTGTCTCTGGTTTCGCCTAAAAATAAGAAATGGCTAAAAATGAAATACAAAAAAAATCAAGGAAACATATACAAGAAAAAAAAAAAAAATCCGTCAACTCAAACACGTTGAGCCCACACGTGCGCAGTACGTCTTTAATAACAGATTATTGTTTATAATTAAAGATGTTCTGTTCATTCAATGGAAATTATTTGTTTCATGGTAACTATATGAAGTTTTCAACAACTATATACAGAATTATAAAATCAGACGACTTAGAGTTTTATCCTTGCATTACCAAACTATCACTAGTAAAAACTTTTATTTAATAATAAAAAAACTCAGTGTACTTTAAAGAGGCAATTACAAACAAAAATAATTTAATGAATGTGGAAAAATGTGTGACTTTGAGAAATGGCATTTAACGAAACACATAAATTTCTAATCAAAGTAAGTTTTACCAACTTACACACAACGTGAAAGTTGTGTGTTGCGCGCTTCGCACCAGATTTTTACTTTCACTTACCTATATATGAAATATAAAATTTTGACTTCCGGTTTTCAACGGAAATACACGTTTTGGGGTCCCCTGAGTCGAAATGACCAAGTCCCGCGAAATGGTCTGTGTGTGTGTGTGTGTGTGTGTGTGTGTGTGTGTGCGTGTGTGCGTGTGCGCGTGTGCGTGTGTGTGTGTGTGTGTGAACAGACTAGCTCAAAAACTATAAACCGTGTGATTCTGAAATTGGGTATTTAGTGTATGTATATGCCCGCGATGTGACAGCATAAATTTCATCAAAATTACTTAAAGGGAGGGGGTACTTTACTTAATAACTTTTTAGGTTTTTTTCGATTTTCTCAAAAACGGCTCTAACGATTTTGATTAAACTGAGTATTTGATGTATTAATATGCCCAAGATATGACTGTAAAAATTTCATCAAAATTGATTAACCGTAGGGGGGACTTTACTTAATAAATTTTGTAACATTTTCACGTGTTTTTTTTATTTACTCTAAATCGGCTTTAACGATTTTGATCAAACTGGGTATTTGATGTATGTAGACATTGGGAAATGATATTTAGCAAAACACGTCAATTTCTAATCTAAGTAAGTTGGTAAGTGAAAGTTGTGTGTTGCGCGCACGCACCAGATTTTTTACCTTGATTTTGGCAAGAAATTTCTATGAATCTATTGTTAACATTGTAAATGGTATGGAAAGAAAATTTTAGACCAATTCACAAATAGAGCTATACCATACCTGATATTAATAAAGTGAAAATTAAATATTTTTCGTAGTAAAATTTATTGTTTATTATTATCACTTTTGACAATTTCATTTGTCTTGAGGTGAGAGACAGGGACCTTCAGATAATTAAATATTTCAAATGTTGAAAAATTTTACAATTCTTGCTGTATCCAAGAGAACTGTCTGTGCTTCCAGTGTTGAATTTGGGATCAGCCCATTTGTCCAAATTATAATTAGTGTTAGTTTCTTACTTTCCAAATATTATCAATCATTTTCATTACTTATTTACTTATTCATTTTTGAGTATTGAATACCTACCTACATTTACTATAACAATAGTAGTAATTATATACGTTTTATACACAATAAACTATAAAAGATTAAAAAAAATACTGGTTCATTTTGACCCAAGTTATTTGGTCATTGTTTATATGGAGTATTTATATCTCTGGAGGGTGGTAGGTAGATGAACCTGTTATACTTTATAGTTTTACTAAAATGTGACTATTTATTTAGTATCTTAAATAGCAAAATAGAATCATAAGAAACTAAATTGCTTATGGTTTTTTTACACTTTTTTTTTTAATTTATCTTAATTACAGTCCTGTTGCAGTATAAAAAAACAGAAATGTGTTCTTTAAGACAATGCCCCGTCAAAAAAAAAAGAATAAATTTGAATTTAAAGTAAAAAAAAAAATATTTATTTTCTATGTTTTGAATTTTCAGGCTATCATAGACTCCTAATCACTTAGCAATCTATATCATCTAATATTAAATTATCCTAAGGAAATTAATTTATTCCTTAGTCAAATAATATTTCAGTTTTAATTAATTTTAGAAGTGTTATTGTCATTAATTTATTTATTAAATTTTACTTTTATCACTTATTTTATTATTTTCTGTTTATTGTTTGATTTATATATTATAATCGAGGTCAATCAGTTTTTTATGATCTTAACTAGGACTAATAAATTGACTATATTTTTCAAATTAATGTCTAAGATTTGCTTAAACTGGACCATATATTTAGGCACTTTTCAGAAAGTAGCTAATAGTGTCTTAAGAAAGCTAAACCATAATAAATAAGGAATATAAAATGTGACGAAGCACGTTAAACCTTATGGATTTAATCCAAAAAACCTTTGAACATTTAGAAAGTTTGAGTGTTAAGGAGAATATTTTAAAATGCCTAATGTTTCCTGGTAAAGAAAACAATTTAAAAATAAAAGTAATACATTTATAAAAATGTGTTAGACGCATAAACTTGGTAAAAGATCAATAGACATCGTCAATTTTAATTTTGCTTCTTACATTAGGGATGCAGTTAAATACAGATACACTACGCGAAAAAATTATAGGCCACCCCATTCATTTTAAAATTTTATAAGAAATCGTTAAGTTTTAATTATTTTAATTGTAGGTAGGAATTAGAATAGGAGTTTAAGAAATAAATATATGCTAATAATCCAGTGATTAAAAATATTTACATGAAAACAAATTTAGAAAAATTTGTAAGTATTCTATTTTGGAGGGATTTAAAAAGTTGTTTATGTTTCTTTGCCTAAATTAAACCTCTACTAAGTCTGAATGCTGAGCTCTGAGTTTGTACAGAGAAGTGAATACCGTCCTACTCAAATGTACCAAACAGTTCTTGATGTTGTTGAGATCAGGAGAACAACTTTACGAGGCAAAAGTGAAACATTATTCTATTCAAAATATTTTTTTACCAATCATGTGTGGAATCCAAATATTTTTTTACCAACCGTGTGGATTGGAGTGTTGTCTTGTGGGGAAATGGACCTTGTTCTGGCGAGCTCCATTATTGGCTCTATTATGTTTCCCAATGCTTAGTTTAGTTTTTAAAGTTCAAAATTTTATTTCACTTTGCCATGATAACCATTCTGACCCAAATCATGACGCCAGCGACTTAACATCCTTTAATTTTCTTGGTTTTCATGAAAATAATATTGGAAGCCATCAAAACAATCAAAATTGACAGCTTTTTGTTAGTGACTTACAACTTTTCTTTCAACCAATATTCTCCAGTACAAACTTTTCACACTCGACTTTGTGTGGTTGTGGAAATAATGTTTTTTTTTTCTGAATCCTCTGTCGTTTCCATTGCCCTGCACTCTGAAGAATTGTTTGCAAATTTCGGATGTTAATGATCACTGCTACTTAAAAAGCGATTTGTCTGGAAGCTCCTGCAGGGTTGAATGCTTCGCATAATATTCTCCTTTGTTCAGGCATAGTGGTTACCATTGGAGTTCCAGGGCATTTCTTTGTGTCATCCTTACCTCCCAGTCTTACATAATTTCTAATCATGTGTCTGCACCGGTATTAAGCTCTGACAATTATTGAAATTGCTCAATTTTTTTTGCGTAAGGTTTTAATTACGCCAATTTAACCACAAATTACCTGTAGGCTTTTCGAAATTTATCAATTTATTGCTAAACAGTTTAGTAATTAAACAAACAAAAAATTAATTCAATAGCACAAAAATTTGATTGGAGATTTAATAAAAGACTGAGTGGCCTATATTTTTGTCACACATGAAAAAGGCTTATAAGAAGATAAAGGATTAAAATGAAAACTAAGGGGAATTTATGCATTGATGTAATAATTTACACACCAAAGACTTGAAATAATTAATTTCTCCTCTCTTATTTACTTATTCTTGTAACTGAAAAATTATGGGGTGGCCTATCATTTTGTTGCAAAGTCTATTTAAATTACTTTTAGCAATATATTTTAAATAATTGTTATCACCCTGATCTTTTTTAATTTACTTAATTGAATGTCTAATCTATACCTTAAATTTGTTCCAGTCATGCATTCAACCCAGTGTGATTCTTGTCTGAGGAAGGAATATACTGGTTTCAGGTTGGTAAATTTGTTTTATGTATGCTTTAGCCTTAACTAGGATAGATATATCAGTCTGGATATCATTCAAATCTGACAAAGATAAATTTATTTAACACACTTCATGTAAAGTAACTGTCACAATGACAATTTGTAGTTATTATTGGAGAGAGCCAGGATCACTGGTCTTGCTGTCTGCATTAGTCGTATTTTGAGTGAAGTCTGATTAAAAAAGTCTGATTTCCAGATTTAGTTCAACTGAAAAATAATTAAGCACCTACAAATTTTTAATTCAATAAAATGACAAATTAACTGCGGCGAGGGGTCATTTGACGCAGTTAACATGTTAAGGGTCTTGTCCCGGAACAAATAAATAAGGAATTAATTTATTTGAAAATCTGATTCAGATAATGCGGAGATCTGTATCAAAAAGGTTTTATTGTATAAACCAAAAATAAAACTTATTGTTTAAAATATTTGAAAACAGTATTCTAATTTTCAATTAGTTACGATTTGACTTTAAAAATTTTGTTCTGAATATGAACAAAACTACTTTGAATACCTTATAAAATATAACTGAATCTTTTGTAATTTAAATTAAATTACTCCAGTTTTTATGATGCATTTTTTTCTCTTTTGTTAAAAAAATACTTTATAGAAGAACAAGTTAATCTGCATTGTTATTCAGTGAGTAATGTACTAAATTATTATGACACTTTTTTACTCTGCTATATCGACCCCTGGGGTAAGTAATGTAAAACCTAAAGCATGTAGAGGAGTGACATAAGATTTTGTATCCTCAATTCGAGCATGTGTACAAGTTTAATTATTAGTCAAAAGGGACCGTCAAAATGCTTCCCCTGTAGTACAGGATACTTCAAAGAAAACGTGTACCAAAATTTAGAACATTTTTTATTTATTGTTCCTTAATGGTGATTTTTTACCTGCATTGTCTGGGATTATTAATTAATAAATGATATATTTTGTAATAAATACAGATTATATCAATTATCCATACTACTAATTAATATAGCTAATTAGTGATTAAAGTATACAATCATGTAATTGAGTTTATTTGTATCTAATGTTTATTGCATGCTTGTTTTAGGTACAAATGTGTCAAGTGCAGCTCTTACACAATGTGTCAAGACTGCTTCTGGACAGGTAGAGCTACAGGAGGGCATAGCACAGAGCATGCTGTCCGTGAATATAGCTCATATGTATGTTTTTCTTAAATATATTTGTGTGTATGTAGATTAAAACTTATCAAAATTAATTCCATTATAATTAATGTGCTATTGCTAATATGAATGACATTACTATTACCTTGCCAGACCCATTGAATAAAAAATAACTTTATACTAAAGGTCACCAGATTTGTTTCAAACATTTCTTTCACTTTTAATATTAAAACCTGCCAGGATTTCTAGCGTGCGAATCGCAGGAATTTTCCTTGGTGGGAAATTGCAGGAATTATTGGCAATTTTTAATTTTTAGTCGAAAATGCAGAGAATTTTATTCAACCATTTACTTAACATCTCTTTGAATTTAATTAATAAAAATTACTGCCAACAGTCGATTCCGTATTTATAAAGATATAGGGCTTCATTATATTGATGACATTTTTTTAACATTTATACATTAACAGAAACTATCCTAATTTGTGTATTCATGTATTAATTCATAAAGCAGAACCATGGTTATAATTAACACGGTTCTTCCACTTCCCATAATTCAAAACCAATGTTAAAGATTCCTAATAATTTTACTGAAGAAACATTAAACATCCACCATGGAAAGCACCTAGTGACCAAATTGCCTTCCGGATTTCTACCCTCAACAAAGTTAGGCATCTGTCTGAAATGCACTTTAAATGGAAGCAGCGTAATTTTTTTAAAAGTATTTTTGCTGTGACTTATTTTTCATGCTCATACTTAGGTTTTTTTCCTGACTTGGATATTCTCCTATACACTGTAGAACTGTATAACAAAATCAGAAGATAATTAGGCTTTATACCTTGTCAAAGTTGAGCATATACCGTTAAAAAATATTAACAAATGATAAGCAATTTAGGATTTGGTTATAGACCAAATAGGTTATATAATTATTAAAATATATAATTTCTAGATATATCCTTTTTTACATTTCTTTGATCAGAGAATAAATGCTTTGACTTTGAGAAAAAAAAGTAAAAAAAAAAAAAAACAAAGGTTAAAACCACTATAATATTTTGTCAGATTTTCGTAGGAAATTCACAACAAATATTACCTCAATTTATTTCTTTTTATTCAGATCTATTTTGATTTATTTAAATACCCAGAAATTTTAATTTAATCTAATGAAGTTTTTATGGATTCTAAATGTAATTGATGATTGCTCATAATTCTAGAAAACATGGGCTCAAAGCAGAGTTGGGCTAATTGTATCCGCAGATACAGATGCCGGATACAATAATTGTGAAAAGCATTCATGCAAAGCTGATACAGATAGTAGCTGTATCCTTCCAAGATTTTCCTATGGATACAAGCATCCAAGTATCCGTGAGTACTTTCATTTTCTAGATAGATTCTTACGGATACAATTTTGGATACTTCTACTTATGGGGGTTGGAATATTTAAAATTTTATTATTAAACTGTTTTATTATTATTAAGCCGTCAACATTTCATCTTTTTGAAGTAAGGATCCAATATTATTTTTGAAATCGTAAATTTTGAAAATAGTCATAATTTTAAAGATCGAAAGGAATATTCCTATATGGATATTTAAATTTTTTTCAGATTTCTTCACAATAAAGAAGCATAATTACTTTTATGATAGTAACAACTTATCAATTTATTATTATTTATTATATATATTATAAAATTTCAATATTATGGGGGGAGGGTCCTCCTTATAAAAAAAATCGTGACTTTTCAAAATAATTCGAACAGAGTGTATATTTTTGTAAATATACGCAAAATGAGGGTTTATATGGGAGTGGATTTTGTAAATAGTATTAATTTTTAATATGATGCTGCAGGAGGAGAGGAGGATCTCCCCATATAATATTTTTTAACTTTTTGGATTTTTTCGACTAGAGTTGTATTGGTTTATAATGGGAGAACAGATTTTAAAAATAGTAACAATTTAAAAGATCAATGGTTCGATCGATCGGATAAGCATAATTTAACATTTACCTCATTTCATTGAAATGAGGGTGCATTCTTATGTTTCCTGATACGTAGAAATCAAAAATATTATCAATTTTAAATTTCAGAGTTGGGGAGGGGTGCTCGCAAAAGCAATAATTTAACATTTACCAAATTTATAAAAATGAGGGTGTATTCTTATGTTTCCAGATATGTAGAATTAAAAAATGTTATCAATTTTAGATTTCATTGTATCGTGGATGCTGCCATGGGAGAGCAAGTAAATTGTATTAATAATTTAAAATAATATTATATTTCAATGAAATGAGGTAAATGTTAAATTATGCTTATCCGATTGATTGAACCATTGAATTTTTAAATTGTTACTATTTTTAAAATCTGCTCTCCCATTATAAACCAATAGAACTCTTATCGAAAAAATCCAAAAAGTTAAACAAATATTATATGGGGAGATCCTCCTCTCCTCCTGCAGCATCATATTAAATAATTTTAAACTTCAAATTTTTATGTTGTTACTATTTTTAAAATCTGCTCCCCCCTGTTATCATAAACCAATAGGACTCTTTTCAAAAAAATCCAGACAGTTAAAAAATGTTATGTGGAGTGATCCTTAGTATTTTAAAATTGGTACTATTTACAAAATCCACAATATAAACCCTCATTTAGTATATTTTACAAAAATATTCAAAATTTACAATTTTAGAAATAATAATGGATCCTTATTTCGAAAAGATATTATGGCGACGGCTTTATAATAATAAAAAAAAGTTTATTAATAAAATTTTAAATGTTCCCAGCCCCATAAGTAGAAGTATCCAAAAATGTATCTAGATACCGGATTATACTATTATACTATTTGTATCCGTAGGGAAAATTTTGAAAGGATTAGAGTACAGTATCGGAATACAAAAGTAACTGTAACTTGTATCCGTAAGTCCTTTTGTTACTTGGATAATGCCCAACACTGGCTCAAAGTCCTTTAGTCCCTTGTTAATCTTATTATTTTATTTTTTTTTTTAATGCCATTTAAATATTGTTTTTTTTATTTGAGTTTGTTGGTTGCTTAGAAATCTCCTAGTAAGCAGATCGGCCACAGCTTGCGAAAGTCATTTCGTTGTGTGCCTGATAAGCCTAGACCTTCACTTCCAAGATACCCTGATCAACCTGAAAAGACTTTGAACCTTTCACATATAGTGTGAGTAGAATATATTTTTTAAATAATTAAAAAAAAATTAAATACTGTGCATAATTTTTAAATAATAATAAGATAAACCTTAATACCTTAATATTGGTGGATTAACACTTTTTTTTTAAATTTGTTAAATATATAATATAGCTATTAAAAAAAAAATACTGCATCTCATGGAGGGTCTTGTGTTCAGTACTATGTAAGGAAGTACCTTTCTTGTTTATTGTTTGATTTATAACTATAAATATAAATAAAAAGCTAAGCCACTTTTTGGACATTGCCATCACTGCTTTTGTTTAAAGATTGTGCTAATTCTTAACCGATTGGTTGCTAATTCACCTTAATCTTATTAACTTTTAAGGTAAATCAGTATAAATTAATTTTTTTTTAAAATGCATTTGTTTTGATTTTTTATATTTGATGTTTATAGACCTCCATCTCCACTTCCTCCACATAACGGATTTCCTGACTACCCTTCCTATGACATGGGCTCGCTTGATTCTAGGTCAACTGCACGGAGGTAAATATTGGCAGTACGTTTTTTATCCTTTAAATTCTTGATAAATACATTAAATTACTCTCCGTCTTTAGTTGAGTCGAACCATATTGACTTGTCATTTATTTTATTTTATGTTTCAATATCAACACCAGATAGCTGCATCAAACAGAAGGAATTTATTATTTTTGATTCTTTTTTTTTTTATATTAATTTTTAATAATTTTCTAATTCATCAAATAAACAGTATTAAATATCTATTAATTTATTATTCATGCTTAGTAGGTATAACATTTTGAAACAATATGTTTGCAGTCCTGGTAAGGGGATTCAAAGTATGCGGATAGATGATGAGCACCGTCTAATAGCAAGGTATGCTGCTCGGCTTGCTCAAGAGGCTCAAGCAGTAAGTTTATCTAAAACTATGAAATATATAAACAAACAAAAAAAATATAAATTTAATATTCTAGTACTTTTAAAATTGAAAAATAGGGAAGGAGCCCTGTTGAAGGAAACCTAGCATTAGATAACTCTAGAGCACAACGGGAGTTGATCCTTCAACTTGAAGCGAAAAATAGAGAAATAATGCGTGAAATCACCAGGCTTAGGCAAGTTTTAGATTTATTTACTTTTGTTTTGTTAAATTATAGGTTCTGCATAGATATTTAGTTGTCCAGATAAATAATTTTGTGAAACTTCTTTTTTGTTTAATGTGATAATTCATCTATTAATGAATTCTTGCATTTTAACAAGTGATTTCTTATTACATTTTTCTTCTTTTTTTTTAAATCCTTTATTTGGTGGAGGAGGGGGTGGTTCAGGAAATTTATTTAAGGTATGGAAAAGTTAGCCCATTTCGTCCCAAGGGTAGAAATAACATGAATTTTTGGTGTTTCTTCATATTTGTTAATACTTCTCAAAAAATATATAACTGGTAAATTTGAAAATTATTTAAAAATTTTGGGCATGAAGGGGTCAAAAGTGAAAAAATAAATCAGCCTCAATTTTTTTATTTATTCTTACATTCGTTTAACCCTGCGTTGCCAACCCCTTTTTTAGTATGCCTTTGCCAACCACTCACCTCCAAGGCATTGCATATCATTGAAAAAACAATGCAAAAATAATTTTCTATTTTTTTTTCTTATTCCACTCCTTATTTTGACACTTGTCACAACAAGAAATATGATGTTAAACTTGAAAATTACACGGATAAATTAATATTAAAATACAACAGTTTTCATCAAAATGTTTTTTTATTATTAAACTGAGACAGTGATTTTTCAGGAAAAACAAACTGTTATTCAAACAGGAAAAGAGAAAAACTCTTTATTCTTTGCCAGCCAGCCTGGTAACTAAGTGGGCATAGCATATTTAGTAGGGTTGATAAGCAGGAGGACCGCCTTAGAGCTGAGAAATGAAGGATTTTTGAGGGATGTACGCCTCAGAGGCGTGTGGTTGGCTGCGCAGGATTAGTCAAGATCAGACTTATAAAACATTATTCAAAGTTGTTGAAATTTTATTTTTCATAAATTCTTAAAAAAACAATAATTTACTGTAAATTTCTTTGTGAAGTTCACAAAAAACATAGTTTAATAAAATTTAAACTATCTTTGACATTTTTAAAAATAATTTAGAGCCTAATGCATTAATTAAAAGCAAAAATTTCACCATCATATACTGAAAAGAATTATTGATATTAATAGTGTGTAAACGCATCTCTGGAACACAATGGGTCGAGGACTCTAATTTTCAGTCCCTGTTTAGATATCCTAAATAACTTTTAGCTCAATTGCATAAATTTGTTTATGCAATACCAAATCTTGAAGTTGAATGTATGTTGCAAAAAGTTAATAATAACTTTTTATGTTGTTACGTAGTCATTAGTTATCGTTAGATAATTAAGTTATAATTTTTAAACTATTTAATTAGTAGATAAAAGATTCGACCACGGTCGGGAATTGAATCTTTCGATTCGAAGGTTCGATTCCCGGCCGTGGTCGAATCTTTTATCTTCTAATTAAATATTTTAAAAATTAATACTAACTTTGTTTATTTTCCCCGTTAATCTCTGATATTACATTTTTTTTTTAAATATTTACATAAGTATATTACAAGATAAGGGTCTGTATGGGAAGCTAGTATAGATCAATTAATCAATAACATAAAAAATGAAGAAAGACAAAATGCTGCATTAAATGCAAAGCAAGGTGCACATCACGGATTATATCCTAAACTCAATTATGACTTAAATTGTAGTTATATAAATTCCTTTTCTTTTAATGAATCTAAACTGATACTCAAGGCACGTACAGAATTATTAAATTTAAATTACAAACCATTTAAACCTGAATTATGTCAATTCTGTGCGCTTTGTAATTTAAAACAAGTCAAAACCGTAAAACATGTTATTGCTGTCTGTCCTATATTAAGGCCTTACAGGGTCAGATTTTTAAACAGTGCCATACTAAGAGAGAGTGATGTCATTAATTTATTGAATGGCCAAAATTGGGCCGGACTTGTAAAGTTCTTAAGAGAGGCACTATATTATAGGAGCCTTTTAGTTAGGGAATTTAATTATAATTAAAAAAAAAAAAAAGTATTGTTTTTTGAGAATTTTAATTTTCTTCTACTATATTTTTAGCGGCCTTGTTAAGCATAATGTATACAAGATATAATTTTATTTTATTATGATTATTTTAGTTATTTGTTTTTTCTTTCTTTTATAATATTTTTTACTTTGAATTATTAGGTAATGTTTATAATTGCAACTCTGCTGACGGAGCTATCCAAAGCATAAATGTTTTAATGGTTGTAAAAAAAATGTAAATAAGTAATTTATGTATATATTATTCCAATAAACATTATTATTATTATATTATATATATATTATTACAAGATAATACTTTAACCTTGTAATCTTGCATTACATGTTAGTAAATTTAGGGTGTCCTGTATAGTGCGCAACTCTTGAACCTGGCTCCATGTTTTGAATATTTGTTGGCAGCCCTTTCCTTATATTCCAGTATCTACTATCTATTTTATTAGTAGTTGTGGTTTTCTTTATAGTTGCAGTTTTTGCCATGGAGCCGTTCACTAATAAACTGTGCGTTCTAATCATTAACTTATTATCAAAATCTTGAAAGTGAGGCCGAGACGGTAAGGCCAGGTGCACACGAGCGACACTTTTTCCATATCGTGCCTCACTTGCGACCAGGGGTACATAGAGTGTAATGGACCAATTCACACGAACGACAATATCCCTGCGGTACCTTTGTGACCCCCACAATTGTTTGCTTTATATGTCTTTTCATTATCGAACCACGTTTCCTGTAGTAAAGCAACATGGATTTTATTTACATTGAGGTAGTTTTCAATTTCTGATAATTTATTGTTATACTAGGGCAGTTATGTTGGAGTATTTTAGTGTTATTTAATTGTTAATCATAAATGGAGATTAGGGAGAAGGGAAAAAAAAAAAAAAAAAACACGTTTTGGTTGAAGCAATAATTAACATTTCATGCGAACCATTACCGACACTATGAAGAAAATTAGTGAACCTTGTAAGACGCTGTACAAATAAGAAATTACGTTAGGTTTTGGGAATAAGAGAAAATTAAACTTAATCAATAAACCGAGTTAATATATTTTAAATTTAAAATTATATAAAACATAATTTTATAGGTATTTGGGGATGTGATTCAATGATTTTTTAATAAATTGGAGAATATTTCCTTAATTGGAATATTTCCCTTCTCGGGCCCACTGTGTGCTGCAAAAGTTTTCACTTAAATGACAATAACTACCCAACAGGCAAAAAAAGAAAAATGAAATCAGAGGAATATATTCTCTGGTACATCTGGGTCGTAGATCAATCGCCATCTTAAGCCAGGATAAGCCCTTATCTATGATCTTGCTTAAAATTATTTATTTTGTGTGAAAGATTTTCCCTTAAATAATGATTTTTATTGGATGGTTAGTTTTATAAAGTGGTTCGTCTATCATATGCACATAATGACATGTAAAACATCAAAACAATAAAATGTGCCGTAACAAGCTCAAAATATTTTTGTAAAAAAAAAATAGCAATCTTACAACAACAAAAATTATAATTTCAACTTAAACCAAATTTTTGTTAAGGAAGAAACTAATCGTTTTTTATTTGTTGACTATTAAAGTCATCAAATGATCGCTTTACATTCATGGTTGATGTGTGCGTGAATATCTCGAAGTCACACCAGTTTGCTCAGATATATTCATAATCAGATAGCTTACTTCTATGGCTTTTGAAGTATAACATTTTTAATCTTCTCTTATATTATTCAAATAAAAAAAATATAGTTATACAAATCTAACAATAGTATATTTACTTGCAGCATCTGCTGTTTCATTCTATTAAATTTAAGAAACTTAAAAAAAATGTAAATTGATCTGAAACATATTTCGATTAAAATTGATATTGTTTTATTATTTTTTATAATGGAAATATTTAATTAATAGCTGTACTTAAGAATTTCTTCCTTTTCTTTTTGTGTTTTTTCTTCGAAATCAGGATCAAAACTTCCTGCCATTTTGTTGCCTTAAAGTGTCGTACTTGTGTAGAAGCAGTACCTTAGGGTGGAAAAGCCTGCCACAAGGTACCGCAGGGATGTTGTCGTTCGTGTGAAATGGCCCATTACACCCTATGTACCCCGGGTCCCAAGTGCAGTCGACTCCGACAACTGTCGCTCGTGTGCATGCAGTCTCAGGCTCCCTTTCCTGCTGTGGCTACCTGCGACACTGCTGTGGCACCGGGTCCCTCGTGTGCACCCGGCCTAAGATGGCATAGCACGTTTTTCTGGAGTAATGTCATGAAATCATACACATCATTGTTGCCGTCACACCAGACATCTGTGAGCGGGTTATTGCTAATTTCATCAACACATGCCAACTTAGTGGAATTGGTCATAACCCAAACATTGGTTTCTGTTATTAAATCAGAGATATTATTGAATATAAATATAGAAGAATATATGCATTTTGATTGATATGTAACTGTTTTTGTTGTTTTGTGTTGTAATTTTATTAAGTTGCGCACTTTATGGTCTATACCTACTAAAATTTGAAATCTTGATTGTGACTAATTTTTATAAAACACATAAAAATATTTCCTATAGTGGGTATATAATATTGAATCAGCTTTAAAAAACAAAAACATGAAGCTGATTTAATTTAGTTTTAGGATTCTGAGATTAACCTGCAGTTAGTAAACCTGCAGTTGGAAACCTATATGCTTATTTTGTATTTTAAAATTTAAAATATTTGTATCATTTAGGCCCATTTTTAAGATTATAAAGTAAACTTTTAATATATTATTTTTAATTTTTTGTCTTAATATTTTATGACCTTCACATTTACATATAAAAGTAACTTTTTTTTATTGATTTTTAAGGAGGCAACAGGAAACTGCTCTGAGCTTAGAAGAGAACCCTGCTTTGATGTCAGAGTTAAGAGCACTCCGAAAACGAAAAGAGGAACTTGAATCACATTTGACTTCTCTTCAAGATTCCAGAAGGCACCTCATGCTTCAATTAGAAGGACTCATGAAGTTGTTAAAGGTAACAACAATAATTTATTCATATCTTAATGCATACAATTTTTAACCACTACCGCTTATTTAATTTAAGTTTTAGAAGTAGGATTTTTTGTTTTTGTTTTTGCAATTAATTAGCTTCGATGTTAATGCTATGTTAGTCCACATTCATAGGACTATATTTCCATTTTCAAATTTATTTTAACTAATTGTTTGTGTCTCTTAAATCTTTAAATCTAAGATAAAATAATAATTAAATCTGTTGGTCCATATGAGTTCTTGGTTTAAAACTTTTTGGGTTCAATGGCCACTCCAAACTTCACAAATTATGATTAAATAAATATGTTTTTAACCTTTATTACAGAAATAATTGTCTCTGCTAATTGTTCTTTTAGGCCTTATTCATTAAAACTATTATAGTTTCTAATGTCTATCCAAGCACTGTTGTACTACCCCTTGTTTGTAATCTTCAATATTATCTGTTAAAGAAAAAAAAAACTTGATGAAATAGACTGTACCTGTTATTATTTAGCTGGAAATAGAAATGTAAAAAAAAAGTGTTTTTATTGTAGATTTAGTTTTCGGGTGATCTTTTTGTACAATTAATTTACCCCTACCATTTGATTAACACGTTGAGCGCCAAGCGGTACGATCGTACCGCTGTTGGACTATTGGCTGGGGCCGAGGCGGTCCCCAGGTACCGCCCGCTCCCGCCAGCTAAAAGATTGTTCTGGGCCAGGGGACCGCCTGCCGAGCGTGATTTCAAGGCATATTGGACCGCTCCGGCCCCGAACAATTCGCCAATGCAATTGGCCCAAATGTTTTTTTTTTTTTTTTTTTTTTTTTTTTTAATTTGGGGGGTATAAATAAATAAATAAATAAAATAAATTAATTTTATTTATTTTTTTACAAAACAAAATATCTTATTTATTAAAATAACATATTTTAAGGGGACAAGGGTTGACGTCGCGGTCATAACCGGGCAGCCCCCGTACATACGTACCGCTCACAAAATTATTGTTTAATTGCCAAAATTAAACTTTTTATTTATTTCTTTTGCAATTTTTGTATCATTCTAATCATATTAAAGTTATAAATTAGGAAAAATTGCTTTGGCCCCAGGCAAAAGTACATCATCTTTTCCCTGGCGCTCAACGTGTTAATATGTTTATGCAAGCTATTTTTAATTTTTTTTTTTTTTTTTTTTTATTATTTTCAGAATCATCAAAATTCTCCTAAGTCTACTCCAAATACTTCTCCTAGGTCTAGTAAATCACCACCTCCATCTTCCAGGTAACCTAACTTAGAACTGCAATAATTTTAAGAACCAAGGCTTGTATAGTAATTTTAAAATGTTCAAGTATGTTCTCATATTGGCTGATATTCTATTTCCAATTACATCTCAATTAATTAGGGGTACATTTAAACAGTTCATTGAAATTTTTACTAGATAGGAGCAAATGTAAATGGTTAGGAATTGGTGTACCCCCATTGTAATCAATGGGCTAAAAATGTATGCATGAGATGAAAGTTCTCACCAGCTCAGAATGTTGAAACGCTCTGGAATAAAATGTCAATAACACTCCTCTTCGTGCAGTTCAGAAGATTGGAGGCCTGGTGAACGGAGATCTTAGACCTCTCTCACACATGTGGTCGAGTTAGAAAGCCCAGCTCATGTATCAGACAATTGTCCTTCATACATAATCCTTGCCACCCACAGGCATAAGAACATAAAAAGAGAAATAGATAAGTAGAGGAACCATCCCTTTTTCATTGAGTGACTATTTAGAGAAGATAGGTGCTGGAAGGGAAAAATTGCAAACAATTTAGGAAAATATAATCTTAGACTCTTTAGGGATCATATATCACCATATTTATTAAAATAAAACTAAAGCACTGTGATTAAGCAATGTTTAATGAATTACTGGTATTTTAAAAAAAACCTGTACCACTACAACCCTTAAAGGGTCTTGGGTTCAGTACTCTGTAAGGAAGTGTACTGTTTCTTGGTCAGCGGTCGTGCAAGGAGGCGATTTGACCGTGATCACGCTCAACCGCCAGGTTTTTCCCCTTAATTTTTCAATTAAGGGTACCCACTTTATAGAGGCTGGGTTGTAACTGGTATTTTAGTCATCCGAATTGTAAACACACAAAATTATTAGTTTATTTTATTTTTTGGAACAATTGTATTAGCATAAAGATTGTTTTAAATTTAATTTTTATCCTGTTACATAATTTTCTGTGGCTGTAATACTGAAATTAAAATAAATTTTTAGATAATCTAAATAAATATTCCTATTTAATTGTCTTTCTTATTTTATGTGTATAAAACTTATAAGACCAATGCAAAATTTTTAATTTACTTTAGATCAGCCCCACCTACACCAACGCCTAATTCAGCTCTCGATGGAAATGATATCAGGACACCCTTTGGTGGTTCTTCTTGTCATCTTGGTAATTATTACATTTGTTACTGTTCATGTTGTATAATACCTTAACACACATTATTAAGGTCTGGTCACACATAACGGTACCGCACCTATCCTGATTTTTGGTTTCGAAATCACTTCGGGTTGGGCTCGGACACCATGGTCACACATTGCCCGGCACAATATTCTTCTAGCAAAGATGGTTGTTGTATAATGTTGGAAATTTATTAAATAATTCTTAATATTCTTCAAAGTAATATTGATTGAATACTTCTAACCATCTCCGTCATACTATACATAAGTAAATTAGTAACCAACTAAGCTAGTACTACTAGTAAGCTAAGTTACTTTGTTTATGAAGTACTGAAATTTTTGATTTTCATTCATAAAGTATTTGAATGGTTTAAACTTGTTACTAGTTTGTTATATGATTATGAGATTTCTTACAGTTAGAAATATCCAGTTTTTAACTTCGAGTTAATGCTCTTTGTGACACTTAAATGATTGTTTGTATAGTTATTATTTGGATGTCTCTAGTGTATACATGATTTCTTATATTTCTCTATGAACTTTATTTATGTTTTTATTTAATTGATTTTATAATATTTTTATGAACATCCTTGCACGTTTAACGTTATTTATTTTTCATCTTCATATATTAATAAATTAAAGTTGTATGCTTGTCATGCCACAGTTATCTTAACTTCAGCGAATTCCCAGAATGTCTTTTATATAAATTGGCATTAATAAATAAATGAACTTAAAAAAATTAAATTATCACTGTACTCAGTTTTATAATGTAATAAGATTGCATTTAATTTTCATGAAATTGGTCAGTCTAAATTCCATGTTAAAAATTTTGTTTGCCAATGAATAACTGTGTGAAATTATCTTTAATATCATTCATTAAAATTTCATTTCTCATTAGAGTATCTACTTGCAGAAAATAAAAATGAATTTACTTATATTCTTTCATATGTTGGTGTCTTCTACCTAATGAAATTTGCAAGTCTATTGCAATAAAAGTTTTGGAATCAGTGTGACTCCAACTGTTGGATCGAAAACTATGTGTGCTGCACTTAAATAACCCTTTTTGTAAATTCTCCTGAGATCTAGTGATTCAAGATTACCCAAATTGATCACCAGTGTGTTAGTTTGTCTATTCCAAAGGAGACCTAAAACATTAGTTCGTGTAAATAATGGGGAATTACTTTGCTCCCACCCTTGAAGCTTGAATTTGCGTTCGGCCATGATGGATGTGGCTAGATTTATAAATTCGTTGGTTTGTTCCTCATCTAAGCTAGTAACGCAACTGTCCACTTAAAAACGACTTATCAGCTTTTCTGCCAACTCCACAGATAACTGATGTTTTCTCTCTTTACAACACTTTAAAATATTTTCGGGGTGAAACCTATTACATGCTTCTAACAAAAACGGACTAGGGCCCGGTGTGGCTGTGCGGTAAAGTGCCGTACTCCCATGCCGGAGCTGCGGGTTTTTTCTTTCGTAGGAGAAGTATCACCTAGTGCCATGGGTGTTAGTATGGGCAGTATAGGGCTTCAATGGAAGCCTTAAAGTCCCGGAAAAAAAAAACGGACTAGAGGACACCCCAAATACAACCCCGACAGTGACGATATGTCTTAAGTTCACCATCTCTATTGATCTACAAGAATCTGAGGTAATCCCGATATATATTTGTTAGACTTATTTGTAAGAAACCTCTACGAATATCAGCCACCACTCCTATTTTCTTTATGCGAAATCATGCTAATACCGTGAGTATTTTCTCTAAAAGATTAGGGCCTTTTTCTAAACATTGGTTAAGACTAGGATTTTAATTTCTCTTGCAGAGGCATCAAAAACAGGTCAAACTGGTGTAATGCTGTTTGGCTTCTTCGATCCAATCATCTAATATTTCTTGATAAATATAATAACCTTCTTGTTTCAATTTTTTAATCGTAGAATTCAGCCTTCTCAAAGGTAATTGATTGTTACTAGGCAGCGTTGGATGAGATTCAACCCAAGGATGTTGTACTTCAAAACGTCCTTCTTTTGTCAGTGAAACTGTCTCAATAAAATGTTGATAAGTGACAGCCTCCATTTTCAACTTACTTAATTTCTCTAATGAATCAATAATACCTAAAGTGTCAAGGGACCACAAATCTGAAAGTTTCGGCTCGACAGTGAGTATACTTGAGATAACCATAGCTAAACTGGGATTTTCGTTATTCTTTCCCATGGTTTACCCAATTATTGACCAACCTAAACGAGTTTCTATTGCGATTCAGTATCTCAACGACTCCTGTATACAGCTTGCCTACATCATCGGCACCTAACAATAATTCAATTGGTCCAGATTTACCAAAATCGCCAAGTGTAAAACCATTTTGATTAAGTTCGTCCATTCAAGGACCCTTTTTTACAGGAGAAATGTTATTACAGATAAGTTGTTGCCTAAAGCTTTAAATTTGCATTTATATGAATTATCTAGATTAGAAATATAAATTTCAAAAACATCATTATTGACTACTCCTGTAGTAGCCTCACCAAAAAAGATTGTGTTGAAAGGTAGCTTGATGACAACACTGATCCCATTTCAATTGCTGTACTCAATAAAATAGGAACGTTGCGAGCCAGTATCTATGAGAGCTCTTACTTCTCAAGATTTATTTTTACCTTCCATTCTCACACATAAAGCCTATATCATTACATCACATTTATTCGATAAACTAGCTGAAGTGTCAACATTTTCTAAATGTGATGAAGTTTGTGATTTTTCTTAACTTGATTTATCTCTTTTTTCTTTAGCTAAAATATTACACATTAAAATATAATGAGATCTTACTGAATGTAATTAGGCTTACGTTTACAATTTTTAGCAATATGACCCTTTTTGAGGCAACAAAAACATACTTTTTTAGACTCTAATATTTTTAGATTGCATTTAGAGCAATTGCGAATAGCAGACGATTTTACCTCTATTTCCTTAGGTTTTTCATTTTTCTGACCGAAAGTTGTAAGGACCTTAGATTGTTTCATAGAGGTATTTGGAGAATTTTCATATCTTCGAACAGTTTTAATAGGTTCAGATAATTCCAGGACCTTGCAGCGTTGCTGTACAAATTCTATCAGTGAATTATAAGTGGGAAAATCGGTGGTCCTCTTCTCTTCGAATAGTTTGCGATTTTCAGTGTCTAGACAGTCCAAAGGGGGTTGCAGTTTGAACCCCACTCTCTAACTACTAGGTATACATAGGAAAATATTTATTTAGAAAGAATGTCCAAATAAAAAAAACCTGGTTCCAGGGTTCACCGAAATTCCATTGAAGCAGGTGACAAACACTGTGGCCAGTCCTCTACTTCTAATCGTATCTCTTCACGATTTAGGTGAATTTTGAAGACATGGATACAGCTTAGATATACGTGCATCACCACGTCGCCTTCAGTCGACTTAATGTATATGTAAACAACCCCCCTCTCTCTCTCTCTCCCTCTCTCTCTCTCTCTCTCTCTCTCTCTCTCTCTCTCTCTCTCTCAGTATTCTCTCTCGTTAATCCATAAAACATATATTCTAAATATCGCAAATATTTATATATTCTTATATGGGTCATTTTCCCAGAAAGGGCGAATCTGAACTTGGAATTCTTAAAAATTAAAATGTTAAATTAACCTCTGGAAAATATTTAGGGATGCTCTTTACATAGCACTGGTTGAACTCCAATGCAAGGTTATAAAAGAGCAGGGTGCATTTATTATATTAAAAAAAAAAAAATAAATAATCGGAAGACGGGAAAAGAAATGTGCTGAGAGTTCGTTTAATATATTTTTTCTTGAGTTTTTTTGTTTAATTTTTTTTTTTTAAAGATAGCTGACAAAAATCCTAAGCCATCTGTCAGCCATTACACATATTTTTATGACTATCCAGTTTTTTCTCGTTTACTACTTAAATACAGATGCTTTTGAATTAAATGATATACCATCGGAAACGTCTCAACGACCTCTATATGTATAAAGCAACAAGATAATATAGATGCAATTAGTTTTCGGGTAGAGACAGACGGGACAATGACTTCTGATGTTTATGACCATCCAGTTTTTTCTCGTTTACTACTTAAATAGTGCTGCTTTTCGACAAAACGATAGACCGTTGGAAACGCGCCAACGAGTCTATAAGTAATAAGCAGCGAAAAATTTTAGATACAATTATTCTCCAATTCCGTGGAGGCGGGATAATGACATCAGAATTTGAGAAGCTATCTAGTTTTTTCCCGTTTACTACTTAAATATAGCAGATTTTTGACAAAATGATTGACCGTTCGAAACGTTTCAATGAGCTTTAGAAGTAGAAAGCAACGAAAACATTTAGATACAATTAATCTCCGAGTACACTCGAGCGGGAGAAAAACACCCGATACTGTATTGTATGACCATCCATTTTTTTCTGTTCACTACTTAAATACAGCCATTTTTTTAAACAACGATAGACCGTCAGAAACGTATCCACTTGCTCTAAAAGATGAAAGCTATGAAAAAATTTCCATACAATTACCTTTTAAGTAGCCACGGGTGGGACAATGACACGGGTTGTATGCCGCCTCACGCCGCAGCACCTACGTTGTTATCGTGACGGTTCCACAGTGACTGAAAAAATTTGACGGCAAAAAGAGTTGTTACCTGAGATGATAATCCTACTTTGAGCCAGAAGCCGCAGTCATCAGTAAAGGTTAAAACTGCAAAAACCCGAAAATACTACGTAAGCGGGGGAAAACCCAAACTCCGGGGACAAGTCTTTTCCCTCCTCTGTGTACTATTCTATCATTCGTAAAAATATCGCATACCTCACATTCTAATCTTGAGATGTTTTGAACAGCACCACAGTTTTAAAAAATTCAAAAAGTGTCAATGGTCAATTCGTAGACGAACGTAAAGTTTGGAAACTGGAGTTGTGACATGGCGAGGGAAGGAGATTTCCACTGGTCATCAAAATTCAACCTTTAATTTTTAATGTTATATGAGTTAAACCCTACATAGTCGACAGGGCAAGTCCTAGAGCCTAATTAGAGGTTGTTTTAATAAACAAAAATGGTGAGGGTGCTTTAGAATCCATCGGGGACAGCGTTTTGCCCTTTCTGGGAAAATGACCCATATAGGTAATTTTAGAAATTATTTTAAAAATTTACTTTTATAATAAATGTTTGATCGGCTCAAACAATGATCATTTAATTCTTATAATACTGAGAATTCCTCACAAGTTGTAACTTGAAATGGTATTATGTAGAAATGTAAATAAACATCTAATTTCATTTATAGTTTTATTCATATTTAATGGTACAAAACTCCAAATTTGCTCTCTATATATTTATTGTTCATTATATTTTGGATTTTTCTGATCATATAGGAGTTGGGCTTATTCAAATTTCTTCTATAAACTAGTATATTTTCATGTTGAGATTACATAACTTGTGCTATAACTGTCACTGTCAAAATATAACCTATCTTATATAGGGGCTCGACATTAGCTTTGGACACGGATTGCCTGCAGTTGAGGGGCTCGGCTCTTGTATCGGGCCAGTATGATCAGCTACTATCTATCTCTGGTATTTTATTGAGAACCGATAATACCTGTGCTGCGTGTCGGTCACGTGTGACCAGACCTTTAATGGCATATTTTAGTCTTATTTTATTAATGCTTATATATATATATATATATATTGGAAACATAAACAATGGCTATTGATGCATGTCAAAAGATGCTCGTATTTGAATGCAAGGTCCTCCAGAAAATATTTTATTATATGTATTACTGAATTTATTTTAAGTTATTATAACTGTTATTTTTTAATATTTAAGGATAATGTCAATGATGTAGGAGTTTTTTTTAAAGATTGGAGCATCGGTGTTCAACAGAATGAATAAGATAAGTTTCATAAAGATTGATGTTGTAAATAAAACAGTCACCATACATTGTTAGGTAATATTTTCTGCATCTGAGGCCGATGTCATTCAAGATAGAGGAATTTAAAGCGCAAAACACAAATATTTATTAAAACTTAAATTTTTCAAAAACTATTAAAAATTTAAGCTTTAATAAATATTTGTGTTTTGCGCTTTAAAAGGCCCACTGAAAGTAGAATTTAAATAACCAGACCTAACTCATCTTTGAGGAAATGCCAAATTGGTATATTGATTTTTGTTATCTCTCCTAAAATATTATTTCAAATTGTTATAAATTGTGTCTTTTAGGGCTTTTGGGTTGTCTAAACTTAGATTAGTATATAATAGTAATAAAAGATATACATTGGGTTGAAAATTAAAAGGGTATACAAGGGGATAGATTAGGATGAAGGTAAAATAATATAGATAAAAATATTATTTCCTAGCCAGGTTTATAGCCATTATTATCGTGCTTGAAATGTAATTTTTGGCTCTATTTCAAAATTAAATCTAGTGATTTTTTTTTTTTTTTTCAGTATCAAACTCTGCATCAACAATGGGTGGTCGTAGTCTTTGTAATGATTTATTAGAAGCTGCTGATTCTGTGACTAATGCAATGTCTTCACTTGTTAGAGAACTGAATTCTGGTAAATAATGTTTATTAACTTATTTCTATGTATAAATATAATATATATATATATATATATATATATATATATATATATATATATATCCTTTGTTTCTGTTAGTCAATTACTACTAGGGCCCAAATCTGAAAGTCTTTATTTTTATAAGAAATAGATCTTAAACATTTTTTTTATATCTAAAAAAACTCTTGAGCCATTAATTAAAAATTGGAGCAAATATAACCATATTTATATAGTAGGAATGTTATGAAAAATGAAAATGTTGTAAAACAATTATCTTAAGAACACTGAACCATAATGTTAACAATTAGAATGTTAAGAATGTAAAAAGTAAGTAATGGCATATTTTACAAGAATATTTATTTCTTACGAGATATAATCAAATAATTTTCTATGTTTTTCGTATAAATTTTTTTACTGTTCTCATCCATTAAATGATAATAGGTGTTTGATGAACGTTTAATAACCACCCAACTTTATTTTAGGGTTTGAATTATAGATTTATAGGGTTGAAATTCAGCCATATTTAGGAGATTAAATACAAATCATTTCCAATTATAAAATAAAAATTCATATTTTTACTTTCACTTACCTATATATGAAATATATAGTAAGTGGAAGTATTGCGATCGTGAAAAATTTCGACTTGCGGTTTTCAACGGAAATACACGTTTTGGTGTCCCCTGAGTCCAAATAACCAAGTCCCGCGAAATGGTCTGTGTGTGAACAGACTAGCTCAAAAACTATAAACCGTGGGAACCTGAAATTATTGGGTATTTAGTGTAGGTATATGCCCGCGATATGACAGCAAAAATTTCATTAAAATTGCTCAAAGGGAGGAGGTACTTTATTTAATAACTTTTTACGTTTTTTTCGATTTTCTCAAAAATGGCTCTAACGATTTTGATTAAACTGAGTATTTGATCTATTTATACGCCCGAAATATGACTGTAAAAATTTCATCAAAATTGATCAACAGGAGGGGGGACTTTACTTAATAAATTTTGTACCAATTTCACGTGCACATATTTTTTATTTACTCAAAAACGGCTTTAACAATTTTGAAGAAACTGGGTATTTGATGTATGTATATACCAAACATGTAAAAACCAACATTTCATCAAAATTGGTCCAACTGAGGGGTCACTTTATTTCATGACTTTTTTTCCAATTTTTACCTTTTTTTTCGATTATCTCAAAAACGGCTTTAACGATTTTTATCAAATTCGTCATGTTTCATGAAAATTAGGTTTTCTTTGATATCAGGTAAGCTATATCATTATTAAAATGTTCTGAGGGGGCTTTTTTTGGGGGGGCCTTTTTTGTTTGTTTCTTTCTTTCTTATAAAGTACCATTGTTTTTGTTTACATGGAGAAATTAACTGTCTCTCGTTATGCCTAAAAATAAGAAATGGCTAAATATGAGATATGATAAACATAAAGAGGAGAAAAAAAGAAAAATATTCAGTCAACTCATAAAACTCGTTGAGCCCACGCATGCGGAGTACGCCTTTAATGAAAGACCATTGTTCATAATTAACATATATGATATTCTGTTCATTTGAGAAGTGGCAATTAACAAAACGCATTAATTTCTAATCTAAGTAAGTTGGTAAGTGAAAGTTGTGTGTTGCGAGCACGCACCAGATTTTTTGTATTAAAATCTCTTAATAACTGTCGGAGATTTAAATGGGGAGTAGCACTTGTTATTTTATCTCAGGATATAAGAAGAGTTATGAACAGATATAAACAGAGAAATATTTATTTTTTAAATATGTAATGGCATCAAACACAAAGTTTAATTTAAATTCAAATTTTAAAAAGTTTTAGAATAATAAAAATGTTTTTAAAATATGGGTATCATGCTAAGGAAAAATACATAACTTCATCATTTTGACAGTGTAAGTCACTGTCAGATTTGTTAAAAGTCGTCGAGTTATTTCTATGTATTTGAATTTAAAGAGCTGTAAGGAGAAAATAACAGATATTAATCTTAGTCAAAATAAAATTAATCTTACCATTTCCTTACTAAAAATAAATGTTATTGTAAATGTAAATGTTATCGTCTCCTGATATTATGAAAACGACTTCTTTGTCTCCAATACACATATTCAACAAAGATCTTGCAAGGATCACACTTTCAGCATTTTTCTCACTAATAAACTTGACTGATAAATGAAAAAATCAGGCGGCTTAATGATTAGGGTTAGGAATAAGGCCCGCGCCTACCTCCTTTTTTCTTTCCGATTTCCATTTCCAGTAGTGAGCTTCTACAAAGGTTATAATAAATTACGGTTTCTTCTCCTTCTGACTTGGGACCTGAAAATAAGGTGCTGGAGACCTGATTAATACTTTCATGTGAGATCTAGAAACATTGGCGTATACCTTGGCTCTCTCCCTTCAAATCCACACCAAACTAATCCCTCGCTTCTTCAAGAGTATGATTGATAAGATTTTGACCAAATATTTACATATCTCAATGTGTTCGCAAGGTGGGTCCTCAAAATGATCAATGAAGACAAGGTAAGTTTGAAGGGTCCCATAGATTCATGAAGCACTATGCAAAACTTGAGGAATTTTTGGAACGAATTGTCACTGGTGAGACAACCTAGGTACACTGTAGTTTTGTCTGTGGTCAATCAAACAAACAACGAAAATTCAAACAAAAATCTGCCAGCAAATTGATGGACAGTATGTTTTTGGAAAATGAGGTCTAGCTCTATCTCTTTAACATGATGGAGGAGTTCTATGACTAAGGTACATGAAAAATGCACCAGCACATGCAGATTTGAATTGATCGCAGCAGTGATTACATTGAAAATCAGCAGTAAGACCAGCCTTCCCATCAATGCCTATTAAAAGGGAGTCGAGCGTGTGGGAATCTTACGGGAAATATGCCTCAGTTATACAGGAATTTGACTTTTGAACCGGAAATGCGGGATAAATTTATGGCCACATATTTTCAAATCCAATTCATAAAAATTACTGACAGTGGCCGATCCTGTTTCTAATTTTTTTCAAGGATTAGAACATGAAGTAAATTGTGACCACGTTTTGACCTAATATTCTTGCCGCTTACCGTTAAGTAAGGATGGTAACGATAGCCAAAACATCAATGTTTGCCACCGATGATTGCTTATTCAGTGTTTTCTTCTTTGTATCCACGTTCCAGCAGTTAACCAGAAAAAGGTCATCTTCTTCCTCTGTTATAATCGGCTTTGCCAGTTGTGGTTCCTCCCCCCCCCTTTATGAAAATCCACTTGTCAATATATGTTGGGTCTTCCATTACCATTATTGGCAGTGCTTATGTTACTGAAGGGTGTCTTGAATTTTTTTTTTTTTTTTAATTTTTTTTGAATCGTTGAATATTGGAAAAAATAAAATAAGCCCCCATACCACTGTAATTTACATATTGCATTTAAAAGTAGAATAACTGGCAAAACTCTTCCTTTCACTTCTTGGAAGCATATTTACCCGTCAAATATAGGACTTTTGGTGGCTAGTTCGGAGAAAAACAACATATTTATGAAGTACCACTACTGTAAAAGACAAAATATTTATGAAGTACCACTACTGTAAAAGACAAAATATTTAGGGTTACCTTTGGTGTAGTGGTTAGCATAGAAACCTACAATACTAAAGGTCGCGAGTTTGCGTCCCGAGGTGGCCCTAGGAGTTTTTAATGGGAGTAAAAAATCCCTGTCTATGCCGTCCCTCTGATAGGACGTAAAATGGAGGTCCCGAGCCTGTACGATGTCAGGTACTCGTTAATGATCCCTATCCTAATCATACCTGGATAGGCAAAATTTAGGACTCCCACTGTAGCATCGTCCGATTAGCCTTAGTGGCATAAAGTGACGTTAAAACAAACAAACAAAATAAAGTACCACTACTGTAAAAGACAAAATATTTATGAAGTACCACTATTGTATTATGAAACAAATACACTCTCGATACCTTCACCCCATTGATAGCTCTTATTTCTCTTTGACGTTTGCTTGCTGCAAACTGAAATTTATCTGGTTATTCAATAATGTTTCATTTAAACTATGTTATTAAAAGCTTAGGAAAAATAAAGTTATTCATTTCAATATTAAATAACTTTTATAGCTCTCATTTCCTTGAAATTGACATATATTTCCTTTTTTAGGTTCAGACCAAGATGAAACTCCTATTGAAGATAGATTCCAGAAAACAATAGGTAATTGTAACACTTTAAAATATTATCTATCTGTTGTTCTTTAATTTTTACTAACTCTTCCATAAATCTAAATTTTAGATTTTGAAAACAGTGAAAATGACTGGAAAGAAAGTGGAGGATACAATGGACAAGTTATTACGGTCAGTATTATTTTTTATTTTCTTACTTTCTTATTTAAATATTCAGAAGTTTTTAATAAAACTATTGTAATGAGACTCATCTATTCAATAGTAATAATCCAAATTACTGTTCTGATCACCAAAAGTTTGGATTACAGGTTTCAGGAAAACTAAATATAATTAAACTCAATTTGCTTATGCAACATGATGAACTCAATAGATTTTTACATATATGACTTGAAAAAAATATTTGCATAAAAAACAATTCTATATTATTTTTCTTTTTAAGATTATTTTTCTCTTCATTTTATTTTGAATTTGTGTGTGTTTATGTGTTTTAGTGAGTGCAAATTTTAACTGTATATACTTCCTCAACTATCTTTTGGGTTGAACAGAATTTCTTTTTTATTTTAATAAAAGATAATTTCTCTTAAGAGAATTAATCTTTTATTAAATTACATATTTTCTATTTTGGTCCAATACCTTTTGCCAACTTTCTGGCAGAAGTATGATTCCATGCTTTAATAGGTATGTTCTTTTCTGGCAAAAACTGATTGAGATGATTTTTAACTATTTAACGAAGGTTTTACCGTCTGAAGAGGTTAGGTAACAAAATTACTCAGAAAGTACCAGATCTGTAGAATATGGTGGGAATGGGAGTATATCCAATTTGGTGTGTTAGCAAACTTGTTATCTTGGAGTTGTGCATTATCTCAGAGGAACACTGCACCTTTTCTATTAACCCTCCGGCGGGCGCGCCTACTAAAGTCACATCAGCAGGCGTGCTGTGGTGTTGGGACCGCATCTTTGTTTTTTATATATTTTATTAGAAAATAAGCAATAACTTACTTTTTTTTTTGTTTACTCATTGCTTTAGTTTTATAATATTTCTAATGAATGAAAATTATAAGTTGTATAAAGAAAAGAATGGAAAAAAAAAAAAATTAAAATAGCTTTGGCGATAAAAACACAAATAAACAACTTAAAATTGGTAGTATAATGTATAGAGATCATTTAGTTTCTCTATCAACAGAGTCATACACTTTCTTAAAGGAAAAAATCCAAAAAGGAAATAAACAGACTTTTTCTTATTGACATATAATATTTTATGAGTAATTTTAGACTTAAAATTTGTTCTTGACTGGATCTTCCCTTTCTAAAACCCCCCTGATGTTCCCCAATTTTATGATCTATTTGTGGTTCCAATCTATTTAACAACAATTTAGAGAAAATTTTATAAGTGACCGATAACAGGGAAATTCCCCTGTAATTATTAACATCCGTTATTGAACCTTTTTTATGTAAAGGATGAATCAAGGCAGATTTCCATTCCTTCGTAATTTCCCTTTCTCCCAAACCTCCATTAACGTTTCCACTACTTTCTTCCTGAATTCTTCACTAGTTAATTTCCACATCTCAGCCAGAACTCCGTCCTCACCCGAGGCCTTATTGTTTTGAAGTTAATTAATCACTTCTTTTAACTCCTCATCATCCGGTGGATCTGACTCAATATTTTGTGGAGTGTTTTCTCTTATTTTTATTTTTTCACTAGGCTCTTCACAATTCAACATTTTTTCGAAATATCTCGCCAAAATTTCTTTAATTATTAAAATACTTGCATTTTAAGTTGTGAAGAAAGCACAGAAAACAATAAAATAATTCAGCAGAGATTGTCTGAATCTGTAACACGAAAGAGCGCACAGCAGTGTTTGGACCGCACATACAGACCTACTTCAAATTAGGCAATATAACTACTGAGGTACACCGGTAGACGGCACGACCGTCTAATCCGGCTAGAACATGTTGGTCTACAAATACCTGGAACTCACTGATTCAATTAGTATTCCTAATATTTTGAAAAATGTTCAGATTGCGGTCCAAATGCCGCAGCACGCCCGCTGGAGGGTTATTCAATTCTGGCCTTTTCTGTTTATGCGAGTCATTCAATTTTTTTATTTTTTATTTTATGAATATCAGCATTGGAAGTTTTTTTTGCAACACAATCTCTTATGTTTAACATTATTACACACAATCCTTCTTTAGTCTCCAGTGTTGATTCAACTCAAATATGGATTATTTTCTTGACGTTTGAGAAGCATATCTCAGAAATCAGCATGACGCCATAGATTTTTTTCCGTAAGAACATAAGGAATCCATATTTCGAGGTTTAAGATTAAACCTGGGTATTTCAACTGGTCATAAATTTAATCTCTCAGCAATTAACTGGTTTTCATCCATTAATGCATTTGTCTTCATCAGCTTCAACTGGCTTTCCAGAATGTGGTGTATCTTCAACATCAAAATTGCCAGATTAAAATTTCTCTGGCCATTTAGGGTACTGGCGTTCTGTCAATACCTTTCACATATACATTGGTTAATTTTTTTCTTGCTTGAATAGCATTTTTACCTTTTCAACTGTCTAAAAGTAAAAGAGAACAAAAATGCTGCTTTTGACTTTCCAAATTTGTAAGGACGCCAACCAAAAACTACTGCATTGAATAAATTGAACTTTGAGAAAAAATAAAATTAATTTCTGAACAACCTAATACATCATAAGTGAGAAAAGTTTTATTTCTTTTGAAATAAAATGCTGATTTAAACTTTTATTTGTCTATCTGCAAATTAAACTTCTAGGTTAGATAAATTTTTGTTTCAAGTTGTAATGTGATTAGTTGTATAGTACTTTTGTTTTCCAGAAAGATCCCTTGAGCAACAAGGAAGAACAATCAGTTAACAATCATTCTGTAAGTTCCTAATTATTTTCTTATTATCAATATAAAGTTTTCTTTTCTTTATTTATTATAGTAAGTCGCTTCATAAATAAATTTATATTATGTTATTCCTCCTCTACCGCAGTTTGTTGTTTGTTATCTTGATTATATTTAAATGATTGCCATAATCTTTAGGAATTATTTTTCATAAGATAAAGTATGTTTAAAGCTATTAAATATCTTCAATTTTTTTTTTTTTAAATTGTCTCTTTAAAGTTTGATGATGTGATATAAAGCAATTCAATACTTAGTTAGAAATTCAAATTAAACTTTAAACTATTAGATACAATAGTTAAGGATTTATGTTACCAGCCAGGTTATTCAGTTCTTCATAAGGTTAGGATATTGTTTATATTGAAACCACTGTTGAAAATCTTGTCAATTTATTCCAATTTCACCATTTTATTATTACAAGGTAAACATTTTAGAAAAATTGATATCTAACTTATGTTGTCGCCAGTAAAAAAGAGTGACTAAGAGAATTGAATTAAATCGCAACTATTTTGCTTTTTTTAATAGGTCACTCTTATTTGTAACAAATATAAGAAGGTTCACCACTGGCTGAGGTAATCCAGTGTTGCTTAGAAATCATTGTTTACAAGACTAGTCAGTTACTATACTAGTACATTGCGTGCGATTTCCATTGAAACTAAAGTAATATTTTTAAAATTTATTTTCTGTTTTAGACAGCTAAATTAATAGCCAATAATAGTTATTTATTTATTTAACAAATAAATAAAACAAATAATGATTTCTTTTGAAAGTTTTGTAATTTCTGAACCATACCAGAATTTTTATTTTATCCTGGAATTTTGTAATTTAATCTATTTAAACCTGTATTCGTTTTACATTAATTAAACCAATTTTTAATTTATTTATTTTATTTTATTACAGTTAGGAAGACGATCCAGTGAATCAGACTGGGACCAGCTCAGGTGGTCCAACAGATAAATTTAAATATTATTTTAGCTTACATGTACGTAATACGAAGGCATAAATACTTCTTTATTTATTTTTTAATTTATGTAGTATTCTCTCCCAAATTTTAATCTCTTTGGTGGTAGATCGATGATACCATCTATCACACATGTATTATATTTGTATCTTGTGTCTGTAAATACGTTAGGACCACTGTCTATGTTTAGTTTCTAACATCTCTTTAAATATGAATTAGATCATTAATAATTGGTAGGTTTAAAAATATATCAGAACTAAATTAAATTAAATGCTTAATTACTTCAGATGGTCTTATATTCTTGCATCTGAGGAAAAAAAAATAATTGCAAGTTTTATTCAAATAGTTTTTAAACTGTTTTCAATTTTTCTTTGTTTTCTTGAATTGATTATTACATTATAACCATAAAAATAAAAATAAAACATTTGTTAGGTGGTGTTTTCAATAGTTATACGGTAAAATAACAAATTACATTCTTAGCAGTTTTTAATTTACCATACTTCATTAATATACACCGATGAAATTTCTGTGATTGTAAGCAGGTTTATTATTTTTTTTTTTATAAACAAGGAGATTGAGATTTTCTTCTGCTCCTGTTGGCAATAACATAAAAGTATTGAATTGAAGTGATTGTAAGCAGGTTTATTATTTTTTTTTATAAACAAGGAGATTGAGATTTTCTTCTGCTCCTGTTGGCAATAACATAAAAAAAAAGGTCTTATAATAATATAAGAAATTATATTAAGTCGCTTCATTTTAGAGAAGAGTAATATTCTTTTTTTTTATATTCACGTTTTTAATTATTATTAATGTTTAATTATTTATAGGTTCTTTATCAAATTTGGGCCGAAACCGAAACTTATTTACGTGTTTATATATAGTACGTGTAATTGTGTAATACGTCTAGTTTAGCAATAATATCAATTAAAGTTCATTTCCGTTTTTTTGTAAACAGTAATTGAACTTAATTATTCATAAACTACGTGGGCTTGGTATAAAAGAGTGCCATTTAGAAGACAGGTGCACTAGTTAGGTTATAAGATCGAATCCCAGGGCCCTACTTCCTAGTACACCTGATCCCCGCTGGAAGTTATAAGACTATACCCCCTTAACTAGCAAAGGAGTAAAAGGTGAAATATACTTGCAGGAACAGGCTGATAATAATAATTTATATTATCATATCTAAATAATAAATAATTTAGTAAATCTTTGTCATAATAAAACCGATAGAATACAAAATGGCGGCACTATGAATACGTAAAGCTGTATCTCAGAATGTAGTCTACTGAGTCAGTTTGGTCTCAACATTTTGCGCATATAATCTTATTAAAAAATTTATAAAATAGTTTTTGTTTTGTTGAAAACGTGCTTCTTCATGGTCAAAAGGGAAAACGTTTTGGGGATGTTATTAGTGATCGGGGAGGGGGAGGGGCTGCCAAGGTCGAAAAATTTGTTTTTACATCTGAGTCTCTTTCCTTACAAGGACAAAGAACAAAACCTACTAACACCATTTGATGCAACTTGAGCCCCCGTTTTGTGATAAGATTACTGACTAAAATATTATTTTTCCCTTCTGATTTGAATCTTTGGACATGTCGAGTTTCTCCGACTGATTTAAATTTAAATATTTAGAAGATATATTCTTATTTAGCGTTTCTCTTATTTTTTAGAAATCAAATATCATTATTAATAAGGAGATAATTAAAAGTTCAAAAAGGTTCTTAATGCTCAAGGTAAAGAATACTATTGTTTACACTCAACTTGAAGAATTCTGCACGAAAAAAATGCTTTCGTTGTTAAGACTTAATGTAATTTACGTGGCACATCCCTGTTTGTCATTATCACAGATTTGTCACCCACCTAACTTAAGAGTTTTCGAACAATTAAAAATACCAAAAGTATGAGAGAAATCCCTGTTTTATCGAATGACAATTCAATTGTAATTAACTTAAATAACAGATACTACACACTATTAAATTCAAGGGTGCTAAAGGCCATGAAAGGGTGGAGCTTACAAGCTGAAATCGTGTTATCCTGCTCCCTTCTCGGAGATATCAGACACAAATGCAAGTTTCGGCTTGGCCAAAGATTCGGCCGATTTTCGGAAATAACCAGGTTTTTTGGTCGTCACTGGCCGAAACGGAAACTCGGTCAGTCATTAATTTTTTAGATTTAAATTAAAACTTAAATTTATATCTATTCAGGATAGCTTACAATTCATTTCATTCTTACAAATTCAGGATATCATACAATTCGATACAGAATACTTGTAAATCACAGTTATATTATTTGAGCAATCTGTAGTACAATCAAATGTACAGCTGTATAATATGCAAAATCGGAGTTATTTCACCATTAGGGTTTACAAAAGAGAGAGCTCTTGCAGAAAAACATCACAACCTCTATTATATAGTTCTCGACTGATTTGGTCAGTTGTTTGGTGGACAGGGGGTACCTTGCTAATATTTTATTATTAAATGTTTTAAGATATTATTTTAGTGTAAATATTTTGTAATTAGTTTTTACAAAATAATGTCTAGGAAAAAAATGAAATGTGACTATGGCCAAAAAGTATTCAGAGCAAGCAAACAACAAGATGGACTATACTCTTAGGCCTCTAGGCCCGTAATACGCTCACCGTAGTCAGTTCCTAAAGGGTTGGATACCTACCAGTTCATAGTAGGTAATTTATTTTTTAATAGAGTAAAGTTTAATTTGATTCAAATGGAGTTTAGTGACAAGTTGACTAAGATTATATAATACATTGGGATTAAATTAACCATATTTTTTTTAAATAATAAAATAAGTTAACACACTTTTAACTTCTCTTTTCATTCATCAATGAAGATACCTGGGACTTTTGGATTTTATTTTTCTTTAATTAATCTTTTTTAATATTGGTTATTGCATAATTAGATTGGTCTATGCTGTTTTACTATTAATTTTTTTATCCTTCTTTATCGTGGCTTATAATCCATAAAAGTACAGAGGGTCGTGAATATCATTAAAATAAAAATCAGACCACTTCAGTTGTTCTCATCCCATTGTCACCTCTTTTCTAAAATCTACCGTCCATTCTGACAACTTGTGATACAGCTGGGATCTTTGGGCAGAGGTTGTGTGGTAATTGATTAAACAAAATAAAACATTGTATATTTGGGAACAAAATACATTCTTCCAGGTCTCAACTACTCAGTATTACTCTTGAATCAGTTATAATAAATAATTATTCCGTAGATGAAAGACTTTTCCGAATTGTTCCTGCTTCAAATTTTGCCATATCCTCTAACTCTAATCAATCAACCACAGATAAGTTTAGTCCTTAAGGAAACTGCTACTATTGAAACTCTACAATTAGTTTCCTATTTCTATAGAATTATATTTATTACTCCAAGATACGTAATTTTTATTATGACGTGTGGTACACTAATATTCAGGTGTACTCCCTATCCCTTTTATCCTAACACCTTCAAAATAATATCTTTGTGGTATATGCCTTTGTTTTTAAAAATATTTTTCTTCTTTTGGAAATTATGGTAATATAATCAGTAATAATATTTATTCAAACAATTAAATGTATGTGAAGGGGTTGTAATTTTATTGGAATATCTAAGATACTGAGTTTAAAGTCACCTTTCATACCAGAAATATAAAAAAAAATCTGGTGCGTGCGCGCAACACACAACTTTCACTTACCAACTTACTTAGATTAGAAATTAATGCGTTTTGTTAATTGCCACTTCTCAAATGAACAGAACAGTTTAATTATAACGCATTGGTTTGTCATTAAAGGCGTATGGCGCATGCGTGAGCTCAAGGTGTTATATGAGTTGACGGAATATTTTTCTTTTTTTCTCCTGTATATGTTTACTTGATTTTCTTCATATATCATATTTAGCCGTTTCTTATTTTTAAGCGTGATGAGAGACAGATAATTTCCCAATATAAACTAAAACAAAGGTACTTTATAGAAAAACAAAAAAAGCCCCTTCCCCATTTAAACCCCCTCAGAACATTTTAATAATGATAAAGCTTACCTGATATTAAATAACAACTAATTTTCATTAAACATAACGAATTTGATAAAAATCGTTAAAGCCGTTTTTGAGATAATCGATCAAAAAGGTAAAAATCGGACAAAATTTATTAAGTAAAGTCCCCCCTCCTGTTGATCAATTTTGATGAAATTTTTACAGTCATATCTCGGGCATATAAATACATCAAATACCAAGTTTGATCAAAATCGTTAAAACCGTTATTGAGTAAATAAAAAAAACACGTGAAAATGATACAAAATTTATTAAGTAAAGTCCCCCCTCCGGTTGATCAATTTTGATGAAATTTTTACAGTCATATCTCGAGCATATATGTAGATCAAATACTCAGTTTAATCAAAATCGTTAGAGCCGTTTTTGAGAAAAACGAAAAAAACGTAAAAAGTTATTAAATAAAGTACCCCCTCCCTTTGAGCAAATTTGATGAAATTTTTGCTGTCACATCGCGGGCATATCTATACACTAAATACCCAATTTCAGGTTCGCACGGTTTATAGTTTTTGAGCTAGTCTGTTCACACACACACAGACAGACACACAGACACACAGACACACACACACACAGACCATTTCGCGGGACTTGGTTATTTTGACTCAGGGGATCCCAAAACGTGTATTTCCGTTGAAAACCGGAAGTCGAAAATTTTCACGATCGCAATACTTCCACTTACTATATATTTCATATATAGGTAAGTGAAAGTAAAAAGATGAAATTATGAAAAAAAAAAAATGTAAAAACTTGCTGACCAACCACATGCCCTGCCAACCCTCAGGTATGCTCAAGTGCCTCGAGTTTGGCACCCCTTATTCAACTCTTTAGTTGAATGTTAAAATCTTGTGTTAAAATTTCATCGACATATATTTTTAAATAAATCATATTTCCAATAAATCAACTAAGAGCACAAGCAAAAGCATTATTCATTGTACATGTAAAAAGTTTAATCAAGCCATTGAATTGTACTGATGTTAATCCTTGTGACCTAAAAGTATCTGTTATAATTTGTAGATACCAATGTGTAACCAAACTAACACAAAAATCTATGTTTTGCGTTATTCTTCAATGTTTTGCTGTGTCTCAATTCATACAAAAACATTTTGTGTGTCCTCTATAAATCTGTGTTAATTTGAAAATTATTTTTATTTCATGTTTGTGTTATGATTTTTATAACATCAATTGTTGAGTTTCAAACTTAAATAGTTAATTATATATAGGTATATTTGCAGTTTTGTTTTATTTATTTGTTATTTAATAATTAAATATTCTAAAAATTAAGACCTAATAGGATCAAATATTTGTTCTACTTTTATTTTTTAAGCAAAAAAAGAACAAAAAACAAAACCAAACCTGTGATGAATATACTCTCATTGTTTAATGTTATGTATTAATTAATATTTTTTGTATTCTAGGTTTAGAAGCATTTTAGAATACATGATCTCATTTATAAAAAGTTTTGGTTCAAGTGAATTCTATAATGATGATGCAAATTCTGCTTTAAACATGTTTATAATTAATTCGATTAAAATGTACTTATTGTGACATTTTGTCTAATTAATTGTCAATTGAATAAGTCTATTTTTCTGTTTAAGTACAGATGAAGCATTCAGTATTTACTTAATTAAATGTGTTACAGTATTATTTTATATGTAAATAACTGAAATTTATATGTAAAAATATGTATATTATTTTTATTTTAAGTATAATTAATCTTGAAGGAGTCTGTTGAGAAGTTGATATGACTATGTATATATATACATATATATATTTATATCAGTGTATTTATGAATATTTCTATGAAATGTTAATAAATTGAATATTTTTTCTTTTATATATATATATATTTTTTTTTTTTAGATTAGTTAACCTTCTTTGAAAATAAGTTAAATTCGAAATGAATTAAAATTTTAATGAAATGAATGATAATTTTATTATTCTATGAGTGAGATCCCTTTATAACAAATTAGAAATACATTACAAAAAAAGACCATACCAGTGTTGCCATACATTAATTTACATATTTACAAAAAATTAAAAAAATCGGAAAATAGTAGTAGTAATACAAGTGAATATAAAATTAAAACAAAAACAGTATAATTTGTTGAAAATTAGTCATTTATAAATTAATAAATGGCTAATTTTATAATTAATTAATGACTAATTTTCAACAAATAATGCTTAACTATGACAGTATGTCAATTAGATCCTATCATTTAAACATGTTCTGCCCTGGTTATTACACTGTGATGAGGTGAGACCTAGCAGGTGGAATTGTTGAAGAGAAAAGATTGACCCCACGGTTAGCTCAGGATGCAGAGTACCTGGGTTCGATTCCTGGCTGTGGGCAATCTTTTCTTTTCTAAAAAAAATATCAAAAAATAGTATAATATATTGAAATGAATAATCTTCATATACTATAAAAGGAAAGAGAAAAAAAATAAGCAGGAAAAAAGTAAATATACCAAATATCTTTTGAGGTAATAAAAGAAAAAATAACAGATGGTGCTTCGAGAGGTCTCATATGTGCCTATGCTGATCAATAAAATTGGGAATCGAATAGGAACCTGAAGTGGTGGGATTTGAAAGAGGAAATCGATCAAGCTTGTTGAATATTGGAAGGATCGAATTCCAGAGGGAGATGGATTGTATTATGATGAATTTTTCAAAACTAGCAGTGTGATGAGTTGGAGGATAGAAGTCAGATGTATGGAAACTGGTTGAGCGGGAGTGGATGGAATTTGTATTGTATATTGTAGGCTCTATAGGATGTAGGAAGGTTGCTGAGTTTTGATGGCCTGGTATAGGTAGGAGGCAAGTAGGTACTGACAGTAGAAGGAGGGGTATAGCCACTTCAACTCAATTTAATAATGGGTAGTATGTAAAAAAAAAAAAAAAAAAAAAAAAAAAAAAAAAAAAAAAAAAAAAATATAGAACATCCAAAGAAATAAGAAGAAGAAAGAAGAAGAAGAAAAAGAAAAATGGGTAGTATGTGTTTTTCTTGAGATCCCAAAGACAAAACCTATTGATCAATTCAGTAGGAGTTTAAGTTTGGCTCTCCCGACACTATGCTGTACACCATACAAGCATAAGTTAAAGTAGGGAAGGACAAGAGAGGAGAATAGGAGTTGGCGGGTTTAGAATGGAAGGAGATGGTACTGGGAGAATTTGGGAGATGCTTGATTACCAAGAGAGGGTTTGATCAAAGGTTACGCCAAGATCTGGCGGAATTAAGGAACTAGATAGCTCCAATGATTTAAAGAAGAATGATATTTGCTTTAAAACATATTGGTTATTATATTACATATTGGCTATTTTATTAAAACCAGTCTTCACTTCTCGGATCGGAATTTTTTTTTTGTTTTGTTTAAAAACAAAATTATCTTCATGTTTGTGCCGCATAAGTTTGCCTCTACCAAAAATACAGGGATTGATTAAAATCTCTGATGAATGATGATGTCTGAATATTTTTATTTTAATTTTACAATTGTTATTGATTTTTTCTTCGAATAACTTAACATTATTGCATAATTCAAAGCATAAATTATGAAAGAATTTATATTTAAAAATATTAGTCTATATATTTTACTAAACTGGAAAATAAAAATTGATCATTAATGAACATGTCTGTTTTAATTTTAAAACTGCCCAAAAAAAAGGGCTTGGGTTTATGAGTTTCTTTTCAGTCTCAATCCCAAACTTCAGGAAGGATATAAAAAGTAGGTAAGTAGTTGAAGATATTATAATATTATGGAGAATACGTAAGTGATTATTTTTGAAATATGCACTCTTGTGCACTTTTGTATTAAGAACGTGTATTTTATGTTTAAATATAAATTAATTTTATTATCATTTATTATTTAATTTTCATTCAAAAAATATGCAACTGAAATATCATGAGTTAGTGCTACAAACAAAACATAATTTGCTCCATCCTGTAGCTAAACTTTTAGTAATTATCAGAAACCAGATACTATTTAGCCAGGGGCAGCTGGAACACCCTAATGACCTTAATCAGTTGGTCCTCGGCACGGCTATCATGCGAGTGCAAATCCAGAGGTTGGCTTTGGAGTGAGACTTATCAGGTTTATCACAAATTTAGGACAGATATTAAACACATGCTTATCTATTGGAGTATACTTATGTAATAAATATTTCATACAATAATTATTTGAAAACGGATCAATATTGAAAAGACTATTAATTAATATCGTTGATGTATCCCTCTTGATAAACATCTCACAAGGTGAGTAATTTTTAATTTTCTTCTACCCATGGGCAGCCCGTTTTAAAGGGGGGGCTGCATCCCCACAGCCATTCCCATGGATCTGCCAATTAGCTTTTTTACCTTAACATTCCTCTCCAACATCTAAAATTCTTCTAGTTCTACATATTATTTGTTCTTTAACTTACTTCCTTACTTCTAGTAAAGTTAAATTCTATTTTTAAATGCCAAAAAATTATCCTGAGGGGGGACTGCAGCCCCCACAGCGCTCTGCCTGGATCCACCAATGCTTCTACCTGATGAATGATAATTTATCCTGTTATTCACGAGTATTGTAAATGGTAGATATATGTTTACTGCAACCTCCGCAGCACTCTTCCTGGATCCGCCAAAGCTTCTAGCTGATGAATGATAATTTATCCTGTTATACATGAGTATTGGAAATGGTAGATATATGTTATATATATTTATTATCTATAATATATATTATCTAATATTATATATTTACTAGCCATACAGTTTTTCTTGTTTTGACCAATAAGTTATTTTAGAAGCGGAAATTTCCCTTTTTTTTACCCTTCCTGTTGGTCCGCGACTGCAGTTACACAGTGGTCTTATTGATCTGAAGGACATATTCTTCTCATTAAACATTTTTCTTCTCAACCCAGGCTAATACCGAGTTTCTTACTTTCAATCTTTTCTGGCGTTTCAGTCACTTAATTCCTTTCACAAAAAAAAAGGAAAGAAAAAAAGCTTTTTAAAAAATAATAACAAAGAAAAATAGAAGAATAACAGTGTAGAAAATCATGGATTTATTAAATTGATACATTACAAATCGTTTATACCTTTAACCATTATTATTATTTTCCATTATAATGAAAGAATTCATTAAAAAAAAAAAAAAAAAAAAATCGACAGCAGTTTAATATTCTTATTTACAGAGGCGTAGCCAGACCCCTCACGGCCTCGGGGCGGTGAATTTTTTGAGGCCCCCAAGAAACCCCTAATCAGGGTGGACCATCCCAGGAAGAGCCTGAGGGGAATTGGTGTGGGAGTAAGCGGTGAATCGTGTGCTGCTTGTTTTCAGTTTTATTCAAGCAAACATGGAAGGCATGACACTTCCTGTCCTTTTACAGTTTTAGTTGTTTTCAAATTTTCAAGACAAAAATATTATGTTTTTTTTTTTTTAATTTTTAGTCAAAATTTTAACGCTAATTTTTCGAGAAGGAGCCCCAAACCTAGGGCACTTGCCCAGCTACGCAACTGCTTTTTCTTATACCGTTACTTGACGAAATTGAATCATACTTCAAAAGCCCCTCTACTATAGGAAATTAAAAAAGTCTTGGTTGAATTATTGGTTGGTACTATGGATGCGGCACCCATAACAAAATATCTATATCTAAATACAGATGTTGTTTAATATCTGTCGATTTTTACTTTGTCTTGATTTTTCAACGAAAAATTACCGTAGGAAAAAAAAAAACAACCAATAATTTCTACTTTTTAATTTTTAACTGAAATTTTTTTTGTTTAAAGTTGAGTGGCACTTTATTCAATTTTATATATTAAACTTTTTCAATCTTAGATACTTTTAAAAACTGCTTTTACGATTTTGATTCAACTCTTCAGGTTCAATGAGAATTAAGTGATATTTATATCAAGTAAGTTTTCTCGTCATATAAACTGTCTGGAATTAAAAATGGCGAAAGAAAAATTTCTTTCTATATAGTGCCTTAATTTTGTATTCGTATTAACAACGTATTCGTAGTATTATTTCGTATTCGTAGTCACAGTCTCTCATTATTGAGAAAGCGTGGAACAGATCTCGATGCTCAAGATATTTAAAGCAGTTTTTATGGTTGAAAAAACATCAGACACGAGTTAATGTCTAATAATTATACTTTACAGACTTGATCCCAAAATGTATATTAATAATGGAATATTAACTAGCCTTCTGTGAGTAGAAATATCTGGCGTTTTCTTAAATAAAAGGCTTTAGTGATAAAAATTCGAAAATTATGTTTCAACTTACCATAGACTGTAAATACCCCCCAGATAAAAGTTGCCGTTCACGATATTTCCACACACAACGCTCGAGTAAAAAGCAGTGTACCAGTTAAGGTCAAAATGGATTTATTATTATTTTTTAAACGTAAAAAAAAAAATAATAAATTGAAAAGTACTGACGACTGACAAGTTTTGTAATAATTATAATCTTCAATACCCTACAAAGAATAACAAACAAAAAGAAGCTATAAATATATAAATAAGGGGCTGCCTGCGAAGTTGCTAAATATTTAAATAAACACGTCGCACACAGGGGTTTTTGGCCCTAAAAGCTGGCCAAAACCCATTTTTTGAAATTTGAAATTTCTGGTAAATAATGACTCGAAGCTCAAGTAGAGGACCTGTTGGTTCATGCAAGATGATTCTTATCTTTTTCAGGTCCTTAATCCGGCGGCGGGTCTTTTGTACAATAAGCATACACTTTTCAAGAACTAGTAACAGTTACTCATTTTATTATTATTTGGAACATATGATTCACCTCTAACCTAATTCTGTATTTAAACGCATTCATTTATCAGTTTTACATGAAAAACACTAACAATGAATTTGCTTAAGTTAAGCCAGTTAATATTTAATGAGAAAGTTTCAGTCCGGTTTCTTCAGAAGAAGGGATTAATCCATTCTGAGAAAAAGTGCTCCAGACTTCATAAATTGAAAATTTATTTTATTTCATAAAATATTGCATTCAATGTTTGAATATTGGCCACCTTCAGCATGATTTCTTTTGTTAATTATTAAATAAAGTTATTTTCTTTTTAATAAACAAGCATTTCTCTTGTTTTGTAAACATAACCTAGAGTTTAGTAAAGTAACACATGTTTTCTAAGAAAAAATATAACAATAATAATAAAATGAGTAACTGTTACTAGTTCTTGAAAAGTGTATGCTTATTGTACAAAAGACCCCCGGCGGCTATTCTAATTTCAATCAGACCTTAGCCTTTACCTCGTCTGTTTTCATAAATATTGGTCTACAAAATATATTTATTTTCTTTGTTTTTACTGAAGTATCGGCATTATGATTTTATGATGAATAGTTCGAGGCCAGGTTTGCACTTATCCTGACAGTTATTAAGTTTTTGGTAGGTAGATTTTAAAGCTAAAAATTGAATTTGAAGAATAAAAAGTTATACTTCTGGTCATTTCTGGGCAACAAAATATTTTTTATGATAATGTGTAATTATCATAGTTTATGTTTTATGAAAAAAATTGGCGGGTAGCTGCGGTTGGGAGACTTATAACTTTTTTATTTCTAAAATGTCAGTTTCATTTTTTTTTTTTTTTTTTCCGGTTGGCTCACAGACCTTGGAGATCTTTAGCCGCCTCAACTAGCCTATTCCACCTCTGTCTATCTTGGGCGATGGCTTTCCAGTTCACCACTCGATGTTCGGTGGCTTCCTTCTTGATTATGTCAGCCCATCTCGTTCTGGGTCTCCCTCGCGGTCGGGTACCGACCACTGTCGCGTTCATCGTCATGTTGAGGGAGCCTGATGGGTTGCTTCTTGCCACGTGTCCCGCCCATTTTAACCTCTTAGCTTTCATATCGTGCGCTATCGATTGTTGGGTTTCCCTTATAATCTCTTATTTAGTCTTTCTTCTCCAGAGTCCCAGTTCATTATCCCACTTTGGGCCTACAATTGACCTTAGCACCTTCCTTTCGAATCTTTCGATTCTTGCTTGTAACGTGCTGGTCAGTGTCCAAGTTTCGCACCCATACATTAGCACGGGTTTGATTATTGTGTTGTAGACCCTGATTTTCAGTGGGCGGCAGATTTTCTTAGATCTTAGGACTCGAGAGACCGAGAAGAACGCACGATTGGCACTGGCTATTCGTTGGTCGACCTCTGTTAGTTGGTCGTTTATTGAGGTTACTGTAGATCCGAGGTATTTGAAGTTATCTACTTTAGGGAAGGTATAGCTTCCTACACTTATATCGTCAATTACGTGTAGGTTTCGGCTTACTATCATGTACTTCGTCTTATTTTGATTAACTTGTAAGCCGATATCTCTCGCTGAAGTGATCAGGGAACCGGCGAGTGACTGAATGTCTTCTTTCTTACTTCCTAGCACAGTCACATCATCCGCATATGCGAGGAACTTATGCATTCTCCCCACGAGCACTCCCCCGCTTGCCTTGCTACATTCTCGGATAACTTTTTCCAAGGCCAGGTTGAACAGCATCGGGGATAGGCAGTCGCCTTGTCTTAATCCTGACTTCACGTCGAACCTTTCAGTCATTTCTCCTTGTACCAGGACTCGGCATAGGGATCCATTAATACACGCCCGAGTCAATCGTACCAATTTCCCTGGGAAACCCAGTTCCGTCAGTATTTTCCAATCCAATTTCCAAGGGATCTTCACTGTTCAGCAGCTGCTCAAAGTAATCCTTCCAGATTCCGAGCACTTCGTCTTTGACTGCTGTCAGTTTGCCTTGTTTGTTTTTCATTTGAGTGCTCCTACCCATGCATCCGGTTCTTTCTTTCCTGATGTCAGCATAGAATTCACATATTTTACCGCCCTGCCAGTTATCTTCTATGTCAGTTTCATTAAATAATAATAATATAAAAAAATGGTTATATTTTCATTTATTTATATTTTAGTATCTTCTGGAATAATAATAATAACCCCGAGATATTTGACCTATTTTTAAAGTCGAAAGCATTAGCTTTTTTAAAAAAAAAAAAAAAAAAAAAAGGAATTTTAGGAGTCGTTTCTCGTTGGGAAATATAATAATAGCCTAGAGCAGGTGAAAGAGCTCAAACTTAAATTATCCGTTTTGAGGCATGATTTCCAAGTAAGGTGGAATGCTTCTTCAAGGAAAAGAAAAGTTTTTGAAAGCGGCAACAAGGAATGGTTAAGTGGGATGATATCAATTAAAAGCTCTAAGCCTGCTTTAAAATACCTAAGCCTGGTAAAGGTAATTCGAATGTAGGGAATACTGCCAGACTATTTTTTGCTAATCATGAAAAAAGCGCAGAAATTACTGGGGTAGATGTCACTTTAATATACCCTTTTAAAGTCACATTGGAGGTTCTATCAAGTGGTCATTTCATAAATTTAGAAATGTTTTCTAAATTTACTACGGATACGGAGAAACTTTACATAAAACTTTATCAATGGTATCCTATGACACCAACTGTACACAAAATTTTAAGGAAAGGTATTGAAATGATAAAGAGCTCTCTGTTTCCTATTGGTCTTTTATCTGAGGAAGCAGCAGAAGCCCGAAATAAATATTTTCGGGATTATAGAGAAAATTTGTGCTAGACAATTTTCCCGGACAGAGTGCAATCTGAATGTAATTAATAGATTAATATTGGCATCAGATCCAGTTATCACAGATATGAGAAGTTCAAGAAAAAAGGTATCAGGTGCGTTGTGAGGAACCTTTTAAACTAAAAAGAAATGTTATCTCCCCCACCCGACTTGACCGATTGTGGCGATTCCGAAAGTTCATCAAGTGACGAGGAAAGTGAAACAAGACAATGTTCTGTAAACAATAGCGGATCCAGGGGAGGGGCGCTACCCCTTCAAGGGATGAGGACACTAATAAAATATTACTATTGGGTTGTCCGTAAAGTTCGTAGAGAAATTTGGACAAAAATTAAAATTGATGAACAGCTTAAAATTTATTTATTTAATCTACAAAATAGTTACCACTGTTAGCGATTACACTTTCCCAACGGCTTGGAAGGTTCATTATCCCTTTTTCCCCAAAATCACTGTCCTTACTCCTGAAGAATAATAAAAGGTCCGTTTTGACGTTAGGATTTCCCTTGTAGAACATTTTCGAGCGGAAAAGATGGAAATCCGACCATCTTTTTCGAACGGAAAAGATGGAAATCCGAAGGAGCAATGTCAGGAGAGTACGGCGGGTGAGGCAAAACCTCCCATCTGAAGCTTAATAACATTTGCTGAATCCTTAAAGAAAAATGGGGCCTAGCGTCTAGCTCATGGGGAACCCAAACGTAACGACAGACGTACCGGCCTTCTTTAGATGATCAAAAACGGTCGATTTGCAGGCTCTTAACGCCGCAGCTAAAACAAACTAAAAATCGGAAATCCCCGGGTTTTGACAATATTATCTATTAAACCTATAAAAACCTTACCCCTGAATAGGAACTCTACCTTCTTAAGCCATTTAATATTGTAATGGACAGTGAAAAGACCCCTCTCCAGAAGTTATTTACTGAAATCCTGGCTAGAAGGATCTTACTAAGGGCTGAACCAGAAAACCTTTTACCTGAAGAACAGGCGGAATTTAGAAGTGGTAGAGGATGCTTAGATCACATCTAAACTTTAAGGCCATTAGCGTTAATTTCAGAAAAAAATACTTCTACGCGGTGTTCATAGACTTGAAAAAAAAACATTCAACTCTATCAACCACAACCTGTTATGGGAAAAGTTTTTTTCACTCGGAATTGGAGGAAAACTCGTAAGGATTTTAAAAGGACTGTATACAACCCTATTATCAGTTAATGGACTGCTTTCTGAAGAAATTGATATAACGTTAGGCCCATTGAAGAGGCCAAGAAAGTCTCAGCCCGACCCTTTTGTCCTGTTCATATCTGATATTGTCCAATTCTTTCAACACAATGGAGCCACAGGCGTTAGCATCTACAGAACCCATAAGGTTTTTATACTCTTGCTGTCGTATTTCATAAACCACATAGGACATAACAACTGAAACCCCTTTATTGGTATGACAACAAAATTGAATAAACCAAGAGCTACACTTATTTGGGGATACTATTTACCCCATCTGGTAAATTTAACAAAGCCTCAGAACACTTTGTTCAGAAGGCATCAGTTTCGGACATCTTGTGAAAGGGCATGAACGACTCCTGGGAAACGAAAATGTCTCTTTTTGATTCAATGGCAACCTCTACCCTCCTGTACACTACCGAAATCGGGAGCCTTAGATACCTATAAGCTATTAAAGGAGTATAGTTAAGTTCCTGAAACAACTTTTCAACTGGCCAAGGAACACCACAAACAATGTAGTTCGACTATAAAAAGGTCGAAACCCGTTGAGTGTCATAGTGATGAAAAAGACAGTTAACCACTGGACTAAACTGTCTCTTATGTCCGAAGAGAGATTACCGAGGCTATTTTTCAATAGTCTGATGTCATCAAACAGAGCATGCTTTGATTTGGAATTCAATTGGGTTAATCAGGTAAAGGCAATAGTTGCCAAATGTAGTTGCGAAGAATTTCATCAACCAATTTCTCATGGGTTATTACGATTCAAGAATGATGTATTAGAGAAGATAAAGAACCAGACTATTTCATTGAACATAGACCGAGCTATAAATTCAAATTATAACCATATTTACAGATAGTAGCGGATCTAGAAATGTTCAGAGGGGGGCCCAATTTTTTATTACAGTTACCTTTCAATTACAGTTCATGAGTGATGAAGGACCTAATTTAAAATACATATGTATTAGTACATAGTAATATTGTAAATTACTATTAAGGGTTTAAATACAATCCATTTTCAATTTGAGGACTAATTAAATGACTAAATATAGCGCACTTTACATGGAAATATTGGGTTTTCCGAAAAGTTCGTAGAGATTTTTAAAATAAAATTTACCTTTTATTTTTTCTACTAAAAATGAATTATAAAGCTAATATTTATTTATATGCCTTTAATCCTCATGGAATTAACTACGTTTACACACTGTATTCGTCTTTATTAAGGCCCAGTAGTGTAGTTTATTGCAAACCAACATGAGTGACGATTCAGTTCATTTTCTGCATATTATGCTGTTCTTTTTTAAAAAAGGGATTTTGGGGAAAAAGGGATAATGAACCTTCCAAGCCGTTGGGAAAGTGTAATCGCTAACAGTGGTAACTATTTTGTAGATTAAATAAATAAATTTTAAGCTGTTCATCAATTTTAATTTTTGTCCAAATTTCTCTACGAACTTTCCGGACAACCCAATAGTAATATTTTATTAGAGTCCTCATCCCTTGAAGGGGTAGCGCTCCTCCCCTGGATCCGCTATTGCTTACAGAACATTGTCCTGTTTCAATGGACGCAGTCCAGAAACATACCTGACGTATCAGATCAATATCAGAAAATTAAAATGTTTCAGCCGACTCAGGATAATGAACCAGTTTCATATAAAGCTTTACCATCAATGTAACAATGACTCTTCATATAAAACTCCATCCAGAAAAGCTGCTTATACTGTGGCATATTAATAGTTAATGGTCTCCACCATATCCTCCAACACTGCGAAAAGTTGACTGATCACAGGCAAAACTGCCTACGCGACTTCCTTTCAGCCTGCTGTGATTATTAAAAAATCCCGGATCTTTTAAACATCAGTGATATAGATAAACTAAATAAAATTTATAACTTCATCGTGCAATACATTAATAATCCTTTGGATCGATAGTCCTGAAATGTAGATGCTCTGGGTATGATTACTAGCGTTTGTTATTACAGTATTGGATGTCTTTTAATGTTTGTGTAATTATTCTATCATTTATTCAATAATAAAATTATAGTTTTATATACATTACTTATAATAAAATTATTATATAGCAATTAACATTGTTATAAATTACTTATTTATAATATATGTCGTTATAATCGTTTACTTATATATAATATATATCGATAATATATGTTTCGTATTGACATAATTGTACATTTTATAAGACATTTTAAGGACACATTGAAGAACAGGCTATTTTTGATGATAAACAAATAATTACATGTGGATTAGTGTCCACACGTGAAAAAATGGTTTTATACATGCTTTGTGCCTTCAAACTACCCATTTTAGAAGGTTTGCCCCACCAAATAAATTACCAGTGTAAATTAAAGTAATTAATGAAAAGAAAAGTCTTATCTTATTTTTTAAGGTTTAGTGTAGTTACATTAGTTAATTATTAGAGTCATATGAGAGAATTTTTGCTGAAATATGAGTTAAATGTTAATCCTATGTACTGTGGTTAAAGTTAAAAAAAATCTCTAGATTGATATTAATGCATTAAATTGGTCTCTAGTGATTAGTGAATTTCAGACAAAACTTTTTTTAATTAAGAAAACACTTTTAGTCTCAATCTTTGTTATAACATATGTTTGGTACCATTTAGGAATTGACAGGTATATAATTGTAATTAAAATAGCCACTTACTTTAAACTAAGACCAGATACATTCATTGTTTTGAAACAGAATTATCTATTCTTCGTTTTAAAAGCCATTCTTTAATTAGGATTTCATTTTTTGAAGATGATAAAATGGCAACTCTTTTGGAAATCGAGCAGAATACTGATATATCAAGCAATACTTACTAGACATTTTTCTTAACTGTAAACTTTTTTTACATTTGAACAAGTTTTTGCTCCATTGGGATTTAATCATGATCAAATAAAATAAAAATGAAGGCCTTGATTCTATACCTGCTCCGTTATTTCCAGTCCAGAAGCAGGACCGGATTTTGGGCACTACTTCTGGAGATTGGCTCATGGGCATGGCCTGTTTTGATAGGTTATGTGGCTGTGATATTGTCGAACTCCAACATCGTCTTTTTTAGTAAAAAGTAGCTGGGTATACTCACATTTTAATAATTTCAAGAAAAGAAAATAGTCTGCCAAGATAATATGTAAAAAATTTATGCATAGCTCTTTCAATGTGAGAGAATGAATTACTGAATACGACTCATATAATTGTGACAGGCTTTGTGACAATTTTTTCTAACGTCTTGTCGGTGAGCTAAAAAACACAAGCAAACAGCCGAGCTGGACCACCCAATGAATAACTAATAGCTAATGGTTCATCGTTTTCAATGAGTTTGGATTCATCAGCGAGGACTAAGACTTCCATAGCTACATTTTCTGAAAGACAAGGTCATGTCGTGTTGAAAAATACGATTGGTTAATAATTTAGCACAGGTTTCTGCTTGTTATAGGAATTTAGCTTTCCGCTTCCTATTTTGACTTCCGGAAGGTTTGGAAGACATTTTGAGTTCAATATAATCTCAAAGTTACAACTTACAAAAAACAGAATTATTATTTTAATAAAACACGAAACTAATAATAATCACAACTCGCTAAACATTTTACGACTCGCATCAAATAACTATACTGGCATAGCCATCTGCCTCAGTATCAGAGCCACCAACAACCAAAGACAGAGTGCCGACAACATTTCAAAACAGAGTGCCGAAAAAAACTCAAGATAAAGTGCCGGCTATTACTATTTAAGGATTTACTTTTCCACTTCCTACTTTGACCGGAAAGTTTGGGAGACATTTTCATTTTAATATAAACCCAAAGTTCCAAAATACAGAACTTACAAAAAATAAAGTTAGTATTATTACTGTCATTTCAGCGAAGTAACCGAGGGTCAATTGTTATTTTTTTCAATTTTGGTTTTTGTTAAAAAATTGTATCAAACATTTTTTTATCCCATAAAATATCCCTAAAAGGTGGGCACAAAGAGAAATGCAAACAAAAACATAGTACACGCGCGAGAGATGTTTACCTAGCAGTAGCGGATCCAGGGGAGGGGCGCGGGGGCTCGCCCCCCCCTCCCTGAGAGGTGGGGACACTCATAAATTATTACTATTTCAATATAAAATGAGCTATATTTAGTCATTTTTCAAGTCCAATAATTGAAAATGAATTGTATTTAAACATTTACAGTAATTTACTACGTCATTATATACTAATATGTATTTTAAATTAGGGCCTTCATTACTCATGAAATGTAAAAAAAAAGTGCGCCCCCCCTCAGACAATTTCTGGATCCGCCACTGTTACCTAGTGGCAGTCATTCTACAGCTGTTCTCATCTTGCGTCCAAATACGTCACAGGCCGGGCAGTCACATTGTCCCTTAAAACGTGAGCTCACCTTCTCTCTATTCACCTTACTGGTAGGATACGGGACATTTCCTTCGACTACAAAGGTTGCTCCTCCGTGCGCTCGCATATTTTAGATTTAAAATGTGGAATCAATGTGTCTACACTGTAAAAAAAGTACTTATACGCCTATTTAATGCTACTGAACAGTTTTCATTTGTAGACAGAGGTCAATTCCTACTGAAGACGGTCGAACTCTAGGCCTCTCAGCTACAGGCATGGGCGGATCCAGCCGATCGTAAAGGGGGGGCTGCAGTCTTAAAGGGGGGGGCTGTAGCCCCACATCCCTTTATTTGGATCTGCTAATCAGCTTTTTTACTTTTATGTTTCTTTCCCACAACTAAAATTCTACTTGTTCTGCACATTATTTGTTCTTTAACTTGCTTCCTTACATTAAGGAAAGTCAAATTCTATCTTTAAATGACGAAAAATTTTCCAAAGGGAGGGGCTGCAGCCCCTACAGCCCCCACCCTGGATCCGCCAATGGCTACAGGTTAGTGAGATGGATACACACAGTGAAAGCATAGTGAAGAAGCTGCATCTTACATTAACACTTGGGACGAAATAGTCATATCAATTCTGAATCATATCGCAGGAAGGCAAAAAAGAATTATGGAAACGTTAGAAAGACCTACTACCGACATGATTTATTACAAAAGGCGGACAGTGAAGCCCAGCACGGGAACAATGAAGCCTAGCTAACTAACAATGAGCCCCAGTCGACCAACAATATACTGGTATCGCCTCCACAATTTATATATGTTATTTATACATTTTAGGTATGTTTTATAGCCTAAAATATAAGATTTTGATCGAGGTGTCCAGTTGGTTTCTGTTAGCAGTTAGATGTATTTCCATTTGTTATGTAGATCTTAAGTCTAGTTCAGTTTAACTTCACCTCAATTTTGGCATACTACGGAATGATGGAGAGGGAGCCAACGATCTAGTGTGCATACTGAGGACATATGATCTGAGTCATTTGTGGGAGTTGTTGCCTTCTGTTGAGATGCTGAATAAGATTGTTAATATTATTAATTAAATTCCCAATTTGAGGGAAACTGTAATCAATCATTGGTGTCGACTGGGTAATACCTTTCCTCATACCTGAATGGTGGGGTGATGTTGATGGTTCAGACTGATTTTGATGAGGTTCAGCTACTAGAAGGTGAGGTTGGGCTTGTAACTGCTGCTGGGCTCCTTCTTCATGTCGAGCAGATTGAGAGTGCTGGAAATTCCTGTAGACTCGGTGGGGCGACAGGTTGGATTACTAGTGATATCTGGTGTGATCGGCGGTTTCTCTGAGTTTTCAGCTTTCTGAGATATGCGACCCCTACAGTTGACTAGTATGCCTCCCCACATTTGGCACATTTTTATAGGATTTTTTGAAGTTTCCTGCAGGAAAACATATGCAAAACTTTCATATCATGATAATCCTGGCCGCGGAAGGCGGAAGATTGCAATAGTTTTTAGTGTGCCCGTACTACTGGAACCTGATGCATTGAAGAATAATCATCTTCCTTCTAGGTTCCTCAACCATAATTCTTGTGTAGAATAAGAAATCAATATTAAAAATTCCTACGTTTAAGGAATTATTTGTAAAACAAAGAGCATAGTCAAGGGCTCTTTTTATTTTAAAATAAAATTTATGACATTTAAGTAATACTTCGTACCTATGTTTTTCCAGTACTTCTTTTATTATAGGGACAGGCATGGCATGGTGTAAACCCTTTATTATCACCCTTGGCAGATTATCTTCTTAGAGCTTATAAGTGCTAAATTCAGCTACATTGCTTTAGATATTGGATACTAGCTTTTAATGCACATAAGCTGTTTCCGGCTGGATAGTTACTCCTCTCATTTTATTTTTCAATTTAAAGGAGTTGTGTCCAGCTTCTTTTTAATGGAAACATACACAGGCCGTATAGTTTTGGATCCTGTCAGTATAATTAGGTGGAAGCTTTACCCGTAATGAACCTCTTCTGTGGTCGACTGAGATTCATTGTTAGTTTGATAGACTTCATTGTTACGTACTGGGCTTCACTGTCCGCCAACGAATCATATGGGTTGTCCTAGTAACGTATTCATATGTCATTTTCATCCCATAACCAGCTCCCCAAGTGTTAATGTTAGAATGCTGCTTCATCACTGCGCGTGTCCTTTTCACTAAGCTGTTGCAGAGGCCGAGCGTTCGACCAAGTAATTAATTTTGTTAATTAATAATTTTGGGGGGAGAGGTGAAACCCCTACCCCCCTTATATACGCCCCTGTCTTAAACTAATTATGGGTGAAAACGGAATACCTCTTACCAAACTGCGCCTGAATATCTCTCCTGAAACACTTAGGGTGTGGTTCATGATCCAAAATCTCAAAAGCAAGAATCAACCGACCGGTATTTACATTTGTCCCAGCATGTTGTATTAGTACTAAAGCCAAAGAGTAAGTCCTTAGGAATGAAAGAAAAGTATATGTAAGCATGGTTTGTGGAGAACGATTGCTGATTGAAGTAAGGAGTATAAAGAACACAAAAGAACATGGAGGTTTTGCTGGTTTCTTCATTGTTACAAGAATGGATCTAAACGATGTGGGCAACACCCAAGTTGGGGCAAACATATTTTAAAAGTTCATCATGTTCGACGCGACGATTATAAAGGGTGCATTGCTTGTTCTTGTTCTGAGGATAGAGGCGGCCTATACTGGCACAGACTCTGACTAAAAAGACCTTCACATAGCTGTATAAGTTAGAATTACTGCATTGAGAATAAATAGAGTCCTGTTTTCAAAAGTATAGTTCGGTTCTTAATTTTCTTTTTGCGAGAAGATCTGATGTCAACCAGACGAAGTGGATCTCAAGTTAAGTGTGAACCAGAGTTTGAACAGATTATTCATGGAATTTAATGCTAAGACGTTACCAATTAAATGCTAATTAAGATTCTATACTGAAATGCCTTGTATAAAAATAAATGGGACAATAATTGCAAAACTTTGAAAAAGGAAAAAAAAAATAGTATTACTCAGGAGGTGAAAATCCCCTAATGGTATTCTAAATAACTATAAAAAAACAACAATTATTGTCACAGATGAATGTATTAAATAAAATGTAAGGGGATTTATTTATTTATGAAGATCCCAGCGGAAATGGCACGATGGGAGTTCGCTTATATTACGGCCACATAACCTTACGAAAGGGGTCACGCCCAGAAGTAATATAGCGATAGCTTTCATGAATAAGCAATGAACGTGGATATTCGATAATTTTTTTCATTCTTCTTAGAAATATTTCTGAAAAATTAAAAAGATCTAGAATTGAGAATAATGAAAAAAAAGACAAAGGTCACGTTTATGTAAATTGTGTTAATTTAAATTTATGTAAATTCACGGAAGTTGGGCTGTTAATTAATAATGTTTTGATACACACACCTTAGGATTCACAATTTGTGCAGGTAATTGATTTGGTGAGGTGGTCTAATTAAATTTTATATAAAAAATGAATTAACACTTAAAAAATGTAGTTTATTATATATTTTTAATTTAAGGACGTTTTTTTTTTCATTTAAGTTGAAGATAAATTTATAAAAGAAATGGAAACGTTTCATTTGTGAATCCCCCCCCCTCAACAAAACATAAATTTAAACTTTCTTTCTTCCATTTATTATATATGGTATTTTATCATGAAGAATTTTAATTTAAACCATTGTATCCCGCAAAAATTGAAATCAAAGAACTCAGTTAGCTTATTCTTTAAAAATACATTATTTTTAGTTTAATCGATTTATTTTCGATGTGATGAAACGACTTTCAAACCGCTCCTCCAAGACCGATCGATACTGTGCACCCGCCAGTTTGCGTTAGGTTCTGTCTAGATCTCCAGCTGGACGATTAGTGGTTAAAGAGCAGCCGTGCAGGGTGGGTTGCTCTCGTCGTCATTTCTGGATCCAGCCAGTAAAATGACTGCTGTCGTTGCCTCAAACGAAGGTAAAGCTATTGTAACTGAATGATATTTAGATTAATATTCTGTATATATCATCTTTAATATTCTGAACCCCATGACATCTCGTTATCTTGTCAAATTTTGAGAATGCCCCTCTTGTATGTCATACAAAATTTTGCTTTCGTATTGAATTCCTCTCTTAATATATCAAATTAATTAGGAATTTTTAAATATTATTCCTTTTTTTCATTTTTTGCCTCTTATCAAAGTTGTGTTTTCATCATTTTGTTCCAATGTATCCTTTCAAATGCATTCTAGTTTATCAAACATAACTCAACAGAACTATGCATGCATTTAATTATATAGTATTATGTTATATACATTTTATTTCTATTAATATTGGAGAAACTTGTAATGTTTTGTTTAATTGCTGAAATATTTTGTAAATTTCTACATTTTTGTGTTTATCTCCTAACATTTTACTCATCTTAATTTTGAACATTCAGACCACTGATAACTCAAAGGTGCTTCTTCTTGTTTTATTGTTGAAATGTTAAGTGTTCATTTCAGGTATAATCCCAAAACACATGAGCTTGTGCCAATTGGTTTGAATTTTCAATAATCATAAAAATATTTAGCTTTGCCAAAATTTTTCAGTTTTGATTTAGCTACATTTTAAGCTGATAAATATACATATATATTTTCAATCCTGAGTGTTGTTATTCATAATATCAGCATTACTATAATTTAATTACTTTTTAATATAACAAATATTAATATTATTATAGTTATAAAATTTAAATAGAATTTTTAATGATATTGTTTATTTCTTTTTTTGTATAATTAAATAAAAAAAAAATAAAAAAAAACATATGTTTTTCAGATAATAAAATGTTAAATGGAAATTTTAAAATATCAGTAGAACTGAAGAATAAATAAATAAATAAGAATAATTAAGTTTTTGTTTTTGTTATAAATTATGACTCGTCCAATGAAGTGACTTACTAAAAAAATTTAAAATGTTTAGTTTACATTAATTATTTATTAATTTTTATTAGCCTTCCTTCAACTGATTGCTAGTCATGTATTAAGTTCTGAATGATCCATTTATACAAATGTATTTCATTACAATCTATATAAACATTTTTAAATGTGTGACTGATTTTTTATTTGTTTTTTGATAGCTTCAAAAAAATTAATCAAAGTAAACATAATTTTTTTTTTCATATTGTAGCTGCATCTAAACTATGTCTATATTGATCTATTTTTTGAAATAGGTAGGATTGCTCTGATCAGGATCAGTGATTCCATTAATTTTTAAAATGAAATTTGTTGATCAATGTTAGTTATTGTTATTTAGAGGGTTAATTGAAAGATGAAAACTCAATATAAAAATAAGTTAGTTAAATATATATATTTGAAACCATTTTGATTAGCTTTTACAGTAGAACCCCTGGTTCCTGCCTCCTTGGGACAGGGATAGGACGTGGTTCGGTTCTGTTTTGGCTTATTTTTTCATTTGGTTTAAATTTTTATAGGGAATATTTCTTTATTTTTCTAGATGTCTGTCACATTTGAAGCTTCTTTTATTATAATAGTCATTTTTGGTTGTGAATAGAGGTTCTTCAGTGTCAGAATCCGAAAAGCTTCTATTAAATATACAAGCAATAACCAATATACATATAACAAGTCTATTGTTTTATTTGAAACAAATAAATATATAAAGTTCCCTTGTGCTCTACCTAAAATTGTTTTTTTTTTTTTAAATTACAATTAATAAAAATTAAATTTAATACTGCCATCTTTATTGGATATGAAATAAGGAAATAAAAAATTGTTTACCATAATCAATTATAAACATGGTTTCAATTTAAATTGAATTTTAAAAAGATGTAAAAATTTAAACCAATAATAATTAATTTAATAAAATATTTTTAAAATGTCATTTTTAAATTATGATGTTCTCTCTCTTATCGTAACCTTGTTAACAATGTCCATTTTAGTTGTTAATTTTTTTTGTTTGTGAAGTTAAGATATCTAGAATTTTAAAATAAAAAAAAAAAATATTAATTATGGTATTATTTTTTTCTTCAGTTTATTGTTATTGCTTTCAGGAGAAGCTAATACTTAATTTTATTGTTTATTTTGCCAAATTTATTAGTATTTATTTTCAGATTATTTGTTCAAACTACAATCATGGTTTTTCCCTTCCATTTTATTATGATATTTTTAGTTACCCCTAACGGCATTATTAGACAATGTTTACGCAATGAAATAAAATAATAGATTAACTTGAAGGTATTATCTGGAACTAAAATTGGGATGGATTTAATGTAAAACTTTTTGAAGGTTGTATGGAATAGTTTCTGTATTAATACTAAATAATTAAACTGGAAAAGATACATCATTGGCTGCATATTTCATATTAGGATTTATACATCTATTAAGTTTCCTTGTCTTTTGAATCCTGGAGATTCAATTTTTACTTAATGTTGCAATCACATTTTGAGGTCATGAGCCTATGATTTTATTATCATTGGGTTCTATTCCATTTGGCATGATTTTCTTATTAAGGTCAAAGTGATTTTACTCATCAGATTAAATATTAAAAAAGTTAGAATAGTACCACAACCTTTATATTCAATGTACACGAGAGTAATATCTGGCCAACTTCAGGAGTATTAAATGACATCAGTAAGAATTATGTTTTAAAAAAAAAAATATATTTAATCATATTAAATTAGAATTGATCAATAAATGCCATTAATAGAAATAAATAAACCCATGAGATTTATAGGTGCTGTACAGTTCAGTGATGCTTACGGCTCATAGATTTGAGTTAGCTGTCATATTATTATTTTATTTTCAGCTTTATTTTTTGAAAACCAAGATTCTTTTTATATTTTTATCTCGTGGAAAATCATTGTTCCAGTTTAAATTTATAAGTGTCTGTAAATGTATCATTGTCTGGAATAAGTGCTTATATTATTACATATTAATTTTTTTCTAAATTCAAAACTTTTTAAAAATTTGAATTTTTGTTCAATATTTTATTTTCATTTCAATTTTTAACTTTAAAAAATGTGAATTACTATTTTGTGCTCATTTATTTTTAGTTTTTTTTTACTGTTTTGTTTTAATTTACTGTTACTTATGTAATACGACAGATTTTTAAATTAGTATATTAAAAAAAAAATCTTTTCTTAATAACATTTTTTTTTATCTTATCGAAGATCACTAATATTATCATCAACAATTTTTTGTGATATTGAGGTTTTTTTTTTTTACCCATCTTGAGACATGATTAAGTATAGATAAGATTACTAATGAAAACATTCATAATCTTCTTAAGTTTTATATTACATTTTGCTTTATTTGGTATTTGAATTATACATTTCTTAGTCGCAACTACTGGTCTCAGTTTCATTTGATTATTTATTTATTTTTTTACATCAAAACGAAGTTTAACACGAATGTTTAATATTTAGTTGAACGAAAATCGAGAATAAATACCTGCCGACTCAAAACGCTTAGTACTACCCCTGCCACTCTATTTTCAGATCCCCGTTCTCTCCTCTTTTTCAAAATATCTTGAAATAATAAAAAAATTTAATTTTTTCTTCAGCTTTTTTTTTTTTTTTTTTTTTTTTTTATATGGACTGAAAGAATGATTTATCCATTTTCCCTTTAGGAGGTTAACGTAACTTAACAAGGGATGCACAATTTTCAAGTGGGGAGGAACTCATGGACTTGCCACCCGGAATGTTTCGAACACTAGTATTAAAAACAAAATGAAGAAAAAAGAAAGAAATTATGAAAATTTGTCATTTATATATAAAGTTCTGTTTATTATACAAACACGTTTGTCAAAATTCATTGCTGCAGAATACTATAAAAGATATCCATTACACAAATAAACAGATTCCGATCACGATTAAAAAGGAGAGGCTACGGACTTAGTAATAACGATCTCGAAGAAACTTGTTTTTTTTAATATTACGCAGAAACAAATTTTACCCCCCTACGAGGTTTTTAAGCCTTGGCGAGAGAGAAATTCATAAAAAAAACAATAGATGTTCTACGATCTTCTACATAATGATTTTTTGCCTTTGTTTTTGACTTGACACATGACACTTTATCCCAGTATGATGCCAACTCCTTGGATTGACTTCATATTTGAAATATTTCATAATTGAACTTACTTTTCATATTTGAAATACAAGTATGCCCAATTTTTAATTACATTAGGTGGAAATATTTATGAAAAATATCGATCAATAAAGAAGGGTTATTAGTCTTGTTCAACAAAAATAAACTAAATGAAATTTATTGTTATGTAAAAGAAGCATTAAGATATAGAAGATTACTGTTATCTGAATTCTCTTAAGATTGTAAATTCTATCTGTATTTTCTACGAGTGTACTATTATTTTTAGGACTCCTCGCAGACGGCGCACAGTGGTCCAGGAGGCGAAAAAAATCAATTTTTCGACATTTTTGAAAAAACAAATGAAGTTGATATTTTGAATGCTTAATAGTTGAGTATTAAATCCCCATGATTAGGAAAGGTAGTGGTGCATTTTACAGTATGTAACAAATTAAAGTATTCGTCACATGCGTACACATATTTTTTGAATTTAATAATATGTATTCTATTTTAATTTTAAAAATATGTTGTAAAACAATTTTATAATTTTCTATTATTTTTTCCGGTTTTCACAACATACCTAAAAAACAGAAAAGGCTATAATTATTTTTAGATTTTGAGTTATAATTAATTACAGATTTTTTAAGTAGATGGTCCAATAATCAACTTTTACGAATGTTTAGTAATCCATAACTATTGAGCTCCATCATGCTCCGTTTTCATACTTGTATGAAAACATCACTTATACTCTTGTCTAAAAGACCTAATAGGATTGACCTGCCCCAACTTGCCCCTGCGGATTTTGTCTCAATAATTCCCACTGAGTATTAAAAGACTGAACTGTTCAAGAGTAAACAATGCCACTAATTCCTCCAGTCGATAATACTTATTTATATTTTTTTTTTAGTCTTTTGCTACTGTTTCAATAGAAAGGTTGTCATCCCAGATATTTTAGTCTCACGATGGAAAATTTTCATTGCACGTATCGCGAAATATTTGATATAATATTAGCAAGTGACCGTGATGTTATGAAGTGTGTAGAAAAATTGTTACAAGTTACAAGTACAACTTATGCCACAAAAAATGAGAGTAACCAAAGAGAATATAACGAGTTTCTCAAAAAAAGAGGAAATGTTTTTCATTTTGTTAATCAAGCCATAGAAAATTGGTATGAAAATAGTCCAAAAGTTGCAGGTGGCAATAACACTTATAGTGATAAAGTTGTAATTTTAATACACATAATAGTTCATCTTTTTAGAATTGGCTATAAGTGATTACCCTTATCTAACACCGGAGGACCTGGACGAAGTTAGCAGGTATTTGAAAAAAGTATTTTTACCTCATTTTGGTCGTAGATGGGAAGAAGCAAATCGTACTTAGAACCGTTTTTAAAAAAAAAAATGAAATTTGGCTGAAAAATAATATTTCAATAAGGAATATTGATTCTTTAGCCATAACAATAGCCACAAGGGGTCGGCCTGAAAAACCTTTCGAGGAAAGTGGCATACGGAGTCAACAATCGAAAATTAAACACCTAAAAGACACTTTTTCCGATGAGTTGATTACATCAGCAGCTAAATCAATACAGGCAAAAGAAGAAAGGGCTCCAGGTTTAAGTTCTGGAAAAGCTTTGGCGCTATTAGTGGATGCTTCTCTTTCCAAATTACAATATGAAATTCTAAGGCAAACGGCAAAAGATCAAGGTTTTGACATATGAAATTAAATTGAAATATTGAAACCACCGAGAGTTTTGCCAAAGTTGGTTTACAGTCACTGCTTGACCATACCGTAAAAAGAATTTTGATGTCATACCCGGAGACCGATCTGAATTCTATATGCCAGGACCTTACTCTTGTCTCTAAATGGGGATGCGATGGCTCTTCAGGACGTACTGAATATAAACAAACATTTGTTGATCAAAATATCTCCGATGCAAATATGTTTCTTACATCTTTCGAGCCATTGCTTATTATTAACAGGGATGACAAAACAAAAATTGTTTGGAAAAATACAAGGCTATCGTCTACAAGACATTGCAGACCTATTAAATTTGAATTTATAAAAGAAACAGCAAACACAATTCGAGAAGAAGTTCTTAAAGTCAAACTCGAAATATTAAATTTAACTGATTCCATTGTTATTCTTCATAATATAACTTTCAGAGTTCATCATGAATTGGTTCTCTTAATGATCAATGGAAAAGTCACTAGTCACTAACTGAGGCATCATCCATACATGGCTGTTTGTCCAATATGCAAAGCTAAACCTTCGCAGATGAACAAATTACAAATATTACGAAATCTGCCCGAATCTGAAGAAGCACTTCAACTCGGCCTATCTCCTCTAAACGCTAGAATTAAATTCATGGAGAGTGTTTTGAAAATAGCATATAGAAGAATGGAGAACAACGAAGGACACCAAACAAGTAATGGAGGACACCAAAAAAGAAATTCAAAAGAAGTTTAGAACTACGATGGGAATTAATGTCGACGTGGTGAAGCAAGATATGGGTACAACCAATGAATGATGGGAATACCTCACGAAGATTTTTCCAGGATCCACCTACTACAGCTAATATAACTAACTGGAGTGAACCGCTTTGGAGTTATCCTGGACGTAATCAACAGTGGTGCTGCCGTAGATCCATCAAAATTTAGAAATTATTTTCAGTAAACTGCTAGTTTATTTGTAAATTTATTTAGATGGTATAACATGCCTAATACTGTGCATAAGGTTCTTTGGCACGGAAGCACCATAATTTCTGCTGCGATGTTACCGATAGGGATGTTGACGGAAGAGGCACAGGAGGCGCGCAACAAAGATTACCGCCAATATCGTCTCAGCAAATCTAGAAAATGTAGTCGAATTTTGACAAACGATGATGTTTTCTCATTTTGTCATATGCTCCTTGTGACGTCAGATCCCTACATTACCAAATTTCGTAAGGAGCCTACAACTAAAGGCAGGTTGGATTTTCATCCAGAAGTGAAAATACTTTTACTATTAACTGAATAAATTTTGTGAGGAATTCAATTTGTTTTTAAGAAGTATAAATTCAATTTAATTTTATATAAGTTAATTTTATATATAATGTTAATTTTATATATTAGGTTATTTTATTATTATATTTTTTATTTTATATATATGGTTGGAGGGTTTAGTTTCTATTTTGGTTGTATATATTTTATTTTCTATTTAGGTTGTATACATGTTAGTTCCTATTTTAGTTTCTATTTTTGGTTTCTAATTATTATTTTGTTTATCTTGTATGAATGTATCTTTTGAGCACTAATATTAAATGCCCTTAAGTGTTTGTATTATTTCTTTATCAATAAAAAAAAAAGTTTATATTACAAAGAATTTTGAATTAATCTTGTAAATAAATCATGTATATATCAGCTATTACTGTGTCTTCATTTATACCTGACCCTTGAAAAATAAAAAATAATATATCGTTTGCTATGTAATTTTTTCGCCAAACTAGCTGTTTCCGACCACTGTGCGGCGTAGTAAGCCATGTCAAAATTTTTCCTTAGATATGTATATAGTTTTGTAAATACTTATTGTTTTTTAATTAAAGGACTTTTCTATTCTATTCTATTTGAAATTCAGCTGTTGTTTCTCTGTGTCCCATGGTATCAATGAGCCTCTCATCCCCCTACTAATAATGGGATAATTGATGAAATGCAGAAAAAAATGTATAATATTTCTGTTAGGTAAAAAAACAAAAAAGAAAAGTGCATTTTATATAGGTTATTTAAATAGAGGATGATAATTCTGAGCAATGTTTTCGATTACATTAAAGTTATGCAGTTAAAGTTTTCTCCCCAATTAATCAGCGTTGTTTTTCCCTAAAAAAGATACGCAAATGGAAGGTGGTTGAATGGCACAACTTGTGCCATCAAATGTTTTGTTCATAGGTTTAGTTACATCAACTATCATGGAGCAATCACCAGGACAATTTCCATATAAATCTCATTTATTGTTACATTGACGACGTTTCGGCCATACCGCTATTTTCCAGTCTAAAATTAGCGGTTAATTTTGAAACAGATACTAAAAATCTGGGCAAATGTTATACTGATTTTTTTTTAACCGTCAGAATAATTTGCAATATAGAAATATAAGCAAGAAAATTTATCAGATTGATAATTATATAGTCCTAGTTTATTTACAATAAGGGTAGTTTTAAGAAATATAAGGGTTAATATACGAGGATTTGGATTACTCATAGGATTTGGATGGCCAATGAATGTTTACACAATTGAATCTTTCATTCTGATAGATGACGACACCAATAAATGGTTAAAAATTGTTTTAATAAGGTTAATGAAAACAATTTTATAATGCTGGATAAATTAAATTATTCGTCAGATTAAGGTATTTTAATTTATTGTTTTATTTTAATTACTTATTTAAAAACTTAATTTTTTAAATTATATTTTCAATGTTCTTGATTAATATATGAAATTTTCATGTGATACTAGTATAAGTCTTATATTTTATAAATTCTTTAATTGAAATACATCTTAGGCAAGTATGCCAGTGAATTGTTAAACTATTTCCTTCTTTAAGAAAAATGATTTTTTAACTATTGTTATTTAATACTTTATAATTGATTAAACAAAGTTTAGACTGGAAAATGGCGGTATGGCCGAAACGTCGTCTATGTAACAATAAATGAGATTTATATGGAAATTGTCCTGGTAATTGCTCCATTAGCTGATGCAACTAAACTTATAGAATAATTACAATATCCCAGGAGGTTAAGGAACCAATTATATATTGGAAATAATTAAGATGCAATATTTTATTGGGGGCACATTTATATAAGTTCATGCATTTCTTTTCTTCTGCCACAGTACTAACCATGATTTTAAGTCCGGTGAATGGCATATTTTTTTATATCAACCTATCGAATATATTATTAAAAGATAGGATTTTGTTAAGGTAGACCTTAATTTAATATATGCTTCACCTTTTAGTCGTTCCATTGTCGCATTGTAGGAGCAAGTAGCAATGAAATTTTAGTTTTTTCTCTTTACCCAGCTTTTAAATCTTATATCATTAACAGATATGCCTCGTAAAAGTTGCCATTGTGAAATTACCCGCAATTTACGGAATACCAACGTTTGGAATAATAGCATCCGAAAGGTTCTAACTATGGCAAAATTTGAATTGAGCCCGAAAAAACCTGTTTTATAATTATTTGAACGACTGAAATGTATGTTACACTCCGGGACAAAAAAAAGTGTACAGTTGAAACTCTGTTATTTATTTAATTCATGGTAATAAATATTTTTAAATACTATAGTATGGCAAAAAGTAAAAACAAATTTATTTAGGTAAACACCATTTGTGGGTCTATTGCTGTCATCAGGAAGATTAATCACAGTATAAACAAGAGAGAACAAGACAAATTAAAGTGTACAGTTACTTTATCATTGTGTATCTCGGTTCGAATCATATCCACTCATTGAATTATGTTTTTCCTTAACATATAAATTTGTTCTATGGATTTAATTATTCGGTTCACGAAAAATGTTGGTCGTGGACATAGTTATAGGGAAGTAAGGCGAAAATATTCTCTTCCTCACACCACAGTAGCTAAAATGTTCAAAACTGATTACAATATCGTCAAGAAGAAGAGAGGAACAAAAGAAAAGCTAGGACCTTACGCTGCAACGAGGATAAAGAAGGAAATTCTTCGTTTGGCAAGGAAAGGTGAATTATCGTCGACCCAAAAAATTAGGTACAATTTAAATTTTAATGTATTTACGAAAACCATCCAGAGTTAGAGAAGTATCAAAAATGCAGCGGAAGTTGTCACTCGCAAAAATCAAGATCTTTTAAAAAATCTGTGCCTTTCCATGAATAGACGCTTGTTGTAAGTGTTAGAAAAAAGGGTGATGTTATATGCTGCTAAGTTTGCATTAAAGATTAGGTACTTCTCACATATCTCTATATATATAAGAGGCTTTGTCCTGACTGACAGAATCAACGCAGAGCAAAAAGTATTAATGATAGAAACTTGAAGTACGGAATTTAGATTTTAAACGCGATGTAGGTAACCACTAAGGACCACTAGGTAACCACTAAGGAATTTCAAAAATGTATCCCCTAAGGGGTTTAAATGGCGAAATTGTCGTTTAACGGACAACTATTCTTGCACTTCGGGAAAAAATATCTAATTTGGAGTCATTTTAAAGATCTTGATACGACGAGTTTAACTGGAAAGGTCCTACGGGGCGTCGAAAACCATGTTTTAAAGCCAAAAAATGAAGCGTTCACGAGGAGTAAGCGTAAGTTTCGGCGGCTTTAGTGAACTCTCTCCATTGCGCGTCTCTTCTACCGAGCCGGCAGCTTCTCCCTCCAACATTCCACCTACCGGAAGCTCCGATTCTACTAAATCTCCTTGATATCAGTTAACATATTATATTAAATCAATACCAAGATTATGATCACAGAATTGATTTTAAAGGCTCGCGGGCAAAGCCGCGACGGGAATGCTAGTTTTTTATAAAAATTGAAGTGTACACTTTTATTTGTCAAATTTTATTAAATGGTTTTAATTGTTTAATTAAATTTCAAATAAAGAGTTTATTGTAACATATCCATATTTCACTAATTATTTATTCCTTTAAAAATAAAAAGTACCAGTTGTAAACGGGGCATACATTGAACGGCATACATCAAAAAAGCACAACAGGGTGTGCACTTTTATTTGTCCCGGAGTGTAGAGAAGCGAAATACTAGTATTCACAAAATTTAATAAGTGTTCACACGATCATTCACAACGTTTAAAGTTTTACTCGAATGATGTGATAAGGAGTTAAAAATGCATCCTTACGAGGATTATCTCAATTAGGTTGCCATGAACTATATTCATGTATAGAAGTATTGTTTGAATTATAGGAGCGGGAAGCGTCGTCACCTTGCAGGGTTTCCGGAAAAGCAGGAAAGTTGAAATAGTTCATTAAAAATTGTATTTATCTATCGTATTCTTCGAAAGAGTTTAAGTTTATAGTACTGATTTTATAACATATAATTACATTTGTGATGTTATTTCTCTCACGTTGTTCTTTTACGTTATAGCACTCAATCAAAAATTTATGAATCGAAATCTAATAAAATTTTCTAACAAAGAATAAGTGAAAGTAAAAAAAAAAAAAATATTAAAAATTGTTTTTTCACAGCAGACAAATTAAAAAAAAAAAAAATAATGCCAATATTTTTCTCCGCTATAAAACGTCTCCGGATCGTAAAGGACTAGATGGATTAAAAATAAATTAAAGAGAAAAAGAAGAGATAGAGGTGTATTTGCATCTTATCTAAAATAAGAACAACATGATCAATTCTTATCAAGCCGTCAAAAAGTTAGCTAATGTTAAGTACGTGTAATTTTGAGGACATTTATATTGTTTTTTTTTATTTATTACCAAATTTTATTTATAAAAAAGTAGTTTGGCCATAAAATTTTGCACGCAATGTTTCTACAAATAATTGAGTATTTATTATTCAATCCAACTTGGAAAAAGGTGTTTTTTAATTTCATTTTTAACTATAATTCTCGAAACTTTTTGACGACTTGATGAAAATGAATAATGCTGCTCTTATTTTTAAAAAGGCATCTATTCTTTTTTTTTTTTTTTAATCCGTCTAGTCCTTTACCATTTGGAGGGGTTTATTGCGAAGAAAAATATTTACGACAAAAATGTTTCAGTTTTTCTAGTGTAAAATTCCCAATTTTAAATGGGGACAGCTTTGGAATTTTTAAGTCATAAATTTTCGGGTAGGTGATATGAAACTTGTAATATTGAGTGATTTCGGTAGAAACCTATGCGCGCAACTTTATATACCATCGTTTTATCATACATATAGTCAAGGGCGGATCCAAGGGAGGGGGGTGTCACAGGGTCATGCCCCCCCCCCCCCAATATTTTGGCTTTTCAATTTTTTTGTATTTTTGAGAAAATAATGCAATTAGGTAGTTACTATGCCCTAAAAATATCACTTTGTTTAGATCGCAGTCCTTAATACAAGGTAATAATCTAATTAAAAAACGGTGCTGTCAGCCACAGGGGGGTCATGACCAATCCCGAATTTCGTGTTGAATCCGCCCCCTGCATATAGTTAGAATCGAATCGATTTATAGAATCGAATAATAGAATCGAAACTATTTATAGTTTCAATAGTGAGAATCAGTCGGAGAAAACTTGATTTTTTTCTTATGATACATTTTATATTTGAAGTATCATTTATAAAGTTCTTGTCTCCTTCAGCAATTGGTATCTGTTTATTTATGTTATTATATGATCCTTACTTTCATTATACAATGTGATAGGGAATTGATAGATGTATAGGCTGTTAGTCGTATTTTATAGATGTTCCTATCCAGAATAGAATTCCATGTCGTTACGCACGATGAGTGTAAGCTCGTTTTTGTTTAAGGCTGACGATCCTGATGGCAACTTGAAACACCTCACCTATATCTTCTAGCCCTGCAATATCTTCCTCCAAATATTCGGTTTAATAACTTTTTAAGAAAATCTGTAATATCTATGATTTTACATTTCGATTGGAATTCGGTCAATTCCTTTATTCGGAAAAAAAAAAAATGTGTAGTGGACTTGATGATTACTTTATATTTTTTTCAATACGATTTGATTTTGATTTATGACTGTTGTGTCCTCTTTGGCTACACTAGTTAACAAAATTTTTCCATGATCAAACCTTCATGGATTTATTACCAATCATGATTAATAAGGCCGTCGAATGTCATCTCTTTTTATCTCGGCCTATCAAAATTATGAGTTCATGAAAGAATATCATTTAGATAGCCCTTTTCTCAAAATAAATTTCATTGTTTAGTTGTTCCTTTGTCTTCGACTTGGTAGGAGCTCGCTATGAGTAAGTAACAATGAAATTGTGAAGTAATGCAAATCCTTCGTTTTCTTTATTGTATTTTTTTGAAACCAGTTCTAAATATCAAATATCAATTAATGTGCATTAAAGCTTAAATTATTAATGTTTACATTTTACGGTAAAGAAATGTAAAACATTTGAAATTAACGCTTGAAGTGCTAGTAGACATTAAGAATGATGGACATGCTCCAAAAAATGGAATCTCGTTTTAATTTATTTTTGATTAAATAAGTACAATCTAACTGGGTAATTTTGTACAGTTCGGGGTAACTTTTTACACCGACCTGGAATGAGTTTCAAAACCATCTACCAACCAAACAATAGGAAGTTTTGATGTGAATTTTTGTTTTGATTATTGTAAGCTCTATGTAACTAAAAATACATAGAGATTACAATAATCAAAACAAAAATTCACATCAAAACTTCCTATTGTTTGGTTGGTAGATGGTTTAGAAACGGTTTACAAAGTTACCCCGAACTGTACAAAGTTACCCAGTTCGATTGTAATCTGTTCCTAGCAATCCGAGCATATAATTCATGAGATTAATATTTTGTAGGTCTAAGTTGTGAGAAGGGATAGATGTCGGAGAAAATAATTTAAATTCAGGGCATTTCTTAGAACAAGAGTAGAAGCATGTTTTCGTTTTCCATAGATTGAAATCTGTGGTCGGATTTCTTAAACGATTGATTTAAGTATTTCGTAGTTTTATTCTTATTTAGTATTTCTCTTTTCTTATTTTATAAATTATAGTGCATTACAAGTAAAGAAATGAAAAAATGTAGAAAACTATTCTTTAAACTCAACTGTTCAAACCTCAAGCTACTGGAAGGCATAGATTTTCGGACTATTTACGAAAAATAGTTAAAAGCTTATTGAATCACCGTCATATTTCCATTTATTTTTTATAACTGTGGCTTCACATTTATTAGTATTCAGTAGTATTGTCTGATTATGACCATAACATACCATTAGGTTTGGGCGAAAAAATATAGTCAAATAAAGGCAAAATGAAAAAAATATGGTGGAATGCGCGCATCACACAACTTTCACATACCAACTTACTTTTATTAGGAATAGACGAGTTTTTTTAAATGCCATATCACAAAGTCACACATTTTTCCACATTCATTTACCTATTTTTGTTTGTATTTGCTCTTTGAAGTACACTAAATTTTTTTTATTATTAAATAAAAGTTTTTACTTGTGATAATTCGACAATGCAAGCATAATACTCCAAGTCGTCTGATTTTATAATTTTATATGTAGTTGTTGAAAACTACTAAATTTAGGTACCATGAAACAAATAGTTGCCATTAAATGAACATAACATCTTTAAATATAAACATTTGTCTGTCATTAAAGGCGTACTGCGCATGCGTGTGCTCGTGTTTTATGATTTAACGGAATCTTTTTCTTTTTTTCTCCTGTATATGTTTACTTGATTTTTTTCATATTTCATATTTAGCCATTTCTTATTTTTAGGCTAAATGAGGGGCAAATAATTTCTCCATATAAACAAAAACAAAGGTACTTTAAAAGACCTCTTCCCCATTTAAGCCTTCTAAGAACATTTTAATAACGATATAAGCTTACCTGAGATTAAAGAATATTTGATTCTCATTAAACATGACGAGTTTGATCAAAATCGTTAAAGCTATTTTTGAAATAATCGAAAAATACTTAAACAGTTAAAAAGTTATGACATAAAGTGCCTTATTATTATAAACTTAGTGCGAATAAGTTAAAATTTGTTTAATATAACGGAGAAAGGATCCTATTTTATTACTATTGTAATAAAACTTGCAAATTTTAAGTTTAATTTTTTCTCCTAATGTCCATGATTCAGGTATTTATCAGAGTTAAATAAGAAAAAATATAACAACCAATTAGAGGAAATGTACTAACTAACATTGAATATATGAATTACATCTTATCAAGAGGATATTTTTGAATAATATGTAAATGGTAATGATGAATGAATTTTGAATAATTGGTATGATAATTTATGGTATGATAATATTAATTGATACTAGCTAACACGTCGTACGATCTCAGAAGAAAGGATATTAAAGGAAACTAGTTATACATAACTGCATTCAATTTACAATGTGTCATTTTTATTGAAACTCGTTAATTTTCAAATATAAAACATTTCGATGCGACTGTTTTTCGCTCATTTTGAAACCAAAATTTTGAAATAAAATATATCTATTTATTTATTCGAGTGTTCGTGGATATACGATATTTATTTGTTGCATTTATTTTCTAATACATAAGTGAATAAATCAGGTTTTCTGACGCGTAAACTGGCCACATACAGTTGTCCATGTGAGAAGCTTGGATTCCCAAAATCCAGAATATAACTTTGTTTATATTCTGTATAAACAAATATTCTTAAATTCTGTATAAATATGTCATTGTGCTTTGTTGATAGCCATTGCAACATCGAGTCGGGCCGGAAAATGTGTTAAAATTCAATGGCATATCTGTTTGGGACATAGGAATACGTTGCAACATAACATCTTCCCCTTTTAATTTCGTATTCAAAATTGAAGCTTCGATTACATTGTTTATCATCTTTTTCACCGAAAATCTTTTAACGTGGTAGATTGATGTTTCGGAGAACAATGCAAATTTTCCATGATAATTTGTGCGGTTGGTTACCTGGCAAGTTTTTTAAGAAGTTAATAATTATTCCCCCATTACCCATCCATAATTATATTTATGAGTAATTAACCCTCATATACTTCTATTTGAAGGTTTGGTTGTTCTCATGTGAACAGTCAGTGTGTCAAAATTCGTTGATGAAAGCTGATAAACCGGTGAAAAGTTAATATTTAAGAAAAGCCCAGACATTAAAAACATTTTTATGTTACGTAAATAGTATTATTTATGCATGATTCGATCGAAGAGTGGTCATATAGAGAGAGACATGAAAGAACGTCGCTCTATGGGGAAATTCCCTAAAGAGACCGTTTAACCTATAGCTTGTGTTTACCCTATAACTTTGCTTCATTTATCATTCTAAATATATTTCAATGCAATAGTTTTGAAGACTATAAGTATATAAATATATAAGTCGGGATTGCTAAAAAAGTTATATATTATAAAATATTTTTGTCAATTTATAAGTATTTTTTTGTGTAGCAAATATCAGATTCTACATATTATTCCTCTAATATCCTCTGTATATGAAAAAATAAATAAAAATTTATTTGTAAACTTTTTAAATAAGTAATATATCTATATATTTTTTAATATATATAAATGTATGTTAATTTAATGGTTGTCTTGTGGGTAACCACTTTTTATAATTTTTCAATGACTTTAAATAGTTTATTTTTGAAGATATATTTATAAAACTAAAATATTTAAATTCATATATATTAAAAAAAGCCCTTTATTTAAAAATCTGGGGGGAAATTTCGAAAATTGTTTTATTAAATAATATTATAAATTTAAAAGGTTTTAATTATCAACGTGGTGGTTATTTTCATTCAAGAGATAACGATTTTCTTTGCTAATTACAATAGCACGAAATTGGAATTATTTCAATCACCTTAATCAAAAGATCTTTAAAAATGAAATATAATCTGTGATAATTTTCTTCCATTTACAATTGTATAATATTGTTCTCATCTTTAAAAAAAATCGTGTTAAATATGATACGCCTTTTTACTAGCATCGTTTTCAAATGTATAAGTTTACAAAGAACAAAACTCACCTATATAAAATAAAATTTTTACATCCGTGAAACGTTCGTTGTAGATTCTTTCTAGTTGTTTCTAGTTGTAAGAATTGAAATCTGTCGAGTACTCCCAAAATAATGGGGTAAAACTTTCCTTTATGGGGTGAAAAAGAAGGGGCCTGTGCAAATCAATTTTGTATAAATAGTAAAGTTTCTAAGTTTGATGATCAAGTTGTCATTTTCTTTTTGAGCATCTGGGTGAATTGTCAGTTATAGAGGAAGCAAGATTAAAAACCAGTGGGACATTAGGAAATTTCGATCATGACTTCGTATTGGTTGTAAGAATCGAGATCTGCTGAGTCCGCCAAATCAAACGGGGTCAACCACCCTTTATTATGGAGAGGGTGTTAAAAAGGGGCAATGTGCGAAAATTGATTTTACTTTCTAGCTAGTCTACAGGTGATGTATAATTATTAATCGTTTATATGTTTCTGACTCGAATGAGACCATTATGACGACTAGTCATTAAATTTATTTCAGATTATAGATTAAAGATCACATTTTTTGACTGAATTGTGTTACAGCTAGCAAAATTATAGTATAAGTAATATGAAGAGATTGTACTCGTTTAAAATAAAGGTTAAATGTGTACAGGATCCAGAAATTTTCTGAGGGGGGCGCACTGAGATAACTAACATACGGCCCTTGCATTTTATATTCAAGATTATACAGGGTGACCCATGTAAACGGTCACACTTAAAATATCTCAAAAAGCGTTTTAGCAATGATTGTAAGAGAAGCAGACTCAACAACAAAACACTGTGATGTCCGTTTTATACACATCATTTAGTTGGCTATCGGAATCCAAATGTTAATATGAAAATTACGTTTTTTTTTTAAAAAAGTCTGCCTGCATTATTTGCAAATTTTCCTTATTGACTGTATTTGAATTAAGATACGTTCTTATAAGTAGATCTCACAATAGAGGTCTAACAAAACAACAGGACACAATAGGAAAAAACAAAACAATTTTCATGGGATTTTCAGTTAAAAAAGTCATTTTATTTTAATATCTTACTTTTCTTCCCAGATTATAAATTATCCTTTTTAGTTTTTGTTTCCTAGTGCGTCATATGTTAGGGAACATTTCATTATATCTCAAGGAAGCTTCCCTATAATTTTCATTAGATTCATCTAAAACGAGCACCATGTCAGCTGTTTCACTGGAGGTTTACATTCTTCGTCAAGAATCATAGGCTGAATGAAAGACTTTCGCAATATTTTTCGATTATCCTAATGAATGGGCAAGCTATTGTCACAATACCTTCTCCGCAAGAATTGGGTTTTGTGCACATAAAGACGCAGATCATAGCAGTTTTTGTGAAACGTGAATTAAGGTGCCTTTAAACTGCGCGAACCTCATCTCCGAACCTTGCTGTACTGGCGTACTAAGATCAGCTTTAAACTAAAACGTGACGTCGAGCGAACAATGGTGCCTGACCGGAGCTGAGCACATTAATACAACAGTGTTCATTTGCGAAGACGGATGTACTGGCTTTTGCTCTAAGTTATTATGGATAAAAGCAACGTCAGAAAAATGCTTAATGAAAGTCTAAAAGCTTAACTACCATCAAATGGGGCAACTTTGTGCATGATTTCATGTTTTCTAAACTTTGATCGAAAAAAAAAACTATGTTATCGAATCTGTTATACAGTTTTTCACTATTATATTGTATGCCAGCCTCAGACAAGTAGATAGCACGTGTGATTTAGTGGTAGTGGTAGTGGTTTATAATTTGCAATCAAAAATATACTTTGCACAAAGTTACCACAGCTTGGGGCTACTTTGTGCAGTAAATTAAACACAGGTTAATTATGTCATTTTTTGCTTAGAACTTCGACAAAAAATTGTCAACCGAGTTAAATTAATGTTCAACAATGTAAAAAACAATAAAATCTAGTTTTTGCAAACAATTTCACCTATTAAAAATTAAAAACACAATTAAAATAATATTTACAAATTTCCCAATAAAAAAAATAAACTTTTATAAAAGTTAAGAAAGAAAATAAACAAAGAAATAAACGTTAACTTTTCATCATCTTATCAAATAATAAAAAAATATTTTTATTATTTCAAAATCTCATCAATATTATGAAAAACATTCTTTTTAAAAGAAAATTCTATATATATACCTATAAGTTCACTGTGTTTTTTGTGAATTTTATTTGATATAGTGTTCCGATGGATTTTGAACTTTGAAGAAGCATCTGTGATCGACATACCATTCAAAATTTCTTCCAAACATTTTTCCAGCGTTTCTGAAGAGTAGTTAGGCTTTTTTTTAAAGTGCCTGACCATTTTTCTGCAGAAAAAATGTATTAATCAATTTTTGCACAAAGTTACCCCACTGACAAGATTTATTTATTTACATTTAATTTGTTATTGATTTTTAAAATTTTTAGTCGATTATGCTGTATTTTTGTATAATTATATATAAATTAATCAGGTTGTACTTACGATGAATTTTTGAGCAACGCTCTTACATTTCACAGACAAAGTTTGTCGATCTATTTTTCGAATTGAAAGTGTGTCCGAATTCAAAAATATAAACAAACATCAAGAGCGATTTCAAAATTGAATAATTAAGCGTGAGCGATCGAGGAGACCTCTAGCTTCAAATACCATGCGTTACAGTAATTTAAAATACAAAATATTAGATGGCAGCGCTTGATTTGGGCCAAATTTGATTTTGCACATAGTTACCCCCGATGCATAAAGTTGCCCCATTTGACGGTAACTCAAAAGCGACACTAGCGCTTTCCCGGAACACATTGGCGAACAACCGAACAGTGTTTGGGTACAGGCAGTTCGAGGGTGAGGTTCACACAGTGTAAAGGCACCTGTAGAAAGGAACTTCGCTCATTGGGAGGCAGAGCAGGGCAGCGCAGTTTTTTAACTACTACACGTATTAGCAAAAACTGCTCTGCGTCGCCTACGTCCCAATGTGCGCCTTTCCTTACTCTGATAAGCCATGAGGATTTTACCACCGTGAGAACACTCCTTTAGGTGCCTTTACTTTCTACGAACTTTACCTTCGAACACCAACCTCGAACAGCCTTCACGTCGACATTTCGGGTGTTCTAGGTACTTAATCTGTTCGCCTGTGTTCGCTTGTGTCACTTTTGATTTGGGTTTTTCCCAAGCGACAGGAGTTGTTTGTGATATTAGTGCGCCTTTCTAATTCGTCTCCTATTTTTTTATTTTTCAGATAATATAAAATATATTGATAATAGAGATTTTTTCTTCATCATAAGCTAGCGTTGGGTGCTTCAGCCATATTGGTTCGCTTAACGTCATGTTGAGTTTAAATGGCTGTTCGTTTAACGCCGGTACGGCAAGGTTCGAGGTAGAAACTTTTCGAGGGTGAGGTTCGTAAAGTATAATCTGAAATAACTTTTAACCCATGTACTGGCTGCATCGTCATAGAAATGGTCTCATTCGAAATAGCAACATCGTAACCATTAAAAACGATAAATCACTTAAAAATTGATTTTCACACCCCTTTCCCCCGGATGATATGAAGGATAGTCGTCCCATTTTAATTTGGATAGAATTAGCAGATCTATTTTTCCCCAAAATTTCATCGATTTTTCCATTACTGTTATTGCTAAAGCATGAATTTTTCCGCCACATTATTTCTCTTGTGATACATGTTTCTTTACCTTTGTATTATAAACTGTATTATTGATGATATAAAGTATCATGGGGTCTGCAAACAAACAAATTGACCAAAACTCACATTGATTATTTTTTTGCTATATTCTTATTCATTTATTAAAAAATGTATATATAAGTAGAATGTGTGCATTTTTTGAAGCTTCATAACAATTTAAAATCGCCTGAAATTATTATAATTTTTACTTTTCTATTAGGTATTGTTATTATTTTATTTAATGTTTCTCATATTGAGATACAGATACAAGATACTTATATACAAAAGTACATATTTGAACCTGGTTTGGCATGAAAATCCGATTTACCCTTATTACTGATTAATCATCCACTACATAATGAATTCATTCGCTGTGATATCATTCAGCCGCAAAACCTGATTTTTAACCTATAATACGTAATACCTTTTAAATTATTTACCGTATCGTAATAGTAATGGTATAATCTATCAAGAACGATGAATAAAGCAAAACTTATTCGCAAACCTTCCCCTCCCCCCTCCCCATTTTAACTCCCCTAAAGGTTGGTTAATCTCCTTAACTTTGAGCGGTCTGTAGATCTAGAATCTCTCTACTGAGACTAAGTTAGGTGTAAAGTATGATAAGGCATGTAAAGTATGACAAACTTCTTAAAAACACTTCTAGTTATTTATGATTTTGAAAAATTTATATATGATTTAGAAAATTCTATACATACCTCAATCTTCTCAAGTTTGAGAACCACTATTTTATATGAAAATAAAAATATAATGGATCCTGAAATTAGTCTTACATTTCAGCATCCATTATATTTTCCTGTCCAGATTGCATTGCATATATTAAATGCTCCATAAAAAATAAAGGAAACAGGAAAACAAAATTTAACCTTCTAAGACATGCTACGTCCGAAATTAATATCACATCTTTTTAATTTCAATGGATGAAGGGAACATATGCAAAATGAACCTATCAGGAATGTTTTTCTTTAGTGTTGAAAGAATTGGTAACAAATATTTATTTACTGTTGTGCCCGCTTTGATTGCACGTATAACGAAAACTTATTATGAATAAGTTAACTTATTATGAATAATTCAACTTATTATTAACTATTATTAGTCGTTATCTCTTCATAGATATACATTCTTCTGTCACATTAGCAATCATGATTAGTAAGCCCGGTTAATACCATCTCTTTTTATCTTCCTCTATCAAGATTATGAGTCAATGATTTAGATAGCCCTATATTTAAAATACGCTTCACCTTTTAGTCTTAGGTTTGTCGTCGGCTAGGTAGGACATCGGTATGAGTAAGTAGAAAATAAATTTTCTTTATGATATTTGTCTTGAACCGGGGTTTCAAACGGTATTTACCTTGTAAAGGTTCTTCATCGGGGAATTACTCTCATTCTCTAAAAACATAAAATAGTGAAGCTCTATAGCCTTATCGGGTTTTTAAGGAATATCTATCTACTCTTCGAGTTATAGAGCCCGTTGGAGGCTGTTCCGATCTCGATTTACAAATTTAAGATTATATGATAAATTCTACTCTTCCTTTTCAGACTCTACTGGGTCATTGGTCTAACCAGTTCAATTTCAAAATGGCTAGCTTTAAATATATATTGTATTAGCCTAGAACTAATACTAAAATTCGAATTTAAAAAAAAAAAAAAAATTGTGATTGAAATATGTAGAACATATTGCATCAAATGATTATTTTTTTTTTTTATAAGCTGTAATTTCCAATTGATATCATTCCTTCCCAAGATACTACGTTAACCACTCCCAAAATATATGCATGAAGCATTAATCTTAGGTGTGGTATGGTATCGAAGGTATGGGGGGAGGGTGTATAATTTATTTTGCAAAGCAAGTACAAAAATGTGTGGATTAGTGAAGCAAAATAAAAGCTGAGTTGGAAGAAGCCATAGAGAGGATACTTGTATATTTACTTCTATCGATGCTCGATTCCTTACCGCTAATGTTCCTCATTATTTTTTTATTTTCTCTATGATGCAATTTTTATTAAGACAGCTGATGTATTGTATAGCTTTATCCGGAATATCTATAAAAATGAAATAATTTGGTATATTTTTGTAAATTTATTTACGATACACCATTGATCGTGCCGATCCCCCATCCTTATGACATAAGCTAAAAATCACATTAATGTACATTATTTATCCCTATTTACTACATGTATATTATAATAATTAAGAATTTCCTATAACCTCCGTTAAGTTTATTTTTTTTCTCAGATAATATGGTTTTTTGGGGACTTCTTAGTTATTTTGGTTGAAACGTGATCAACAAGTCCCACCTGGTTTTCATATGAACGCATTTATTTCGGCGAATCATCATCAATCCGCTAATAGTCCCACAAAAATTATATAGTTAGAGATAACCTCAAGGGCGGATCCAGAAGGGAGGTCACAGGGGTCATGACTCCTCCCGGAATATTTTATATATTTTTATTTTTTCGTATTATTAAACAAAAAAGGCAATTACATAGCTGCTAAACAATAAAGGTACGACTGTAGATCGCAGTCCTTTCTGCTGCAAGAAAATGATCCATTAAATAAATCTATAGAACAAAAGTTCTTCTGTCAGGCGAAAGGCAACACGTGAGTGTGAGATAAGGGGGTTATGACCCCCCCCCCCCCACCCAAATGTGCTAAATCTGCCCCTGATGACTTAAACATCGTCATATTTTATATGAATACATTTCATTCATCCATATAATATTATAAGACTGCATCTTTGCTTCAATTTCTATCTTTTTATTTTTATTTTTACAGATGTTTCGGTTTTGTCAGAAATGGTTTGTTGTGGTCTCATTGGATGAGTTCATAGATTTATTAGGAATGCTCTGATATCGTTCGGATTGGTCAGCAATGTTTTTTTGTGGTCAGGTTGGTGTTGATTGGAATGGTCAGAAATTATTTGTTATGGACTGTCAGAAATGGTTGGGATGGTCAGAAATGTTTTTTGTCCTGTCGATGTCACATCCCTTGTAGGGACTACGGTACTTTTTATTGGGTGGCGGGATGGCCGTTATAGAAATACGCGTTGCCCATGGCATCATATGAATGGAAACACAAAGATAGCAAGTTCGGCATCAATTCCCCACCCTTTCCCTTGGCCTGGGTAATCCTCGTATAGCCTAAAAATGCGAGGAAAGGGAGGACCCAAAAAAAGTACTTTTCAACCGAGAAAAACATCAGGCCAATGTAGATCATCAAAATTTATGGCTGATTTATTTTTTCTCTTTTGACCCCATATATCCCAAAGGAGTGTTTCCGAAGAGCAATCATTTTTAAATATACCTTTCATATATTATTTGACATATGTAAATATGGAAATAGAACGAAATACCAAAAGTTCTTATTATTCCTATCTACCCTTGGGACGAAATTAGTTTGGTAAAAAGCAGTCCCCGAAAAAAAAGAGACTTAAAAATTTAACTTTAAAGATGTAGTATAGTAAAATTTGTTCTATGGTCCTTTAATCATGTATGAGTTTATAAAGAATACATGAATTTCGTTCCAAATTGTATTATCTTATTATATTTAAAGTGTATCCATAAAAAATATTAATATTATACAATTTAAATTGATGTTATTCATTCTAAAATTTATATGTTTTTTTATTAGAAGATGTGCAGAATGTTATAATAATTGTAATATATCTCATGTTTTTTTTATGTTGTTTTATATGTTTTTATTGTTTTATATCTCATGTTCAGATTTTTATGATGTTTAATATTGTTTTGCTATTTTGATTACACCATACAACGAAAATCATTAAAATCGAGTCATTATCTCTTCATCTATTTATCTCCTCTCGTTCCATTACCAATCAGGATCAGTAAAAACTGTTTTTTTTACGTTTAAAATTTCTTTTTATCTTTCTCTATCAAGATTATGAGTCAATTGCAGATAATCCTTTATATAGAATACCCTTCAGATAAGCCTTTACATTTCAGTCGTTACTTGGTCTCCGTCTAGGTAGGACTTCGCTATGAGTAAGTAACCATTACATATTAATATTATGCTATTCATTTTTTGTTATTTTTTTAACCAGGAACTTAATTAATTTGCTACAAACTATATTCATTTGTAGAAATTAGTTGGATTGTTAAAAGTATAGTTCGTGAAAAAGGGTTTTGTGGATGGAGGGTGTATAATTTATTTAGCAAAACCAATGCAATGATACTTTGTAGTGAAACAAAATAAAAACAGAAACCGTTTCATCATTGTTTCTGGTAATATTATCAGTAATTCGTGATTTAATCAAAGAATCCTGAGAGATATTACGTTAGTATATAATATGTCTTTATCCGGAATTGCTTTAAAATTTTTTGACAGATGATAACACAGCGTTGTTGAAAGATTGAAAAATTCTAAAATAAATCTCTTTAATTGAATCACTTTTATTTGTTCAAAGTATCAAGGTACCTTGTGTTTAATACCATACAATCATGTTTTAATTTCTCGACGTCAGAGATGGGCAGATTCGTATTCGTAAATTCGAATCCGAATTTGATTCACAGCACGTTAACGTGTCAATCCAAATTCGAATACATAAATAGATTCATATTTGCTAGTGTGAATCCGACTCCGAATCTATTCGGATTCACACCTATGAATCCAAATCATTTTGGATTCACATCTATGAATACGAATCCATTTGGATTCACTGAAAAATTCAATTCAAAAGGCCAATATAAATAAATGTCTGTCTGTCTGTACCTCGCTACAGGTCGAGTTTTGGGTGTAAGCGAATTTCTGAGGATTAATTACGGTATTGCAATGGGTCCAAAAATTCTAGAAGTGGAATTTTTCAAAAATGTTATACCGAAATCCGTTCCATAACATCATATGAAAGCTCATGGAACATGTTTACATCCCGCAATCTATTAAAGCATTTATCCACAGAGACTTAACTTTTTTTTATTTTATTGCACAGATGTTGTAGGGAAGACTATGTATCTTATTATACTGACGTAAATTACTTCTTTCTTACGTCCGGCAGCGGTTTTTGTACCTATGTAACTTAATTTACTAATACGTTTGTAACTCACCGTCCGTTGTTGTCAATAAGTGAACGAATCTTATCCAATAATGAAATACAGGTAACTATTAAATTATTCCAGCTTCACAATGAGTTGATGTTATATAAATAAATATGTAACTACAAGAAAAATACTGAATAAATTGAGAGCTTTCCATCGAATGGATAACGATTTTCGTGCATTACTGAGGAAGTTATTATACCTTAGCAACCGGTTGGTTGTAAGTGAAAATGATTAGAACACTTTTTCGTAATGCTTTCGTGCGCCTTTTTCGCTATCATTTTTGGGCGAATGGTGATGGCAAAACATGTTCCATGTTAAGTTTCGTTCTTTCGGCAAAAAAATCAAGAATCCCATAAGAAAGGATGAGTTCGAAGACCAGCTTTTATAGAGCACAAAAAAGTGCCCAGATTTTGTTTTTTTCGTTTAAAAACGCTACAAATCGTTAAAAATCATCAACAAAATTATGGGTAGTGGTAAATTTTTCAGTCAACGAAAATTAGCTCATTAGGGTTTCGTTGGTTTACTAAACCAGAAACCCTTATGGGGAAGCTCGTGTGTCTGTCTGTCTGTGCGGCAGAAATCGTGGCGAAACTATTCAACGAAATTGGCGAAATTTGGCACACATGTACAACTCACCCGATCTCCCGAACACACTAAAAATATTGGCAACTCAAAATAATCAATTACCTCAAGTTAATTCATTAATTAATTTGTAGTTAAAAATAAAGTATTCTGAATCCTCCCGTGTGGGGTATCAATCGATAGATCTGGAAGAGGGGGTATATAAAGATTTCCTCGTAAATTAAGGGTTCCGTAGACAAAATTCGATGACAACAGCCAACTAAACCCTTAATACTACACTTGCTACGCAAGTCACTTTACTAAGCTTTATTTTTAATAATGGACCATTGTGATCGTCCGAAGAAAATTTTAACCCCCCCCCCTCAAAATTTGCCATTTTAAGTTTCAAGATGCGTAGAATCCGAAAATCGAAAATTGTCGCAAGCTTTTGTGATATCTAACTTTCTTTTCAGATTTTCTGTTTTTCGTGAAACATTTGGTTATTAAACTCACTAGTAAATAATAAAAACGCTAACTTGGTTGAAAAAATTGATTGATATTTTTAGCGTTCATGACCATAAAATCATGATTTTAAACTATTTATGGACTCCTAGAACCTGGGACCAGTCGCATTCGACATCCAATAATAGCTCCAAATAGTAGGAAATTCATTTTATGCTCAATTACTTAGTTTGACGCCAATAAATATACATTCGAAAATTAACACCTAAAACTCGACCTTTAGCGAGGTACAGACAGACAGACATTTATTTATATTGGCCTTTTGAATTGAATTTTTCAGTGAATCCAAATGGATTCGTATTCATAGATGTGAATCCGAAATGATTTGGATTCATAGATGTGAATCCGAATAGATTCGGATTCGGATTCATAGGTGTGAATCCAAATTTCGTATTCGGATTCACACTTGCAAATATGAATCTATTCTAATTCACAATAGCGAATACGAATGTATTCGTATTCGGATTGACACGTTAAGGTGCTGTGAATCAAATTCGGATTCGAACTTACGAATACGAATCTGCCCATCTCTGCTGGACGTTGCGATTATACTGGTGACATTACAGAAATTATTACAAATTACGTTGTGGGTTTACTAAGTTACTTAGTGCCTGATAGAGTTTTTGTATAGAAAAATCGTGGAAAGGATATATCTGGTATAATACACATGATATACACTGTTCTAAGGAAATCCAAATTTTCCTTTTTATCAAACCTATCTGAGCAGAGGATTTCCTAAACATTACTTAAAAATCACTTCACATCAAAGCACTTTGGGACTTCAGCAAAACCAAATGTCAACTCTGATTTTTGACATTACATTAATTTAATATGATGAAATAAATAATCATTAGGCCAATTTTCACCAAAAAAACTTCGCAAGTTTATTTAGGTAGGCAACGTTTCGGCTCCTAGTGCTCCTAGTGCCAACGTTGCGGCATGCATCCTATTTGATTATTCATAGAGTGATTGGAAAAACTATTGTTACAGTGTAAAATAAAAATTGGTTGTTGGAGGCATCATTCTGTCATCTAAAAAGCAGTTTCTCATATATTTCAAAACTCTCACTACTAAATCCGAGCAACTGTCTCATTTCGATTGTTTTTTTGTTTTTATTTTTTCACATCTACATATACATATGTATACAATCGTATTTTCTATTTTGTCTACTTTATTTGCAGTTAATATTAATTCTATCTATGGAATTGTCATAAAAAATGTTTGGGTTATCAACGTCTGTTTGTTGATTTACGGTCGATTATAATCGAACTGAGACGGTAGCTCGGAGTTATTGGTGAGATTTGTTAGAAGATATGACAAACTGTTTTTAGATGACATTAGAATGACGCCTCCAGCAACCAGTTTTTTGTTTTACAATGTAACAATAGTTTTGTTCCAAACACTGTATGAATAATCAACTATTATGCATGGTATAAAAATGGCTCTAGAATATTCAAAAGTTGCAATAAAACAGCGATAGGGTACATCGATTTATGGTAATATATCTCGAAGATTCTTTGCTGATTCGTTCGTGACGGCTGAGATTTCAAGAGTACATGTGAGAGTGATAAAAAGATTAGCCACTATTCTTTGAATGATTTATAGCCATTTGCCTTTTGACATCGAAAAATTTAGAGAATCTACAAAGCAAAAGTTACACTGATCATATATTTCTATTACTGGTACCATTTACTAGTAATAATGCTCTAAATTATATTTGCCGTGGCCGAAATAATGGAATATGCTGTGATGCCGATATGAAGCTCTCTGAAGCAGCAGTCTCAATAGAGAAGGGAGCATGATTACAAAAGCTTCCAATGATTCCGATGGAGTGTTCCCGAGATGTCTTCAGTTCATTCATGCCTTCTTTCGATCCCATAATTATGAATTTGAAACCCTAAAGCCCGAATTAAGTATCGCTGATTTCCTTAAGTCAACTAATAATCGCTTCTGAGAAATTAATTTTACAAAAGAAATTGTGAGAAAAAAATATGATCTGATAAAAATTCTGATTGCGTTATTAAAAATTTCTTATAGTTCTGAAATTGAAAAAAATCAGAAATACTATTTGCACAAATGGCAGCCCACTAAAATTGAAATTGAGTTTTTTTACTCATAACTTTAAAACAATTCATCTTATAGAACATTTTATTCTCTTGAAAATAATATAGCATTAATCCTATGGAAAAGCATTTTCTGAGTACTGTTAGGTGTGGCGTGAGAAGTTTCCGTCACTTTTTTTTTATTTGAAAATGGAGGTGGAATGTATTTAGTAATTTATTTATTTATTAAAATTAACGCAAACAATTGTAATGCCAAAGTAAAATTGTTTAAATTGTGTAAACAAAAGTAAGCGTTTTTTTTTCACTTATTACGCTGCATTTTACATGTATATGTGCTGCGTTCCCTTATTTGCGTTTATGTGTGTTGGATTAGAACTCGACCAGCCCCCTATAATTTTCAAATTCATGGAATGTCTTTGAAGATAGATTTTTAGTTGTTCATATTCATTGTTTTTAGCGGTTGACTTAATTCGAAAAATCAAGAATTCATTTTCATACACTACATTATTGGTAGATAAAAATGGGTTGAATCACGCAACTTGCGCCATCATAATTTTTCGGGAGGCGCATTTGCATAGGTCTATAGATTCATATCTTGGTTAATTATCATACTTGATTAGGAAGGCCGGTGAATACGATCTATATTTCTCCGACTATCAAAATTATGAATGAATGATAGGCTGTTTAGATAGCCCTATGTTTCAATTAAACTTCACCGTTTAGTTAGGCCGTTGTCTTACGGCTCATAGCCGTAGATCGCTATGAGTTAGTAGAAATGACAGATCAATGTTATAACTCAGAACTTAAAACGTATGTTCATCTTAGCCATTTGCATAAATAGGATCTTCATTGGAAATTTTCCCGCATTCTTAACAAAATATAAAATAGTAGAGCTTATTGGCTATTTACGGAATATCTGCCTACATATCGAGTGATACCACTCCTTGGAAGCTGTTCCAACTACCGTTGCGAAATTAAGATTGTATGGGACTTCAAGAGGTATACGCTAGTTTGGCGTTTCTCCCACAATCCTCTGTTATCACTTAGTCGTTCCTCATCCTTCCTGAATTCCAACGGGGGAGGAATCTGAACACGGCCGTAGAGGTATGAATTTGGTAGGAGAAGAATCAGATAAGTATTTTTTTAATTTTCTAAAACCTACTGTTTTAGAAAATCCGAGGCCTATCGCAACGCGTGAATATTTAAACATACTTCAGGCCATAAAACACATATTAACTAAACGCCTCATCACCAACAATATCTTTTGTACGCCTCTCAGAGACTTATCAGTACTAATTTACACCAAATTATGTGAGTCACGCACGATTACAATTGGATAATTATCAACAAGTTTTGCTTGCTCTTATTTTCGGCGTTCAACATTTTCTGAATGTAAAAACCTGTAAAGCAAGCATATTTTATAAGGTTATAATTTTTAAAAATATCGGATCACTAGAGAAGACAGTCTGGCGCCTACATTGATATAGGAAATACCAATAAAAGGGCCAAATCGTAATTTTACGCTAGGCTATTGGGTTATGAATGTACCCATTGATCGAAAAAAATGAAAGAGTATTACTTCCAGAATTAATTCATTCAATATTTAAGAATCGGCCACAACTGCTATATGTAGGCACGAACTCGTCCAATCTCCCCTCACGCAAAATTCTGCACGCACAAGTTTGAAAATTGCATAAATATCACTTTTTTAATTAATCAAAACAATATTGTGTTTCAATTTCGTGGCAGTAAAGCAAGGTAGGGATGGGATACTCGTTACAACCTTCGCTGCTGTATTTAGTATAACTGTAGGAAATGAAGATCTTATTCGCCAGGGTTTAATTACCTCGGTGCTATCAATTGCTATATCAGTTGCTATATCAATTGATATATCAGTTGCTGAAGACTCTTCATAGTTAGTAAATTAATCGTCGGAAATGGCCTAATTATTTATTAGATTATATCATTGCTACGTCATGCCTAATACCGTGCACAATGACCTTTTCGACGGAAGCATCATTTGATGCGATAATGAGCATCATTTGATGGCATACTAGCCATCAACAGCCGGAGGGCAGGAGAATTTCGACAAACGATGTTCTCCAATATATCCTCCTCGTGACGTCAAAACCGTTAATTATACAGATCGGCAAATTTATCAACTAGTCTAAAAATAAAAGCAAATTACATTGTCTACTTTAATTTATCTAAGTTCATTAGCTTTAAATCTTCAATACTAATATTGTTCCCGGAAATTTCTTTTCGACCGAGAAGTATATTTGTATCCATTTTTTTTATTTCATCCATTATAACTATGGTTAATTATTAAATTCTTTCATAGTAAACTATGATCATTATAGTTAGTATAAGTATTTATCCATTTCCATTAGTGCTGACAATAATGATTATGGTTAATTAATCATTATTGTTACTTTATACTTTATAGTATACTTTTATAGTAGAGACTGGATTTGTTTGTGTGTTTTTGCACATCTTGTTTTCTTTGTTTTAGCCAACTAAATCAAGTATTTATCACATTCGTGGATCTATGGATCTTGGGCGTCCGCAGGGGGATGGGGGGCTAATATTTCTCATATGAAAATATGAGAAACTATAGGTAAAAATTAAATAAATTCGTATTCATTTATTATATTTATTAGTATTATATAAAGACATCTTTTAATATTTAAATATCAATACCTTTTATTTGAACAATTAATTTAGTCTTAAACAGTCAGAATTACTCGATCCCCCATAGGAATTTTACCATCCTCCTCCCCCGTACGAAAATTTGACCAGTTTGCCCCCCTAGACGAAATCCTGCGGATGCTCTTGCTAAGGTTGACATTATTTTCTCTTGCACTAAATTGCACTTATGAACTAATTTCATCTAATTTTATTTATTTATATGTTTTTGTTTGTATTTTTAAAATTTTAAATCAAAATGTTTACATTAATAAGGTATTAATATGAATTAATTTGAATTGAAATTAAAAAAAATATTTTCCATACTTATTCCTAGTTGTAAATCCGTTAGATTTTCAACCGAAAATTTTAGTACCCCACTTAACTCCTCCTTCTTATTTAGGTCTGAGTTAAGTGCCTACCAAGACTTCATTGTAATTTTTTTAAACAGTATATTAGTTGGTATACAAATTACAAAGGCGGCCGCGAGTGTTTTGACAAAATATAAGCAATTGACTAATGAATATTCAAAGCTTGGAATTGATGGGAAGGCGGTATTTTGTTCGTGGACACAACACAGAAAACAATAGACCCCGATAGGAAATCGCAAATAGACTCAAATTGCAAATCAGCTAAGTTTTTATTTATTTATAAAAATGATTTTGGCAAAAATCAGATTTGTTCCTATATGCAAGAAGGAAAGAAATTTACTTTTGATGGAGTTAAATCGAACAAAATATCACCTCGCAAAACAATTTTAATTCAATTAATTTTGTTATTGATTTGCGCATATGACAGTTTGAACATATATGCCATGGAAGGTGAAACTACTGACGAAAGAGGCCTCTAATTTTGCCATTTGCCAAAATGGTCTCACGTTTCATAAATGACGTTTTTTAAATTCCGATTACCAGAACGAAATTCAGCTATTATTATTATACCGATCTATAATTATCTACTACAAAAATTGTCCTATTACCTCGGTTTAAGTAGAACGTCCCTTTTCTTTGCTAAAAAAGATTACGAGTAATAGGCGGCATAATTTCACTGAAAACAATTTTGAAATGTACAATTTCGTTCGATTTTATGAAAGTTTTAAAAATTGATTTATTTTTTATTAAATGTAAAAGAAAATAGTAATAAGAAATCCCCCCTTTTTTGTCTTAAGACAAATTGTTGTTACAAATATTGAAATGTGTAGATTAAAATAAGAATACAATTTTTAGTCTATCGGAGTGTTGGTAACTACTTATAATTTTTCAAGGTTTGCATATTTTAGTGAATAAATGGATAACTGCGTATTAGGTTCATAAATACATGTTTTTCCACATTTTGAGGTTTTTACTGAACGTTTTTTGATATTTTACTTCACGAAAACTAAGCAATATTTGTTTTATTAAAATAAAAAATTAACAGCTTTCGTTCGAGGGGTTTACTTAATCAGTTCTTTTAATTATTAATATCAGTGACGCAAGAACCAAGTTAGTGAGTCAAGGCCTCCTTCAGAAGATATCTCTATCGCTCCCTATCCTGCGCAGCCGCAATCCAATTCCGCGTACCTATAAGATGTCTTGAATGATCCGCGATTCCGTCTGTCCACCTAAGTTTCGGTCTTCTGATACCTCCAAACCCGTAGATTTTCCACATGCTTTTAATGTACCATAGATTAGATTCGGCGAAGAATTTTTCTCTCAACAAGGGGAGCCTCTGCTCGTCTCACCTCGAGATGGTCCAATTCTCAGGGCCATACATCAAGATGGGGCGGTCAGGGTTTTATACAACCTTATTTTTGTTATCTTCGCGAGATGGGGACTTCTAAAGAGTTGGCCCAATCCGAAGAAGCTTCTGTTAGCCAGCATTATCCTCCTTCTTATCTCAGCTGAAATATGTTTATTCATGTAAGCTGGTTGCCAATCATGTGTTTTTTAGAGGACGTATTGTTTTGTATGGTGCATTGTTGTGAATTTTCTATCAAGAGATGTAACAATGGATTGTTAATCAATTGTTACTTTTAGGTATTATAGTTTTGTATAATTGATACTATTATATTGTTGTAAATTTGTATTAATAAAAGGTTACTTTTAGCATGAGATTAACTCCAATTTGTTACAAGATTAGAAATTGATTAACACATTCAAGTTATAATGGCTGAGCAAAAGCTATTTGTCCATATTATTAAGAAAGATGAAGATAAGTATGATTTAGAAGCATTGGCAATAGATAAGTATACTTGGTTTATAGTTCCAAAAGAATTGAAGGATTTAAGGTTAAGCGTACATCAGGAATTAATAAAATTGAAAACTGTTACAAGTTCTATAAAATCTATTTCAAAAATAGGTGGTTACCGAAAAGTTGCAATTAAATTTAATACAGAATTAAAAAAAAAATATTTAGATGAAGATGAAAATTTCTGTATTTGTGATCATTATCTAGAAGAGGAGGTTAAAAGCACAGGTGATGTAAATAATATGTTAGGTGAGACAAAAACTGAAAATGAGATTTTTTTATTAAATCGAATAAGGGAACTAGAGGGTCGTGTTTCGTCAGCGTATGAATTAACAATGAGGGAAATTGAACAGAAATTTTTATTGGTTAAATTTAACGGCAAGCAAGAAGCTTCAACATGGATGGATATGTTTGAAAGGGAATGCTCTAGATTTAAACTAAATGATGTTAATAAAATCGAGGCGTTAAGATTATTTATAGATGGGAATGTAAAAGAATGGTACAGTTCCAATTTAATTAAGTTATCATCATCTGACTGGGACGCTTGGAAAAGTTCTTTTTTAATGATATATGGCCAAAAATGTTGGTCAAACATCCGTAATGCTTTTGATTACAAATATTTGTATGGCTCTTTAATTGATTTTGTAATAAAAAAGGAACGTTTATTACTCGAGGCAGACAAAGATATCTCAGAACTATGCAGAATTTATCTAATCATTTATAACCTTCCATTGGAGGTTCAGTCTAGATTGGTCATTAATAAAATAAAATCAATGTGTGATTTAATAATCGAAATCAGAAAATTAAACGATATACTAGCCGTGGAAAACAAATTGGATCAAAGGAAGAAGATTGAAGGAAAGAAGATTGATAATAATAGGCCTTTATTAAAAGAATCCACAATTGATAAGAAACCTTGTAGCATTTGCCAAGCTCTCGGCTTTGACAATCGATTTCATCCAACATGGTTATGTAGAAATAAAAACTCTACATTAAAAAAACAAGTTAATTTGACCGAACAACATGACAATGATAATGAATTACTAGGAATTGAAATAGAGCGAAATGACACAAAAAACTAGTAGGCCCGGAAAAATCTGCACCGATTTCACTAATAAAACTTACAGTTATCGTAGATAAAAGAAAATTGGTAAAAGCCGTCTATGATAATGGATCCACTTGTTCATTAATTAGTGAAAAACTTGTAAAATTATTAAAATCGAAACTAACCAGTAATAGAAACGTTTTAAAAACTATAAGTGGTGTTGATTTTTGTCAAAGCCGGGCTAATCTGCATTTAAAAATAGGAAAAATAGAAGATAAATTAGATTTAATAGTGGTAAAGAACAGCAATTTTAATTATGATTTACTAATAGGATTAGATGCAATAAAGAAATTTAAATTAATACAAGATGAAAATTTAAGAATCAAACAGAAAATAAATGGCAAGGTTATAGAGGTTGATCAGGGATTCGATATAAAACTTAAAAATGAGGTTCCAAATCAAAATGAGACTATTTTCAATACTAAATTAAACATTGACAATTCTCAAATCGATTTAGGTCATTTGGAAAAGGATAAAAAGATGAGAATGAATAGATTAATTATGGATTATCGTTCATGTTTTGCTAAAAATAAATTTGACGTTGGATCTATAAAATCTGTAGAGGCTCACATTAAACTAAAAGAAGAAAAATATGTTTCCAAGAAACCTTATAGGTGTTCATATCCGGATCAAGAAGAAATAGACTCTCAGATTTCTAAATTACTGGAGAACGATTTGATTGAAGAATCCTCTTCACCTTTTGCATCACCAGTCACATTGGCGTTTAAAAAAGAGGATGGGCGGAGGACTCGCTTATGTGTTGATTTCCGAGAGTTGAACAAAATTGTTGTTCCAGAACCCCAGCCGTTCCCGAGAATAGAAGATATGGTCGTGAATGCCGGAAACTGCAGTTATTTTACGGCACTAGATATAAACTCAGCTTTTTGGTCTATACCGTTAAGGAAAAAAGACAGAAAAAAAACTGCATTTATAACTCAAAAAGGCCATTGGCAATGGAAGGTGCTTCCTTTTGGATTTAAAAACTCACCAGCGATATTTCAAAGAGTGTTAGCAGGAATAATTAGAAAATACAATTTAGATAAATTTTGTGTCAATTATATTGATGACATACTAATTTTTTCTGAAACTTTTGATGACCATTTGATTCAAATTAAATTATTTTTTGAGGCTATTAAACAAGAAGGTTTTAAATTAAAATTATCAAAATGTAATTTTGCCAAACCTTCCATAAAGTATTTAGGTCATATAATTGAAAATGGTAAAGTTAGTCCGATAAACGAGAACCTGGTTGCTATTAAAGAGTTTAATCGACCGAAGAACAGGAAGATGGTTCGTCAGTTGTTGGGAAAAATAAACTTCTATCATAAATTCATTGATCATTGTACACAGCGTTTGGCCCCATTGCATAATTTATTAAAGAAAAATGTTAGATTTGTTTGGAGTGAACAATGCGAAAATTGTTTTAATGAGATAAAGCGGTACCTATGCTCAACGCCTATATTAGCCATTTATGATAAGGATAAAGAGGTTGTAATTGAGGTAGATGCGAGCCGTTTAGGTTTGGGGGCTGTTTTAAAACAACCACAAAAAGATGGCATTTTACATCCCGTCGCATATTTTTCAAAGAAGCTAACTCCAGGACAGATGAAGAAAGAAATAATGTATTTAGAATGTCTGGCCATCAAAGAAGCAATTATTTTTTGGCAATATTATTTGATAGGTAGAGAATTTGTAGTCATCTCAGATCATAAACCATTAGTAAGCTTAAAATCAAAATCTAGAACTGATGAAGCGATGGGTGATTTGATGTTGTATTTGTCTCAGTACAATTTCAAAATCATTTATAAAGAAGGAAAAGAAAATATTGAGGCTGATGCTTTATCTAGAAATCCTGTTCTCGAAAGTTTTTCTAATGACGATGATTGTTTAAAAATTGTAAATATGATAAAATTGGAAGAGATAATTGCTGATCAACGAGATATTAAGGAAGAAATAGAAAAGACCAAGAAGATAGTTAAAGATGGTGATATCAGTTTTAAACTTTTGAATAGTAGGAAAAGAATTTATGTATCAGAAAAGTTTGGTTTAGATTTAATCAAGAAAGTACATAAATTTTATGGTCATATTGGTAGTACTCATATAGCCAACAAATTAAGACCTTTTTACTATTTTAAAAACATGGATGATAAAATAAATCAGTATTGTCAAACGTGTGAAATCTGTAAGAAAAATAAATCTAGATCAAGTCGGGCTATAGGTCTACTATCTAAATTAGGACCGGCTAAACAGCCCTTTGAAATTGTGTCGATTGACACCATTGGGGGTTTCAGCGGCAACGGTTCCACTAAGAAATATATGCATTTGCTGGTGGATCATTTCACTAGACATGCGTGGATCTTAACCTCAAGTAAACAAAATGCTCAGGATTTCATTAAATTAATAAATCCGTTGACTAAAGATTATGAAATAAAAATGTTGTTGGTCGATCAATACACAGCATTAAATTCCTTGAAATTAAAAAAATATTTAAAGGAAAAAGGTATTTTACTTGTTTATACCTCAGTCGATAATCCTCAATCGAACGGCTTAAACGAACGATTGAACCAAACATTGGTGAACAGGATTCGGTGTAAATTAAATGAAGATGGTAGCAATACACCATGGACAAAAATTGCTGAACAGTGTTTAGATGAATATATTAATACAGTACATAGTACAACCAAATTCACTCCAGCATATCTTTTATTTGGCACGACGTCGGAAATAGTACCTTCTCAACTAAAACAAGCAAATAATTTAGAAAAGGATAGAGAAGAGGCTTTCAAAAATTCTGAAAAAAGTTTTGAAAGAAATAAAATTAGAATAGACAAGAACAGAAGAGAATATGAATTTCAAGAAGGTGACTTAGTGTATGTAGCAAATGGTAACAAATTAAACAGAAATAAGCTAGATGAAATCAGAATTGGACCATTCATGATAAAGAAAAGACATTCTAATTCAATTTATGAATTAGGAAGTAGAAAGAAACGAAAAGAAGGGAATCTGTTCCACAGCACCAAGCTTGTACCTTACTCTTTTCCTATGCAGTAAAAGAGTCGTCGACCAAGGGAAGTGTAAGCTGGTTGCCAATCATGTGTTTTTTAGAGGACGTATTGTTTTGTATGGTGCATTGTTGTGAATTTTCTATCAAGAGATGTAACAATGGATTGTTAATCAATTGTTACTTTTAGGTATTATAGTTTTGTATAATTGATACTATTATATTGTTGTAAATTTGTATTAATAAAAGGTTACTTTTAGCATGAGATTAACTCCAATTTGTTACAAGATTAGATTCAGTTAACCTGCTAGCCGAGATAGACGAATTCCTCAACTTTTTCGAAGAGTAGGTTCCTATGATAAACAATTCTTTTAAAAGCAATCTTAATTTCAGGAAGTGATTATTATGGTATTATTTGACCAATTTATTATCCTTATATTCATAACCTAGATACTAGAATTTACGTTTCATAAAAATAAAAATTTTATTTTTTAAACTACCTATATTATTACCTATATTTTTTAAACTACCTATATTTTTTAAATTACCTATATATGAAATATATAGTAAGTGGAAGTATTGCGATCGTGAAAAATTTCGACTTCCGGTTTTCAACGGAAATACACGTTTTGGGGTCCCCTGAGTCGAAATAACCAAGTCCCGCGAAATGGTCTGTGTGTGTGTCACAGACACACACAGTGTGTGTGTGTGTGTGTGTGTGTGTGTGTGTGTGTGTGTATGTGAACAGACTAGCTCAAAAACTATAAACCGTGGGAACCTGATATTGGGTATTTAATGTAGGTGTATGCCCGCGATGTGACAGCAAAAATTTCATCAAAATTGCTCAAAGGGAGGGGGTACTTTATTTAATAACTTTTTACGTTTTTTTCGATTTTCTCAAAAACGGCTCTAACGATTTTGATTAAACTGAGTATTTGATCTATTTATATGCCCAAGATATGACTGTAAAAATTTCATCAAAATTGATTAACCAGAGGGGGGACTTTACTTAATAAATTTTGTATCATTTTCACGTGTTTTTTTTATTTACTCAAAAAAGGCTTTAGCGATTTTGATCAAACTGGGTATATGATGTTTGTATATGCCCGAGATACGACTGTAAAAATTTCATCAAAATTGATTAACCGGAGGGGGGACTTTACTTGAAGAATTTTATCTAATGTTTACGTTTTTTTTTATTTTCTCAAAAACGGCTTTGATGATTTTGATGAAACTGGGTATTTGATGTATGTATATGCCCGCGATGCGACAGCTGAAATTTCATCAATATTGGTGAAACGGAGGGGGTACTTCATTTAATAAACTTTTTCTTATGTTCACGTGTTTTTTTTATTTACTCAACAGCGGCTGTAATGATTTTTATCAGACTGGATATTTGGTGTATGTATATGCTCACAATGTGACAGACAACATTTCATCAAAATTTGTTAAATGCAGGGGGCTCTTTATTTCATAACTTTTTTTCCCAATTTTTACATTTTTTGGAATATCTCAAAAACGGCTTTAATGATTTTGATTAAATTAATCATTTTTAATCAAAATCAAGTCATGTTTTTTATATTATTTATAAAAATGGCAATTAAAAAAACATGTCGATTTCTAATGTAAGTAAGTTGGTAAGTGAAAGTTGTGTGTTGCGCGCATCGCGCCAGATTTTTAAATTAAGTAATAATAAACGTAAATATTAAATTGGGATTAAAAGATAGTAACATTTAGTTTTCCCCTAGTACATGAGGATCAATTTCCAAAACTCCAACCATCAATTTATTCCAATAATGTTTTTGTTTTTAATTTCTGTGTGGGAGATCGGACCCCAATACCCTCAGTGGTCTGTGTGTCGTTGCCTCTGTGGTCTGTTATTACGTCGCGAAATAAATTCCTATATTAAATTTAAAAAAGAGGCAAATAATAATTTTGAAAAATCCTATTTGAACAAACACATTTATACAATAAAGAAATTTTATGTATTCGATGTTGGCCGATAACCCGTTAGAAAAAAATCGACATCATCCTATGAAATTTTGACATCCATTTTTAAAATCATTTTAGTTCTGGGATTAAAAGAATGGGGTTCTGCTAGTCTGATCACGCTATCTGTACAAATGGAGGCAATGGAAATAAAATGGATTTTTTTTTTCAGTTAAAATATTAGAAAATGCATTTTCTTTTCCTATATTAACTTTATTGATTTTCCGGCGAGAAATATCTTGGTTGTGGCAACTTAAAATCACAACAAGACAAACTAAGGACTTATTACCTCTAGGTGAGTCCCTATTATTTTTTTATTGCTCTATTAAATCTGCAATTTTTACATATTTTTAAATGCAAATAATACCTCCAAAAGCTCATGGTTCCCAACTAAATATAATAACATTATTAATGATTTAAAAAATACTTCAAGAAGCGTCCTTCCTTATTGTAATATAAAAGAGTACTAATAGACGATCCATGGAAAGATAAGGAATAATACAAGTTTCGTGAAGAGTTAAGGAATATTTCGGAACAATTTTTTAGTACCTTTTAAATTTAAGCTATCCAGAAGTAAGCAGGTATACGCAACTTAATATATTGATCGCACATCCGTATTCTTGTTGACTTATTCTTCTTGGTAAGAAGTTAGTTTTCAAGTAAGAATCAAAGTCTCTTATTTTAATTTATTAAAACAGATGTCAAAATGAAACCCAGGGGGCTTCCGCAGATGGTCGTTACATATTTGTTTTCAAATTCCTTTCGATTGCAAATCATCTAAAAATAGAAAGGTTTTTTTTGTTTTCTTTTTTTTCAGGGCTAATTGTACATCGAGTGAGTAAAAACTAAAGCTAAAATTAATGATCACTGAGTTATTCCTTGAATTTGCTATTCCTATTTTTATAATTATAGCGTTTTGTTTGGTTTAATGTTGAAAAAGACCCACGGATTTCGTTAATGTTTTTCTATAATTAATTATAAATGCATCGCAGTTGTTGAAAATTTAGATTATGCTATACTTTTTTTATAATTTAATTAATTACTGAATAACTCGTCATCAACAAGTCAACTTCATTTTAGCATTCTTTATTTACAATGTTTTGTTCACTCCGAGTCATTTTCAAGCATAAAATCTGTAAAAGCATACTTGTAAGTCATGATATTAAAACATATTAATCGTTTGATTGATTAACAAAATGTAAATTAACCTACAATCAATCTTCCTCATTTTATATAAAAATCTTCAATTTCTGCCTGCGAAGGTAATATTTCTTTTTCTGGAATTTTTTTTATCAATATAGTTATTCCTAAGTAGGCTATTAAAATAATACTGGTAGTTTCATTATAATTACTTTTTGTTTGTGTTTTTTGGTCATCGTGTCTGGTTTCCATGGTTCTTCATTGCGGAATAACTTTTTAAATCGAAATGGAGGCGGTAGTTAACAACGAATTGAAAAATTGTATACATATTATTTGTATCCTGTTTCATAATTGAATCAGTCGTTCCATCTTACATGTTCAAATTTATTGAAATAAAGATTCTATATTTGCTCTAAGAGATTCTGTTAAATTCAAATTTTTTTTTTTCACATAAACATATCCCTTATTAGAACATACAATTAAATAACTTTTTAAATCGAAATGGAGGCGGTAGTTTACAACGAATTGAAAAAAATTATACATATTATTTGTATCCTGTTTCATAATTGAATCAGTCGTTCCATCTTACATGTTCAAATTTATTGAAATAAAGATTCTATATTTGCTCTAAGAGATTCCGTTAAATTCAAATTTTTTTTTTCACATAAACATATCCCTTATTAGAACATACAATTAAAAATTATCTAGAATTAAATGTGTCAGCATGCACAGAGAAGCGATTGAGGTCGTATGTGACATTTAGTATCAATGCGATGAATGAGTTAGTTTATTACTTTGAACAACCAAAAAAAAAAAAAAAAATCTGGTGCGTGCGCGCAACACACAACTTTCACTTACCAACTTACTTAGATTAGAAATTAATGCGTTTTGTTAATTGCCACTTCTCAAATGAACAGAACGGCTTTAATTATGAACAATGGTCTGTCATTAAAGGCGTACTCCGCATGCGTGGGCTCAATGAGTTTTATGAGAGGACTGAATATTTTTATTTTTTTCTCCTCTTTATGTTTTCTTTATTTTTATCATATCTCATATTTAGCCATCTCTTATTTTTAGGCGTAACGAGAGACAGTTAATTTCTCTATATAAACAAAAACAAAGGTACTTTATAGGAAACAAACAAACAAAAAAGGCCCCCCCCCCCTAAAAAGCCCCCTCAGAACATTTTAATAATGATAAAGCTTACCTGTTATTAAAGAACACCTAATTTTCATTAAACATGACGAATTTGATAAAAATCGTCAAAGCCGTTTTTGAGATAATCGAAAAAAAGGTAAAAATTGGTTAAAAAGTTATGAAATAAAGTGCCCCCTCCGTCAAACCAATCTTGATGAAATGTTGGCTATCACATCTTTGGTATATACATACATCAAATACCCAGTTTCATCAAAATCGTTAAAACCGTTTTTGGGTAATTAAAAAAAAACACGTGAAAATTATACACAATTTATCAAGTAAAGTCCCCTTCCGGTTGATCAATTTTTATGAAATTTATACAGTCATATCTCGGGCATATAAATAGATCAAATACTCAGTTTAATAAAAATTGTTAGAGCCGTTTTTGAGAAAATCGAAAAAAACTTAAAAAGTTATTAAATAAAGTACCCCCTCCCTTTGAGCAATTTTGATGAAATTTTCGCTGTCACATCACGGGCATATATATACACTAAATACCCAATTTCAGGTTCCCACGGTTTATAGTTTTTGAGCTAGTCTGTTCTCACACACACACAGACCATTTCGCGGGACTTGGTCATTTGGACTCAGGGGACCCCAAAACGTGTATTTCCGTTGAAAACCGGAAGTCGAAATTTTTCACGATCGCAATACTTCCACTTACTATATATTTCATATATAGGTAAGTGAAAGTAAAAAAATTATTAATTTTTCGTTTCGATTAATTTTACTAATTTCGACAAACTGGTTTTTAAGACACTTAAACTTATCATTGTCATTAAATCCACTTCAATCTTCTTGCTAATCAAATGACTTGCATTTTTACTATAATATTGTGCGTCCAACTCGATTTTTTTTAAAATGTCTCTTGGACCCCTTCTCTTTTAAGATCAACATATGTATTTTAAATATAGATATAAGTGTTATTTCTTTTACTGCACCCCCCCCAACCATTTCCTGCTCATTTGAACATTAAATTTTATTCTGCATTATTTATTATTATTTTTAGGCGATAATGATGACATGAAAAAAATATAAATTTAAATGATAAAAAATATTTAAAATATACGATTCAACTATTATTATTTCTATACATCGATGAATTGATTGCGGGTCGCAAGTTTTAATGAAGTATAAATATCGCATAATGAAATCTATCTAAGAAAAGAAAAAATGCAGAATAACAATATAAATTGTATTTTTTACTTTTTGAAAATGGTTGGGAGTGCGGTCATAATGAATATTCTTTCAATAATCCATTATATTGTTACCTACCGTCAACTATTTTTCACCATTAAAAATAGAAACTAAAAAAAATAGAAATGATATAATATCCTTATATGCATATAATAAGTAAATAAAAAAAGAAAAAGAAAAAAAACTGATGTGAAAAAGAGAAACAATGCCGATTTCCGCAAATATAATTAATCTTACGATTAACAAATAATGCAGAGTGGTTTGTATATATATATATATATATATATATATATATATATATATATATATATATATATATATATATATATATATATATATATATATATATATATATATATATATATATATAGAAAACGCAAGAAAAAATATCAAGTGTCAGTATGTAGACAAGTATTTTAATGAATAAAATTATTTAAACTAGAATTATCCTCACGCAAATCTAAAACGACAAAAAAACTTGTTGTTAATTATAATAATTATTTACTGTGCTATTTCACCACATATTATGTAAACCGTCAAACTGATCTGTTAGAAAAGGCTCTTTTACATGAAATAATCAGACCTCTGGAATATTACAGAGTTGAGTTTTACTAACCAAAATGGTCTGCAAAATCCTTCAAAGAAATGATTAGCCTAATTAGTTTTTTTAATTTACTAACCTATTTCGTCCCTAAAGTAGAAATAATATGAATTATTGGTGTTTTTTTCTATGTTAACATACGTACCAAAAATATTACTTAATATTTATATCGGGAACACTGTTAGGAATGGTACATTAACCTCTGGTACATTAAGGGGTCGAAATTAAAAAAAATAAATACTCCTTTTTTTATTTTATTTTTTTATTTGTTATTATTATTACATTCCTTTAGGCAAGATTAGAAATACAAAACCTTTTAAAAGTTGTTAAAAATTTATTTTACTTGATATTCTCGAGACATCAATAATTTAGTGTGATTTTCCACATTTCATATTTCTGAAATGTGCATATTTGAATTTTCCAAATTCACAAAGAACATATTAAAACAATTAAACTATCTATAACATTTATTTCAAATAATTGAGATCCTTATATATAATTTAAAAACATAAATCTAAACAAAACCTCATAAATACTGAAAAAAAAAAATATTAATATGAATGTGCGTATACGCATCTCAGACAAAAGTTAACCGTGCCGTAATTATGTAGAAATATTATGAAAAAATTACATAATTATTAAATATAAGCTCACCGTTCTTTGACCTGTGGACAAAAAGTGGAATAATCTCGTTTTAATATTATTTTCTTCTAATTGGATTTAGTATGTTCGTAGACATGTAAATGATCATTAGTTTTAGTTTTTACATGTGTTTATTGACAATATTGCAAATAATACTAAGAAATGTTTGAGAAAATGAATAGTTGTGACCTCTTGTTCGTGGTATAGTCCGGGAGCTGAAGGCCAAAAAGGTGCCTGATTTGATGAAAATTTTTGATCATATAGGCTGAAAGTACTCATTTTACAGGCAACAAATGTGAACGTCTGCCACCTCAGATCGGTTGCCATCAAATTTTATAGGCGAACAAAATCGACATTTTCGAACTTTTTTCATTTTTTCGCTAATAACTCGAAAAGATATTGTTTCTAAATATAAGGGCATTAAATTTCGCGTCGACTGAGGTCCTCACAGTTAAAATCGGTTAAGTCTTTTCGCCAAAACCGATTGTTAATTTAGCCACTTTAGCGGAAAAATTGATTACGATCATGTTCCAAAGCCTGCAATTTGAAGAGGGCTATTCCAAATAAAAAACTATTACCTATAATAGTTGTAGAATATTAAATATTAAATTCTGTGTAAGACGAGCTCATTAATTCTAAAATTAGCCCAATCATGTGGAGAAGAAGTAATTAAAACGTGAACGTATTTAGCGCCTTGTGGACTAAAATCCGTGAAATTTTTGGGATTTTTTTTGCAGTTTTCGCATATTATTCGGTAAATACTGATCACAAAGTGTTTCTTCTTACTATAAGAGGCAAAACTATTTCAAATAGAATGATATATTTGAAGTTTAAATCGGTTTAGATCAAAAATCTGTAATTTTTACGATTTTGGTGGATACCGAAACCTACGCCTCTAACGTAAAAACACCTAGTTTAAATGAAAAATGTTAGAGATAAAAGCTGCTGAGCATAAAATTTAGCAGGAAATAAGCTCCGTACACACAGCATTAGCTAAATCCTGGGGGAAATACAAATAAAAACGTGAAAGAATTCGTAGTGGTTAATTCCTCGCTTTTTGAAGTTTAACCATTTTCAACTAATTAAACCACCTTATTAAGAAACTTCTTTATTAAGTAAAATAAGACAGTTTGATTTTTAATTGAAAACCAACTTCTTACTAAGAAGAATATGTCTGCAAGAATGTAGATGTGCGATTAGTATTTTTAATCTGCTTATTTGAAAAATATCAATAAATTTAAGCAGCAGCTGGAATTGGGTTCTGTACCTATGTTTAAATAATATACAAAAAAATAAAATAAATCAATGTAGATAGTGTTCTTATATATCTTTGTTTCGATTTATAATTTGTGTTTAGGAGAAATGTTTTGTATCAAGTAACCGAATTTTTTTTTGTATTTTGTCTAAAATCGAACTTTTTCTATATATGTTTTTCGGCTCTAACTCTGTCAAATATTATTCCCGACCCCCCCCCCCCCCCCCCATATGACATAGATATATTTGTAATCAGCACAGCATTTCCTATAAAATTCCTTAGTGAAAAAGCCCATATTCTTATCAGACGCCTCGGTGGGTCACTAGGAATAGTAGATAAGGAATTAAGGATGGAAACGAGAATTTTAGGATGAGTAGGGAAGTTTATTGTGAAAGGTTAGGTATCTGGACCAAGCTTATTCAGTGAGATATGGAATATCAGGGTCTTTATGGATAGTTTTATTTTTGTATAAAGAAGTAGCATAAAGGCTTTCGCGTAGGATTTTATTAATGTGAAAAATTTGATGGTTTGGTGGATGTTAATTTTAGTTTTGAGCCTAGGTCTAGTATGCTCTAGTAGGCGGTGATGTCGAGCGGTCTCTAGCCGTATTAATCTTTTATGAGGATTTCAAGCTAGAAGTTTGTTCAGGTGGAATCACAAGTAACTTATCTTTTTAGGAGGGACAAGTGAAAAATTATGTAAGGGTAATGTGAGATTGGAGGTTGCAAGTTTACGACGATGAGATATAAGTAAATTGTAGAAATAATAAGGATACAAAATAAGCAGAGCACCATAGACCCTTCAGGCGATAAATAAATTATTACAAATCATTGCGAAGTAATTATTTATAAGTTTTAAATAAATTCTGTTTTTACTGTAAGAAAATGAATGATATAGAAACGATAAAAAAGATATTGTGCAATAATATTGACTCCGTATTAGGGCACGGTTGTGGAATTATGTAATATAAAATTAGGTATTTAGTAGCTTATATGATTTGGCTATCTTATCGTTTTCTTATCGCGTTTACTGATCGAAGTTTCCAAGGACACATCTTTTCTAAGTGTATGTTCGTTTCGTACGCAGTGTGGCGTAATGGAGGAGGGCGCTGGGCCCGGTTCCTTTATTTTTCACGAGGCAATTAAGCGTTGTTTTATTTAGCTAATTCGTATAAATATAAGAATAACGTATTATTTATATATAATAAATATATAAATAAAATAACGCTCGATTGCCTGATTAAAAATAACGGACGTGAATAGAAATTTATTCACTGTTTTGGGATCCTCATAATTTCAGGACGTCCGAGAATTAAACCAGGAAAAGAAATTACATAAAACGGGGGTTAGCTTAAAAAAGGTCGTATAAATATTTTTTTTTCTTTGCTTGTATATAACTAGGCCAGCATGGGAAAAAACAAAACAAGTTTTTCAAGAAAATTTCAATTTCACGAAAAGTTTCTGTGGCCTTCGAAAATTTGGGGCCTTTTAAAGTTGTTTGCTAATAATTCGAAAACAGTGTATCGTACTTATCATTTTATACTCTTTAAAACAAAAGAACATCAAATAGCGCGTCGAATGATGTGCTTCAAGTTAAAATCGGTTTAGTCGTTTCGCGAAAATCGATTATCAAATATGTGCAATTTTTACCATGTTGGTGTAAGATTATTTACTTCCTGCTAACAGCGTGTTTTGAGAAATAAAATCACTTTTCGACTTCAAATCATCAACATTATTCCATTTGTTTATATTTAGCATTAGTTTGATTAAGTTCCTCTGTACCTAGATAGTTAGTTCTTGGTAATATTTTTTCATAGACCCTTATACAGGGGAAATATAACTACAAGATAAACGTTCACGTACAAAAGTTTGGATAAAATGTTTTTTTTTTAAATAACTGTACATCGCAAGGCCAGCCAGCGTGGAAAAACCGAGTTTTACCTGCAACAATTTTTATTTTTTTGCCGTTTTTGACTAGTCGTCGATTGATGATCGATTATGACTAACAGCATATTCAATATGAACATGTTTCAAAAAGAACACAATTTTCTGTTCAATGTTTTATTTTAAAACTTTACAAAGTACAAAACTTTCTTTGATTTTTATCCTCTTCCCTCTCAGTTAACCTCTTCCAAAGGAAAATTGGAAAACTTGTTTTTTCCAAGATGGCCTTGTTATACACAAATGAAGGAAAAACATCTTTTACCCTACTTTTGCAAGGTAAAATGTACATATTTAAGAATGGCAAGCGTATTCCAGTGTATAACTTTGACGAATATAGAATTTTCATGTCAGTTTTGGCCGATTCTAAGGTCCGAAGAACCTATAGGAAACACGCTGAGAGCAGGTACGAATCCGCCGTCCTAGGAGCGTTGGAATTAGTAGTGGAATGAATCTTGTCCCTCCCACTAGGGGTGGTTATACCTGTTTGGTAGCCCACCCCAAATATATGGTAGAAGTAGCAAGGGAGGCAAAAAAATATATTCTGGCCTAAAAAAAAAAAATATTTTTACCTAACCAGTTGTAGGTTCTGTATGCTCAGAATAATATATGTTTGATACTTATATACCCTTGAAGCTTTTTGGAGGGGGCGACTCACCCGCTTTTAAACTAGGCTCCACAACAGTTTTTTTTAATTAATTAAATGACAACTTTATAGTCATCCATTTTTTTTTAATTCTAAGGGTTCTTAATTGTTTATAATAAGTAAAGTGATTATTTTTATTATATTTTTAAGTAGCATTAAAAAAGATAGTGACGGAACCAAAAGTGTCCATGTACGACGCTACTGGTGTCGACGGCGCAATATCGAAATAAATCGATGCCAGCGTTCTCCTCCATAGCCCCGTGCTGATTTGACGTTTAATTTTTTGATCTTTCGATTAAGCATCCATCGTCATTTTTTAATTTCACTTGTCTATTTATAAAATGTATAGTAAGAGAAAGTATTGCGGTCATGAAAAGCTTCGACTCTGGTTTTCAGCAAAATTATACGTTTTGAGTGCAACTAACAAAGTATCGCAGAATGATCTGTGGTGTTTATGTGAACAGACTAGCACAAAAATTAGAATTCGTACAAAACTGAAATTTAAGGTAGGTATATCCCCGTGATGTTGGAGCAAAGGTTTCGTCAAAATTGAGTTGAACGGGGACGGGGGGGGGGGGCACTTTATTCTATAAATTTTACCACATTTTTACAATTTTTTCAAAAAAAGCACTTAACGATTTTAATTAAACTCGTCATGTTTAATGAGGATCAAGTATTCTTTAATATCAGGTTGGTTTTGTCATCATTGAAACGGTCTGATATGGCTTAAATGGTGAAGGAAAAACATCTTCCTATAATGACCCCCATATCACTATGGAACGGTCCCTGAGAAATATGTATGTATAATATATCGTTTGAAAGCTGAGAATTTTAGAAAGAATGATATTTAGAATAAATTGGTAGAAGATAATTGATATGCACAAACAAAAATAATTATTTCTACTTTTACATATCATGTTTGGGTCTCATTATGACTTTTTTGGAACGAGTATCTTATTTTCCATTGTTCCAGAACTGAATGGCCAAAAAGGTTGAATACGTTTAATTTTTTTCTCTAATTATCTTGTTTTCGGATTAGTTTTTGTGCAGATACATATTTCTTAGCTGTCTTTCAAGTAATTGATTTTTTAAAGTTGATAAAACTTAGTGTAAAGTAAGTCGTTTTTTTCTTGTCAGTATGATTTCTGGTTTTAAAGCTCATAATTTTTTATGGCATTTGATTCGATAAGGCACCTCACACGTGTGCAATAATTATTCATATCAGTAATGTTATCCAAGATTGTATTTCTCGACAGAACATTGTTGCTCATGTTAATATAGCAAAGATTTCAAAATAAGATCCTTAGATTTGCAGTTAATGCCCTTCGATTTGTAAGAAATTTATATAGACTAAAGTCAAAACAATAGACGAATACATTATTTAAAAAAAATCAACGTGAGAACTCTAATGAATTATAGGTATGGCGTAAACTAATTTCAAGATTTTATTTATTATCAATTTATTTGTTTATATTTTTATTTATTTATCTCATTAATCTAAAGGTAGCTCATAAATAAAAAAACATATGAGCGTTAGGGGTGCATTTTATATCAGAGTACTCACCTGTTATCCCCAACCATTTTAAATACCTTATCAAGTGTTAGGAATAATAATGAAAATGTTTTTTAAACCATTGCATTTATTTATATTAAGAATTTTCATTATACATCCTTATTATTTTTGGATTTTCAATTTCCTTTATTGCATGTATGTACATGCATTAGCTCAATTTATACCACCCACTTTGAAGGGTAGGGGGGGGGGGATTGGCAGCTTCTTTGTGGGTGGAAATCAACATTTCAATCACGAAATGCTCCACGTCAGAATCACTTCTTCTAGGCCAGTGGGATGTTGAGATTATACACGTTACTTTAGAGATTAGGATTTCTCCAGGGGTCTTGCATGCCATTATACTAATAATAATAACAATAATAGTGTACTTTATTTTTATAGCAAATAAATATGACTTTTTTTTAATGATAATAAGACCTATTAAATAATAAGAGATACGAGTATGTAATGCTAATGATAATATTAGAATATTTTGGTTTCTAATTCGCTCATATTTAGGCTATTTGCCCGTCTGCCCGGTTGGCCTCTTTTCATACAATCCATTTTAATTGAAAGTCTTTTAAGGTATCATAAAAGTACACATACATGATCCCCATTTCCTTAATGCAATTCAATATAATAATTCCAATATAAATAACTTAATTACATAATAACAATAATATATTACAATATAATACAAGCCACATTATTATACTGTGTACTTGAGTGTAAACTTCCACAATGAATTCGGCTTTCAGCAACAGTGGTACCTCAAGAAAATGTATAAATTCCACTAATTTATATATTATGTATGCCCTCTATATGTGTATAGCTTGAACAGGATATTCTTTGTAAATCTATTAAGGATTATTATGTATATATATCATAAGAAATATGGCATGCCGGCACTTTTGTGGGACAATTTCGGAATGATACTACCTCGACATTTTTTATGATTTATTGATGATTTGGCGTTGTTTTTTTTTGTGATTATAAGTCGAAAAATATTTGACCCGTGTCCGAGGGTTCATTACATTGCGCCTTGGAGCCGAGAAAAACATGATTTTATGGAATTTTTAAAATTATTTTTTTTTGTCTTTCCTCTGAATATGTATCTTATTTTATATCAATCGATTCTTATTGTGCAATAATCTATAATAATTAATTATAATTTTATTTCATTTATTCAAATTCACATGAAACCACGAACCTCGAGTCAGTGGCGGATCCAGGGGAGAGGCCCCCCCCCTGAGAGGTGAGGGCACCAGTTAACGATTACTATTTCTGTATAAAAAGGGTTATCTTTAGTTGTATTTTTTAACTCCTTAAATGAAAAATGGATTGTATTTAAATATTTAATTGTAATTTGCAACGTAACTGTGCACTTATATTTTAAATTAGAACCTTCATGACACATAAAAATTTCAAAATAAAAAAGTGCGCCTCCCCCCTCAGGAACTTTCTGGATCCGCTACTGCCTCTAGTAAAATAGTCCAAAAAAAATTAGAATAAGCTAATCAGATAAGTATCTAGAATGTTCGAAAGCTCCCAATTACGATTTTTTTTAGAAATAATAAGAGGTGAGGGCACCAGTTAACGATTATTTTCTTGATTTCTTCGAGGATTGTTTTCCAAATCATTCATGAACACATTTGTAACTCCTCAGGATTATCTCCTAATTTCATAATAATTTCATCCATTAGAATCAGATTTTTCAGCTCTTCCAAGGAAGAGGGAATAAAATAAGAAAAACTCTTCAATAGTTTTTATTTATATTCTCTTGTTTTAATTTTTTTTCGGTGGTCCAGTTTATGCCATTTTGGTTAGTTCACAAAGCCCTTAAATCTCTCTCCGTTAAGTTACGTGTGTGTCGGTGAACCCCTGTTGAAGTTTTCAATTTTCGAATTTTTTTAACAATAAAAATCGAAATTATCTTAATAGTCTATTGATTCAAAAAAAAAAAAAAAAAGTATTTGAATAAATTTAATACAATATTATTTGTTTACACATTGAAACAAACCGGTTGCTATATAATAACCCAAATATAATAGCAAAAAGGTTTTTGTGGATGTAGCCTATTTTAAGTGATTCACCCAATTGCTTAACTGAACCATTGTCCTTTTTTCCCCAAAATTGCCGATGACTCACTCAGTAAAGGAAGCTTGGTATGAATTGGTGAACAAATGGCCTATCACATCGTGGTTAAAAAACTTTTTAATAGGTTGAAAATCTTCTATTTACCTCCCATAGAAACTGCCTTTGTTGAAAAACCCTTCTTTGCTCGTGCCACCCAGTTCTTGAATTCCATTCGTCGGATTTCCTCCTTTAAAGATCTTTTATTCATTCACCTCTTAAAATATCAATTATATCTTCGGTGTAGCTGTAAGAATCACTATTTTGGTCTGTACATTTGTGTTTATATATTTAGCACTTATTATTAGCATTACTTTTAATCCCATTTTTTTTTTATTTTATCGTTGTTTTATTGTACTGTTTGTAGTACAACTATTGAAAAATTTATTTAGTTTATAAATTAAATAAATCTATCTTGTAATTTTTTCATTAATTACCTATCTCATCGGTTTGACTAAATATCCCAGAATTAAAAAAAAAAATCTGGTGCGTGCGCGCAACACTCAACTTTCACTTACCAACTTACTTAGATTAGAAATTGACGTGTTTTGCTAAATATCATTTCCCAAAGTCACACATTTTTCTACATTCATATCTTATTTTTGTTAATCGTTAAAGCCGTTTTTGAGTAAATAAAAAAAAACCCGTGAAAATGATACAAAATTTATTAAGTAAAGTCCCCCCTCCCGTAGATCAATTTTGATGAAATTTTTACAGTCATATCTCGGGCATATAAATAGATCAAATACTCAGTTTATTTAAAATCGTTAGAGCCGTTTTTGAGAAAATCGAAAAAAACTTAAAAAGTTATTAAATAAAGTACCCCCTCCCTTTGAGCAAATTTTATGAAATTTTTGCTGTCACATCGCGGGCTTATACATGCTCTAAATACCCAATTTCAGGTTCGCACGGTTTATAGTTTTTGAGCTAGTCTGTTCACACACAGACCATTTCGCGGGACTTGATTATTTTGACTCAGGGGACCCCAAAACGTGTATTTCCGTTGAAAACCGGAAGTCGAAAATTTTCACGATCGCAATACTTCCACTTACTATATATTTCATATATAGGTAAGTGAAAGTAAAAAATGTTTCGAATAATTTCAAGCCGGATATTGAGGAGAAACAAAGGTACAATAAATGCATTGAATATAATAAAAGCTTCTATGTATCTCAGCACCGTTGTTAGAAAAGGGAAACCCCCGAGACAATAATAGTACTGAATACTACTAAGAACGTATTTTTTTGTCTGCCTAAACAATAGTACTTGATTGTATTAAAACGTTTTACTAATGTCATAGATGAGGATAGATTTTAATGTCGAGGTTCTCAATATTCAATATGATTCATATTCAATATAATACTGTTGAACATATATTTTAGAAATTTCGGAGTAGACCATAATGCAATTAGTGATTAACTTTTCAGATAAGTTCCGTATAGTCAGACGCATTCCCAGAAAAAAATTTCGTGGGATGGACATATGTTGGTAAAAAAAAAAAAGACACGTAAAGCGAACACACAGCACACTTTTGTATTTATAAAATGAATAGGAACTTAATTAAATTCATGTATATAAATACTGCTATACTATGAAATTTTTAAGAATGTTTAAATTTATTTTTCCTATCATTTTTTTCGATGTTTCGGGGGGGGGGGGGGGCTTGACCCCCCCTGGAACCGCCCCTGTGTATAGTAGAAGTTATGTGATAGATCAAATTGTTTATTCGCTTATATTTAAAATGATAGCTTCAGATGAATAAATATTCAGTGATGTCAGACTAGTTTCAATTTCATGTTTCTGTGGAATATTTTCCGTAATTTAAATTGCAACATTTCTGCTTCTGTCATTGCTATCTTCTGCATTTTATCTTTGCAGGTCTTCTAAGCTTGAAACCGTACGACCTCTTCTCGGTATCCAATTATTATATAGTAATTGACATGGAAAAAAGTACTCTTTTCAAAATAAAGAATCTTTGTCTTTTATCTTTCGAAATTTGAATGTGCTGTTATAGAAGTGTTCAAATATTAGTGTTGGATTAATTAGCGCTTGAAGTCGGTGCCTGTTTCATATTTTATTTTGATCTTAAATTTGTAATTTAATGGAATAAAATAAATTTATTAGTTTAGTCATTGACGATTATTAATAAATTCATTAATTATTTCTCAATAATGTTGGTTTTGTTTAGTTTTTAACTTCCCTTTATGCTACTAAGGCTAATCGGACGAGGCTACAGTGGAAGTCCTAAATTTGCCTATGCAGGTATAATTAGGATAGGGATCTTAAAGGATTACCTGATCTCGCACAGGCTCGGCACCTCCATTCTATGCCCCATCCGGTGTACGGCATAGTAAAGCATTTCTTATCCCCTTTTAAAAGTTCTTGGGCCGTCCAGCGGGATGCGAATCCTCGATAATTAATATTGTAAGCTACTATGCTAATCACTATACCATAGGTCACCCCTTTTGCTGATTGATTCGTTTAATGTATTTCGCTCAAGTAACAATTATTATTTGTGATCGTTCCAGTTCTGCTCAAACACACAATTTCAGACTTTGATGAAACCAGTCAATAGTGGATCTTGGCCTTGTGAGAGCTGTGGGCTACATGATTTTGCGGGATCCTACTTCACCAGAGAGTGTTACTGTCCGGAGTTTTGGATATGGCGATTTCAATTCGTTTCGGCCCACGAAGTATCTTGATAAACGAATTTATTGTCATGGCTTGTGTATTTAGCTGTAGCTTTTAGGTACAGATATTAGTTAGATAGTATTCGTGTTTACTAATAATGTAGTTCATGCCCAAAGCCGTTGTATATATATATATATATATATATATATATATATATTAAGAATTATAACGTGGATCAACACCACGTTTTTCCCCATGATCCAATTTTTCTAACTTTGCCACACGTATATATGATTATATGAGTATCTAAATATATATACGTATATATTTAGGTACTCATATTGCTAGTACTCATCTAACGTTTTTTGCCCTCAAAACTTTATCGATTCCGAGAATTCTTAAACTTAACCATTTCCTTGTTTATTTTACATTAGCTCCTTTTGTTCCAAATATTGGGAATTTGTTTTAGATTTCTAATCGGTGATTAAAATTGGGAATTTTTCATTTAGATTACAAAAGTTAGGATTTAAAAAAAATATATATATTCTCTCGGCAAGCCCTTTATTGCAGACGCTTTAGGCAGTGTTCATATCAATCAACATCTGGTCCGGTGTCATTTGGAAGCAAAAAATATTTATAAACATACACATGTTACAGCCACAAGGTCCGGATCAGTTTTACTTATGTATTTGATACAAAAATATTAATATTCAAGTTAAATTATCTATTTTTAGTTTTGACTTTGCTAGTCTTATAAACTGATACTGACTGGATATACCTCGATCTGAACCAGTTTAGAGAAGGATGAGTAGTCAAACCGTTTACGAACAGTTTAGAACTTGGAACACATATTAGTATAACCTTCATTATTATTCACGACTCTTCTCCATCCATATTTTCAGCCATAATCAGTTTACAAGAAGATCACCGCTGTCAAAAACTTTGTGTTTGTGTATATATATATATATAATCCTGATTGTGCTACAGGATACATTGAACTGAATAAAAAAGTTTAAATCGATGGACATTTATCTTCCTGAATTTTTAACTTATTTATAATTTAACTGTTTTTAATTAATAATAAAATTCAGTCCACTAATGTTCCTATCATCTAAATGCTGATGGCTTAGAAATCTGCTTATCTACCCTTTGAATTTTAATAGCATTTGATTGTGGGTACACATTTATGTACAGGGGGGAAGCTGCTACCCCTCCCCCTACAAGCAAAAACCATACCTGCAATTAGAATAAAAATTGATTTCTTTTTTAAGCAAATGAGTCTAATAAATAACATAGCATTGCTATAATTATATATAATTTTGGTTTTATTATCGTTCACCGTCCGAAAATGATACAATCTGTAGGACTGTAGCTCGCTTCCCCCCCCCCCCCCCCCCCCCCCCGATTTTGATTCTGTGTACGCCCTTAACCTTTTGCTAGTTTCAAGGAAAATTAAATATAACAGCACAACGACAAATGGAATAAATTCCCATACTGAATTAAAGAAAATTTATAGTGTTACATTCGCTATAGTATTAGATTCTGATTCTCTCCTCAGATTCCTTCTTTACTCCTGAATTGTATTTCCTCGGATCCCACATATACCGAACGATATAACTCCCAACACCCTTCCTACTCTACAGCCCCTACAATCAAACCTCCTGCCCATCTACAGAAAATAAGACCCTGTATATCTGACCTTTATACCCCTTCTCATTGGACATAAACCGTTGATTCTTGCTTTCAGGAGTTTCTTGAATTTTATATCTGCTGTGGGTACTTTCGCAATAGCAGGTCATTAGCAAAATAGTAATGCAACCTACCCTCTTTTATCCACCTTCCTGTTAACCTACCCTCTTTTGTCTTATGTCCTTTCTTTATATTTTTGTTGCCTTTTTTTTTATTAAGCAATATAGTGTTTTTTTCTCACCACCCTTACGTAATTGTGACGTGTAATCTTTTTAAAGTTCTAATATCTTCCGGCAGGGCCTTATTTAAAGGCATCATTTCGACATGGCCACCTCGATATGCACTCTCTAAATAACAGGACAAGCATGAGCTAATACAAATAGATGAGAATGTATAAGAATGATTTTTAAAAAAATGTGAGTTATACTCATATATTATTTAAATAAAAGACATTCAATTATATGATTGAGAAATATATTTTTTGAGAATGGGGACACAATCCCGAAACATAAATGAAGTTATGTTATAAGAAAATGAAGAAAAAGAATAAGGAAGATTCATTACTAATATTTTATTATTAAAAACATAAAATCTTCCTACCAAATTAGAAAAAGAAGAAGAATTAAATTAATATATTATTTAGTTTTTTTTTTTTTCAAAAAGGTCAATTTCATAAGTTATTTAAAGGTATATCATAAGGTATTTCTATTTTGATAAATATAAACTACTAGGTCTTATCAGTATGTCAGGTCATAAAGAGGACAGATGTCAGAGCAAAGGGTTCAAAACATTTTAAGTTTGATTCCCATCTATTTTTGTTATGTTAGAACAATTTGTTCAACCCCTTTCTGTTTTACTCGCTTTTGAATTAGTAATCCTACTGAAAACTTAAAAAGATAAGGAATAACATTTCAGTGTTTTGTTTTTTGGGATGTCTTATTTTTATACGAAAATTGTTTTAAAAACAAACGGTTTTGTGATATTTAGGGGATACTGACGGAAAAAATTGGCTAAGTCCTCTACCCCACAATTAACTAATAGGGATTATTTTATTTTCTGAATTTTAGAATAGATATATCTAGTTAAATTACAGAAGCCTTGTTTTCATGTAATATATATATAAATATATATATGTTTGTTTGTTTGTTTAACGTCCATTTATGCTACTAAGGCTAATCGGACAATGCTACAGTGGGAGTCCTAAATTTTGCCTATCCAGGTATAATTAGGATAGGGATCTTTAACGAGTACCTGACATCGTACAGGCTCGGGACCTCCATTTTAAGTTCTATCCGAGGGATGGCATAGCTAAGGGGGTTATGTATATCCTATAGCTAAGGATTTTTTACTCCCATTAAAAATTCCTAGGGCCATAGTGGGACGCGAACCCATGACCTTTAGTATTGTAGGTTGCCATGCTAACCACTACACCACTATGTGTATACTTGAACATTATATATAATCACCAAATGTCTGTAAGAAGACACCGCGCGGCCAAAGGTCTCATTAGACTTTATATACTACTACTAACCTCATAAACTTAGATAACCACTTATATATATATATGTTTTGATTTTTTAGGCAGCAGGCTTGGTTATTCCAGCTCACTTGATGCTGATGATGAGGAAGCTGGCTGTAACACCATTCCTAACCTCTCCTTTCAGGATGATAAACACCCTGGATCCATCCTTCATTCTATTAACATGATGAGGAAAAACAGGACCTTCTGTGATGTTGTCCTTCAGGTGAGATAAAGACCTTTTCCTATTTATTTTAAGTTTTATTTTATTTTTTTAATATTTTAGTTAAAATATTACAGTATCCCTACATCTAAGAAATGTGTATTCATTGAAGAGAAATATCCTAATATGATATTCATTAGTTTTCTTCTGTTTAGGTTGAAAGTTGTGAAATACCCGCCCATAGAGTTGTTCTAGCTAGTGTTTCATCTCACTTAATGGAACTTTTTCAAGCAGATACTGATTCCAAAGAAAGTATTATAAGCTATAAATTGAATGGGATATTTGAAAGACATGCTGTAGAGAAGCTTGTTGATTATGCCTATACTTCCAGGTAATCTACTAAAATTTAGTTAGCATTCCTATAATCCTTTGACATGGATGTAGTACTGTTATAATATTTTGTAGTCTTGTTGTATGCTTGGCTACTGACATTTAATCTGACTTCCGTTTATCAATCCAGGGTTAGTTTGTTAGAGTAAATAGGTATGTACATTTACATTTTTTTTTATGTTTGCAAACAAATTAACAGTTTCAGTAGAGTTTTTCGAACCAGTCTAGATCTTAGAGATAATATTGGCCAATTTTTTTTGGTGGGGAATTTACCATTTTAGAATTTGTTGTTATAATATCCTTATTATTGTAATTCACAAAGTGCAAAGTTAATATCTATAAAAAATTCATCCTTTCTGATAGTAAATCATCAAAGCGTCTAACCATATTATAGTTTAATATTAATTTAAATGACATTTATGTCCGGGTGGGGGGGGGGGGCTGTTCCTTAAAAATTGACTTATAAAGTTACTATTTTAAATTGAAAAAACTATACGAGGGGTGATCAAAAAGTTCCAGGACTGATTTTTTATTAATTTATTTAAAAAATCTACAGGCTATTGGACGTCGTCCCCTTCAAAGTACTCTCCTTGGGAAGCTATACATTTTTCCCAACGATGTTTCCACTGTGTGAAGGACTTTGAGAAATCATCTTGTGAAATGGTGTGTAGCTGCTCCAGCGATTTTTTTTTAATGTCATCTACGGACTCAAATCTCTTTCCCTTCATGGGTCTCTTAAGTTTTGGAAACAAGAAAAAGTCTGCAGGGGCAAGGTCAGGTGAATATGGAGGCTGGGGAATGACCGTCATTCCATTTTTGGTGCAGTAGTCGCGAATGAGCAGTGCAGAATGAACAGGCGCATTGTCATGATGCAGCACCCACTCACCGCTCCGCCACAACTCTGGTCTCTTCCTCCTTATTGCCTCGCGCAAATTTCTCAGGGTTTGAAGATAACAAAAGCGGTTAATGGTCTCACCTCGTGGAAGAAATTCATGGTAAACAACACCCTTCCAGTCGAAAAAAACAGTAAGCATGACCTTGACGTTTGATTTGACCTGACGTGCTTTTTTGGGGGTTGGGGAGGATTTTGTCTTCCATTATGATGACTGGACCTTCGTTTCCACGTCGTAGCCATAAACCCACGTTTCATCTCCAGTAATGACTTGTTTTAAGAAGTTTTCATTGTCATTTGCCATTTCAAGAAGTTCCTGACAAACTTGAACTCTGTGTTCTTTCTGCTGCTCAGTCAACAGTCTCGGAACAAACTTTGCAGCCACCCTTCTCATCTGCAAATTTTCTGTTAAAATCTGTTGACACGAACCAAATGAAATGTTCAATTCTTCAGCCATCTCACGAATGGTTAGTCGACGATTAGAACGCACGAGACTGTTCAATCTTGCAACATGATCGTCGTCAGTCGAAGTTGATGGGCGCCCTGAACGAGAATCATGTTCACACGATGTCCGGCCTTCCTTGAACCTTTTGTACCACTCATGACACCTTGACCGACTCAGACATTCATCACCGAAAGCCACTTGCAACATTTGAAAAGTTTCAGTAAACATTTTACCCAACTTCACACAAAACTTTACGCAAACGCGTTGCTCTTCCTTTACATTCATTTCACAAAATCGCCGAACACAAAAAACTTTTTTTTACGAAAACAGCAGTAACTTTGCAATGAAGAAGGTTATCAATAAACTGAATAAACAGCTGAGCTCAGGAAGAGTCACGCTAAACAATGCTGCCAACCGCACTGCTCTATGACACTCCATTGCCGCGCAATCTCAACAGTCCTGGAACTTTTTGATCACCCCTCATATGTGTGCTCTTTTCAAAACTCAGAACACCAACTAGTTTCTCTACGCAGATGTCCGTCTCCCAACAGATGTCTTCAGAACAAGCCCTATCAACAGTCTGTTTTGACTCTGTGCATCAATGGCTTTTAAAAAGATTTACTCAAATGATCCCATCCTTAAGAAAGCTTAATCCTACTCGGATGAAAAGGAGCCTAAACAAGAACATAGCTATCATACGGATACCATCACACATGGATTATGTGTGAATATATCCCATTGTATTCGCTCCATTAAGGGAAAAGAAGTAGCTAAGGAAGCAGTGTCATTGTCATTAGTAGTAAAAGCTTCTGGCCACCCTAAACCGAAATCTCAGTATTGAAAGTTATCTATTTTATTTTAAAATTTATAAATCTTCAAAATTCCCAATTCATTGGGACTTGGTTTGAACTTCAAACCAGTACCTTTCAAATCCCACAAATTTTGATAAAATTTTATTTTGTAAAATAAGAAAACTAGAGCATTTTCGAGTCAATTCTGTTCTCTGCAACAAATCGCCTCTCTGCAGAAAAACGACTAGAAGGATGTTAAAAGTAAAAGAGGGAATAGATGCATATCTGCCTATTCTTTAAATTAAGATAAACATGATTAATTTTTATCGAGCCTCAAAAAGTTTTGAAGAGTTCTGTTTAAAAAAACACTAATTTAACAGTTAATTATATCGGAATGTATGCACTGTAAATTTTTTAGTTTTATTATTGTAAAAACAAAATTTGGAATGTTTCCTTTAAAATTTGTGGGATTTGAAAGGTACCAGTTTGAACTTCACACAGTTTTGAAATATTGAATATTCATAACTTTTTAAAGAATACAGAAAACTTTGAATACTACGAGTTATGATTCACCACTCATTTGTTGATTATAATATTATTATTCTTCCTGATAACAACTTAAATATGTATATAAGAGATTTTGGTTTAGGGTGGCCCGAACCTTATGTTGGTATTTGAACTGCTAGCTAAGATGACCTGGGACCAACTTTGGCTATCTACCAGTTACCCAATAAGTTAAAAAATATTCAAAAAGAAACTAAAGCCTGGAAAAGACTGAGAATTGAATGTGAAATATACTATTCACAACTGTCAATTGAACATATAAGAATGCCCCCGCATGAAGATTATTTAAGAAAGAAAAATCCGAGAGATACCTGTGTGATAACAGCACAAGCGCTGTTGAAAGAATAATTGAATTCTTAAGAAAAAACATGTTTGACACAATATAAGAACAAGTAAAGAAAAAATTCAATAAATCTTGACAAAGAACACTAAAGACCTTATTTGTTAATTGACCCTAATAAATAACCTAACCTTATCACAGCTAATGTTTGGCTACTGAATAACTATTTATTGCTAATTGATAAATATTTTTTTTCTAATTAACATCTCGGTGTTGTGATGGATCAATGAATGGTATTGTCAAAAACTAAAATATAAGTACGCTCGGGAGTTGAGTCTTTTATCTTCTAATTAAACGGTTTAGGAATTAAAATATAAGTAATAATTTGTTATTTAATGGAATATTTTAAGTGTTGTAGCAATTTTTTTATAGGCTGGAATTGGACCCGGATGAGGTGAAGTCTGTGTTTGTGGCTGCAAACCAATTGAAAATTGATAGGGTTGTAAAAGTCTGTGGAGCGCATCTTGTGAACAATTTGAATATTGAAAATGCCATCGACATTAGAGCATTGCATGGCATCAGCAAGGATAAGTCACTTGTTGCTAAAGTTGATGCTTTTATATCAGAAAATGTATGAGTATATTTAAACAAAATTTAAATTTAGTAAGCCTTAGTTATTTTCTTAAGCAGTGTATATCATTTTTTGGCAAACTTCATGAATGAAAGATGGAGGGCAATGCTTGTCTTCATGTGATTGAATTTGATAGTATCTCTAATATATACCTTTAGTTGTTTCAGTGTAATTCTATGTCTTACTTTTGTATTGATGTTTTAACCCTTTAATGGCTCTGGACGATATATCTCAGAAAAAAAGACGGCCCCCTCAAGCAGATGACGCGATTACTTGTGGCGGGTCGCCAGTCCCCAGTAGCTAAAGATGGTATATCTCGCAACCGGTTTCTCACTTATTTAACCTCTCCAGCTCCACACGAGATAACTTGTCGTGACTGAGGCACATCCTAGTGGATCCTCAGAGACTTAATAAGTACATCTAGCGGTCGCTTGGTCTCTATTGGGGAAATATTTGTTCAACCATTATTCATTTTGAGTTCTAGATGCTCTGAGCGTTAGTCCTCTGCTTTTATCCCTCTGTTTTATTTGTTAGTATTACGCTAGTTTTGGTGTTGCTTTCGCCATGTTCACTGATCAGTAATAAAATTATTGTAATCTTGTTCATTATTGCCTTCATAAATCATGTAATCTTTCATTACAATCGATAATCTAGCATTTTAATTTATTGAAAGATAATAAAGGTTAATTGATAAAGGAATTATATAATAATAAGAAGTAAATAAAACATTAAGAAATAGTTTGAAAAGGTAATGAGGAGTTAAAGAAGTTGAGGCAGTCAGCAGTCTGAGAGCACTGGCCTTCACGCCTTAGCTTGGGGAGGGAAAAGCCGGCCGACCCGCCTAGCTTCTCAGTGCAACTTTCGTCCAGAGTCCTTAGCTGCTAAAGGATTAATATGTTTTTCAAATTGCTATAAAAACCGAACTTTGATCAGTCTGTGACCACTAGAGAAAATGCTAAATTAAATTTTTATTATACTCAGAATTGATATCTTTTTAAATCAGTTAAAAAGTACAGAAGATTCAATTTGAGGGTACGAGATAAAAGATTCATATCATTCAGGAAGTTTGCTTTGACAAGTTTTTTCAGTATATTCCCACTATTTACTATTTTGATTTTTTAATTTTTCATTAATTTTATAAATAAATTATTTTAAAATTAACAATAATGGAAATTAAATACAAAAAATTTTGCTTAAAGTAGTAAAAACTATGTTGATTATCTGACTGGTCTTCATCATGATTAAATCTACATAAATCTGGAATCCTTAGAGTTGATTACTGCTCCCTCCCAAAACCTATTCCTTCTTATCTTTTAATTAATTTTTCCTTTGCATTTCCTTTCTTTGGGCAAATTTGCCACGTGTGCTCAACACCGTTGATTATTATGTGTGTATATTGATCAGTATATCAGCGTATTTTTGTTTTAGTTCAATGAGATTGTAAAGACAACAGGCTTCCTATCCCTCCCTTGTGTCCAAATTGAAGTGCTTTCTCAGAGTGAAGCAGAAATGAAAATGGTATCAGGAAATTCAGTGTGCCAGCTTGCATTTGATTGGTTGACTAGAGCTAATGAAGAGAACTGTTTCCAAGATCTTGTAGAAAAGGTGATTTTTGTGTTGTCATTTGACTTAATATTCATGCACCTGTTATATAGCCTTTCAATAATTTTGTATGTATTATTTTTTATTTAGACCCATATGCTGTATTTGGCCTTGGACAATTCTCTGCAAGACTGCTCAGAGTTACCAAATGGTGATATTGGCGATACAGAGCTTGTTCAAGACTACAAAAGACTCTCTAGAGCTACAGCGGTTGCTATTGGGAACAAAGTGTGTTATTAATCATTTCATACTAAGGTTTCCATATTTACTAAATAGTACAATATACACATTTACTAATGAAGTGTTAAATACAACCCCTTAAATCACAATTGGTGTCCCTGGTACCTATACATATACTCTCATATAGTAATATTACGTTTTATGATTGTATTTCATTATTTTATCGTAAATTTATGGTATGACTGATCTGGGCTCATAACCTTTTTTTTTTGTTACCTGCAATCATCCTTCAAAATTACTATTATTATTTATCCTTTAAATTAATAATTAATAATTTATCCTTTATATGTAGTTTAACACGTTAGGTGCGGCGGCGTATTTTAGGGGTATCCAGAAATGGACGGTATCAGTCCCCGGGATCCGACTGCTAGCATGAGCCACAGACGATATCGGACGTCGGGGTCGGATGGGAATACTTTGACGAAAGCGTTATCTTTTGATTAAAAGGGAATTAAATGAGCGTCTCAAGGGCATTATCTCTTGATAAGGATTGGAACTAGGCATAATAGGTGCAGGACAGGCCGATACAGGATTTATGCCATTCTTTATCGAAAATCGGACCTCGAAGTCCGATTCTAAAAAACAACAGAATTTCAGCTGTTAGCAACATTTTCTGCACTAAAATGCAATAATCTCATCAAAAATCGACAAAATTGAATATTTTAAGTGTTTAGCCTTTTGGACATTTTCATGTGAAAATCGGCTGTTAAGAAGGGAATGTAAGGCATCGGACCCCGGGGACCGATGCCATACCTAACGTGTTAAATGATTTTTACAAGACAATTTTGATCAAACCAAAACCTGGATGAATATGTTTTATTTCTGAGCTGAGATCTGAGATTCTGATATGCAACATAGGTTACATTACGGTCCTCATCATTCTCCTGTAGTCCCTTAATATTATTATATGAATATATTTATCTTACCACATTTTAGAGTTTTAGGTAAACAAAAAACAATAAGTTTGAAAAAGACAGGTGTGACCAATATGTCCTGATAAGATATTAGGGTACAACTACTGTTATGTCACTTCTGGGCATGGCCTATTTGGAGCTGTTTAGTGTGACCCTGATATAAATTGAAAAGGATCTATTGGTGGTTTGTATACCTATTTTTAGTGAGCAAAGCAAGTGGAAGGTAAAAGGGTGCGATCTAATAAAGTAAATCAAGGCTCTTTTTAACTGAAAAGGGTGCATAAGAGTTAGCAATATTATTGTCATATGACCCGCCAAAATAAGCCTCGTTCAGAAGTGATATAGTGGTAGTATTACCATATTAGTTTTCGTTTTTTTTTCTTTCTTTTTTTTTTATGTAAATGGCTTGAAATATACCCAAGGCAAATAATGTTTGAAAAGAAAAATTGCTCATAAACATTTAATAAAAAGAGAAAGTAATAAATCACTTTCTTGTTCAAATTTTTGAGATATTACGAGATCTCTAAGATATATTGTAATTTTATAGAAGTAGGTGCAGTTAAATGATACAATTCGATGTTGATTGGTGTTGGTAGTCGATGTGATTGGTGATGATAGTGTAAACAACAACGGGTGTCACAATGGAATTTGTTGAATCCGTGATTGAATCAATCATTTTTCCTTCAATTGATCCAGTTTATTAGCAAATTAGAATATTTTCATATATAATTTCTTCTTTCAGAAGAAAAAGAAAGCATTAGCTGCAGCCAAACCTCGTATCATTATGTACTCACGCAATATTTCATGTAATTCAGAGGAATTGGAGACTGAAAACAATGGGAGGATAATTGCTGCTACAGAACTGAAAGGTTTGTACCAAGTATATACTTCCTATATATTAAATTCTCTTTGATAAACACATTTACATGCTAATTTTTAATTAATTCTTTTCTGCAGTCTCCCTTTGCATTGCATTAATTTATAGGGCCCTTGGCTTTTCCTTGCAGTGAGAGTTACTGTTTTTGTTTTAATTTGTTATTTGTCTTATACCTTCTTATAAGTTATTATGGTTAAGCCATGTAAAAATCAGGAAAATTTAGGCTCTGAATCTACACTTTATTGGGACTAAGTACCTATTTACCATCATTCTATGTATTGTGGATTTGTGGTGTCGCCCTTTAGTTTTGTGGTAGACATGTTGAAATAAATGATTTTACTTCAGAATTTTGTGCATGGTAATGTTAGGTCTGACATTGTGGTTGGATGTTCTGCTTTCATGGGGGCCAGTGGACGAAGAGGTATGTAGTTAGTGTTGGGTGGTATAAATTATTCAGATATTTGGTTAATAAGTCATTTTAGCTTTGTAAATAATGTGATACTGAAATTGAATGAAAATTGCCTGATCTTTTTATGTTGAATGTGTAGGAATTTCCTGAACTATCTGAAAGTCTTAAACATTTATCATGAAATTTTTGCAATAAATGAAAAGTGTCCAACCATTATCAGTAACCAAATGATTCATTTAATGGAGATTGGAAATAAAACTAGATTGAGTGAGGTCCATTAAAAATATACAATATTTTGTGTAACGACTCTCGAGAAAATGATAAAATCACTGTTGAACTGTTTAAAGGTGCAATTTGATTAAAGGGCTAAGCATATAATGGATATAATTTAGGAAAATAATACAACCCTTTTGAACTGGAAGGAAGGTATGAAGATACTTGTATACAAAAGAAAGGGGATGAAACAGAATGCAACAATTTGTGTAAAGCTTTTTTTATAAAATGGAATATTTTTGATAGCTCAGCACAAAAGATTGCTGCCAAATGGGAAAGAAATCTTGAAGACTACTAGTTAGGTTTTTATGTCAATGATCCATTCATCACTACTATAGAGGATTATGATTTATAATTTCCTCTTAAGGATTAGTATGAAAAGATGAGAGAGCATGGCGCCAGCCTGCAAGGATGACTTATTAAAAGGAAATTGAATCTCTTTGATTGGAGATGCTAGAACGAAACTTATGAAATAATTAATATTTAAAAAGATACTTGGAGAAAAACTTTGTCTGGTGATACCCTAATGAAGACCTGAAATTCATTTTAAAATTTCAACGCAATTACTTATTTAAGATCTACACATAGTGTTATTTTTTTACCTCACCTCACAATCATTGCCACTTCATTATTATTTTTACATTATTAAATTGTTTTTAAACATATTGATTAGGGTATGATTAATTTTGATCATGTCATTTGAATGTGTTTCGTAATCTATCTATTTCTTTCTTATTTGTAGATCTAATGCTTTTGGGCTTGGGCTTTCTATCAAGTAGACCTGTTTGCTTATCTGTCATGTTGAGGTTGAACACAAACTCAGGACAAAATGAGATAACGGAACCTGAATTGTACCGTGAGCTTGCCTCGATGGCTCATGTTAAGTGTGGTGCAGGCTGTGCAAATCTCAACGGGTCCCTCCTTGTTTGTGGTGAGTTATTTTATATATTGTAATCTACTTTAAACGGAGGTTCAAGCTTTCAAGCATTAAAAGAAAAATCACGGAACGCTTTAATTGATTTTTGATAATGTTTTTTTGTTTTGTGTGTTCGTTCTTGTTGTGTCTTTGTTCAGGCGGTTACGATAGGGGAGAGTGCCTGAGGTCTGTTGAACTGTACTCACCAGCCAACAATGAATGGAGGGCGCTGGCTCCAATGCTCGAAGCCAGGGGAAGGTAACTTTTTGTTTACCTTAAACGAAATGAACAAAAATATTGTACTTATTAAGCTTTAGATGTGTAGCTGTTCTTTTAAATATCACTGGAGATAAGTACTACGGTTCTTTTCTAAGTACTTAATATTTTATCAAATATGAAGCTTTCTTCTATTATTCTAATCTTTCATTATTTTATCTGTAATTCTTTTTTTTCTTTTTCTTTTTTCTTTTTTTTTTGTCTAATACAAACTTTTTATTCAATCTTATAAGTTTAACAATACTCATGATTTTTAATAGGTAAAAACAGTATTCATTATTAACCCGAACTCTATGAATTATCCTTGACTGATTTTGATTTATTACTGGAAACACTTTTAAGTTAAGAATAATTAATCCTGAAATAAATATATTTCATATGTTATAGGATCCATTTCACATTAATAAATATTAATAATTACCAAATCTTTTTAGAAAATATGTAAATTGTGTATTTTTCTTTACAGTTTTCTGTTAAAAAATTTTAAAGTACTTTTTGGTTTAATTTAAATTGTCTAATTTAACTAACAAAATGTCTAATTTCATTAAAGGACTTATAAACATTCTTCATTTTTAATCATGATTGATGTTTGTACAAACAGTCTGGCAAAGTGTTAACTACTATAATTAGGAATTCATCTTTGTTTTATAACATAACCTTGATAATGGTTTATTAAACGATTCTATTTATGTATTATGTTTTGTTCTGATTCTTTTTATCATAGTTGGCTCTTTAATTTTTCGATATTTTTAGATAGCTGGGTCTTATTTTGATAGCACCTCAAATTTCCCACACCTCAAAACTTTGACTTGAAACAAATGGTCAATAAGCCTGTTTTGTGACTCTGAGTTTGGATAGCTCTCAGCTTTTTTTTTTTTCTATCCTCACTCCACTAATAAGACAATAATTTATTTTATTTTATTTGTTGAACCATCAACTATTTAATTTTTAAGTATTTATTGATCTTGAATTTGGGTGTGTGAAAAATGAATTAAATTAATATCTTTCACCCGTAATGCTACTGCTATGTTCCTTTTGTGCATGGCATATGTTCACAGGTTATGTGACTCTAATTTGAGTGAATTCCCATCACATCTTTTTTAGTTGAAAAGGGCCTTGATTAGCTTGTTACATCCCAGCTTTTGATTCCTGCTCACTCTTTAACCATATATATATATATATATATATATATATATATATCCCCAAATGGGTCCTTTTCAGTTGAGATCAAGGCCACACTAAATGGTGCCATATGTCTACACCAAAAGTAACGTAGCAGAAGTATTACGCTTTCATTTTAGTCTTGAATCAACAAGGTTTACTATATATTTTTTTTTTTATCTGGATGTAGTTCTGATCAGTGTACACCATTATCCTTATTATATTTAGTGGTATCATACTTAATGTGCTAATTCTTTATATTTATGTAATTAATATTATCTAATAAATTATTTGTTCCTCCCCTATAATAAAATTAATTTAATATAAAATTAACTAGGGGATATCCTATAAATGGGTTTCTGTTAAGGTATCAGGTTGAATTTTGAGGCTTAACGATATTTATTCTCTTAAATAATTTTTCATATTATTGATCTAGAGTGCAAGTAATACATAATATTTCTCAAATTTTTCTTCCAAAGTAAATTAAATATATTTTTTAAAATTAATTGTTCTAAATATATATTTATGTAGTCCTTATTCTCTATAAATTGGTTGGTTGTTTAAATATGAAAGCATAATATCTGTTAGTCAACGCATTCTCTAAAATAATCTATTTAATAATATATTAACTCTTCTTTTTCTCTCTTTCATTATGGAATGTTTTATACTAAATAAGGCTTCATTAATTTCTCGTGTTATAATACTGCCTATTGTGAATATATATATTTTTTAAAATATTTATTTATAATTATAAGGAGTATTTTTTTATCTACTTATTTAACTGTATAATCTTGGTACAATATAAAATAGTCTTGAAGTTTGGGTTATTTCTTTTCCACGATAGATTTAAAGGTAAAAAAAGATTATTATTATTATTTATTTTTTTTATTTATTTTTTTTTTTTTAAGCACACATATTTTTGTTTGTTAAAATTACATTCATTGTTGCCATCAAACTTCATAACTATTCTTCAATTATTACTATGATCATACATATACTGTAGACTCATACCAATCTAAACTAAATAAAAAATAAAAAAAAATAGTTCAGGTTTGTGAAAATTCCATAATGGAGCAGCCTTTAACCAATCAGACAATATTTTTCCAAAAAAATCGGGGCCTGCTGACTTGAGCTACCATAATCCTTGGACCTAGACCAGTTTGTCACTGTCCTTGAACCCGAGAGAGCTGACGTTTTCGGTGGGAGCTATGGGCAGTCTGCCACTGCACCATGGTGACCATGGCTTGCAGCAACATTAGGTTTGGGCTACCCACTCCAGACTGTCTGTGCTCCCGCAAGCAGCACCAATGTCAGTAAGAATACCACACTACACGGCCAAAGGGCTCATTTCCCTCGTAGCGGTCTATTGCGCCAACCAAAAAAAAAAAAAAAAAAAAAAATATATATATATATATATATATATATATTCCTAAACCAACAAAAGCTAGATTCCAGGAAATAAGAAAAAACAGTCCCTTCGGTAGCTAAACATTTTTCGTCGCATTTCACGGACGAAAAATGTATTGTAAAGCACCATTTGGTTCCATTCTATAATTTTTCAATGGATTAACCGACAATGGATAAAGTGGCAACTACTATATCTCTAAAGAAATGGGTAAATATTCTTCTTAAAGATTTCTTTTATTTATTTTTTCATCAATGACTTTATTTCAATTCTTAGCGTTCCAATATTTGTTAACTTGAGTAAATTTTTTTAATTATATTAGTTTTACTACACTTATGTTGTTATTTTGTTTATAAAAACTTAACTTCTTTCTAAGTATTTGTACTGGCTCCAGTTTTTTATAAATGGCTTAAGATGTTATTTAGATCTAAAGATCAATGTTTATGATCTATTTCTTGTAATATAAACAACTTCAGATCTGGGCCTTAGTTATATTTGATTGAGTGTATGCTATGTCCGAATACAAAAAATAAAATCTAGTGAGATTTGCTAATTACACTAATTTCACTTATCGCTCTACCTTGAATAGAAATAGATATTTTAGGTTTTTGGAAAGTGAAAGTAACAAATTATAGACAGTGTAGCATAGAGGATCTTTGGTTCGGTAGTTTGCAATGAAATAGTATTTATATCAGTTTAACATTTGTTAATCACTGGTCTATAATATATCACAATGGGCAAGACGTTTTTATTTTCAGAGGTTGCTACATTAATTTATATTTCATTGTGGGTATTTTTATCTGTGTAAGTATTTGTATTTATACATATTTTCATTTTTATTTTCTGCAATATGTTTAATTAAATATTGATTAATAAAAGAAATAGGATTTTTGAACGATGCATATATATATGATTGGTGATTTCCCTATTTTTACATGTGGTACAGCATAGTGTTATATTTGAGTGGTATCAGAATCTCTCATCCATGCTCTTTGCATTAGTCCTGTCGTGTTTCTAGCCTTTTGAAAGGAGCATCATTCTTAGAAGTCAAAACTTTTAATATGAATTTAATGCTATGTTACACTCCTGTTTCTGTTAATTGGATCAAAGGTGTCCCATTCAATACCTTACATTTTTTTTGGATAAACAAACCACAATGTAAAATCATCAAAAGCAAAGTAGCATTGAAAAAAGAAGTAGCTAAAATGCACATTTTCTGTCCTTAAAATGCAAGTGTAATTAAAATTTATGATACTGCCATATTACCATGTCCACCAATAAACAAGGAATATAAAACCACGATATCCCTAAACTTATAGCTGTATTCTTCCAGTGTTTCGATGTATTTTAGTCCATATAATGCTCATAGTATAGGAAGTAGTGTTTTTCTTGTTTTGTTAGTGGTATAGAATGAAGTGTGTAAAAATGTAATTTATATTTTAGAAAGTTTTTAAATTTAAAAAAAAAAATACTCACTAATAAGCCAAATTCACCTGATTCCTTGATTGATATGTTTTGTGACTTAGTGCCCCCTGCTGTGCAACTACCCATTTTACTGCTTTTTGAGAGAATCAAAGCTTTTTTTTAAATCTTCCAATCAGCATATTCATTGTCCCTTTAATGCATGCTCTATGTAAACTAGTGTTTTGAATATAAATAATTTCCTGTTATTTGTCAAGATTTAATTAAATTGTAGCTATGTAAAAGAAACTGTGTACTTCTACTGATTAATGAAAGAGAGTACCAACAACAGGTTAGCTAGTGGTCCTTAAACTGCAATCCTTTTTCTGTTACAATTGGTTTTTCTGAATGTATTTTTCAACTATCAGTGCATTATATATGTTTTCCTTCTTTTTTTTTGTTTTAAAAGGTTCAACATAGCCGTGATAAATAATAAAGTGTATGCTGTGGGTGGATGCAATGGAACAACAGAGCTATCAACTGTAGAAGTGTTTTCACCGGAAAAGGGCTGCTGGCAAAGAGTTGCCTCACTTCCACTTGCCAGAAGTAATATGGGTAATTAAATTTTCAAGAATTCTGTATTCTAACTCTTATGAGGGTTTAAATAATTTTTATCAAACAAAAATAATAATTTACAATGCCATACAAACAATATAAACTCAAATAATCAAAAACGTTGCAAAAAGTATCAACTTGTAACGACACTTTAACACAAATGTAACCATATGATCGATCTTCAGAGCAAGACTAACTTTCCAGTCCATCGCTTCTTATATTTATTCTGAATTAGAACTGTTTGAAGGTTCCAGAAAAGTGTAGATTATTCTCGAACAGTCACGAACATGTAATATAACAGTTTGTTCCAGCAACAAGTATAGAACTCTTTTCAATCATATTTTTGTGTTTTTTTTTTTTTGTTCCATGTTACACTATTTTGTTTATTTATTTAAAAAAATATGTTACTTACTGTTTAGGACTTTGTAATATGTTGTCGTATGAATAATGATGTATTTTCATTCTGTAGAATTATGATGACCATTAAATCTGTTAAATCTCAGATTATATCAACTCTTGTATCAACTGCTGTTACTACTGATACTGCTCCATCATCCCAACTGTTTATTCATTGGATTTCAATTATATCACAAAATTTTACGTAAAATACCTTTGATAGTTAACTATTATTCTCATGCTTTGTTGGTTCCACCACGGAATAAATTTATTAGCTGCTAGAATTGAGAATGCTAAAGCAAGCAATTTTAACATCTTTAGCTATCAGGAAGTGGCACTTTATGACTGTAACCTTTGTGGTGATAATCACCATAATTGAATAATATCTGTTTATAATTTTATCATGAAAATCGTTCCTCATAATTTCCATCCCATTGTTTGCAGGTTTTAAGTTGTGGCTCATGTTTTTTATGCCCTCCTGTTATAATTTTCCCACCAACACCTTTCACTTCAATACCTCTTATTTTACCTCCTCATCGATTGGAAATTTCCATCCTTGGTCAAAAACGAGGAAGGGGCTAAGAAGAAAAAAAAAAACATTGTTGGTTGCTCCCATTACTGAGGCGGGTAGAGCCATGATTCTGCTCGATTTTAATTTTTTAATATTTCAATTTAATTAGATATTTTTACTCTTTCGGTTTAATTATCAATTTTTAGACTGCCTCTTATGCGATTTGAGGCATCAATTTCAATAGTATTGGTCCCTAATTTAAAAAACAAAAAAGAAAGATATCTAGTGATACTTTTTTTTAATTGTTTATTGAAAAGAAATAATACAATCTGCCACACTCTAGCGCATTTATTATTAGTGATCTAAGTATCCATTTATACACAAACAACTAAAGAATAACCAAATATGGAAATCAAAGGGGTAAAAATGTAAAAAAATAAAAATGAATAAATAAATAGGTAAAGAAAAAAAATACAAAAAAAAAAAAAATCTATATCAACGCATTCACACTTATCAACAATATTTAAATTCAGCCAAGGGATCTCCGAGTTGAGCCCTACCGCCCACATGTGGGAGGCAAGGCAGGTCTCGAGGAGATCCCATAGAGGTTGAAAATATTTTGTTAAAAAAAACTGTGAGTTTGTTTATATGCCATTAACCAAGTAATTTTTAAGTCAAAGCACTGACTGGCAATCAGTTTTTTTTTTGTATAGAGTAGGTAAGAATTTTTTGTTAGAAACATATATAAAATTACACTGTTACCCTCTTTTTAATTTTTATTTCCATGAATTATATAGCACAGGTATAATTAGGCTAGGGATTTTAAATAAGTACCTGACATCGCACAGGCTCGGGACCTCAATTTTACGTTCTATCCGAGGGACGGCATAACTAAGGATTTTTTACTCCCTTTAAAAAATCCTAGGGGCACCACGGGACGAGTTGTTTTATATTTGTTAATTTAGTTATCTTCATTCTTGTATTTTTCTTGTTAACTAGTAGGTTTGAATTATTTTTATATTCTAGTTTTAAATGTGTTTATTGTTATTATCAGAAATATATGTTTGTTTAAGATTTAAACTCAGTCCTTGCTCTCATCCTTCATGATTAAAGGTCATCCTCTCCTTTGCTCACCACCAATATCCCTTATTCTTTCATTAAATTCACAACACCACTTAAATATATTCATTTGATACACAGAGCCTTCATTATTAACAGTTTTTTTACTTTTTTCTCCAATGTGAAGGAACCTAATGACAGTTCACATCCCACACTTCATGGGATTTCTTATTGATATATTTGACAGAAAAAAAACACTTTGAAATCAGTTCTGGTACAAACATGGGTCATCGTAGCTCATTGTGACCAAGAGAACCACACCTCTATTAATGTTTTGTCCAGCCTCACAGGGTGGGTTAAATAATTAACTAATTATGGTGGGAAGGAGGTCTAAGGGTTGATCATGATTCTCGGCCAAATAACCTAGAAACAAAACATCCTTGCATTGTTCCCGGCCATAAACACTTCATGGGTTATAGTGGTATAGTTTTTAATCTTATTCAAGTAAAAATAATTAGATAAAATCACCAAAAAAGTATTTGTAAATTCTATTGGTAATTAATTAATCTTGTTTATAAAAATAATTATTTAACTTCTTTGAGTTTTAATTTCCTTATTTTTTTGTATGCGGCGCCTATGTATACTATGGTTAGGGATGTAGTTCATTGAAAAAAACCTAACTGGTTAAAACCAAGTCATAACCGGTTACACCAGTTTTGAAAAGAAAAAAAAACAGGCTTTAGGCTAATAACCGGCCAATTTTTTACCTCCCTACTATGACTTATCTGCTCAGATGGTCTGTGAAAACGGGCATATGTGCATTTACTCCAGTGAATACCAATGGGATGAAATGTTACTTTTATTTCTTTTTTTTATAATATATTTCAGTAATGATCAAGATTTATGTTGTATCGTAAATTTTCACGAATACGGACAAGAAGAAGGGGTTGTCTGTGTTGGATTATACTCTGATATAAATTGAAAGTAAAACTATAATTGAGTTAGTGATAATGATGATTATGAGTCGAAACAATAAAAAGTTGAAGAAATTGTATTTTAAGAAATTTAGAAAATCACCCAAAAATTAAAGTAAAAGAAAAAAATCTGGTGCGTGCGCGCAACACACAACTTTCACTTACCAACTTACTTAGATAAGAAATTGACATGTTTTGTTAAATATCATTTCCCCAAATTCACACATTTTTCTACATTCATATCTTATTTTTATTAATCGTTAAAGCCGTTTTTGAGTAAATAAAAAACCCCGTGAAAATGATACAAAATTTATTAAGTAAAGTCCCCCCTTCGGTTGATCAATTTTGATGAAATGTTGGCTATCACATATTTGGCATATACATACATCAAATACCCAGTTTGATCAAAATCTTTAAAGCCGTTTTTGAGTAAATAAAAAAAACACGTGAAAATGAAACAAAATTTATTAAGTAAAGTCCCCCCTTCGGTTAATCAATTTTGATGAAATTTTTACAGTCATATCTCGGGCATATAAATAGTTGAAATACTCAGTTTAATCAAAATCGTTAGAGCCGTTTTTGAGAAAATCGAAAAAACGTAAAAAGTTAGTAAGTAAAGTACCCCCTTCCTTTAAGTAATTTTGATGAAATTTATGCTGTCTCATCGCGGGCATATACCTACACTAAATACCCAATTTCAGGATCGCACGGTTTATAGTTTTTGAGCTAGTCTGTTCACACACACACACACACACACACACACACACACACACACACACACACACACACACACACACACACACACACACACACATACACACACACACACACACACACACACACACACACACACAGAGACCATTTCGCGGGACTTGGTCATTTCGACTCAGGGGACCCCAAAACGTGTATTTCCATTGAAAACCGGAAGTCGAAATTTTTCACGATCGCAATACTTCCACTTACTATATATTTCATATATAGGTAAGTGAAAGTAAAATCACAAAAAGCAACTATGTCTGTAGGAAAACAAAAGCAAATACCGCCTAGAAGAATAAAGGAGTGGACTTTTACATTAGAAAAAAAAAATGTAAATACATTATATATATATATATATATATATATATATATATATAAAATATTTTATATTATTTATGTAGTTACTTAGAGATACTGAACCTCTTGTAAAATGTACTTATCTGTAAACTAGAATAATTTTATGAAAAAAGTTTGGTTGGTCATCGGTATGAGAAATTCCAATCAATATGCATGCCCAAGGAATGTATTTTGACATTTAAATCACTCGATTTTTAATTGTTGGTGTAAGGCAGTCATTATATATTCATCTAGACACTTGTCAGAAACCGTCTAAAAAAGCACTGCATGACAGCCCAACTCTCTCTCTCTCTTTCTCTCTCTCTCTCTCTCTCTCTCTCTCTCTCTCTCTCTCTCTCTCTCTCTCTCTCTCTCTCTCTCTCTCTACTTCTTCTTTTGGACTTGCCTCATAGTTAAAAAAGTTAGGAAATTCTCAGTCCCCGAATATACTATTAATGGAGCTTTAGTTAAATTTGAAAAACACTGAGAGTAGGGGAGAGCGGGGTTGGTTGGCAACAGTTTTCACTTTTTTGATTGTTGAGTCGTTCCTGTTAATATAATCCCAAAAGGGCTGATACCACTGTGAACCTCAAGTATTAGAGTACTTCAAGTATTTTTTTCAACACATAATATTCAACACTATGATCATAAAAAATTTAAGAATTCAACAAGTCAGAGTATGCCAATCAACCCCCCGTGTGGGGCAGGTGGGCCTAGAAGGTGTTGTTGTTTGGCAATCTCATTCAAGTACTGCCTGACACATATTATTGTTATTAAAAGCTGCACTATAATGATATAATAATTTTGATCGGTTTTTAACAGCTATTAAGGGAAAATAGAATGACAAATGGCTGCATTTTACCATATTTATTTAAATTGAACAAAATTATATAACATTTCAAACATCAGAAATTAGAAAAATGTAATGCCTTAGAAGCATCATTGCGTTAGAACAATGTAAACAAATTTTTCATGAAACAAAACGAATTCAACACATATTCAAAAACTTTAGGTTAAATAAATATTCTCTGGCTCTTCAATAGTATCATGAGAAAGTGTCTGCGGTGCACTAGTTTCATTTTCATGATAGCCAGGTGTGGCTGGTTCATCAATAAGCTTCGATTACAGCTGAAGGTGATCTTTAATGTCATTATCTTTTTCGTTGTTCCTAAAGATGCCGTTTAAGTTTAGATTGCTGTCATTTTTGGCATAGGAAATATTGCTCTCCTCCTCCTCGCTGGAACTAAAGGCAAGTGGTAGTTTCACCTTCGTTTATGTTTACCTTACTTTTGTGATTCGCTACTGCGCCAACAAACCCCATTTGAAGATAGCCTACTAACCCCACAGGAGAAATCATATGAAAGATGGCTGCCAGGACAGGGGAGAGCAACCAAACAAGAAACTGGTTATTTGAAAGGTTAGGATTTTCAAAGGAGTTTAGGGCTATGTGCACAGAATCGGAGTCCAATGTTTTGCCATACCTTAAAAACAACTTTCTGAAAATATAAAAATTTACTTAAATGTTGAAAAATCAATCAATGAAGCACACTCTTCTCTATACTTTTAGCATCGGACTGAAACCTCAGGACATGACTACCCTGGTCGAGCGGGTCACATGGTACGATTGTGGTGCCTTCATAACAGGTGTGACAGAAATTATAAGCCAAAGGCCAACCTACCCCCTATGCCAACTAACCCCGTTCTCCCCCCTATATATGAAAATAAAAATTAAATAGTGTAATGAAATGACACACTTGCTAGAAAAAGACTGCTTTATTCAATAATGCTTCATTTTTAACATTACACATAATGAGCATTGTGAGGAGAGAACTAAATATAATAATATTATTATTGTGTGTAGGGTTAAATACAATATAATTCTACTTACAATATATATATATATATATATATATATATATATATATATATATATATATATATATATTATTTATTTATTTATTTATGTGTAAACAGGTGTTTGCAATGTTGGAGATAATTTATATTGTATTGGAGGTTTCAATGGTCAAGTCGGAATCAAACAATGTGATGTATTTGATCCTAAGACTGGTAAATGGGATTCTATAGCACCATTAAAAATGGGTGAGTTTGTTACATATTTTTACTGCATTGTATATATTTTATTATTTATATCAGTGAAAGCATATATCTGTTTTTATTGTAAATATTATGCATTTCGCCAATTCTCAATCAATTTATCATCATTTATTTACTTTTTTTTTTATTAAAGTATATTTTATATAATATTATTCTGGCAATGCACTTTCATAAGAACAATTTTTTTTTTAATATCAATAATGCTACATTTTCCTCTGTCACTATATAGATACCTTACCTCACAATCATCAGAGTTGTAACCTGTATCAGTATAATTTAGTGGGGAATTATTTCCTCAGTCACAGCTTTAAAACCTCCTTCCTTTAATTAGAATATACCCCCTAAACATTTTTTTCATTTGAAAAGTGAGGTGACCCTGCTTATAGAGCTTGGGCTATTTTTCTCACTTGCACTTGTAATATAATGTATGAAAATGTTGCTTTTATTTATTTTTGTCTCTTTCATTAGATTAAATTAAATTCTTTTTTCTTGAAATTGGACCTATTGGAAATCATTTTGATTTAATTAACATTCATAGAGATTAATTAAGCCCCTTTCAAGCTCCCTATATAAAAAATGATTTACTTGTTTTAAACATTCCATTAGGATATTTTAAAAATAATAATCTGTAAAATAATCGAGGTGTTGATAGTTGACTGTTGAATTTCAAACTGAGAATGGTTTCGGTTGTGGATGAATGAGGTAAATAAAAGAAATAACAAAAATTATTTATTTACTACGGTTTTTAACCACTTTGAAGGTTATTGTCAAGGTACGGGAGTACAAACATGTTACAAATAGTGTGTAAAAAAGGTCAATAAAATATGTGGGCTTACACTACCTAGACCATCTTATCTAAAATATTTTTCAACTTTAAGGTTTTTGTGCTTATTAAATTGTATTACTTTTCTCTACTTAAACAGGACGTTACCAGAGTGGATGCTGTGGTTATGATGGTAAAGTATGGGCTGTTGGAGGTTGTGATGGCTGGAATAATCTTACTTCGGTAGAGGTCTATGATCCTAAGACAGATTCTTGGTCTTATGCACAACCAATGTCAACACCAAGGAGGGGTTGTGGCTTAGCTCTTTTTAATGGTATGTTTTTCAATTAATTCTGAATGAAATGACCAAATAAAAATTTATTGTGGTAACAGGCTTTAACATGTCTACATCCTTTTTTTTTTTTTTTTAATTTAAGAAATTTAGATGATATCCTTAATGTATATCTCATTCCTCCTTGTTGTGTTCTCAAGTGAAGGAAAATATGATTATGGTTAGTAGGATTTATCAAGTTCCGCAATCCTCCCAGCTTATTCCAATGGACTCGCTCTGAATAATTAGTGCATTCCTACTGGTTTGCTGAAGGGTGTTATGTAGGCTTGAAAAATCAACTCATATTCTAAGTTATATTAATCTGCAGATTGAAATATTTTCTGTAAATATAATAAAATAGTTTTTTTTTTGTCCATATTATTGAAATACATTGGTCTAATGCATTAATTAGATATTTAGAATAGCAAAGTTTTACTTATTGATTAATCGCTCAAACTTATTTTACCTTCTAAACTATTTATTTCATTCTTAATATTTGAGTTTATAATTCTTATTGAAGAATAAAGGTGGAGAAGGCTGATTTATGCGGCTGAAAATCTAACTAAAAGGTCTGTAAAGTCAACAGAAAATAAATAATAATAATTGAAAATATTCTTATTAATACTTGGAATTTTAGATTAGTTTGAAATGACTTTAATAAAGTTTACATTTCAACTTTGATTTTTAAAATTATTTTACTTAAAGTTATTTCCTGATGATTATATAAACGTAATATTTTGTGTAAGGAAGTTGGATGCGCACCGTGGAGGCAAACTCTTAGGCCATGGGTTCTGTGTAACTATAGAAAAAAATAAATTTCCTGTTGCTGAATCACCATGGATCATAAACTTTGCCATATATTTTTGTATCTATGACCCTTCATGATTTGTAGTAATTTGAATTGTTAGTACATGAATGGTTTTGGGTTTAAAGTGAACTAAAATCGAATAATGTATTGTGTTTATTAACAGGTAAGCTATATGCTGTTGGTGGATCAGATGGTACTCACTCCTTATCTACTACTGAAATTTATGATCCTGTGAAGAAAACTTGGCTCCCTGGACCAGATATGTCTGTTGCTAGATCTAATGTGGGTGTTGCTGTCATTGGCCAAAGACTGTATGCAGTGGGTGGATTCTCAGGTAAAAATTTTTCTTATTACATATAAGATGTGTGGAAAGTTTTGATTTATTTTACTAACAAGAGATATGTCTAAAGCCTGAAACTGGAGAAGGAACTTAGTTCAAAAGAGGTATTAAAACTTCTTCCAGGTTATAGGAAAAAAAGAATTTTGAGGAAATAAGTTGTATTTTAACAGTAGAATGATAGCCTTGTAACCATGGAGTTCTGTTTATAGCTACAAGTGTGGAAAAGTTCAGTGACGTTTCTCAGTTTAATATCCATAGGTGGCAGATTTTAATGTTTACCACTAAAATTATTTTAAAAATAAAGTTTCTTTAGTTAATGTTTTTACTTTAATTTAAAAAATATCTCTACTCATTTATAAAACAATCAGTATCTATATTTTATTTTTTCACAGGTAAAACATTCCTAAACAGTATCGAATTCTTAGAAGAGGGGATGGAAGAGTGGAATACTTTCTGCATCAAAGATAAAGAAGAATGAAAAAATAAAAAAAACAATATACTACTATAGGAATATTTTTATTATCTCTTTTATATATGAAGTATTCCTTTATATACATACATAATGAATTTATGAACTTAAAGAAAATTAAAGTAAATGAATTCATTCGTGCGAAATTAAGTTATGTAAATTGATGATTGTAAAAAATATTGACCAATGGAAAAAAAAGAAAAGATTCATTTGAAATTTTGAAGATTTATTATTTATACTGAAAAAAAAATTACTTAATAAATGTTATAGTTGCATTACTTTATACTATACCATAATCACCTTTGTTAATATTGTTTGTTTTTATGATTACGAATGTTTGAAAATGAGGGATTGGACTATTTAAGAGGTAAATGTACTTAAAGTCCTTCTCCTTGGAGATGAGTGCGAGACAAGGGCGTCTCCATCAATTTTTATATCATGGTAACTATGAACTCAAAGAAAACAACAGTAAATGAATTCATTTGTGCAAAATTAAGTTATGTAAATTGATAATTGTAAAAAATATTGACCAGTAGAAAAAAGAAAAGAAATGATTCATTTAAAGTTTGGAAGATTTATTATGTATACTGAAAAAAAATTTACTTAATGATTGTTATAATTGCATTAATTAATACTATACCGTAATCAACTTTGTTGATACTGTTTATTTTTATGATTGTGAATTTTCGAAAAGGAGGTATGGGACTAGTTGAGAGGTAAGCATACTAAAAGTCCTCCATTTTTTCGAGGTGAGTGCGAGACAAGGACGTCTCTTATCAGTTTATATATCAAGAAACTATTCATCCTAACTATTAGGCTATTCTGTGAGAAATTAAAGCTTACAAAATGTGATCTTATTAACTTCTTTGCATTCTTGCATAGCTTCCGAGATCTCCTTCCTCAAACTCTGATCATTTTTGTCTTATTTGGTAAGGCTATCTGCAGAAAATGAAATTCCATTTAAGAATACATCTTAGTTTACTATTTTTTTTTCTTTTTATGCATAGGTATAGATTCAGTAGAAGAAGAATGTCATTTACAACAAACACGTGCAGCAATCATATATAGGAACAATAAAACTTAAGCAACATTAAATACTATTAAATTGATCTCTATAAATAATCAGCATAAACAAATAAAATATGTATTTTTTTTTTAATGCCATTTATTATGCTATGGGATATGATTAGACTTTGCCTATCATAAAAGAAGACTAAAAGCACCTGCTATCTGAAGGCCTCTTTTCTTTGGGCCTATCATCCACACAAAGGAACAATTTGATTTGAATCATGGGCGAATGTGCAAGCAACAGAACATTGTTCTGTATATGCAAATTGTAAATATTGCTACTATGTATATTCATATGACAACATAGTGTTTGAAGAAATATAGGACTGAAAGAGTAAAAGCTACTGCAAATCTTTTGTATGGAAAGAAGAATTACGTAGGAAGGGAAGAAGGGTAAATACTTGGTAAAACAAAGAAGTCAGGGCAAATTAGACTTTTGGTGGTTAATAAATATGCAAAAGCTGGAAAAAAGCTTATTCAATTTTACGCATCCCAAATAAGAGTGTGGGACAAAAGTTCAGAACAAATCAGAAACTATTGTAAACTCAAACATCTATTTGGAACGCTTAATTTTAATTTATTTCCCATTTGTGCTTATTTATTGGCCAGTGTGGCTGTTTTATGAGCAAATTTTCCTGGGCCAGAGTAAATGTTCATTCAAGCATGGTTAAGAGTGAAGTCCATATTTGTATTTGGCAGGCTTTGTGCTGCAATGTGGCTCAGTCTCAAAGAAGGTGTGTTGTGGGGAGACAGTTCTGTGGAATGTACTAAGCTTAATGTCTAGATGTAGTCCTGTAAGTCTATAAAATAAATGAGTTTACTGGAGCCTTTGTGTTTCATTTCGCTTCTGTATAACGAAAAGGTTATGGGCACAGTATGTGTTTGTGTGAAGGACTACAATTAAGTTCCGATTCGCGTAAAGTATTTGTGCGATCGCCTTAGTGGAATGTCTGCGACGACAAGTTCGACACCGTATTCGCAACTGAGTAGATCAAATATTTCCACATCGAAATGTAGACTGATCAGTTTACTAGAGGAGAAAGGAGTCCTAGAGGTCATAAAGTTGGAAGAAATCCCGGCGGAGGATAAGGCAGCTATAGCACGTGACGCCAAGGCCCGGTAATCAGCGTGTGCCACAGACAAGAACATTGAATATATCAAGAATGCAAAGACTTCATGTCAAATGATAAAATCTCTACAGAACGTATTTGAACGGAAGAGTGTTTTGTCGAAACTCTATTTGCGACGCAAATTAGCAAAACTGAAGTGTGACGAAAACGCGGGAATTCAAGAATACAGTGAAATTAGACGAAATTGCCTCAGAGCCGGAGGCACCTGGTGATAAGATGAAGGAGGGCGATAAAGTCTGACATCTACTGTTATCGATGCCCCCGAAATTCAACACCGTAATAAGAGTTTTGGATACGACAGATCAAAAGTTAACCCTCCAGTTGGTGAACACCGAGCTGAAAATGAATAAGCAAGTGACATTTCATCTCCTGATGAGTTTACTTTCGGAGCAAAAGTAAGGCGATGTTATGGTTGTGGAAGCACCAAACGTTTAAAAATTTCCTGTACAAAAATAAAGAATAATCGAAGCAGAGATTTCCAGTTTACTGGAGCCTTTATGTTTCATTACGCTTCCATATAACAAAAATTAAGAAACCATGTGTTATGTGACAATTTTTGACCATTTTCTCCATATAGATCAATGGGCCTGCAGAGAGCAGAGAAAGCAAAGAAGCCTAAGCCTACTTTTGCTTTGTTGCTTTCCTCTCATCACTAATTTGTTGAAGTGATAGCTGAAACAAGCATGAAGTGTAATAAAACATAATGTAACAATAAATTTCAATCAATATAAAAGTGCCTCACTTTCATAGCCATTTAAGCAAGTTGACTACCATTTGATTTTGATGTGATCGTTATCATAATGCTTTTATGTTTTGCTTTTTCAATTTAGCTGGCTCCACAAATAAAAATATAATCAAGTGATTTTTGTCCAATTTTTCAGATATTGGCAGACTTTTTATTTTCAGATGCTGTATATGTTGAATACGAGACTAAGGAATTCATTCAAGGTGCCTTTGCACTATACGAACTTTATCCTCGAACAGCCTTCACGTCGACTGTTCGGGTATTCTAGGTACCTCATCTGACCGCCTGTGTTCGGGGGGGGGGGGGTAGCGCTAGTGTCACTTTTTACTTGGGTTTTTCCCAAGTGACAGTTGTTTGTGATACTGCTGCGTTGTAATTCGTCTCCTATTTTTTTATTTTTCAGATAATATAAAATATATTGATAATGGAGATTTTTTTCTTCATCATAAGCTAGCGTTGGGTGCGTCAGCCATATTTGTTCACTTAACGTCACATTAAGTATAAATGGCTGTTCGTAGAACGCGGGTACGGCAAGGTGCGTTGGAGAACCTGTTCGAAGGTGAGGTTCGTAGAGTGTAAAGGCACCTTTATTTTATAGAAAAGACAAATATTATCGAACACAAGTTATAATTAATGAATAATTACAATCTTAAAAGTTATGCAAGTGCACATGATTCTGAATATTTCACACAAGTAAGATTAACATATGAGTTAAAAGGTAACCTCTCTCGTTTCCATAAACTGAATCCATAATCAATTACTCAACAGTATACTTAATCAGTTGCCCTAGGTCACGCAACTTCATCCTGTGTATGAAAAAAAATAAACTAACTATTAGTTTAGTTTGTAGGTTACCTCCTCCCCACTTCTCAATCAAAATTAATAGTTTGTGCCTTGGGTCATGGTTATGCTGGTTTTTGTGTTTCTCCTTTAAACAAATAGAAGCTTGATCAGTGGGCTTGAGAAAATCAATTCGTCTTTAAGTTCTTTCATGACTTTACCTGTTAAGATTTTTTACCTAAGTATGTGAATGAGCATTTAAATCACCCAGGGTTGCAGAGTTGTTATGTAAAAGAAAAAACAACATAAACCAATTAACCTTAAGTGAAAATAAATTGCAGTGCACAGATTATAATTAATACAATAAAATAATAATAATTATATATATACACACACACACAAGTATAATAAGGATTTAAGTATTAACATTATATTAAACATGAGTATTTTAATTTTATTAATGCACAACATTGTTTGTATAAAGCCAATGTCCACCTATTTACCAATTTACATTTATTTTGGAAATGTAAGAAGGGTGTTGGTGTGGCAGATAAAAGGGGGAATAGAATTCCACAGGGATGAGGATCAGATAGAAATCTGTCCGGTCGGTTGGCGGATCTGAAAACCAACAACAAAAAAACTTTAACTAAGTATTTGAATAACTCTAAAAGTAAATATGGTTTGTTACCTTCAAATCCCATTTTCTCCAAAATGAGGATTTTAGTCTTAAAATGTTGATTAGTTCACACTGAACCATGACAATATTTTTGCCAAAACTTCCCTTAAAACGTTCACGCCGGCGTGTACCACCGGTGTCAGATCAATCACAATCGTCATGAGTCAATCACAAAACTTTCCACGACTGTTGGGTATTAGGTGGGATTGCATTGTTTATTTATTATTGTTGGATTGTCAATACTGCATAATGACTTGGAATAGCTCCCGTCCGATAGAGCCAAAAGCATTAAGCCAATGGGCGAGGAACATGAATTACAGCCCCGGCAGTTAAAGGTATCATTTAAATTGTTTCTCCAAAAATATCGGAATTAGGTAAAATTAATTAAAAATGGCTCTGAAACTTAATGGCACAAGATGATTTTTACTTGAGGAATAAAAATTAGAATACGGCCCTAAGGAAATCTACTTTACCGATCATGAAGCGTGTTATATTTTAAAGCAGATATTCTTTATTAGACTCAGTAAAAGAGACTTATTCAGACTTTTTTAAACTTTAGGCATATCAAATTTTTGCATAGAAAAATAAAATTCAAAACACATATTGTGATATGCTAAATAGAAAATTTAAATCTGATATATAAACTTTTTGCTAATAACCATAGAATTTAACTGTTTAATATTATGACTCAGGAACCATTTTTATTACCAATTATCGTTTTACTCCCAAGCGTTGAAGAACGAATATTAGACTCCAACCAAAGGTCAAAACTCGCCCCCCCCCCCCTATTTCTCATCACAAGAAATACAAGTTATTCATAATCTGCAGTTAATTTCCGATATGAATCGTTCGATACTGGATTTTATCCCTGTTGGAGCACTGTATCGGTAAAAAAAGCCTTTCAATTGATGTTGGCATAACTAATAAGAGGAGTCTAGGCCTTCTTGTGCGAGCGTTCCAATTAAGATTGGGCAGGGACACGTGTACAATAATAGTAAGGTTTTGATGGCGGTATATGAACACGAATAGCCAATGAACCCGCGTTCTAAAAATAAACTAACATTTTTTATTTAACGAATTATCTGAGGCCTTTGGGTTTTAGGAGTGGAGATGGAGTTTCGCCGATGTTATTCAACTTAGAACTGGGCGTAATAAGAGCGATATTGAGTGAAAATGGGAGGGCATACGAATAAATCCACGAATAAAACCGTCCGAATAAATAAAAAAATCCTAGTATATAGGAGGGATTCACTAAGTTTTAACAGAAGTTAAACAAATAGGCTAACAAGTAAAAGAAGCGCCTCTTGAATTTAAAATTTTCATTGGAAAATAACACCGAAGAACCGCATTATATGAAAACGGTACTATTTCCCATATGGTTCAGACCTCAACAACCAAACAGGATCTGATCTTTGAGTTTTGTTTTAGAGAAGTCTATCGGAAAAGGGGATGAGCTTTCTAAATGATTTGTGGATCTGGTTAATGTAGTATATCTATGCAAGGCCGGAAACAAGGATGTAAAACCGAGACCAGCTAAAAGGTAAGCAGATATTGACACGATGCAGGCTGTGAGAAATTTTTTTTAACGACCGGGGAACCACACCTTCAAAAAATTTGAGAGAAGCGATACATTATTGTTTGCTCGGTCAGCCATATCTTTTGTGGTGTCGATCAAAACTCTTTGGATCGTGGAAAATGTTCTTCTAGCTGCCCCCAGCCTATCGAAGATAGACCACATTTGTTTCTATGATCGATGTTCCTAGCTCTGTGACACCTTCTTGTTGTTAAATCCGTTTTTATTAATCAAGAAATAAAATGATTGAAATATTATAATCCTTCGTGTCCCTTTTTAATGAAACTAAGTTCAAGTGATGAATCATGCATTTTTCTTTAGTGATTAAATCGAATTTTATAGAAATAGATTTTATGCATAAATAAATGGGAAAATGTGGATGATTTGTTGTTGATAATTAATTTTACTTCACAATAATGCATTAGCAGGAAGTAAGCGCTAGGAATACTTTCAATTTTTTTTAAATATTTATATGCAGGAATAAGCCAATTTTATAATTAAGCAGCTTGTTTAATGCGTTATTGATTCTTAACTCTAACTTATATTAGCCGCAGCGCGGCTCATTTTCCAGCCGGTGCCGCCAGACGCCCAAATTAAAGCAGTTCCATTAAAATCCATTCAAGTAGTGGTGTGCAGATGCAACCGCTCCATGCGAAATCTCACCTTTAAGGTCTGGTGAGATTTCACAAATAACCGCACCGCAGCACGGGTGTGGATCGGATCTGCTCCATTTATGAAGGATAGATGGTAACCAGTCACACATGCCCGACATCGGGTCAACCGACCCGTTTATCTATCCTTCGTACTTGAATCAGATCCGATACACGCCCGTGCTGCGGTGCGGTTATGTGTGACCAGACCTTCAATGTGGCTTCTTGAAATACTCCCTCCATCTTTCCATTTAATTTTCGGATAATATATCCTGTATTATTCATTGGCGGATCGAGGGAGAGAGCAGAAATAATAAAGAACTATAACCTAAAATATAAAAAGTACTCCCACCATTCAGTAACGGTAGTGTCCTTAATTGGAAAACTTCTTCTTCTTCTTCCTCCTCTGAGCCTCTCAGCGTGGAGTAATTGGAAAACTGATAGTATTTAAACATTTAATTGTGATGTGTACACTTTATGGTTCTACTCATTCACTAAATTAAATGCTTAGCTGATTTATCTCCTGTCGTCACCCAATTCAGCAGAGTAATTGAATTTGTAGAATTAGATGTGGTAGAGCCAAAATCCTTAGAATTAACTCTTCTCAATCAAAATCGTTTAATAGAGATTTCAAGGTTCCAAAGGTTGGAATTCAGCTGATGAAAACAAATATTTTAAAATTGCGCCTCTCTTAACATTTTTCTTGCTTACTTTTATTGATTACAACCATTCATTTTTCATGAAATTCATTCTTACTTACGTATTTGGAAACTCAAATGTACCAATCTGTACCTATGTTCAGACCAACTTTTCTTTATATTTCTCTATTTATTATAATGCTCTGACTGTGTGCTTCATGTAAATTCTATTAGTTCACCTTGTTCGGGAGATGTTTTGGGACTGGACAATTTTTTAGGGGAAAAGATATTTTGTATAAATCAATAGTAACAAGCGACACAACTATCCATATGCAATTCATAAGGATGTGATTGGATGGGGGGGGGGCTCGTCTGGTTCTCCTGTAACGTCCTTCTTTTCTCATCTTGACATATTTTTTTGTCAAGTGTATTCAGTGGTAATTAATTATACAATACATCTTCCATCAAAACATTATACTTTCATTTCAAACTGTAAAATATCTTATATGAAAACCCATGTTAATGTAATATCCAACTATTCTTTCTAATAGACAATGCTATGATAAACAAATTTTTTTGGACTTTATGTTATTTACTTACTCATTATTTATCTGGGAAAATAGATTGTTATATTTTTACTGCTTATATAAACTGTAATTTGTAAATAATGGTAAACTGAGAAAAATATTGCAGTTATCAGTGAATCGTTTTATCAGTTGAGCTAGCGCTCCTTGTGGAGTTGTATTTAAAACTTTAGATTTGTACGTTGCATCGGTTTGGCACGTTGTGTCAAGTGATTGTATTTCGAATTTTTATTGTTGGATATCTTACTGAGTTAATTTTTAAGAAGGTTATAGTTTTATTTTTTTTTCAATTGGTTTTAATTATCCTAATTTGTTTAAAAGGTAAATCAATTATTTGAATTGACCATGTATTCAATATAATTTATTATTTTATGTTAGCTATACATTTTCAGTATTATATATTTAATTTTTACTGTAGCTTTCTTTGTTTTTGATTTTTATCTCAAATAAATATTATTTTGACAGCCATATCATAAAGTGTAGTTTGAAGTACTAATTGTTAATTCATTAGTATTTTAAATTTGTGTTTAATCTTTATCAATCAGGTATGTTTTCCTTTCTCTTTGTATATTTAGATAGTGTGAGATGATATTACTAGTTCACTAGTGTCAAATTTGGTTGACAGGTGGGTCAAGATCACATGGATCACTAATTAAATCCTGGAAGTCTAGGTTTAATTAACTTCAGGAAGCATATTTGTAAAATTCCTTCCAGTACTTCATCACCTTTATTTATTCTTATTGAGGTTTCGAATCTTTTTGTCAATTTTAAAGGTTCTTAAATTTTAAATAACAGTCCATGCAACTAATTTGCATTATGCATTTTACACTTACCAGATGTTAGTTTAATATGGAAATAATAAAATTTTAATAAAGGGTCGCAATTATTGTTCTTGGATGATTATAAAGGTTCATTTTAGGGAATTTCAAATCTAAACATGTATATTATGTCCATAAGAGTCATTCCATGTTTGCATAAAGCGGTTGGATTTAGATTTTTATTTTTTTTTAGACTAAATGGTAATGATTCTCCTTCTGGGCATGACTTATTTCGCGAAATAAAGTGACTATAATATAAGTGAACTTTCATTGCTTCCTTTTCAATTAAAAAGGGCTTTGATCAGCTCTAGTAAATCCCAGCTTTTGATTTAGCTTTTGAGCCAGTTGAGGGGTTAAGATTGTGTGACAAAGTAATTTAGGAAGTTGTCTTTTTTAAGTGCTTACTCTCATTACTTGTTTTTTAACATCTGATATGCTAATTGTATAATTATTGACATTCTTTAGGTAATCCAAAATGAGTGATAATGAAGAAACAGACTCGTCAGATATTGAGAGTGGAAGTGACAATGATATGGAAGAAGATGCATTGTCCGTGAACTGTCTTTTTTGTGAGGCTGTCTCCATTTCAGTAGGGGAGTCTGCCAGTCACTGTCTCACACAACATGGCTTTGATATTAGGTACTATCTTTGATAAAATTATACAGTATATTAATTTTTAATTCAAGAGGATCGCACTACTGATAGGTCACCAATTTCTGCCAAACTTGTTATGCTGCTCCTAGTTCACAAAATATTTAACACCTGCCTGAGGGTTCCGTACAGCATATTCGAGGAGCCGAGAAATAATCATTTTATAGAATGTTTTAAAATATTTTTTTCCATCTTTGCTTCCAATGGATGTCTCTGTTATTATATACATACATACATGTCCGGTGCAACAACTCGTCACCGAGTCCGGGCCGCCTCAAGTAGTTTCCGCCAGTTGGCTCTATCCCGTGCAGCAGTCCTCCAGTCCAGCACGCCGAGAAGTGTCCTAGCATCTTCAGCCACACCATCCATCCACCTTACATTCGGCCGTCCCACTATTCTCGTTCCTACAATCTCCTCCTTAATTACTTTTTTCGGGATCTCGCCATCATCCATTCTGACCAAATGGCCAGCCCATCGAAGTCTTCCCAATTTTATGACTTTGGAAATCTCGTTTTCTTGGAAGAGCTCGTACAGTTCTAGGTTCTTTCGTCTTCTCCATGTCTCTCCTACTTTGATGGATCCATATATCCTCAATATCCCCCTTTCGAACACCAAGAGCGGCTTTTCATCCGCCTTCTTGATGGCCCAGGCCTCCGAGCCATAAATTAGTACTGGGCGGACTATTGTCTTGTACAGAATTATTTTGGTCTTCCTTGAAAGATAACGATTTTTGAAGTTTTTGGATAAGCTGTAGTAGCACCTGTTGGCGGTTATTATCCTACTCTTAATTTCTTGGGACATATCGTTTGGGGAGTTTATTTCACTTGCCAAGTAGACGAAGTTGTTGATTACCTGGAGTCTGTACTGACCTACCTCAAAGTACTCTTTGGTGTTGTTTCCTAGTCCTCCAACCTGCATACACTTTGTTTTCCGCTGGTTTACTTTTAAACCAAAGTCGACAAAGAGGTGGTAAGTCATGATCCGGTGTTCCTTACACTTCTCTAGTAGTATTCTTAGTGTGAAAAGCTGGTCTATAGTTGACCTACCTCTTCTAAATCCCGCCTGGTAGTTCCCCAATTATCTTTCCGCCAAGGGGGACAGCCGATCAAAGAGAATGCTTGATAGGATCTTGTATGCAGCATGACAGGAGTGCGATTCCTAGATAGTTTTCGCAGTCAGACTGGTCTCCTTTCTTACGTATAGGGCATATTATGGCTTTTGCCCAGTCCTCTGGCTTACGCTCCTGTTCCCAGATCGTCACTATAATGTTGTGAAGTTCCTTTCTTAGCTCCTCCCCACCATATTTCAAGAGTACTGGCTGGATCTCGTCTATCCCAGGTGCTTTGTTATTCCTTAGCTTCCTGATGGCTTCCTCTATCTCATCCTCGTCAAGGGGCTCAGTGTCGTCAACGGGAGCTTGTTCCTCTTCTTCTGGGCTTATATTTAACCAGTCTGTTAAGTGCCTCTCTGAAGTGCCGTCTCCATCTTCTGAGTATATCCTCTTTTTCTGTGAGGAGGTGGCCAGCCTCATCCTTACAGCATGTGACTTTTGGTTTGGCACGTCTGCCTTCATTTATTCTTTGGAAGAAGAGTCTGCATTCATTAGCACTACATAGGTTCTCGATTTCCTCCATCCGCTTGTTCTCCCATTCTCTTTTCTTTCTTTGGTGCAGCCGTTTCTCAGGCCTTCTCTTCTCACGATCGGTCTCATCCGTGTTCCTGGTGTGCCTTTGAACTGTTATTATATAGCGTTTCCCTTTCTAATATAAACTTTCCGCACCTAATGTAACCATTTCCAAATCAATTATGACTTTATCTAAGTAAATCGTAAACCTTATCAGGTTTTATTTAATTCATAAATAACAAGTTTTGTTCCTGTTTTTATTTAAATTTAATTATTTTAACAATTTAAAATCAGTTTAAAAGTAATGAAATAAATTTGTTTACCTTAATATCTGTGATCTAAAAAAGAAAACAAATATCGAAGGCGACATTATTTTACAGTCATTACAGAAATTCCTATAATTATTTTGAAAAAATAAAATAATAGTTAGGGATTTATTCCAACCTGAAACGGTTACAACCAGTGTTGGGCTTATTTATATTTATAAATATGAATACAAATTTATTTTTTGACTACATGCGAATACAAATAAATTTGTATTCACAGGTTTGAATATGATCATATTCCCAAATTCTTCCATAAATACAAATATATGAACTGGAAAAATTGTGAATATTTTCCAAAAATGTGAATATTCAAAATTAAATCTGTGAATATGACTGTATTCAAAAATAAAGATGTGAATACGGAAAAATTGACAAAATGGGTTGTAAATTTTAAAAAAGTTAATTATTTAAGAATACCTTTATAAATGTTTTTTTTCGGATTTCTCCATATTTGTATTCATTATTGGGTTAGCCCTTTTTGTGGAAATCATATTAACACATGATAAATTACCTGATATCAATCAAATTTAATTATTAGGTTATTTGTGATTCTGTTAATAAAAATAATATCAATATTTAGGTTACTTGCTCTGATATTATAACCTACGCCATATAATTGATAGTGGAGTAAGAATTGGATTATCTGAGGTGCTGATTATGATATAGATATAGCTGATTTTGAGATCACTTGCTTTGGTATCAATTTATTACAGCTTACTCGATATAATCAATATTAGGGTTGGGAATTGGTTAATCAGAGGTGTTCATTATGAACATGATTTCATTTTTGAGATTCTGTAGTTAGGTACCAATTTATTAAAACTTATCTAATATAATTGATATTGGGGTTGCTATTGAATTATTGAAGGTGCGATTACGAAAGTGATATCGATTTTAAGAATGTCATCAGGTATCAACTTATTACAGCTCATCTTCTATAAACGAAATTGGAGGAGGCTTTTAGGTTATTATTAGCACTAAAAATAAATATAGTATACAATTTTCGATTGCATTTGATAAATTATACCTAAGCACATACTTTAATTTGAAGTTATTTTCATTACCTTTGATACTTTATTGCTGACCCCAGCATCGATTTAATTGAGTAAGTTGCCAAGATCGATAACTGGCTAGATCATCTAAAAATTGATACCATTTTTGTACTTAACAGTTAAATAACCCAATAGACAACCATAATATCGATTATATAAAGTAAGGTATTAAAAATAGATACCAGAACATGTGATCTCAAAATCAATATTTTCAAAATCAGCACCTTAGATATCCCAGGGCATTTGATTGTTCTTTTCCTTACTATATTGCCTTGATACACGGTTGCTTTTTAGCTTTCTGTAAATAACATAACTTTTTGCCTGATATCAAACCTTTCTATACATGCCTATTTATCCTTTTTCTAGTTTATTTGCAACTACTGTGGCATAAACTTGTGTTGTAAAATAGTTGTGATGGCGAAAAAAAAATATATAATGAGGAAGATCTTTTGGAGCTCTTGGCGGGTGCTCGTGATGGGGAAACTTTTTAATTTTTAAAAAGGTTTTAACTCCACCAGTGCCGGTCCACAGTCCGAATCGAAAAGTTAGGATGTTTTTGAACGAAAGAAAGAACTTTGTGTGGATTAATTAAGCTCGCAAAACATATAAGATGCAAGAGCGTGAATGCCGTAAATGTACTCCACTAAGCGGGAATGCTCGCTGTGCCTACTAACCCACAACGGCAGACCCTCTCATGCCCCGCTACCTCTGCAGTTAAAGGGTTAAAGAACCGTGTATGTTTTATGTGTTCTAACAGTAACTCGAAATGCACATGCGCTAACTTAAGTCTGATGGTGAATTTAAATTCAGTGCCCTTGAAAACCAAATCTAGGACACTATAACAAAGAAAACTTAAAAAGTAACAGGAATAGAAGTGAGTATGTGTGACTGAAAATCTGATTGTCAATAAAGAATCAGCATTCAGCATCAGAATCAACATTCCCAAAAACCTGACAACTCTCAACACAAAGGTAACTTTGAAAATAACAGTTAATTGTGTTATCATGGTTGAAAATAAGATACTCAAATCAGAATCAGCGTCATTGACAACCTAATTTACAGAAACAACATTGCACCCAACTTCAATAGAAACGAAATGACTCACACAGAAAGTAAATGTCATTAGTTATTTAAATTTAAAAATGAATTAGAAAATTGAATGAACTATCGCTGAATCAATAAAGTACCATCACTCTTAAAAAAAATAATAAAGCATATTTAATTAATGTAACAATAAAGATTTAAAAGTAATTTTTGTTTTATTTTAAAATATTTTATCTTAATATCAATGATCTGTAAAATGAAAAAAATATCAAAAGAGAAATTATTTATAGTCATTACAGATATTAAAATAATTATTTATTAACAAAAGCAAATTAAACGTAATATTTAGGAATTTATTCCAACCTGAAAAGGGTTACAATAGATTTGGAAATGCACTCTCTCACTCTCTAGCCCTCTCTCTCTCTCTCTCTCTCTCTCTCTCTCTCTATATATATATATATATATATATATATATACAGTCAATCGTTTATAACGAACTTCAAGGGACTGGATTTTTTTGTACGTTATAGCCGATGTTCTCTTTAAGCGGTATTATCGGTTATAACGAACAGTTCGCTGTAAACGGTGTTAAACTGGTCCCTATAGTCACTTGTCTTAATTTTGGGTCTGTTAAATATTGAGCATTATCGATACATATTTTCATCTTACGTAATTTAAGTACATAATGAATCTTGCGTCAATTTAAGTGCATAATAACTAATAACAATTAAAGTACATAATAAGGTACTAAATAAACAATACTCATAATGCAAAATGTCAAAATCTTGGTATTCTAAAAATATACATTTAAAATTTTATAAAAAATTAAATTAAATTAAAAAAGATATAATGAAAAAAGGGTGAAAATAAATATTAATCGAATCCAAAATTACATACATATAAATGAGTAAGTTAAATAAAAAAATCTGTCATTCTTGCCTGTCGCCTTCCTCGTAGTTCGGCAAAAAAATTTTTTCGATTGAAGTGGAGACAACTGAGAAAGATTCTTTGACAATTACTGGAGTTTCATATTCAGTTGAACGAGATGTTTTTAATTCACAGGCAATCGTACTCGTGGAATTGACTCGGCAAACTATCCCAAACTGTTCCTCAATCGTACATATACTGTTGTCATGGCATGTTTCCGTGTATAAAGACAAGAGAGAACTGAATTGAGACACGACTGAGTGCATTGATGTAAAGTAGTGACCAACCGAAGTTTCGGTTTCGGTTTCGGCCAGTTTCGGCCGAAAAACCTGGTTTCGGCCAAAAATTGGCCGAATCTTCGGCCAGGCCGAAACTAGCTCCTGTGTCTGATATCTCCAAGAAGGAAGTAGGACTACACGATTTCAGCTTGTAAGCTCGATCTCTTTCATGGCATTTAACACCCTTGAATTTAATAGTGGGAAGTATCTGTTATTTTAGTTAATTACCATTAATTAATTTTGTTCTTGTATGTAATGGGAATCAGATGCAAAACCAATTTTTCAATCTAGGCAGTCCCCTTTCCCCCAACGGTTCACCAATAACATCCCAAAAATTTGTCTCAATTTTTACCATGAAGAAGCACGTTTTCGACCGAAAGCTATCCTATAAATTTTTAAACTAGATTAAATCCACTAACATTTTAGACCAAAACTGACTCAGTAGATTAAATATCTTCTAACATACAGCTTTACGTATTTAATAGGCCGTCATTTTGTATTCTATCTTTGTTATAGAAAGATTTACTCAATTATTTATTATTTATAGATAATAATATAAATTTTTATTAATATCAGCCTGTTATTTCAGGGTTATTTCAACTTTTAGGGCTGTACTAGTTAAGGGGGTATGGTCTAACATCCCAAGGGTTCCAGCCATACTAGAAAGGAGGGGGCCGGTATTCGATCCTATAACTTAACTAATGCACCTGTTTTACCACTCTTGTATACCAGCTCACTTATTAAATGAATAATTGAATTAGATTAGTGTTATTTTATAAGCTTATAAAGCTTTCATTGATATTATTGCTAAGCTAGACATATTACACACTTATATGTATTACATATAGACACGTAAATAATACGGGGTGGGCCAGACCCCCCCTACCGTGCACCCCCCCCCCCCCCCACATCCCTATTAATTGCATATCGTTGTGTTCCTTGTGATAAAAGATTAAGAAAAAGCCAATGTTCCCAGAAAAAAAAAGTGGCCGCACTAATCCTAAATGGCGTTCAAACATGGCGGAATGACGAATTTGATTTTAGTTAGTTTTTTTATTACTGACATGCTTAATTTCGCCATAACTGGTGTTTTATTAAAGCTAGGTAGTTCTAGATTCAGAATAAATAAACAAACGTTCTAAAATAATTAGTCTTGACAACATAAAATACCTTTAAAGTCAATTTTTTCAAGTCACTCGCGTAAAAGTTAAAATTCCAAGTTAATTTGTGATTAAACGGCTATCGTAAACGAAAAACGCCCTAAATAAAACATCTGGAGCAATTATTCTTCTTTAAAAATCAGTGGTCAAATTTCAAAATATATCAACTAGTTTTGTAGAAAACGGACCTTAGCGGCGAAAAGGCGCCAATAACTCGGGCGCATCCAGTCCTCTGCCACATCGTTCAGTTCTCATGCACGATATAATTACAGCGGGTTTAGGATATTATTTTGAATGTATAATCGAGCCTATGCAACTGCAAGTTTTTAATTGTCAGGAATAATTAATATAAACTTTTTTTTTTTTTTAATATATTTAAATCTGATTAATAAAGGATATAAATATGGTAAATAATCATGAATTAGTCTCAGATTGCACATTATCTAAACCTCACTTATGTTTACATAAACTGGTTATCTTGAAATGAAATAATAATGTTCTCATAGTAGTAGTTGGGTTACAGATACTGGCATCTGTTCATTCGTGAAATTTGAAATAAATGCATTTTTGCAAAGTATTGATTATTTATAGATTTAAAAACAATCAAAATAAAAAAGATAAATACAAAGTTCTGTTGATATGTAGAAATTATTCATAATACAATTTAGGAAGTATATACCAAACACAATTTAATAGCTCACAACTATTAATGAATTAACAGTTACACGATTTGTATATATATATATATATATATATATATATATATATATATATATATATATATATATGATTAATTTAAAATTAAACCACAACTGGGGAGGAAAACCAATTAAAACATGTAACTATCATCATGCATTTAATGGTCTATAATCCAGGAAGTTGTGGCCTTTTTCAGTTTCTTGCATATAACTACACATCAAAAAGTTTACTTTCTCTTTTTTTTTGGAAAAAGGGTATACTAATACAAATAAAATGAAATATTTGAAGTTGAAATCGGATTATTTATTTAGCCAAATTCGAACATCAAAGATCGGTAATTTTTACCATTTTGGTAGAAACTCATGTTCCAACGCCTATAACACGACAACATGTACTCTAAATGAAAAATGTTATGGATAAAAGTTTTAGGACATTAAATTTAGCATAAAATAAGGCCATTTATTTTGAAATTAACTCATTTCTGCGTAGAGATATAAATGAAAACGTGAAAGTTTTCGTAGCACTTAATTCCTTCTTTTTGTGAAGCCTATGGGGAAATGATAACATATTCACAGGACTAACTATTTAGGTGGGATTATTTTATGCTAAATTTAATGTTCTAAAACTTTTATCTGTAACATTTTTCATTTACAGTAAATATTATCTTTTTAAAGGCGTTGGAACATGAGTTTCCACCAAAATAGTAAAAATTACCGATCTTTGATGTTCGAATTTGGCTAAATAACTAATCCGATTTCAACTTCAAATATTTCATTTTATTTGTATTAGTATACCCTTTTTTAAAAAAAAAAAAAAAAAAGAGAAGGTAAACTTTTTGATGTGTAGTTATATGAAGGAAAGAAGATGTAGTTAAAAGAATGAAGTAAGCGCTACAAATACTTTCACGTTTTCATTTGTATCTCTACGCAGAAATGAGTTAATTTCAAAATCAATGGCCTTATTTTATGCTAAATTTAATGTCCTAAAACTTTTATCCATAACATTTTTCATTTAGAGTACATGATGTCGTATTATAGGCGTTGGAACATGAGTTTCTACCAAAATGGTAAAAATTACCGATCTTTGATGTTCGAATTTGGCTAAATAAATAATCCGATTTCAACTTCAAATATTTCATTTTATTTGTATTAGTATACCCTTTTTCCAAAAAAAAGAGAAAGTAAACTTTTTGATGTGTGTGTAGTTATATATGCAAGAAACTGAAAAAGGCCAGATGTCAGTGTCTGTAACCTAACTACTACTATGAGAACATTATTATTTCATTTCAAGATAACCAGTTTATGTCAACTTAAGTGAGGTTTAGATAATGTGCAATCTGAGACTAATTCATTATTATTTATCATATTTATATCCTTTATTAATCAGATTTAAATCTATTAAAAAAAAAAAAGTTTATATTAATTATTCCTGACAATTAAAAACTTGCAGTTGCATAGGCTCGATTATACATTCAAAATAATATCCTAAACCCGCTGTAATTATATCGTGCATGAGAACTGAACGATGTGGCAGAGGACTGGATGCGCCCGAGTTATTGGCGCCTTTTCGCCGCTAAGGTCCGTTTTCTACAAAACTAGTTGATATATTTTGAAATTTGACCACTGATTTTTAAAGAAGAATAATTGCTCCAGATGTTTTATTTAGGGCGTTTTTCGTTTACGATAGCCGTTTAATCACAAATTAACTTGGAATTTTAACTTTTACGCGAGTGACTTGAAAAAATTGACTTTAAAGGTATTTTATGTTGTCAAGACTAATTATTTTAGAACGTTTGTTTATTTATTCTGAATCTAGAACTACCTAGCTTTAATAAAACACCAGTTATGGCGAAATTAAGCATGTCAGTAATAAAAAAACTAACTAAAATCAAATTCGTCATTCCGCCATGTTTGAACGCCATTTAGGATTAGTGCGGCCACTTTTTTTTTCTGGGAACATTGGCTTTTTCTTAATCTTTTATCACAAGGAACACAACGAATGCAATTTATAGGGATGTGGGGGGGGGGTGCACGGTAGGGGGGGTCTGGCCCACGTACTGAAAGTTTCGGTTTCGGCCCGAAACTAGGTTTATGGCCGAAATTCGGTTTCGGTTTCTGTTTTGGCTAAAATTTTGGTTTCAGTCGGACACTAATGTAAAGTAAACAAAACTTTTTTTTTTTATCATTTCGTAGAACTTAGTCTTGAAATGTACGCTGTAAGCGACATTTTAACTGCTGCTGTTCCAAGAAAATGTTCGCTCTAACCGACCTGTTCATTATAACCGATGTCCGTTGTAAGCGATATTAATGCTTTTTTTCTGTATGTTATTTCATGGGGCCGATTATTTTGTTTGTTGTATCCGATTGTACGTTATAGCCGGTGTCGTTATAAACGACTTAGACTGTATATATGTATGTATATATAATTTGTATCTCTTTATAATTAGGTATACATTTCTTAGATAGATTTATTTAGAAAGTCTAAAGTTCATTAAAATATACAGATAAAGCATTTACATACTGTTAATCCACATACAGTTAACAGTTTCTGAGAAATAATTAGGAGTGGTTCCCTTCATTATGATTTAAAATAACATTAAATTTAACAATAAAAATAAGTAATTAGATGATCAATTAAATTACAATTACATTTAAAAAAATACAGTTCTTATAATTGACCGTTCTGAATATTCCACTATATATTTTAACAATATCGAACATTTACACCATTGCACATTTGATAATTTTTATTAGGCAATGTTTAAAGCTGTGTCTGTATTTCTATATATTTTTTTCTTTAGGACTTTCATTATGAAGAGAGTTTCATCCCATTATGATCTTATCAAGCTTATTACCTACTTGAGACAGATGAAACCCACAGTTCAAGAGTTAGAGGCTGCTGATGAAACCAAGCCTTGGACCTCAGATGATTATCTCATTCCTGCCTTTCCAGATGATCCTTGGTTATGGGCCGATGATGGCCTTGTTATTGATGATGATGATGACATGGAACCTAAATATGTAAATGCAGAGAATGGTGTGGTTACTCTTTCGAAAGAACACTTTAATGAATTACAGGTAGTTATCATTACATTGATAGTATACATGTCATCACAATTTTTTATTTAAAATTAAAAGGAATCAATATTATTGTATATTTTGTTTAAACTGATGACATCCTTTCCACCTTGCTGAGCTGTCTTAGTATTTTTTTTCTAGATAAATTGAGCTGTAGGTAAACTTACTTATATGGAGTAGTGTGAATTTAATCATCACTGACATCTGAGCCCACTCATGCTTTAAATCCCACTGAATGCATATCGTATCTAGCTGCTAGAAGTAGTAATATATGTTCTCTAAGGCTAACTGTATGGCACTAAAGACCTGTGCCGCCTCAACAACTTTTCCCTACTCCTCCTATCGGCTGCCATTGCCTCCATATTCTTACACGCATTTTCTGGAGATCTCCCTAAAGATCATCCATCCATCTCAGATTTTGTCTCGCTTTTGATTTTTTCCTCCTTGCTTTCCTTCTTGAGACACACCAGGATTCTGCTTTTGTCCATGCACTCCACATGTCCAATCTATTTCATTAGAAAACAACATTAGATTTTTGATGCAGCTGACCTGGGTTCGATTCCCGGCCATGGTCTAAACTTTTGTTTTCTAATTACAGTAGAGTCTCGGTAATCCGAACTAATGATTGCACACGCTGATAAGGATTAGCGAAAATTCGGATTAGTGGAACATAGAAAAAAAAAGTACATTAAAGATTATACATATGCATTTGCATGTATGTATTTAAAAACTGAACAACAATGCTGATCAATGAACGATGAGCAATGAAAGAAAACAGAAACTAAATGTATATTAACTTTTCTATTAATCAAATATATTTTATAATGCTATTATGAATTTTATAATGCTAGAAATTACACTTAATGATACAGGACTACATCATAATGATAAACTAATGTTTTATTTTTTAGAATAGTAGTCCATTATCGTTTTCTGTTTTGATTGCGCAATTTTGAGACTCATTGCATGCGATCGAAGTTGACGAAGTTGCATTACCTGATGTAATGGTATATTGTTTTCTGACGCCCAATCCAGACATTTATTAAGACTTTGAACAGCATCAGAATGTGTCACAACAGTTTGCCATTCACATTGCTCCTCTTGGTCCTCATCGTTTCTTCCATCTTCCACAATTCGCTGGACAATCTCGTCATCAGTTAAAAATTCATCCACGTCATTTTCATTTTTACCGACAGCCCACTCTCTGGTTTCGTCTTCTGTAACCTCTCCTCCTTGTGATATTTTACACAACAGATTAGTAATAGATTTAATATTCTCCCCGGTTTCTTCATTGTCGACTTCTTCCAAAGCATTATTACCAATATGGCCTTCAGGGACCAATAAATGTGATAGCTCTGGCCATAATTTCTTCCATGAGGCTTCTATTAGTTTTGTGGATACTGAATTCCATGCTTCAGCAAGGTTAAAAACCACATCTTTCAAATTAACTGATTTTAGAGATGTTAATACGTCCTTATCCTCAGATAAAATTTGCATCAATAGTTTTTTTCTATAATGAATTTTGATACATTGTAGGACCTGTTGGTCCATCGGTTGAGTAAGAGGAGTGCAGTCCGGAGGTAAAAACATTGTCATGATGTTCCCGTCGTCAGTTTTCAGGATTTCCTCGTCTAGGTGACCTGGGGCATTGTCAAGGATTAATAATGCTTTTGGCGTAATATTAAGTTCTAAACTTTTTTTTTTTCACTGATGGGACAGAATCTGTGAAAAACCACTCTGTGAACAAAGCCCCATCAACCCAAGCTCTTTTTTGTGCTTTGTAGATTACAGGTAATGGACTAGATTTAAAGGCTCTTGGTTTTTTTTGATTTACCAATAACCAATAAATTTAACTTGTGACTGCCACTTGCATTAGCACATGGCATAAAGGTTACCCTCTCCTTACTTATTTTATGCCCTGGGGCTGACTCCTCATTGTTGTGAGCTAAGGTTTTCTTTGGCAAGACTCTCCAAAATAAACCGCTCTCATCAGCGTTATAAACTTGATGAGGACTCAAATTCAACTTTCTATAGTTTCCCTCAGCTTCTTTTTAAATAGCTCAACAGCTGTAAAGTCACTGGATAATTGTTCCCCAGTAAGTGCTAATTGTCGAATACCATGCCATTATTATTTATCAAGCCAACCAATGCTGGCTTTAAAGTCGTTATTTTTATTTATTTTTTGATAAAACATAATTGCTTTCTCGCGTAAAATTTCCCCAGAAATTGGGGTTCCTTTTGCTCTCTCTTGAAGGAACCATGTAAAAAGAGCTGTTTCCATAACAGGATAATCACTTGATTTTAATGTCTTTCTCTTACCTGGGCCTTGATCTGTTGAAGATACAAACTTTAGAATTTCTTCCCTTTTTTTTTTTAATGTCCGTTACAGTGGATTTTCCGATTCCGAAATTACTAGCAATGGTTGTGGCGGCTACTCCGGAATCTAATTGATCTATAATTTTTGACTTATCGGCAAGCGACAGGGTTGTGTGCTTTCACTTAGACATGCTGGTAACGTTAGTTTAACACAATGACAATAATAGGGATATTCCGAACAGACTGAAATCCCGAACTGAACTGAGCGATACTACCCTATACTAGACCGACTTCCGCCGGCACTTCCGAGAAAATTAAATAGCAATGGATAAAGTTCAGTTCTGAGAAGTGGCGAGTCTACATTTCCCTCCTGTGTTTTGGATTCTAAGGAAAACTCGACAAAAGATCTATGTCACGAATATTTTTTTTTTTTTTACAATTAAAAAAAATAAACCTGATGCCAGTTCGGATTACTGGGAATTCGGATTAGAGTGGGTTCGGATTACAGAGACTCTACTGTAATTAGATTTTTACTTTCACTTACGTATATATGAAATATATAGTAAGGGAAAGTATTGCGGTCGTGAAAAATTTCGACTTCCGGTTTTCAACAGAAATACACATTTTGGGGTCCCCTGAGCAAAAGTCCTGCGAAATGGTCTGTGTGTATGTGTTTCTGTGAACAGACTAGCTCAAAAACTATTAACCGTATGAACATGAAATCGGGTATTTGGTTTATGTATTGGGTTGGGGAAAAAGTAATTTCGGTATATTTAATGTTTTTCAAAGCGAATTTTTTTATATAAATTTCAAATACTAATCAATATTTGTAATATTGTAAATAGATGTATGAAAAATGACTGTTCAATTTAAATCTGTTTTATATTTTACAAAGAAATTAAATAATTTTTGTAACTATTTTAAATAAATTAATGTAAAATTATGTTGTTTTTTTTGGATATTTCCTTTTATCTAGGAAAGAAAAAAAAACAATAGTAATTAGTTAATGAAAATTTACCTATGCGAGAGCTAACTTGAGCGCGAGGGCAACGAGTTGGCGACAGTGGTGGTTCCTGGTGGGGTCGGAGAAAACCCTCCCCCCCTCCCTAATCTATAGTCTTACCTAATAAAGATTTTTGGACTGATTACCTATGCGAGATCTAATTAGTCACGAATAAAAAGCCATATTAATTAGGGTTTGAAAATTTAAGTTCGCGAGAACTAACTAGAGATTGCATTGACAAAGTTGGTCGCGGTAGTCAGGGAAGGGGGGAAATGGGTGTATATAATGTAGAGTAGGGGGGCCAGTACTGAAGTTTGTTTGATGTTTTTAGTTTAGTTAGTCAAGCCCCACCCTCCTCTCCCCCACCACTACACCACATAATAAAGACTTTTTTATATTTACCTTTGCGAGAGGTAATTAGCTTGGAAAAAAAAAAAAAACCATAGTAATTAGTTAAGGAAAATTTACGTGTGCAAGAGCGCGAGGGCAACGAGTAGGCGATAGTGGTGGTTCCTGGTGGGGTCGGAAAAAACCCACCCCCCTCCCTAATCTATAGTCATACCTAATAATGATTTTTGGACTAATTACCTATGCGAGATCTAATTAGTCACGAAAACAAAGCCGGATTAATTACGGTTTGAAAATTTAAGTTCGCGAGAACTAACTAAAGCTCGCATTGACAAAGTTGGACGCGGTAGTCAGGGGATGGGGGTAAATGTGTGCCGTTTTGATCCATGAATTTTTGTCATTTTTTCGGTAAAACTATTATACCATCACTACAGAAGTTCTGTGCTTTCTGGACGAAAAACTGAACCAAGTGATTTGCCCAAGACTTTTTTGATTCCAGCTTTACACCATTAAGAGAGTTCTGAAGAGAACGAAGCAAATGACAGTCAGACGGTGTAAGGTCCCGGCTATATGGTGGATATATGGATGCATCAAAACTTCCCAGCCAAACGATGACCTTCTGGAATCGCCATTTTCAAAGCGCAATAACGTTTGACTGAGTAAATGAATGACACTGTGTTGATATATGGAATATTCTATGGACTGTGACCTTTTAAACGTGGAATATTATGGTTTCACTTAATAAGGATTACAAGCGATAAGTGACTTTGATAAGCGACTATTGGGATGAACCGAAATTACTTTCTCCCCAACCCGATATATACCCGCGATGTGACAGCAAAAATTTCATTGATATTGGTCAAATGGAGGGGGTACTTTATTTTACAACTTCCAATTTTTACGTTTTTTTTTTTTTATTTTCTCAAAAACGGCCCTAACGATATTGATAAAACTGGGTATTTGATGTAAGTATATGCCCGCAATGTGGCAGCAAAAATTTCATCAAAATTGATCAAAGGGAGGGGAACTTTATTTCATAACTTTTTTTCCCCAATATTTACGTTTTTTTCAATTTTCTCAATAACAGCTTTAAGATTTCGATCAAATTCGTCATGTTTAATGAAAATCAAGTCTTCATTAATATCAGGTAAGCTTTATCCTTTTAAAATGTTCTGAGGGGGCTTAAATGGGGAAGGTTTTTTTTTTTTTTGTTTTTTTCTATAAAGTACCTTTGTTTTTGTTTATGTGGAGAAATTAACTGTCTCTTGTTACACCTAAAAATAAGAAATGGCTAAATATGAAATATGAAAAAAAATCAAGTAAACATAGACAGGAGAAAAAAAGAAAAATATTCCGTCAACTCATAAACCACGTTGAGCCCACGCATGCGCAGACCATTGTTTATAATAAGCCGTTCTTTTGATTTAATAGAAATTATTTGTTTGATGGTAACTAAATGAAGGTTTAAACAACTACATAGAGAATTATAAAACCAGACGACTTGGAGTATTATGCTTGCATTGCCGAATTATCGCAAGTAAAAACTTTTATTTAATAATAAAAAAAATTAGTGTACTTTAGAGAGCAAATACAAACAAAAATAAGTAAATGAATTTGAAAAAATGTGTGACTTTGAGAATTGGCATTTAACAAAACACGTCAATTTCTAATCTAAGTAAGTTGGTAAGTGAAAGTTGTGTGTAGCGCGCATCACACCAGATTTTTCTAAGATCGAACTGTCTCAGTATCATACTGTCTTTGGCACTTACAGAGGGAGAGAGAGAGAGAACTCTACTGTTCGAGGTGTATACCATCCTCAAAGGGTTAAGAACAATAGAAATAGAGAACAAATACAAAAAATACTATTATAGAACTTATTAAGAAATGTCATCATATTTCATAACAGAAAGGAAAGAGACAAGCTTCTGACCTGATCAGGATTATGTCAGGGTAATCTGTTAACCCCTCTTTGGTTTATCCTTTTGTTGGAAGTGATATTTTGGTTTGAGAGATCTTACGTTGGGAAAATACAGATGTAAATTTAATAAATAATTGCAACTTATATCTTGCTGATAACATTATGTTCTTTTCAAAGACATTCAGCAAGAATTGGAAATACTCAAGCACTTGTATGAAGGAATTGCTCTCTATCCATATATGAAAATATCAGAGTAATGACGATTAGGGAAAAAGAAGTTATCAAAATATAACAACCATACCTTAGGATAAATAAAGAATTTGTTTATTTAGGACAGCTGGTGTACTTTTCAGATAGAGCAACGAAAGAAGCTCAGAGGAGAGCTGCAACAAGTTTTTGGTCAATCAGAGGACAAGCAAATCTGCATCATCACCTATTAAAACTCAGTCTTCTAATTTTTCTGCCTGATATATGTTTGTTAACACAATTACACCATCTGCCTGAATCACATGACACCCTACTTTCATCAAGTGAGTTATAAAGAGAAACATTAATTGCATTTTACTGCAATTAAGGTGATGTAAAATCACCTTGTTCCTAAGATCACCTACCTGAATGTCCGTTTATAGCTTTATAGTTGTGAGGCAATGTACAGAGCATATTCTTATATGCTGTCTCTCTTTTGTGTTGCATGGTTGTTTGTTAGCTATTGAAGTCCACAAATATTTTGTGAATGTGCAAAGACATAGTCGTCTTTCCTTTTAAATTATGCTAATTTTAAATACATAAACTAGGTAGTAATTAGTTAAGACCTTAAATAGTAAATATTTCATTGTATAACTTAAGTTAAAGTGTTGATCTTTTTTTATAATCCTTTTCATACTGGCTGTTAATTATCTTTATTTATTGTCTAAAATTGAAACAATATTTTAAATTGATAATTAATTAGTTATCTTGATTATAGGAGAAAAACCAGAAGCTTGAACACATGTTGAGGGAGCAGGAAAAAAAAATGGATGCTCTCAGGATGTTGCTCCAGGAAGAACCTGAGATTAAACATAGAAAAATAGAGAGTTATGTTGATAATTATTTTGATTCCTATTCAGGTTTAGATATTCATCGAGAAATGTTAAATGATAAATCTCGTATGGAAGCATATCAAAATGCTATTAATTCAAATTTCTTTAAAGGAAAAGTTGTTCTGGATGTTGGATGTGGTACTGGCATATTATCTATGATGGCTGCCTCAGCAGGAGCTGCAAAAGTAAAACCATATTTAATTTCTATGTTATTAACAAAAAAACATTGATTTTATTTCAATTATGCAAAATATGATTTAAAATTTCTCCTTTGAAGTATAAGGGTATTTCAATTTTTAAAAACAGTTATATTTTATATAGATACTCCTTCAATGCTTCAAACAATTTAATTTTTATCAAATCATCTGAATTAAATCAGATTTTTGATCACCATCCCATATTATATAAAATTCAAAAACATTTTGGCCCTTTCTCACTTTATTTTGTTTTAATTTTCTTTGATAACAATTGTTAATATCTAATAATAAATGTTGATAATAATTCACGATGTATTAATAATCAAACAGTAGAGGATTGATAATCATGAACACTGATCATAGTAGTACCTAGAGGTGACTTAGGCCAATAAGAAATGTGCCTCCTCCTAGTGACCCACCACCGTTAAGTTCCTTCCTCAAACCTTATATTCTCTCATTAATAGACAACGGATATATCAACCTAGAGTATGTTATTTCTCACTCTATTTTTTGCTTTGCTGTCATTTTTAACAGTATTCATATACAAAAATTCTCTTAACTTCAACAAATAATTTTCACATTTATACTTAGTAATCTATATACCTAAATAAGGTATATTTAGAATAAGTGCTTATTCATATTGAATTTGTTTTTATACCTATATTATTGTGTTATTATAATTTTAATCAGAGAAATAGAAATTTAGAATAGTTTTAGTTTTAATTAATTGTTATTACATGCATTGTGATCTATTGAGACAATAACCATAATAAAAAGTGTACAGTTTAGGAAGAATAAAGTTTGAAAATCGTTATACATTGTTAAGAACAACTTCGCTCGACTCTGATTTCTAGTGACCACTTTAAGGAGGATTATAAGGATAAATCTTCTCCTTTTTGAAATATTAGCACACAATTTGCCACTTCATCAATATTTTCACTTACAACATTAAAATATTTAACTAATGGCATCTCTTATACTGTTAGGAATACAACAAACTGATTTAGAAATAACCTCTAAAACCTTGGAAAAAACAAAATGTAAATTAATTGATTCATGAATGAAATCAAGGAATGTTAATAACAATTAGGAGTTTTCAAAGTTCAAAATCTTTAAAACAAAAGAACCAAAAATTAAAATTATCCCATTTAAAAGATGCCATTAAAAAATTAGACCGTTAATGAATTTTCACTACGATCTTACATTTTTTAACATCTAATGTCATTAAATGTAGATAGATAATCATGGAAACTGGTTTATCTATGCAATGCAAATATACAAAAAAAAATTGTTTAGAATTAAAAAATACTTCCGAGATCATAACCAAATAAGATTTTACAGAAGATTAAAAAAATAATTAATTTCACAGATCAGTCTTTTTGTAGTAACTACTAATAGAATAACAGACATCCAATAATAGTTTTTATTCAACAAATTTAATACTGAGTATTACTTGTTTATTTCATACTTTGTATTATTTTGATCAAGTTCTTATTAGTAACATTACTATATCTATAATAAAAATTAATTTATTCTCTCATCCGTGTAATTAACTTGAAAGCTAGACTATAAAAGAAGAAACTGTATGTAGAATGTGGCAGTACTGGGCGAAGTGAGTAACCAGATGGAGGGGTGGCCCTCCACAGTGGGCATGTCATCTCTAGCTTCTATACTTTGTGATCATTAATGTTTGTTATCTGATTATTCATTTATCAGGCATAGGTTCTTTTTTCTCTAATAACATAGAAATAAAATAACATCTAATTAAAATTTTACAATTTTAACATATGGGCAAATGACAATTATTTAAATATGCCTCTATTGCTTATTCAGTTTGATATAAAAATGAAATTGTAATGTACCATAGCAGTATTTAAATTAACGTTATAAATGATAAAAGTATCTATTAAATTTTAAGATTGCTGGGTTGGTAGATATTTAATTAACATTATTTAAAATATAATTAGCATAAACATAAAATCAAATAGTCTTTTTGCAAAAATGCCTGATTGGTTTACCCTTTTTTTTTTTTTTTGGAGGCAAGTGCACCGCGGCCCATATGGGCCTATTGTGCGCCTAAATTCTTGCCTGGGTTCCAAGCTGCCCTAGAGGCTAATTTTGAGAACCTAAGTAAACTTGAGTAGGCTGCTTGGGTTGATTACCTCATGCGCCTTGGGGTCAGTGATGCGGTCCAGGCCAAACAGCCTGAATCTAAGTGCTGCGAGTCTGTCACAGAGGCAGACTATGTGAAAGGCTGTTTCACGCTCTTTCTCGCAGTATCGACAAATTGGTGATGCCGCCAGTTTGAGCCTGTACATATGACTTCTAAGCTTACAGTGTCCGGTGTAAATAGCTGTAAGTCTTTTAATAGCTTTCCTGTCAAGATTCAGAATTTCGTCGCTCCTCTTGGCAGAAGGACTCTCTAGGAACAATTTGGAATGTCGTAGGTTTTGCGTCATCCAAAATTGTTTTCTTTTTGCTCCATAGATCTCCTCTATCCTCCTTTTGGCAGAGCTTTTGCTGATGCCACACACCGGTTCGGGAGTGATAGGTTTGATGTTGGATCCTTTCCTGGCTAGAGTGTCTGCATTCTCATTTCCTGGTATGCCAGTATGGCCTGGCACCCATTCTACATTCACTCTGTTGTTATTTGCTAGGATGTTGAGTCTCGTTTTGCACTCCCATACAACCTTGGAATTAATGTCTATGTTATTGAGTGCACCCAGTGCAGCTTGGCTATCTGTGTAGATAGTGATTGTCTTCCCAAACAGTTGTTCCCTCAACAGTTCAAAGGCGCAGTGGCTGATTGCCAGCACCTCTGATTGGAAGACGGTGGTGAATTTGCCCAATGAGGCATATGTACCTTCCTTGGGTTTGTCCCTCCTCCAGATGCCTGCACCCGACCCGTTATTGGTGAGTGAGCCATCTGTATAGCAGCATATGCCATTGTTTGGTATATGTGATGTGTTGACCTTTTTACTGGTATTAAAGTTGGTTTCCAATGAGCCCCTGATCTGAATGTCAGAAAACATGGATAGGAGTTTATCCTTTTCAAGCTCTTGGAATATCTTCCAGTGTCCCCAATTAGTTTGTACTTTTGAGGTTAAATTTAGCTTTACGATTCTGTAGCAGGCCTTTAGGGCTTGCGCTTCCACCTCCATGTGCAGTGGGGCTAGATTTAACATCAGTTCCATGGTGGCGGTGGGTGTAGTTTTCATAGCCCCAGTTGTCATGAGGCAGGCTAATCTTTGCAGTTTGTTCAACTGAGTTTTATTTCTGCTTGTCCCTGCCTTGTGCCACCAGACTAGGGAAGAGTATAACACCATGGGTTTAATGGCCATGGTGTATATCCAAAATGTCATTTTGGGCTTTAGTCCCCAGTCTTTGCCTATTGCCCTCTTGCAGGCCCATAGACACTTCAGGGCTTTGTTGGTCGTGTGTTCCACGTGTTTAGCCCAATTGAGTTTGTTGTCCAGCATAACGCCAAGGTGCTTGACTGTTTTGCTTTGGCTCAGCTGGACTCCCTCAATTTTTGGTAGTTTGATGGCTATTTTTCTCTTCGAGCTGAAGATACAAATGCTTACTTTCTGTGGATTAATATTAAGTCCATTATTCTTGCACCAGTTCGTTATGATTCTGGTTACGTTGTTTAGGAGGTCAGATAGGACATTTTGATGTCTACCTCCAACTAGGACTGCTATGTCATCAGCATATCCCTGTGCATAAAAGCCTGAGGTGTTTAGTTTTGTCAATAGTGAGTCCACTACTAAGCACCACAGTAGCGGGGATATCACTCCACCCTGAGGACATCCACCTTTGGGTTTGATTAGTATTTTTCTGAATCCTAGTTCAGAAATTATTAGTCTTTCCCTCAGCATGGTCATAATCCATCTGACGGAAACTTCATCAATTTTCCTCTCCAACAGGGTTTTCTCAATCACTCTGTGAGGAGTTCTGTCGAAGGCACCTTCTATATCGATGAATGTGCCTATCGTGATTTCTTTGTGGTCCATAGATTTTTCAATTCTAGAGACTAAATTGTGTAATGCCACCTCGCAGGATTTTCCTGCTTGGTAGGCAAATTGATTTTCATGTATTGGGTATGTGCCCACAAGTTGTTCCCTCACGTGCCTGTCAACCATTTTCTCCAGTGTTTTCATTAGGAAGGAAGTCAGGCATATGGGTCTGAACGCTTTGGCGCTGTCATAGGTCCCTTTTCCGGGTTTTGGTATATAGCAGACCTTGGATACTTTCCACTCATGTGGTAGGTATCCTAGCGCTAGGCTCCCTCGTAGCAACTCTAGGAGGTAAGGTCTGAGTATGTGTAGTCCCCTCTGTAGGAGGGCTGGTAGTATGCCATCGATTCCAGCTGACTTGTATGGGGCCAGTGTGTTAACTGCCCATGTAAGTTTGTTGCTGGTAATGATAGCCTTTGCCTGTCTCCACCTCGCATATCCAGCATCCCGTTCGTGGTGCAAGGTGGCGGGCTCAGCTGTGCTGATTATTTCACAGTCCGGGAAGTGGGTCTTCGCCATGGCCACCAGTGTCTCCACCTCATTAGTGGTGAATCCCTCAGGAAGCCTTAGCGTGCCCAACATACCCCGTTCCGAATATTTGTTGATTATTTTATTAACGCGGCTTGTTTCTGAGATGCTGCTTATTTCAGAGCAGAAATCTCTCCAAGCCCTGCGTTTTGCTCTTCTGACAGATTTATGGTATTCAGTTAGGGCCTTCCTGTACTCAGTCCATCTGCCAGAGTTCTTGGAGGCATTAAACAACCTTCTAGTAAGGGTTCTTTGTTTTTGCAGTTCATTGCTCCACCAGGAAACTTTCCTGTTGGATTTCTTTTTCTTTAGCGTGCAGCTGCTATGATAGGACTTGATCATAGCATCTGTAAGTGTGGCGTTCAGGCAGTCTAGCTGCCATGGATTGTTAATTCTATTTGGACAATCAGTTAAGTGTGTTTCAAGGTTAGTGCAGTAGGTCTCCCAGTTAGTCAGTCTGGGGTTCCTATATTCAGCTGCATAACCGTTGCTGTTCAGTAGGTCAAATCTAATGTACCTGTGGTCTGAGCACGTCTCTTCGTCTGAGACGTGCCAGTCCACAATGTACCTACTGATTGGTTTAGTGGCTAATGTTATATCAATTGCTTCCGATCTTAACCTATTGAAAAACGTTGGTTTGTCCCCGCTATTCAAAATGTCAAGATCATAGTTTATGATAAATTCAAGAATTTGCTCACCTCTTTGGTTGGTGTTAGTGCTGCCCCAAATATGGTGGTGGGCATTACTGTCGAGGGCTGCAATGAGCTGCTGCTCACCCGTAGCTTCTCTGACTCGCTCCAGCATTGCTGTGGGCTCCTTATCCTCATAGGGCAGGTACCCAGCCAGCAAAGTGATGGATTTGTTTGAGCTCCCTTGGGGAGTGTATATGGCTGCTGCAGAATCTCTGGAACAGATTTGCCAAAGAGGCAGCAGTTTTAATTCCTTTCTATAAAGGATGCATGCTCTAGGGTTGTCAGTCACAGAGATAATATTATATCCCGACATATTCAGCCCTTTGAGCTTGCCTTTAAGAAGGTAAGGCTCTTGAATAAAGATTATATCAATATTCTTACCTTTTATGTATTGTTGTAACACTCCACTTGCTGCTATGCAGTGGTGGAGGTTAATCTGCAGCAGCTTCATCAGATTGTTAGTTGGTTGTGCCAGGGGGCCCGTCCCGTGGCGACAGTGGTGGCTCGGGTCCACCAGCCGGTCCAACGCTTGTTGGGCCTTTTGGCTTTCCCCGTCCTCCCACCGTCTTCCACAAGTCAGGGCCTTCCTCAACTGGACACTCAGCAGCTTCTGATGGTGCCTGTGGGTTGGCTAGTTCTTCCTGATGAGCCTTTTCACTAGCCTTGGGCTTTGCCCCGCCACAGGTGATCATTTCAGCAGGAGTGGGTTGAGCCGGTAGAACCATCTCCTCTTGCTTTCTTTCCGGCTCTTCCGTCACCTCCATGGGCGTGCTCTTCTGGGTAGCCAGTTGAGCCTGTTCTGCCGCACTGATCATCGGTCTGAAGGTGACTGTTTTCATGCCACAGCCTACCTTCATCCCTCTGGTCTTGAGGCTCTCCATGCTGTATTCGGGTACCCTCATAATTATGAAGGAACCCTTGTCCATTTCCTTGGAATAGTGCAGCCTCCACTCCTTGATTCCATCAACTGCCCTATTCTGGATCTGGATCCTTTTAAGCAGGACGTCCTCGGCAGGCACCTTTCCTGGAAAGAAGGCTCCAACCTTGACCGTCCTGGTCAGCTCCCTGACATCGCCCGTCCTTAGGGTAAGACCCTCTTCCAGAACAATGCCAGGGATAATTTTATCCAGCCATTCCTTTGTTGCTGAGTCCAGGCAGGAGACGATGCATGCACCCTTGTTGAAGCTTGCGCCATCAAACAGAGGGTGGTAGTCTCCGTCGATGTCTAGCTCGTCAACTCTGCCCGTAATCTCGTCCTGCAAGGTTTCGCAGTGGTCTCTTGTCAGCTGAATGTGCGGATAACCCATCGGTATCACCGCCACCAGCTGTCCTTTGGCCGCCATAGCGTAGTTTACAGCAGACCTCTTGGTTTCCCTGGGTTTCTTTGCCACAGGTGCAGAGGTTCCAGGTGACACTCTAGGTCTTTTGTTTTGGGTCTGTAATGTAGGGTTTGGCCTCTGAGGCCCTGCAGTTTTACCTGCGGGCCTGTTTGGCTGTGCCCTTGTGTTTTGAGTTTGTGTGTGTCCGGAGGGTCTCCCCTTCTGCCCAGCGGCTTTGTTGGCCGGGCCAGTCCTGGCCCTTGCCTCCATAGCCGCAGGCTTCTGGGGGGTATCCCTGCCGGGAGTAGGATGGCCCAGCTTGGGCGCCCTTCCCTCAGTTGGAGCAGCTTCGTATGCCGGGCCTGGTTGGGCCCTTGCATCCTTGGCTGTCCTTCCTCGGGCGGGCACCACAGTAGCTGGTAGGTTGTAAAGGATAGAGGCTTTTGCCTTTCTCCTGTGGCGCCTCCTCACATTCTTCAGGTTCCTCGACGTGGCAGCATGACCGCCGTCCGTCTGGTCCCCGCTTGAATATGAGTGGCTTGGTAAGTGTATTTGTGAGGGGGCCTGTGAGGCTGCAGCTACAAGAGCTGCATGCTCCGCCAGGGCTCCCCTGAATGTGCTGTGTTCTTGAAGCCTTTCGGCTTCGTCGTTGAGCGACTTCAATAGGGGTCCTAATGAAGCCTCATCTAGGGTGTCGGGTTCCGACTGTTTATATAGCTCTGGAGAGGACAAGTCCTCTACAGATATAGGATTGTGGTCAAAGTAAAAATTTTCTGACATGGTGTAGATCCCTTCCGTGTATGGCTATCTGCCGGGGTATACCCCCATCTCAGCGCTGTTAACGTTGAGAGTCCTGGAGTTCCGTCCAGGAGCCGGAATATATGCTCTCACTGCGGGGAGGATGCTCAACCCGCTTTTAGCATTCAAGGGTCCTACTACCGAAGCCTCGGACCTCCTATGCTCCGACACATAGGCACCAATACACGTGCTTGCCAGGCCGGGTGCTAGGCGGACACATGTAGGATAGAAGCCACAGCCTTCCCATCCCCATCCATGCCGCTTCGCAGGCTCAGTTTGTCTGTACAGTTAGTCTGTGCGTTGCTGTGGTGCACAGTGAGTTGTTGTCCATTCAGGCCAGGTCTTAGAGTGGAACTAGTGTTCCACTGTCTGTGTAAACGTCCAAAAAGGGACTTGCCTGGGGCGGCTGGAGTCCAGACCACCTTTGGCAAGTCCCCCGCCTCTGTCGTTCGCGAGTTATAAACTCCTCAGGGGGCACCACAAGAAGGTGACAGTAGGCGTTGATGGGGATAGGGAGGGCGGAGAGCGCGAAACAGTGAGTAGGGCACTATAGTTTCTTGCTCTCGCATGAAGTGAGGAAGACTCCCGCACTCGTCTAACTCTTCAGCCTTCCCGTTGCCCCACCCGTTTACCCCCCTTGGTTTACCCTTACCAGGGGGGGGGGATGGTGGATTTACGCTAAGTTGTTTGTTGTTTCCCATTCAGCTGGGACTCAAATTCATGAACGTATGGTTATGACGTTTGTTTAGGGATTGATTTTAAGAAATTGAGAAATTCAGTACATATTTTTTACCTTGTTGGTTTTCTGCTTTTGTCTCATTGAATTTATTTCCACTCATTTGGTTGGTTATAGATCATTTTTTAGTTTTATATTGTCTTTGTGAGGTATATATTGATTTTTAATGACATTTTTAAAGATCACAACTGGTAAAAAAATAAAAAAGGAGTTGTTCTTTCATTAAAATGTGCAATGGAAATTATTAATGGGTTGTAAAATCCTGAAATGGGTCAGATATTTAGCCCTTGAGTTCGGTGTAGGTAAAAAATTATCAACAAAAATAATTTATTAATTTTACTCTCCTCTTCTTGCGACTCTCCAATTGATTTAAATTGAGGATTAGGGTGACCATTAAGTCTCAACACTTTTTTTTTCTTAAAACCTTATTCCAGCATATGTTTCGGCCGTTCTGCCATCATCAGTGCTGAAATGTGATTGATAGTCAAAAAACATTTTCTCTAAAAATCCACATTCTGTGGTTTATCCTAAAACAGTTAAAAAATATATCTACTACCCTAGTCCTATTACCCTATGTGCAATTCATAAATTAAGTCTACATCCCTGGGTAAGATTTCCAATGCTCTTTAGGACAAACCACAGAATGTGGAATTTAGAGAAATTTTTTTTTGACTAACAATCACATGTCAGCACTGATGATGGCCGAACAGCCGAAACGTATGCTGGAATAAAGTTTTAAGAAAATAAAGTTTTGAGACTTAATGGTCGCCCTAATCCTCAATTTAAAACAAAAATAATGTTTAGTAAATTTTGATTATCTGAATTCTCGATTATCTGAACAACCCCTGACTACAAATTTCGAATAATTGATTCTATATTACACGTGTATGTTTTATTTTTTCATATTTATTTACTTTTTAGGTAATTGGTGTAGAAAACTCAGATATATTTGATACAGCAGTTGAGATTGTCAGAGACAATGGATTTGACTCAAAGATTACACTTATAAAAGGTGCCATTGAGAACATCATGCTTGAAGACAAATTTGATATTATTATTTCTGAATGGATGGGGTATTTCCTACTTTTTGAGAGAATGCTAGAATCTATTCTCATAGCCAGAGACAGGTAAATATTGTAATTTAAGGATGTAGAAGTTAATTAGAAGTTAATCTTCTACCCATTTCTTGCGTTTTAGTAATAAGATTTATATATATATATATATATATATATATATATATATATATATATATATATATATACATACATGTACACATATTAAGGCAAAAAATGTTATTGTTATTAATAATTTTTAATAGATCTTTAATTTTAAAGTACCAATAATCTAGTAAACAAGTTTTTAGGAAGAGACTATTTAATTATATATATAGAATGCAAGGCCTCAAAGTCTCGTATTATGAAGATGCCTGAATAGGCGAAAATTTGGCATGTAATCTGCATGATTAAGTGCATTATTGAAATAATACGAGACTTTGAGGCCTTGCATTCTATAGTACCAATAATCTCAAATATTTAATGAATCAATTTAAAAATTATATTATTCATAATGAATAGCTTACAACATTAAATCAACCATAAAAAATAAATAATATAATTTATTTTATATACTTTTATTTATTGCCAACCAGAAAATACCACAAAGGGTCTAAAAAATACCTAAACTGACATAAAAAATTAGAGGCCACTGAAAATAAGGTACTTCGTGCAAACATTTTTAATTTTTTTTCATATGAATATCATCATTAATTTTCTTAATATAAATTATTTTTTCGAAATACAGAACTACTCTTGACCTAATTAGTAATGCCTAGTGAGATTCTTTAACCAAAAAACAATTGTCCTGTGAATAAAGTTTTTTTCCTAGACATTATAGTAATAGGGAAATCATCGATATTGGTAAAACAATTTTATTACTTTTATTTACCTATATATGAAATTTATATTAAGGGAAAGTACATAGTCATTCTGTCTGTGTATGTGAACAGGCTAGCTCAAAAACTATAAACAGTACGAATCTGAAATTCGGTATTTGATGTATGTATATACTCGCATTATGACAGCAAACATTTCATCAAAATTAGTCAAACAGAGGGGGCACTCTATTTTTTGAATTGTGTCTTATTTTCATGTGGCTTTTTTTACTAACTAAAAAATGGCTATAATGATTTTGATCAAACTGGGTATTTGAAGTGTGTATATAATCTTATAAATGTAGAAAATGCCTGAGAAAGTCTTGTATGTAAGCAGAAAAATCAGCATATGAGTATAGTTTATTTTATCCCCTTGGCATGGCCCTGAGCCAAATTAAATATTTTATTACGTAAGAAAGGATTCATATAAAAATTAATTTGCAATGCACTGAGAGATCCTATGTGTATTTTTATTTTTTTGATTCTCACTAATAAATGAAACCAAGTGCTCATAATGAAAAGAGAATTATTCGTCGTTCTCTTCATTGAAGTTATAGAATTTTGGCTGCTGGCATTTATGGTATTTTATTATTTTATTTTCTAATCTGAAACTAATCTGAATAAAAAAAATTACACTGAACATCAGAGGCCATGCAGATTGTGGAATAACTAAAAGCTAAGTAAAGATAAGGTAAGATAAGTAAATAGCAACAAAATCGTTAAAAATTCTTAAAATATTAAATATAGACACAAGAAAGACATGGTTCGACAGAGGTGACTGTAGTGGAAGTAGCTGGTGCTACCTTCTTACATGACATGCCAATTTTACTCCTTTACATATTCTGGGGTAAAAATCAATATCTGCTAGTTCAAAAAGAAAGGCAACCAATTTAACATCAATTTATATTTGTTTCTAAATTAATAAAATTGAAATTTCAAAAGTGATATCGATATTATTTTTTAAACCTTATGTTTAATTGATTGTTTTAGATTTCTGAAGAAAGATGGCTTGCTGCTACCTAGTTCATGCTATTTGTGGTTAGCTGGTTGCTCTGATTCAGTGACCTACAATGAGCGGACTAAAAACTGTTTTATGGGATATAAAATGGAGCCATTGAGGCGTGCTGCATTTTCAGAGCCTGCCATTGAGATTGTTGCATCAGATAAAATTGTTACCAAGCCAGTTGTCGTTCATAAGATAGCATTGTTAGATCGTGAAACTGTTAATGCTGAAAACTGTTGTTCCTTCTGTTCAGATTTCAGTTGTGAGGTATGTATTTTTATTAACAAGATTTTTTTTTTATAATAGATTTATTTGAAGAATTTATCATTTAGTCCTCCTTTTAGTCTAAAATTCTTTCATGTCTGATTTTAACTCGTCAGCTATACTTAAACTTTTTACATTCCATGATCCTATACTTCCTTCCTTTTTGGTTTCACTACAACAATTAAAGACTCAGTCAATTGGTTTCGGTTCTGTGCTTCTCCAGTTACTAATGTTTTATAGGATCCGCGCATCGGCTGCCACACCATTAATCCATTGTAGTTTGGGGATTCAACTTTTAAATGTCCCTTTACCTTTACCTCTATTTTTAACTTGTAGCATATCCCATAAAGCAGTCATCTACTAAAGACCTGATTAGGGAGGGGGGGCTAGTTTACTTCTAGATAATTAGCATTTTACCTTAGGGAGATCCATGACTATATCTAGTGTTTGGTGAAGTAAAGATATTTGATTAGGCATTCAATCATGCAACACATCCTCCAGCCTTGGGGACTGCTCTCATTATTGGTCAGCATGCCCATTGGACTTAGATGACAGAAGCAATTCGAAAAATTTCCTGCATCTCTCCTTACATCTGCCAAAACCTGTGAAATGTTTCTTTACAAATGAACGTGATCCATGAGACAAATATGATGGTGAAAACAAAAAAGTGTCTGGACAAAATATATTGTGGAAATTGACTATTTAATTGATTTGTCCAGCTCTTTCTCATCGATGAAGAATGGGAACCCAGAAACATGGATTTTTATATTTCTTTTTTGAACCTTGGAGGAGTTATTAGCAGTGCAGTACATCTTGCTTAAGCAAGCTTTTACCCTTCCACCCATTTCACCTCTGTGAATACTCATCTTTAGAAAAGATTAGCAAATACTACCTTTTCTTGGTAGGAAAAATCAAGGCAGTCTTCATGAAGGCTAGTCAAGTTCGAAGGAGCGTTTGATTAATATAGGCCTTAGTGTCTTACCAGATATATCTGTCACCACAATGTTAACAAGGTGGGTCAGATTCATTCTATCAAATAGAATCATTGTTGTTTCAGAGGAAGGCATCAGAGTGTAGGCACAAGTATTTAATGGTTGCCCCTTAGGGAGCTGCCTCTTGCTGCTGTTCTGGTGCCTAGTAATTTCTTAAAAGACCAAAGGATGTCAGTGTTTATGCTCAGGCATATGTGGACGATGCAACAATCCACATTTTAGGTAAGTTGATAGACACTATTTTTGATTGCATGTGAGTAGCTTGTGATATTGTTCAGGCTTGACACTCAGAAATGTGTTTTTTTTTACCCAGGCAAAAAAGCTGGATGTCTTTTAGATTCCAGCTTAATTTGGTAATCTACTTAAATTAAGAGGGTATCTACCAGTTGGGAATTTCAGAAAAATCTGGAATGCGTCATGGATTCTGTAAGTTGGGAAAAAGATGGGAATACATAGTAAATTTTGCTCAAGTTAAGAAATTCGTTATTATTTTCTGAACTTCTAACGTTTCTTCAATTTTCTTTGACTGTGGGATGTTTAATTTAATTTAATAATTATTTTTATTTTATTCTAATGTCAGTCTTAAGAATTTTAATTTTAAGAAGGAGAATTAAATGAACAGGAGGTGATTGTGGTAGTGATTAGAAGGCCTTTCATTTGACAGCTCCGGCAGCATGCATCACTGCTGATTCTTTATTGGTCCTTGTTTGATTCAGTAATTTCCTAGAAAACTAAATTATTTTCCCTCTCATTATAACATTTAAGTCCTGTTAAAACTTGAACATGTGCATTGGTTAAAGGTATAAACAAAAATGATAATTGTTAAAGAATTTAAGCATTAAGTGAACATTTTAAACTCTATACAAAGTACTTTGTGTCACTGAAGTTGGTCTTAGGTTTGATCCATCTGTGTTCACTTTATGTAATATCCCTAAACAAAAATCTAATCTAGTTATCTCCTTGCCATCTTTGATTCCTATGTTTCTCTTAAAACCTCTTACTTTCCTTATCTTCCTATTTCCTGTAAGATAATGAACTTTTTTTTTTTCTATCACTGGTTGGGTCTCTTCTTGATGTTTAACTTTTAAGAATTGGCAAGTGACATTTGACAAAGTTGTACTTGTATATTTCAAGAGTCCATTTAAGTACTCCTCGAAGATGTCCATTTTTATGTTGAACAGTTCTCAGAATCATTTTTTTGCATCTGATGATGTTTTACATCTATCCTTATTTCAATAAGTGATAAGTGGTGTTTACTTTAAAATGTCCTTATCCTTTCATTAGCTTGATGGATTTAAAGAAGAAATTTCAAATAATGTTTGTGGAGATGATATGATTGAGCCTGTAAGTGATCATGGAATGCTTGAACTTTTATCTTTTATGAAGAAATTGAAGTTGATTATTTTATTGTGATAATTAAATAGATTTAACTTTTTGGGAAAGGTTATAATTACAATGTTGTAGTTGTCTCAACTTTCTTATTGCTGTAATGAAGTGCTTAAATTAATCATGTTTTTTTTACCTAACCTATTTTGAAAGCTGGAACAAATGGAGAGAATTATACAAGTTGTTTTAACATTTCTGTTAAATACCTTGAATAGCACCTTCTTCCACTCAATGTATATGAGTTTTTTGTAGATCATTTGTGAATGAGTATTAGATTGTCTTCTGGTTTTATTTTAAGTTTATGGATTAATTAATTATACTGATTCTACACTACTCTAACACACCTGTTACCCTTCAAAATATTTGTATACTTTTTATGTTATATTTGTATATAGTTAAATATATTACTTTTTTCCCTAACAGGTGTTAAAAGATTGTGAACTGACAAGTATTTGTGGTTGGTTTGATTGTTCCTTTGAACCTATTTCAGAAAAATTATCAACATCACCTTTTTGTGTTCCTACTCATTGGGCTCAGACAAACTTTTACTTAAAAAAACCTCTCAAGGTAAGATTTATGATTATGTATTTCTTCTACCTTTTTAATTTAATTTATATTATACATTTTTTAAAAATTAATATTTTTTCCATAAATTATCTTGCACAAAATAAAATATGTTTTAAAATAAATTTATCTGAAGAGAAAAGATTGGCCACGGCACAGAATCGAACCCGAGAAACAGAAGGTCTTTGCAGAACCGTTTGAGCGCTCTTAACTATTGCGCTGACTGTGGACCCTATTAAAGGATAGGATATGGATTTCTTCAATGATCCAATCCCCCAGCCACATTGCAGCTATATAACCGGTGGCCAGATGAATTTCCAAATGATAGGATCTAGCTAACAATCATTGTAAAACATAATTTGTTAAATATGATGAAAAGGAAATGAAAAGTTGCAACATTATGCTTAAATGCTGTGAAAAGGAGATCTTATGCATCAGAATAGAGCATTATTCATAACGTTATTGTAAATAATTTTTTTGTCAACCCTGTTTATACTTATTCCGTGGTATTTTCATTTAGTAAATTTTAATTATAAGTTATTAATTCCCTGAAGATGATTCTCTATTGGAGATGTATGATCTGCGAATCCAGCCAAATCAATCATTGATCTAATATTCACAATATTATTCGTATTCGTACTTAAATACGTTTCTAACCCTTATGTCTCCTAGCAAACTATTTCAGGCATCACCAGAACAAAATATAACCTAAATCATTTATATGCAAATAAAATGCAACATATTTTTCATCAGCAGCTTAGTCTTTTATTTGTTTAAATTCCGTGGCATGATGTTCTTTTTCCAAGTTACTATATTTTTTAGTACTCGTCAGATATATATATATATATATTATCTTTGCAGATGTAATTTAGGTTGGTTTAGTTCATAATAACTGAATTGGCAAAATGTTGATAGGTGGTTTGCCTGCATTTTAGATACTTAAGATATTGTAATATTTTGTGATTTTCTTATAATATCCTAACACCTACTTTACATCTCTTTTTGAGTATTGTTTCTTAACTGTACACTTAAAAGGATAATATTTTTATTTAGATGACAGTTTTGTTCATTTGAGTACTTAATATTTTTTGTAATATTCATTGTTAATTTTTTCTTCAAGGTTGAAGCTGGTAGTACATTGGTTGGTAGGATGAGGGTGGCTCCTAAAGACAGTCGGGCTTTATATATCACAATAGAACTTCCTTCTGTTAATGAATCAATGACTTATGCTTTGCAGTAAGCAATTTCTTGTGGTTTATTGGAGCATTTACATTTGCAATTGTGGAAAATAACTTGTAATGTGAGTATACTTTGGATAAAGATACTTATTAGTTTTAGTTATAAAATTTTACTTTCTGGCTAATTCAAAATAATAAATCAGTGGTCTGAAATAAGCGGTATAAACAAGGTTTATTTCAACTCACTTCTTTGGATAGCTCTTTTAAATTTTACATAATTTTTCATACTTATATTTCTAATTCCTACTTCTAGCACACTTAAACTGATTATTCAGCAATCAAAACACTTCTTCCTATAAACTTTTTGATAGCCTCCACCACATACATTTTTACTTTTATCACCTTTTTTTTCAGGTATTAGTTACGGATCGTTTGATTTTATTTAAATCTATTCAGTCTCTACTGACATGCTAGGACCCACTTATGGATCAATTGAATATAACATGAATAGGTGTCTCCTTGTCCATCTGAAATCCATGGGAAAGATCCAAAATATGGCAAAATAGGTTTCACATGTAGTGATAGATAAAAAATCGGAAACTATAGTCCATTCCACGTCGACATGGCAGTAGATCTTGTGCGCTGTTGCCAAATCTTCAAATCTACGATTTTCATGTTAAAATCTGAAAAACTCCATTTTTTGTAATTATATAATGTGCACAATTTGATTCTCTATCAGTCTATCCTAATACCAAAGTACAAAAGATAAATCTACAATCCCAATAAATTATTTTTGGTAGTTTTTTTACTTAAAAATTCTAATGGAAATCCTTGTTTCTTTCATCCCGGTGTCCTTATTTTTAGAGATATTGCTTTGAAATTTTTCATCAAGACGCCAGACGTTGCCTACACTCGTAACAAAGAAAAAAAAAGTGGTTTTAATGTTGTTCCTTCCCTATTTTTTGGCAAAATGAAAATAAAAAATTATATTTTCGATTTTTAAAAAGTAGCCTGCAAAGAATTTTCGTACTATAGCAGTCTATGAAATTTTGGAATAACCCTTCTCAAAAGGACAATTCAAATTTAATTTTAAGCTTTGTCCGACCATTATGGGACACATACAGCTGGACTAATTAATTTTTATACTAATTAATTATGATTTAATTTAAATACTATATTTAAATACTAATTAATTACGAATAGAATAGTTTTAATAATTCTCGTTTCAATAAATACCACATTCTTTTATAAATACACCTATATTATTCACTATGAAAAATTATGATTCTATTTATTTCAAAATCAAAACCCCAAAAATTGGAATGCTTTAAATCTTTCCTGGCTTGGAAAAAGCCTGTTTAAGGTACTAAAGATTGGCGATCATTTTAAGCACCCAGCAGGTCTATTGCCAGGATCATGAAATAAATTTACAAATAATGAAAGATGAAAAGATTTTGAAATAAATTGAATCATAATTTTTCATTTCAGGGTGGGTAGTCCGTGGTCCCGCTCTCGGTGTTCCGCTTGCTCACATTTAAAAATTAATTAGTCCAGCCATATGCGTCCCATAATGGTCTGACATAGCTTAAAAATAAACTTGAATTGTCCTTATTATAAGGGCTATTCCAAAATTTCACAGACTGCTATAGTACGAAAATTCCTTGCAGGCTACTTTTTAAAAATCGAAAATATAATTTTTTATTTTCATTTTGCCAAAAAATAGGGAAGGAACAACATTAAAACCATTTTTTTTTCTTTGCTACGAGTCTAGGCAACGTCTGGGGTTTTTTAAAGAAAATTTTTAAAGCAATATCTCTAAAAATAAGGACACAGGGATGAGAGAAACAAGAATTTCCATTAAAGTTTTTAAGTAAAAAAATTACCAAAAATAATATATTGCGATTGTAGATTTATTTATTGTGTTTTATTTTTAGGATAGGCTGATAGAGAATCAAATTCTGCTCATTATAGAATTGTCCACAAAAGATTGGACGAAGCTGAAATTAGTGGAAATGTCGCACCGAGGAAGACGGACAGAACTCCCTTTGGCAAAACATGTACTGCCATCTCAACATGGAATGGACTATAGCATAGTTTAAAAATTAAAAAAGTTCCTTAATGCTGCTATCATTAAGGAATCGCATTAACCTTCCGCTGGGCGCTAAGACTTTTGTAACACCACCGGGCGCTAGCCATATTTTGGACGGGGTACAACTTTTGTTCTATTTCACTTTCCAAGTGACTCTTAATAATGATTTTATTTACTATAATTATAAGTTTGTTTATTTATAGTTAAAAAAAGTATAAATTAACAAAAAAATTATATAAATTGATTTATAATAAGATTAAAAATATTAGATTATGATTTACAATTAACTAAATCAATATTTCGTATCCAAACGCGGTCATATTTTAATATTTAACAAAAAAAAAAAATTAAAAACAATCAAATTAAAAAAAGTATGGTTGAATTCAAATGAAATATGACATCAATTGGAAACCACATAATATGTTATGTATTATTCTTATTACTAATAAAATTTTCTAGTATCATTATACTATATTACTATTGTGTGCAAATATAACATATTTGTATTACACTATAGATTATATATTTTACATAATACATTATATCACAAAATGTATTACGAACTGCCTTCGCTAATACCTTCAATTGCATTCAAGCAATCTTTACATACTCGTATAATTTTGGAATGTTTGCCGCATACAAACGCAGAAAACTTTTCACATGTTTTTGTAGCGTGTGATTTTTGTGATTTACATTGTTTACATGAACCTCTTAGCGAACTCCAATTCCTACTTACATTTTTTTGAAAATTTCTATTTCACCAGTGGGCGCTGGACGTATTGCGGACGGCAGCAGACATTTTGCACTTCAATGCTCGCTACACACCGTACCTTTAACGACTGAGATCCACTTTTACCCTTTTATTGTAGGGGATGAATAGCAGGTAGAATAACTTGAACTCATAAAGTCATTGAAAATTCCCATTACCTAATAATTGCCAAAACACCTACCTGCCGTCCAATGGACGGCATAGCGCCCGCTGGAGGGTTAATTAATATATAAAAGAAAGTCATTTCTCTATCACATTGGGGTTGGTAATAAAAAGAGGTTATATTTTGAAAATCCTAAGCCTTTGGGAGAAAGAGAGAGAGAAGGAATATGATTAATTTTATTAAGAATATCTTAATATACTTTCCCCAATTTGTTAGATATTACTGTAATCAGTGGTTGATTTATGGTTTTGTATTAGTGGACTGTATTTTTGGAGGGTTTGATTAATGAAGACTTGATTTTGATAAACTTATAATAACTGAATTCTATATATTTTGATCTATTGTTAGTTGTGGTTGATAAATTTTGATGTTTAATTGGGAAAATACTTTTATTTCTTGTTCCTCCCCTTCCTAGCCATTTAGGCTATACAGGGTAGCCCGAGCCAGGCGAGAGGGTGGGGGATTAATGACGAGTAACATTAACTGTCCCCTGGCTCGGGGTTTTGAACTGGCTATCTTTGGGTTCTCAATCATATGTTGTCCATTGTCAATCGTATTTTCTAACGCGTTTGCCTTGGGTGGTGGCCAGGTCATTCCACCACCCAATTGTGAACATACTATGAAAATATTGCGTAGGCTTATTGTGGTCAGCATGATGGTTATCTTTGCTTTATTGGTTCATCTTGACAGATCTGCGGTGTTCCTGTTCTCACTCTCCTTCAGATTAACTGAATATATTTCTAGAACCTTGGGGTCCCGGAACATGAGGTCTTGTGCTTAGCATCCTTAAGTCCTGCCTGTCAGTTTTGGTTATTGGCCTTTGTCCCTATGGGATCCTTTTCAGGGTTGCTTATAGATTGCACCACCTGAGCTGAAGTTGAATTTAAGCAATAGCATTGTACTTCTAATTGTTGAGGGAATGTTCCACATTATTTTTCAGAGCACTAGTAAGGAATTAGCAAGCTTTGCTGTCAATTAAAATTTTATTCATATTTAAAAGTTTTGTTTAAATATCCTTATATCCTGCAATGTCTTTTTTAGGTATGAAAACAATAATATGTATTAAGAATAATATTCTACATGTTTTTGTTATTAAACAAGTTTTAACTTTATTTATCCTATTTACTTTGATTTCAATATTTGTTACAGGTAAATTGATGTATTTTATTTTCACTGTTGGTAACATTGAATTGGAGAAGAAGCTTTAGCAAGTTATTTTATTCTGTGTAAATAATCTTTTTCAAAAATTTGTTTGGCCTTTTCCTTTCCTTTCCCTTAATTTGTTTGTCTCTATAATAATTTTTTTTTGTAAAAATTCCTATTTATATACTATTGATTTTGTACGTTTTCCAATAATCTGAATGAATTCTATTTGGGTTATCTCTGGCTATTATTTTTCTTTTTTGCAGTATAGTTTTTTCTTTAATTGAATATATGTCTTGTTTTTATGCTTAGATTTGAAGAAGAAAATATCTAGTTAGAATCTTTTTTATTATACGATACACACAAATCTGCTATATTATTTATATATTAGTTCAAATTATTTGATAAAGAAAGTTTTTTATAAATATTTATCAGGCTTGACATAAAAAAGATTGTGAAATTCAAATATCAACATGATCATTAAGTATAAGTTTTATCAACAAGTGCTTTAATTACTTTAATTTAATGTACTTAACAAGAAAAACGTCCTTTACAAAAAAGTTGTAGTGTTTTATCATAGTTACTTGGAAAATCTCTTTTTGAATTCCATCTTCTATTATATTTATTGTTAATGGTCCGGACAAAGTCAAATTAGACAAAGCTGTTCATCTAAATGAATCTTAAATTCATAAATTTCTGTTGTTTTGTTTAAAATATTCACATATCCTTTTTGAGCTGTTTGTGTTATAGATTAGTTAAACTTGGCTTGTTAAGAACTCATATGTAACCTTATTCTTACATAATCCAGATTAATCATTTCCTGCCTTATTGTTGTCCAAAACTCGAACTCACTATTAAATGCAGTTATCTGGCCAGCTCTTCCACACATTTTTAGTATTTTTTTAAATTTTTAATTAAATTTAATTTTTTAAAGTAAATTTTTAATAAAATTGGTAATTGGAAACATACCAAAAGTGGAGTACTTATTCTTTCATTTGTTTTTTGAAATTCCACTTTGATTATAACATTTGGTTATTCTGTTGTTTTGATTTTTCTGTGATGTAAGCTGTAAACCAGCTGTAGATTCAATAAGAACATAGTTAATTTTACCATATAAAAAATGTTAGTTATTGATCTTTGTTTAGCTTGTATTTAATGTTAGTTTTATAATTTAGGAATCGCTAGTTGTATTTTCATTAGAATGGGAATAGTAAATCAGTTTTATTTACTACTGAAAGGATCAGGCCAGCTCACTTAATAATTTATGTTATGTACATAGTTACATGTTTTCTTATCTATATAAATTATATTAATTTTTTATGTGCTTGTAGTGTTCTTTTTTTAATTATATTTTCTGATTTTTTTTTTTTTTTTTTTTATAATTTTTATAAAATGGTTTTATTCATTTTTGTTTTTTCAAAAAACCTTCATTTTATATTGTCTACCTTCTTTTTAATAAGATAAGTTTTATTTTCTTACCTGAACTGTCTGAATATTTCACGTTACTTTTTCATTTTTTAAATAAGTATGTGGTGCTGTAATATTTCTTAAAATAAGAATTGTAAATTTTTTTGTGAATTTGTTTTTGTAAATAAACATTTATTAAAAAATAAGTTTGATCATATAATACCTCTTAATTATTTTATTTTTAAGAGAAAAAATTGATTGTTTCACCAGGGCGTCGAAGCCGGGTCTCCCCCACGTATCAAGTGTGGATGTTTCCACTATGCTACCCAGATCGCATCATTGCCGAGTCAATCCTCTCTCTTCACTGATTCCTTTCCCCTGATCTTGCATATTTTTGGCAAATTTATACACTTCCAAATAGCAAGATCTATTGACATTTCGTCAATTTTTTTTTTTTCTTGGTCCTCCCCTTCCTCGCCTGTTAGGCTATATGGGGTTTCCCGGGCCAGGGGAGTGGCTGGGGGATTGATGCCAAGTATCATTAAATTTCCCCTGGCTCCGGGTTTTGAACTTGCTATGTTTCGGTTCTCAATCATATGTTGCCTTGGGCAACGCGTATTTTCTGACGAGTTTGCCTACTCGGCCATCCCGCCACCCATTTCGTCAATTTGTAGTATTTATATATCAATTAATTTATAGAGTACACCTCCAGAGGTGTACCTCAGGGTTTATCCCTTTTACCTACCCTATTCTCCATCTATATAAATGATTTCACAAACGTTATCCATTACTCCCAATATCACCTATATGCAGATGATCTACAAATCCATATATCCTTCCATTCTTCGGACTTGCTGGAGGTGTCACGTAAACTTCTGGAGGACATTGGTAGAATTAACCGCTGGGCATTAGAAAACAAACTATCCCTGAACCCAGTGAAAACCAAGGCAATGCTCATAGGCTCAAAACCTTTATCTCAATTCCCTTTCCTACTATCCATTACTATATATCAATAACACTCCTATCCAGTTTAAAGACTCCATAAAGAACCTCGATATAACCTTTGATCAACACCTCACCTGGAATGTTTCAGGTTTTCACATTTCCAAATCCATCTCAGTCCTCAAGCAGCTACTAAGATATAAGATTCAGAGACTCATTTCCTCAAAGTACCCGTCGTCTTTTAGTATTCTCCCTTTTCCTTCCACATTTTGACTACGGATGCCTGGTGTATGGTGGTCTGTCTGGTGAGCTCGAGATAAGACTTAAAAGATTGATGAACCGTTTCATGAGATTTATCCTTGGGCTCCCGAGATACTTACATCTCTTAATGTTATTCCTAGCAAAGTTTCCTTTTTTCTTATTTTTGAAGACCGTACCTGCTCAGCTCCTTCCTCTTCCAAACCCTAAGAGCAAAAAAACCCACATACGTTCTTGACCTCCTTACCCCATGTTCGTCCATCCATCAGCTAAATACAAGATCTCAACCTACAGATTTATATATCCCTACTCATAGAACCGCCTGCTTCGATAAATCCTTTGTTGTTCGTGCCACCCAGTTATGGAATTCCTTACCCGGATCCGTTCGCCAAGCCTCGTTCAAACACCTGTTTCTCCATCTCCTGGAACATCAATCTTCCGTGCAGATGTAAAAATTATTATTTTATTTGATTTAGTTTTGAAGGTTTGTACAAATACTTCAGTTTTATTATTTATTTATTTTAATAATCATATTTCTTCTTTTTGTTATTTTTTTTTTTTTTTTTTTACAAAATTCGTATTGAAGTTATGATTATTTTCATTTATTGTTGAAGTGTATATTTTTAGTTTTTAATTTCAACAATTGTATATAACACAGCCAGATAAATGCTGCCTGAACACATTTTCAACAATTTTATTCTTAGGGGACTAAATGTCCCAGAATAAAGTGAAATTTTTCTTTCTTCTTTCTTTCTATAATTTAAATGTGTTATATTTTATAATAATAAAATATTTAAAATGATTTGGAAATTATAAATGTGGTTACCCTAGAGAAAATAATGAATGTGTATATGTATCTAATCTTATGACCGATAATTAATAACACATTAATGTTTTCACCAATAAGAAATATTTAGAGTTATAGAGTTATAAATAAAATGAATGTAGTTTTAGGCTTCCATGGTCTGAATACATAGTACGCATTTCTTCTTCAGGGTTTGACCATGTAACAGGTTTTTCAACTGCCAAGCTTTCACCCATCTTGCTGTGGGCTTCTTCAGGGTCAATACTAGAAATGTTAATTCTTGTATTGGCCCTGAAGAAGCCCACAGCAAGATGGGTGAAAGCTTGACAGTTGCAAAACCTGTTACATGGTCAAACCCTAAAGAAGAAATGCGTAAAATGAATTTAATACATAGATTGCATAAGTTTGGTTCGTTTTTAAAATGTATCGAAGGAAGCCTTATTTATTGTAACAGGTTTTTCAACTGCCAAGCTTTCACCCATCTAGCTGTGGGCTTCTTCAGGGCCAATACAAGAAATGTGTAATTATATATATATATATATATATATATATATATATATATATATATATATATATATATATATATATATATATTAATAGTTTATGGTTCAAAGTGCATTAAGAACATTAACATAGCATTGAGAGGTACTTTTTAATAGTCGGTTTAAGTTACACTTGGCATTCCATATGGTAAGTGTTCCATGAAATTCACCCTATAAAAATAAAATATAATATTTTGGTTTAAAATCAATAAATGGAAGGGTTTAAAATTAAAATTGGGAAGAACTTTGTGGATTCAATGTCTGTCCATGCAAAAAGACGAATAAAGCTTGCAGGAGACTCACTCATCAACAGTAGATTTAAAAAACAAGTTCTGCTGAGTTAAAATATACCCTCAAAGGGTGTCTATCTTTTTGGAAAAATATTTGAAGACGTTAGCATGTCTTACTCCAGAGTATTGTACTTTTAAATTATTTATTATAAATATTGTAATAACTTGTAACTAAATAATAATTCTTTTTTGTAATTTTAAAATCAACTCAATTTTTTAATATCTTGTACATATAGGTATATATTTTATAAAACTTTATTAGGTAACTATCACTGTTATTATAGCCAGTGAAAAGTTACTGGTGTATCTATTCCATAACGGCATACACTATGCTACAGATCCTTTTTAAGACCATAATAAATAAGGCTTCCTTCGATACATTTTAAAAACGAACCAAACTTATGCAATCTATGTATTAAATTCATTTTTCGCATTTCTTCTTCAGGGTTTGACCATGTAACAGGTTTTGCAACTGTCAAGCTTTTACCCATCTAAAGAAGATGGGATGGGATGTCATAAGATTTTCTAACAGAAGTTAAATTAAAAAGCTTCAGTGAGATTTAGTGGCTATCAAGACCATAAAATTCTGCAGAAGAACAAGAAAAATCGCAATATATATATATATATATATATATATATATATATATATATATATATATATATATATATATATATATATTTATATATATTACAAGGCCTGGCTTAATTAAAGAGAGAGAGGGGGAGTTAATAGGACAAAATAAGCTCCTAAAGGGGAAGGAGAGCAAGGAAGAAGTAATCAGAGCACTCTATCACATCAGATCTTCTGGAATAGATGGTATACTAATGGATATGAGGATGGAAAATTGTATTCCAAAGGTTTGGAATGTGGCAGTTTTATACCCAATGCCTAAGAATGTGGACAGATTAACCAAAACTATCATCATACTACCATTCTACTGCTGGCTCTACAGACGGAAGTGGTCCTTGTCTTGTTTCAGCATCTGCATTTACAGGATTCTGTCTTCCACATTCTCCTTCCATCGTGCTTTTTGACGAACTCTTTGTTTTGTTGGTGAAAATAGTTTCTGTACATACTTTCTTCGCCTGTCCGTGTTCATTCATTTGACACCGCTATACCATTTCTGCCTGTTTATTTTTATTAATTTGAGTGGCAAAGATCGTACACCTCTTCTTTATTATTCTTGCTTCACCATGCTCAATTCTTATACACACCAGCAAAAATTTCCTGCAGCACCCCTCTTTCAAGTGATCTGGTCTAGACCCCCAACACTCATCACAATATGTGTCAAAAGGTCTAATAAGGCTTTGATATACGGATATTTTATTTGTTTTTGATGTATGGCAAGGTTTAACAGGAAGCCACTGCCACTATCATCCTCATTTTATTTCAAAGTGTTGTTGGTGTCCAAGTTCAGAGGAATTTTCAACTACCTTAACAAAAATAATTATACGACGGACATGTTAATTTGATTCAATGAACACATCCAGTATTTTAAATATGAGAAATAATTCATCTCCTTCGTAATAAAGGAGTTCTGAACCATTAAATGAGGAATCTATACCGTCATTATCAGTCGAAAAATTAATGCATCATGTTGCGCGCACTGACATTTTTCCAAAATAACTAACGATCAAGTCATCTGGGGAAGTTTGAGTTTCTGAAATACTCCTTTTAGTCAAAAATATTTGGGAAAATGAGAAAACATCCGAAGAGTAGATAAATAAATAGAATTTGTTCTTATTCTGATTAACAAAATGGATCGAAGACCGGTAACTATCGAAGATTCTCAATATTGCGATATTTTATCTAATATAAGGCAATCCCACTTGGCTCAATTCTAGTATGAACATTTTAAGATCTACGCCTAAATTTCTGTTTGTCTTTTCTTTTTTTAAAGTTATGTAGTAATAGAGAAGTTATTAATACCTCATGTTTCTTCATAAGCTATGTCCTATCTATTGGGGGCGCCTAACTGAACGGCGCGTGAGCCACTGTTCAGAAGTAGTACCATTATTTCTTACCCCACCTCAACCATTTTTATTACATTAATATCTACCTTCATTACATTGTGTAGGTGCTTTGCTAATCATTTAAAAACGTAATATGAAGATCTTTGTTATCTTTATATCAATCTTTTCATGAAACCATTAAAAATTAGAAAACGATCTTAATAATTTTAAAGCTTTATTGATTCCTCCAGTTTTCCCATTAATAAAAACCAAATTTTTATTGAAAGCTTTAAGAAATTATGATCCCTTAAAAATTTGACATTTTTTTGCCAACTAAAAGTTTGTAACGTCCAATATTATTAGACACCAAATGTAACTTTTTTGCTGACTATATTGGCTTTATTAGTTAAAATTTAGTGATCTATTCAATATTAAAAACCCCGAATTACCATTTATTCTTATTTAATGTTCATTAGGGATTTGCTATTAAAAAAATAAATAAATACTACATTTAAAACCATTTTAATTGAAAAGAGAGGGAGAAGGTTTTTAAAATTTCCCCCCGAAATTTGGACCTGAGCTATGTACAGGCGCCCTGAAAATGTCCTGAATTAGTCACAAATGCAACCTGTAAAAGGTCAAATTTGAATGAAGGGGGAAGGTAATTTTTAATCAATTAAATATTTATCTGATAGTTAACAGTGTAATCTTATGGTGATAACACTTATGTGAGTTATTATAAATAAAAACATACATTTGTTTCTCGCGAAGTTATTCCTCATATGAAAAACCGCACATAAACCATTATTATATATATAAAACCACTCATGCACATAGCTTATGTTCAGTAAATGTAGTTTATTAGATAATTTGGTGAACAAGACAAGCCATAAGCTCACAAAATTGTTTGGATTTATTAATAGGTCTTTGAAAAAGTATTCAAAGATCTGTTTTTTTTTATTACTACTGCTTTTAAGTTTCCATTTACAACTGAGGCAATGTTTAAATGGACAATATTTGCGGATCCGCAAATAAGACAAGTGATTCCAGATTCCAAAAATAAATTACATCGAAAAACGAGCGAATGTATTATGTAACATCAGAAATTATTATCTTAGGTACAATAAATCAAAACTATTAAGACACGTGTAAAAAAATTTCTCGCTCTATCACATCATGGGATGCAACATGTCCCTGAACCTCTATTTATTCTTCTTTTGGGGGATTTTTTTCTTAACAATTTGTTGTCAAAATACGAGTATTGCTTCGACAGAGGATTGGAAAAATAGTAGGGTCCCTTTTCGGGTGTTATAAAATGTACTTGTTACTTGAATGTACCCAATATAATGATGTACGTAAAAAGTTAAAACTCGCGAAAACTATTAAAGAGATATTAAAGGATGAAGAAGCTACAACCCTTAACTTATTTGAGTAACTAAAAGAAGTAAACTAATAGAATAGAATATGAAAACGAAAATAATAATGACAATGACCCTCTGGGGTAGAGGCTAAACAATAAATAAATAAATATTTTTTCCATATATATTCAAATAAATGAGTAAGTATCTAGAAGGATTAAGTGCTCTTCAATAAATTTAAGAGCAGAACGGAAACTTGAAATTAGTTGGACAATACGAAGATTCTTTGTTTATCGACGACGAAACCGAGAATTGTGAATCCATTCGTGTATAGAAACATCATTACAAACAGATCGTAAGATAACGATTAGATCCGTCAAATTCATCCAGGATATTGAAGCTTTAAACAGCTTATTGAAATCACCCATGTCACAATATGGGTAACCATTAATAGACATTAATGTAATTATAAGGGTAAACGTTAATGAATGTTATAAGGATTCGAACTTAAAAATAACATTCAATAATAATAAAATGGTTTATTAAATTTAATATTCATTATTTAAATTATTTTATATGAAGAAAAAGATTGGCCATGACCGGGATCCTCCCCGAGTCCCTATATTACCGTTGCAGTAAAATTATTTTTATAATGACTGATAAATGTAAACAATAAATATTCCATTATTTTTCTTGTAATGATAAAATGAAAATCATTAATATAATTTTTAAATGTTTTTATAAGAAGAAACATGGCCTTAGCCCGGGATTTGAACCTTATCATCAATAAGGCGCCCTTGCCACTTGAGCCACCAGGCACATATCATCAATATACAGCCCCCTTTGTTCGCTGCAATGTGGCGATATCACCAAGCTTATTGAAGACAAAATTCTGGCTGGGATACGGACTTTGGTGGCGTAGTTGGTAAGCGCACTGCAATGGCGATGCGGAGACCCGGGTTCTTCCGTATCTTTTCTGTCAATATAAAATGATTTTAAAAAATAATAAAATTAAAATGCTAAATCTTAATAATAAAATTGAACTTCAAAAGATCTAACTAGGAGTGGTTGATGCCCCTAATACACATATAGCATCGTGTGGTACTTGATTTACCTTTTAAAACAATCACGGAAGCATATCTGGAATAATAAATGGATTTACGTACAGGATGATTAGGCACTTGTCTGGGGCGGAATTTTTCGGAAAGTGAAACTTTCTGTGAAATGTTATTTGAAATATATAGGAATACATAACTTGAAATAAAACAGCTAAATTAAGCACTCTTAAGTGTTAAACTTAGAGTATCTCCTCTTTGCTTGGAAGGGGCAACAAACTTGAGATAAATCCTAACGTCAAGTAATACAAATATTACTTAATAATATTATAATAGTAAGTAATGCTAATATTATTTAATATTACCGTTGTCCTACGGTTTCAGCCGTATACAGCTTGGGTTATATATCAGGTTATCCCATAAGTAATGTCGGTTTTTAATATTATGTTTGTTTATGTTTAGATTACTAATCCCTCCTTTTCAATTATTTTATTTTTTTTTTTTTACATTTTTTGTTTATTATAGCATTAGATAAACTTCTATTTATGATGTTTTGGTTGGTGAAACTTACGATTAAGCCCCGGTAATTTGCAACAGCGGGTGAACACTTGCTTTTCTCTCCTCTCCCGTTTAAATCAAGAACCTTTTTTGAACAGGATAGTAACTGGAGATGAAAAGTGGGTTTTCTATCGGAATGCTAGAAGGTCACGGCAGTGGTTAGACCTGGAGTAACACCTAGGACAGAAGTGAGAGAAGGACTTCATCCGAAAAAAGTGATGATATGGAAAAAGTCTGTTTAGTGGGATATGGAAGGAATCCTTCATCATGAATTCTTTGATCTTAACCAACTATCACTAAAGATTTGTACTGTGATCAGCTGGACCGATTGAAGCGAGAAATTTAGGAGAAACGCCCATCATTTATCAATAGACGCGGAATTTTATTCCATCATGACAATGCGAGGCCCCATGTTGCAAAAAAAACATTGCAAAAATTAAAGGACTTTGGATGGGAAATTATTCCTCACCCACCGTATTCCCCAGACCTGGCGCCTTCGAATTATCACCTTTTCCGCAGTCTCAAAACTCATTAAACGGCAAGAACATGAATTCAGTAGATAAGGTGAAAAACGAGGTGTTAGCTTTCTTAAATTCAAAACCAAAGGATTTTTTCAAACAGGCATTCGAAATTTGGTTTCAAGTTGGCAAACTGTTATACAACAAGATGGTAAATACATTTTAGATTGAACGTGTTACATTGATTTTATCCTATTCCTTATAGCACGCCATTAAAAACCGACATTACTTATGGAATGACGTGATATATTCTCAAGATGAGTACATGACCTAGAGCAACTGATTAACTGAAAACAAAGGACTAAAAATTATTAAATTTAAAAACAACTTTGACTTATTATCAACATCGTTATTTGCTGAACTATTAACAGAAAACTGATAGAACTAAGGAATATACAATATTCCGTGTTATATATATAGAGAGTAAACCATACAGTTATTGACACCCTTAAGACTACATTTCTGTGGTGAAATTAAAAAAAGTACTTTTTATGAAGGGATGAAATTGAAACTTCCTACAACTCCTCTTTATCTATCCTTATAAAGATTCAAGAGGTTTTTTTGGGTCAAAAGTTCAATAGTTTTACCATATGGCAATGTTTATTGTTAAAAGTGCAAAAACTAGTTATTGACACCCTGTGGATTTAATTGTTAAATGTTCCCTATGGTTTGTCAAAGTCTTACTTCATAGATGACTTAGAGGACCCTTCAAACATTAGATTCATGTATATCTTGAAATAAAATTAGGACTTTTATACTTATTTCTTTAAGTTAAAGGTGGGGTGTCCATAACTGTACAGAGTGTCAATAACTGTATGGTTTACCCTATATATATATATATATATATATATATTTTTTTTTTTTTTTTTTTTTTTTTTTTTTTTTTTTTTTTTTTTTATACAAGTTTCGTCAGAAAACTGATCTAGATAATACCACATATACCTACATGTAACAACATATATATGACACATGTATAGCACACGAGCACATTTTATGTTGGATTTGTTTGCTTAACGTCCCTTTATGCTACTAAGGCTAATCTGACGGAGTACTAAAGTTTGCCTGTCTAGGTATAATTAGGATAGGGATCTTTAACGAGTACTTGACATCGTACAGGCTTGCGACCTCCATTTTACGTTTCATCCGATAGACGGCATAGCCAAGGATTTTTTACTAGTTAAGGATTTTTATATGTGTATATTTTCAAAATGTAAAAAACATCTTTTATATTATTTTCAAAATGTATTAAGTTTTTGATAAAGTTATTATTGCATCATTGAGGATATGACATATATATAAAAGACGGACGGTACGGCATAACCAAGGATTTTTTACACCCATTTAGTATAGTATATGAACCCGCAACCTTTAGTATAGTAAGTTACCATGCTAACCGCTACACCGCAGGTGACCCCAAGTTGGACTTTATGTCCGTCCCTTGATGTTTGCTAATATTTCGTTGCAGTCGGCATGTATTTCTTTTTTTTTTTGGGTTGATTGTTGTATTTTTAATGATATTTTCTAGCTAAAGTTCACTAAGTTCTATAAAAAACCTATGTGTTAAAAACATTATAACAATAAGTGATAAACTGTTTTTCAGTCGCCTTGCTTCAACGGGTTTTAAAGTTAGGTACTGTTCCTACAATGATTGACTTTTATAGTTACTGCTCTGTTCATATTGAGCATATGTAATGTGAAAGTCAAAGCATAAGTACAATAAACATTTCTATAATTAGAGCGGTTTTTAAAATTAGTTGCAAAAAATAACCATTTCAAAATCTATATATAACAGCATATGAAGTAATATATATTAATGACATAATTTTAGTAGATATTTAATACAATAGGCGGGCGCAAGCGACGGTGCTGCTTCTTTCAGGAACTAGAGAAACGTGGATAAAAGCCGGGCCATTACCTGGGATTCATAGGGTTTTTTCGCGTTTTTAATTTATTTTTTCATAATTAAAATCCAATTGAGCAAAAAATCATTTGAAAAATGTCTAATAGGTATTGCTCGGTCCCTCAGTGTTCAATTAAAAAATCAAAAGACGTGTCATTCCATTTATTTCCAAAAAATAAAAAGCTTCTTAAAGAGTCTATTGTAAAATTAAGATAGATAAGCCTGTTTCGAAACATATGACGATATGTAGTCTTTATTTTAAAGAAAGTGACTATATTTATCCAGGTAAATATTAGTAATTGACATTTAATTATTCCAAAATGTTAGTTTTATGCAATTAACATTGGGACCATAGTGTCATATTTGTTTTTCTTTTTTAATTTTCCCCATTTTTGTCTTACATCCGTTGTGCTTAATTGTTCCAAGTTTTCAATGCGAAGCCTGAAAGTTTTGACAAATAAATAAATAATATGACAAAGAATCTAAGCTGTCATAACAGTGATTGTATGAATAGGTAATTAATGTTATTACTAACCGAAAAACGTAGAGTAAAGTTCCAATGATGTGTTTGCATTTACCAGAACTACCAGCTTTACACGTACAATGACAAGAAAATTGCTTATTATTATTAATAAATTTGATTTCCACTTTTATTTGATGGGGCAGTCCTTTAAGATTGCTAGTTTGAAGGCACAAGGCTTGTAAAATAACTGTTTTTTTACTTTTAGATATTATTCCACATGTAATTATGTGGTTTGCATCAAGGATAGCCTGTCCTCCAATAAATGGTCTTTTAAAATTACCAATTATCTCTATCACATCAACTATGTCTATCCCCGTTCTTTCCGACATTTGCAAAACTACTAGCGCACCCTATAGTCGATTGCGCCCACCTTATATTAAAATATTTTCCATTTTTTATTTATTTAATTTGTTTTTGTATGGTAATCCTGAATGCCTATAATTATTTTTGTTGCTTTTCTAGTTGCCCCAGTATTTCAGGACTTTTAGCTTGTTATTTATTAATTATTTGTACTCATTATTCTCTCTCTTTTTTTTTTTTTTTTTTTTTTTTTTTTTTTCCTGATTTTCTTTATATCTATCTTCTTGTGATGAATTGAAATTAACTTTTTCATCTAATGTAATTCTCTGGTTGAATGAAACTTTGAAACATTAACAACTTTTATTAGAAAATGTTTCAATAACCCCTCAACTTATTGTGCCCCCCCCCCCCCCTGAGTGGCGAGGACACTAATGAAGTATTACTATTTTTATATAAAATGCGCTATATTTAGTCATTTTTTAAGTCCACAAATTGAAAATGTATTGTATTTAAACGTTTAATAATAATTTACGTCACTATGTTGTAATACTACATTATATTAGGTCCTTCATTGCTCATGAAATGTAAAAAAAAAAAGTGCGCCCCCCCCCCCCCGCATATTGAAATTCGTTAAATACATATCATTTTATTTGAAATTTTGGTCTTTCATATTATTTTCAAGAATCATGGGCATAATCATAATAAATTTCTTCTCACCAATATTAATATACCCTTTTGGGTCACTATATTTTGTTAATGTATTAGGAAAAACGTTTTGAATTGGTTATAACGCTTTTCCATCTGTATAACCCGTATTTGTCTGTAATCATCGTTTCAATAATTATAAAAATGTCAAATAATTTAATCAAAAACACGTTTTTATTTTAACATGTTTAATATAAAAATATCAATTAAATAGTTTTAACTTTATTTTTTTCGTCCGATTATAACAAGATAATACTTTTTAGTAAAAACCTATTTCAAAATAAAGGGAAAAAAGCAAAAGATAATCTAACAAAATCATCCTTATTATAAGTTTTATGAAAATTATTAAAATTAAAAAAATAATTAATTCACTATGAATTGTGTAATAATAAATAAATGGATTATACAACAACAAATTATATTAATTAATTAAATCTAATTTAAAATTACTAAAAAAATCGAAATCTATTACACTAATTAAATTTACAGTTATCGCAGATGATCCTAAATTATAGCCTATTGAAAATCTAATAAGTAAATTAGTAAAGATATATATGATAATGGATTTACATGTTTTAATAGTATATAATTTTTTATTTTGATTGATTGATTATACTGATCAAATTCAATTATAAAATCAATTTATCACTTAATTTATTCATTTCATAATTTATTAAAAGATTTAAAATAAAAAATAAAAAATAAAATTATCGGTAATATCTTAATATTATTCCAGGGATTTTACAAAGACCAATAAAGAACACAATAAGATACCGTTCAGTTTTTAGTAATAAAATATTTATAGTAATAATTTAGGTAGGTATTGAGAATTTTAAAATGGATTAAGATGATTTAATTGTAAATACAGATAGAACAATTATTTCTTAATAAATTAACTCTGGATTATAAATCTCGTAAAGATCAAACATTATTAAAATAAGTCTTTATATTACATATTTGCACAGGTGCAGGTATGTAAACTATGAACAGTAAATATTTATATATCATTAAAATAAACTCATAATGTTATTGATATTATTTCTGTCCGTCTGACTGGTCTAACCTATTATCGCACTTTTTCTCACGAATCGTCTTCCAACATTCCACTAATATCTCTGTGCAAGACCGTTTATATACTCTGATGGTGATGATTCCTGAAATATTACAACAATCATCAGAGGGAAAAAAAATGAGAAAATTCTATTGGCTCTTCTAAATTTTTTTTTTTAGACAAGATTGGATGAGCGATATAGAAACAAGGGCGTCCGCAGAATTTCGTCTAGGGGGGGGGGCAGCCCATGTATGTAAAAACGCAGTATGAATATTAAGACTTAATACTATTTTATAGATTTTATATATTCTATAAAATGGAATAACAAAACTCGACTTTTTGTCTTTAACGATAAAAAATTAAATGAGCATAAGAGAACTGCATTAATGTTGGGTTGACCGGAAATTAATGTTTTTATGATATCAACCCTTTAGATATTAAACTATCTGCGTTTGATTGACCACCTTCCAAACAAAAATGTTTTTTTCCCTTTGTAGCATGTGTATATAATCTATAAAATTTGGATATAATCTAGTTTGTACTAAGATGTCAAATCGTAATTTTCGAATTATTCTGTTTTATGGGGTTAAACTTGGTCGGAAGGGTGCGCAAACATCTAGAAACATTAACGAAGTCTGGGTTGATGTGAATGATTGCGCCGTTTAATGGTTGTTTAAACAATTTCGAGAGAGAGTGTTCAGCCTGTAAAACAAGGAATGTTCAAGAAAGACTCCGTCCCTACATTTTTTTTATGTTATAGATTTTGTCGTAACCCTAGAACAACTGTTCGAGAACTTGCAGAGAAGCTCTTATTCAACAATTCGACTCCCGAAAAGCAATCGGAAGCGTTAAGAAGCTCCGAACTTTGGTTACTCATGCGTTAAATGAACGCCCAAAAAAAAAAAATCACTTCTATGAAGTTAGCACTGCATTTCTTTGCTGAAACGAACGTTTTCTAGGCAGAACAGTCACTTGTGATGAAAAGTGGATTCTATACGACAATTCTAAGCATTTTCTCGACATTGGCTCGATAAAGGAGAAGCAGTAAAACGTTTTCCTAAGTCTGTGGTGATGATGATGGTGGTCCCTAACTCATCCTATAAGTCCTCCCTAACCTCCCTAACTCATAAGTCCCTCTTCCTAAGTCATTCCATAAAGTTTCATTTCATCCCCTAAGTCAACCTCTCCCTAAGTCCCTACCTCATCAAAAAAGGTTATGGATAATATTTAGTGGGTTTCATTTGGACTGATTCAAACAGGTTCTTGAATCCTGACAAAAATTCTATACTGAAATGTATTGTTCTTAAATTGGACCCAATATTGGCATTAGTGAAACCATCTTTGTTCAGTCTTTTACGCGACAATGACCTCATGAAGATTGTTTAAGGTTGGTTATGAGACTGCTTCGATACACCTTATTCTCCAGACCTCTCGCCAAATGACGAACCTTTTTTTTTTTTTTTTAGACACCTGAACTACTTTTAAAGAGATGAAATAATAGCATAATAAAAATGTGATGGAAAATGACTTTGTAGAAATTATTAACTCCGAAGGTTCAAAACTTTATTCCCAGGGCATAGAAAAGTTATTAAGTCACTGGTAGGAATACATTGAATGTTTTCAATAGAATTTTAATTAATTAAAGAAATTTTAAAGCCTTTCTTTTATTTTTTATATTTTAAAACCATAAACCTTCATTAATATCCGGACAACCCAATAACTCTAAAATATCATTGACAGTTGACGGTGTACATTTCGACATAAAAAAAACTCACCTGCGATCTTTAAAATAATTTTAACAGCGTTAATTATATTGATTATATTATATTTTTTTTTTCACGATGTTTAAATTATTGGATTGGTTTTTGAAGCCGTAAACAAAAAGAAATTAAATTTAAATCATCAAAATAAAATATCTTATAAGTGGATGAAAATGTTTATCTTATAATAGCCAATCGTATCGCAATTAAGAAATTGAAATAGGCTTGTTGCTTTATTTCTTTTAGTAATATATTAAGTATACACACACCGACATTAAACGAGTGGTTAAGCCTTTAAAAAAAATAAAATGGAATTAGTAAAACGGTTATTAAATATATTAATGCAGCTTTATTACAGATATTTAAAACTCATTCTAATTCAGGAGCAGATTCAGTGGGGGGGGGGGGGTCATAGTGGAAATGACTCTCCCTTAAATATTTAGGTAAATTAAAGTTTTTTGTTTAAAAAACATACATAGCAACTAAACCCTAAATGTAACACTTTTGGTTGTGCAGATCTAAATCCTTCTTGATGAAAGGAAATGATCTAAAAATTTCTGTAAGGCGTAAGACTACACTTGAGTGTGATACAGTGGCGGGTCATGACCCCCTCAAATTTGGTGCTACATTTGTTCTGGCACCCTGCATATCTAAAATTATAAAATAGTTAAATAATTATAAAATCACTACATTATTTATTAATCTACTTAGATAACTTGATCTTTTCAATATTTTTGACAACTATTCAATTTCGTCCATTTAAGTATAATCCAAGCACATATAAAAATATTTACTACTGTCATTCCATTACAAATATCTTAAACAAAGAATAAAGTTTTAAAACAAATTAAATTTTAAAATTTCGGGTCAATACAATTTTTATATATACAGTAACAGTCAAAAGTTTAGACTCACTTGTATTCTATTCACAATCTTCAAGTTTAAAAAATAATTGTTACTCAAGAGATAACATTTCAAAAATTATATGATTGTTTCGAATACAATCTATATAAATAAAGATGAAATTCTGTTTGTTTGTTTTTCTTTATAGAAATCCATACCGTTTGTCCTAAATTCTCCAAATTTTGCTTAGAGGTTCTTCCATACCATGTGCGAAAACCTGTCCATATTAAAATTGCATAACTTCAGCCAATCTCTGGGTATATTCTTTAATGTTATAAAAAAAAGGTTATGATCTCGCATTACATTAGATTTTTACGAAACCAACGTTGTAGTCGAAAACAATCTGTCCTAACGAACTTTTCTTGACCCGCGACTTTTCTCATTGTTTTCCAAATTCCCTGGGTGAAACCGGGATATACAGCTATTTATAAATAAATTAAAAATAAAATTGTAGTTATGTTGTTTTTTCAAAAAAAATATTGTTATATATTTATTTTACAAAATCTAAGGGTGAGTCTAAACTTTTGACTGGTACTGTATATATTTATTTTTTTCAACTTATATCCCTCTCTCCGTGAAATATTCCAAAATTTGAAAAACACTATATTATTTTAAAGCTTTTTATTGTCTCCACTTCTTCCAGTAATAAAAACTATATGTTGTTTTAATGAGTTAACAAGTAACGATTTCAGGAAAATTTTACATTTTTTGTCAACAAAAAGTTCATAACGACCATTATAAGTAAGCACTTAATTTAACTTTTTTTTTCAAACTAGATATTCAGACTAAATGAAAATTCAGTGCTCTTTTTTATTTAAGCTCTAAAAGACATTTTCCATAAAAATATCACTACGATTAATCGAAAAATGAGGGAAATAGACCATGCTTTTATAAGAAATTTTGCAATAAAGGAAATTTGATATAGAATCCCTGGTATTTTTTTTATTTTTTATTTACGTGAAACCAGAACTTTCTTAAAAAGTACATAAATCTAGACTCTTTTTGTGTTCTATATTTTTTTTTAAATGATGAATTGTGTTAACGTTTTATTTAAAAAAAAAATATAACCCTTACGTAGACATATATTCAATGAGTCGTGCCTGACCAAAAGTTGACTTGAGTTATCAATTTATTTCCTGATCAAATGTCATCACTTATCGCCTTATTTTAAATAGAAAATTGACGTTTTGGAAAACATTTTCATCTCGATAGAAGGGTTTGAGATGTGTAATTCAGATTACGAATGTTTTTCAAATAATATTTTTGCTTCAGTTTTTAACGTCTTCTATATCTTTCTATTAATTTTATTTAGTTTTAATTAATTAGAAAAAAATAATTATTATACAAGAGGTGATGTGCGACCTTAACGATTTTTATTGTCACAGGACCTTACCGTAAATAATAAAAATATTACAGCGATCCCTACACACTTATAAATATATTAAATTGCGTCGCATAATTTAAAACGCTTTGTAATTGTTGTTGATACAATTTTGGATGTAATTATGAATGAGATAAGGAAAGTATAGAAGTGGGCAAGTTGTATGGACGTGATTTGATAAGGATAAGCTATAGGTGAGGGTAACGGAATTGGTAGTGGTGGGGAGGTGAGGACAGTCGAGTGGGGAAAGCCGGCTGGGCTAGGTTCAGTGTTGGCCATGGAGTCACCGCAGCTGTACGACAGTCCTCTTGGGGAGGGGAAGAAACACCAGCAACAGCCTCTACCCGGTCAACTTCACGCCGTCAAGAGGTATACCGAACTTCATGATCTAAACAGCCCCGAAATATCCCTAGATCTGCAAAACCTGATAGATGACAGCCAATTCGGGGAAGGTATTTTTACCGATATCTTACAACCCAAGGGGCAACCTCTGGTCCAACAGCATCAACAAGCTGGCCGCTATCAAAGGTTAGCCTACGTACCTCAGCCGGTACATTTCCAGCCTCCAGAGGTAAAAGAGGAACCCTCCGAGGAGTTCAGGGGATATGCTGGTGCTTTCGCATCGCCGATGCTCAAGAGCCAACTCCGTAAGCACTCCAAGTCTATCGATAAGAATACGGATGAGTACAAGAGGCGTAGGGAGAGGAACAACATAGCTGTAAGGAAGTCTCGCGAAAAGGCCAAAATGCGTTCGAGGGAGACTGAAGAGAAGGTGAAGTTACTGATGAAGGAAAATGAGCGCCTTCAAAAAAGAATCGAATTGCTCACCGAGGAACTGAATGTGCTTAGATCTCTGTTCAGTTCTGTCGGAGTCCTACCAGAACACCTCCATCGGGAGCTCAACAAACACCTCGAGTCTTACCAGCAGCACTGAACTCGAATCGACTATTTTCTGCATAGTTACCATATGTACAGTATATATCGTCCCCTTACAAGAGATCATATATATATATTTATTTGCATAAATATATATGAACTCATTTACCAAGTCGGATAATGAGAGGTAATGTTTTCTATATAGCCTTCAAGGAAAACAGCATATACCAACATAAACACACGCCCGGGCGATCACACAACCCGACTCTAAAATAAACTTACCTGTATGACGAACTGACACATATATATGATATGTAGAATTTACATACACAAACGTATACACATACTTTTATTTTATTTTTGTTGTTCTTTACCGATAACTGTTGTTGAAAATCCATGGTTCAGCTTCGAAAACAAGAGACATTGTCATAAGAACTGTAATCATTTATTTCCTAGTGACAAGTGTGTTGTAAATTGGTGAGAGGCTGCTGAAAGGAGCATCGGAGTAAGAGTTTGTGAGCAGTGCTTCGATATTTAGAGGCGAGTACATTCTTTTTCAGTTGGTTGCCAATTACTCTTTTGATAGAGCAATCATTTAATTGTATATTATTTGGCACATATATCAGTAACTTGATAAAAAAAGGTCTCTAGACAAATACCTGGTTTGAGATGACATTTGTTATTCCTACACTTTGTACACTGTAATTTCGTATAACTATAAAATATTCGTGGACAATGGATATTCCTTTCTAAAAGAAAATGTGCATTACTGTAAGAGTGGAGTGGCATTCAGGTAATTTTATATAGATTGCTTATCCATCCTTGCAAAGGTCCACATACATCTATAATTCATATTCGCGAATTCATATCAAAACCATTACTTACTGTTCTAAAAGCGGTTTTGTTATCATAGTTTTTTCTTCTCATTTGAATGAATTTTTCTTTATATAGCTTCAATTGTTTTCTTTGTTGCAATTTATTATAAATGAATAAATTATAGTTAAAATACCATCTGATTTTAACAAATGAGAGTTTTTACTAGTTTGACAAATAATCTAGATGGTTGTTATTAGAATTAGCTTTCGGAAAAACAAATCATTTGGATATGGAATGACCTTGACCAATTGGAAAACAGAATATCTGTCAACCATTTTATTAATTAGTACTCCAATCACATGATGCTAATCTTATCAGTTTTGTGATTAAAGGACACAAGAATATGTTCTTTATGGATTTTTTTTTCGTTTAATCTCTAATAGCATGTGCTAAAATGATTCCCTCAAAGCCAGCTATTTTATTGTGGTTAATTTCAAGTTTGTTTAATGCTGAATGGATTGATTTGTTTTGCCGATAGTTTGTTGACTGTCCTGGATCTGACAGTAAAATTGGATCTGTTTCAAGTTTTTTGAAGATCGGAAATATTAAAACTGCCTTCTTTTTTTTCTTTTTAACGTTAATAATTTAGTCCTGTTATAAATCTCTTTTTATAAAACAGATAGATATGTCTCATTAAAATAAATTATTATTACCAGTTGTCTGAGAGTAGCCTTACTTACAACGAACGCACAATAAAGTACTTAGAAAATTGTTTTTGTAAAAGATGATTAAACAAAAATTTCGATATCTATATTTATAAAAAATAAGTAATATTTTTTATTAATGAATATAAATATATATATCTATTGTAAGATTACTGATACTGTTGACTGTACGTTAGCTTACCTGTTTAATTTGTCTTACCTACCTGTGATAATCTTTGTAAAAAGGAATAATAAATAATGAATATATAAATTAAATAGGTCATATATAAAATATAATTTTTAAATAACTAATTAATGATGACATCAATCTTAAAAATATTTAATTATTTCGTATTTGAATATGCCAATTGTTACATGTGTAGTGAGAAAGAATTACTTTTGACAATATGAGGTAAAAATTTTTTTTTTTAGAAATGTTTGCTTTATTTGATAATGTAAGTTATTTTATACAAATATATTTATTTTATTATGATAATAATGATAATATATTTTCATAGTTTTAATGTCTCTTTTATTACTTTTTCTTTAAGATTTTTTTTTAAACTTTATTTATTTTATTTTTTTATTGAATAAATAATGTGTAACTTTATCAAGCTTTTCATTTTAGCTTTACTGTGATTATATATTTTTTTAAAATGATTTCTATGTATATAACCATTTTGTGTTGTTTTATGTATTATTTGAGTAAATAGAAAATTTATTTAGATTACTTATAAATATAAAATAAATCATATATATATATATATATATATATACATATATACATATATGTATATATATATACATATAGGGAGCGAGAATTATGTTGGCAGAATTAAGAATGATGTAATCTAGTACCTTATAATAGAATATATTGTTGTATCTATTTACCTTTTTCATCAGATAAATAAAAATTGTTGAGCCCAATGTACAAATTTAAATAAATATTTATTTTATATAATATTATTTTATAATTTAAAAGTTTTTATTTATCACTATTATAGTCAAGATCACCCCTCCTCATAGTTAAATAGATATTCTTACTTATTTACGTTTTTTTTATTTTTTATTTTTATTTAGGTCATTTCTGCAAGTTGAAAATAAATTTTGGTAAAGGTTAGTCATTTAATTATATTTTAATTTGGATCGTATTGAATTTATACCAACGCTTTTCTTATAGGTTGGATATATATATATTTTTTTCAACAATATACAAATCAATACCGTGTATGTATATATTATATAAGAAAATAGCACATACACTGGTGAGCTTAGTTTTATACCATTGTACTAGGACAAGTGATGGTGTAATTTTATGTTTAAAATGTAAAGTAGGAATCGATATTAAAATGTCTTTAAGAGTTCAATATAAAATTAAATTGTCGCATTTTTCATTGCCAATATATTGCATAAACATTTAAGTTAGCTAATACACAGATAATTATTTCCCGGGATTCGTAAACAGTCATAGAACGAACCCCTTTTTTCTATTTATATTTTCTTTAGAGTGTGACTAACTAATCATTCAAAAAATATAATTTATTGCGACAGTGCTAAGTATTCCTTCTTTGAAAAGATTTTTTAATTTTCGGATTGTTGATAAAGTAGATGAATTGCATCTATTTACTTTGATCAATAATGGCAAATGCCGATCACAAATTTTAAATTTAATTCCATCATAGAATTTTGCACTATTTTTTTTTTTAATGGATGAAGTACCTATGTTGTCTTCTATCCGATCTGCGAAGTGGAGGAACAGACATTAATTTTAAATTTTTTAAAAAAAATATTCCATGAGGCATTCTCTGCAAGTGGGAGAACTACTTTTTTTACTTTTCCATTATGGTTTCAAATCATCAACGAAGCGGATGATATTGTTTGATTTCTGGAGATCTCCACCGGAAATACCTTTGAGTGCTCCAGATTATAAATTTGCCAAACCTGCTTGCACAAATCATTCTACTTTTTGTGTATTTTACTTTTACAACTTCGTCAGGTTTTTTATGAATAAACAGTTTATGACAGCGTGTTTTTTTAATGATAGAGTGATTCTTATATATATATTAATTTTATTTTCACTGAATTGTCCTGATGAGCTGTTGGATCATACTTTATACTTCATCTTCATCATGTATATGCATACAACACATCTACCACTGCTTGGTGAATACTCTAGACCAGTATAACGCCAAAGACTAGAAGGTAGGTACATATTCTTTATGCAACTGTAGTCTTAAATAAGCAACTTTGATCTGTGATATCTTCTCGTATATATTATATATAATGGCCAAAATAGGTCCTCCATTTTGGAAAAGATAGTTTGTTTTCCAAGCCATTTGGAAGAAGGTTTATCTATTCCTTAATTCCATGAATAAGGTAAAATCGACCATGCGGCGAGGTATGTTTCCAATATTTAATCGGGATTTCCTCAGCCCCTTTATACACTGGGTAAATCGAATTTAATGTTGTGTATCTATTTCCCAACTAACTTATACCTAACCGCAACGAAGCTGTATTTTAATTTTTCATCCTGATCTCTGCTGGTTCCTAACAGAGAAACAATTACCCTTCCTCCTTGTTTTGTGGTAATTACATTCTCAAAATTGAACGATATACTTCAGAACCCCAAAATTATAAAATCATGATGATTCCTAATAGCATGAAATTTAACATATCTAATGACAACTAAGTCGTGAGGATTCTCATAAGTTGTCAAAACGTTGGTTAGGAATGCATATCTTCCGGAATTTCTCTCATTGGAACATAGATTATAGATCATTCATCTCTTAATCAAAGTATGCTTCTAGCTCGATTATTTTTATACAATTTCAAGCAATGAATGAGAAATTATGGTTCCAATTAAATCAAGTATCAAAACCTATTCCGTATTCACTTACTAATTCACATTATTGGTGCATTACTTGGCAATAGTAGCAGACTTCTGAGAATCTGATTCTCTCTTAGATTCTCCTTAATGTGCAGAGCTTGGAATCACCAAGGTGGTTGAAATATAACATTCCACGACTTCTTATGATATTCAATATCTACTCATATTAATTCAATTATTACTCTTCTCGAGTATTAAATCCTACGCCTTTTGACTGTAATCAAAATCTCTCAGTTAAGTTATGAATGAATTTATAACTAACAGATACTTACATCCTAGTTGTTCCTAATAATACTGCCTCTTCCATTTTTTTCCCTATGCTATAATACAGTTTCCTTTCTGAAGTCAGAAATACCTCGGTAACTTGCGTAGGTTATCATTGTAATGAAATCGAACTTTTAAAGAGAGAGAGGCTATTTTATTTCATTTGTATGTAATTTCAAATGACCTATTGTGGGGGAAAGTATGGTTTGTAAGTATTTATTGATCTCAGTTTCAAAGTATTTTGACATCGCACATTGTGATGATTAGCTCCATATTAGAATGGTGTTTGAGACTCGACAATCCATGAGGCATATCTTCCGAGCTTCGGTGTAATACTTTATCTTCATTTTTTCGTGTTTATATTCAAGTACAGTATAAGTATGCCTTATTCGCAAATGATGTAAGTAAGCGGCATATGTCGCTGATTCTCTCCCACAAATGCATTGCCATACATTGATGGCTGCAATAATTAATATCTATACCTTATATAAAATAAGGGCTATTATTGTTTTTATGGTTTTTGTATTGAGCCGTATTTGCATATTTATTCATTCAACATTTCACAATATTTGTTTGTTTTATTTTTGTGTTTATTTCTTTTGTAATATAATTTATATTAAATATTCTAAGTTAGACGGACTCCAAGAGACGGACAATTAGTCAACCGTGGAGGTTTTTGTAGATAACCATTGTAAATAATGTAGTTAATGAAAAAATAAAACCATTCATTCATAAAATAAAGGTGCAAACAATTTCTGAATATTGAATGAAAGTGAAACATTGGTTGCTAGTATGTTTAGTGTATAATTCATATACAGAAACAATCGATAGCACATGATGATAACAATAATCGATTATTAATCAGTATTAATAACAGAGCTCCCTCACTTTTTAAATTAATAAATCTCTCCTGGCTACACCCTTACAAAGATTTGCTTTTATGGCTGTTTCTTTATTTTTCATAGAGATATCATGTGTTGTTAATTATTTTCGAATCGATATATTAGTGTAGATATTATCTTGACCGTGGATTATTCAGTCCATTATTATGATATGATAAATTCAGTAAAGTTCGCCATTATTGTTGAGAGCCTCATCACATTGGTTGGACAGGATGGCAATCCCTGGGTCTATCTTTCTCCTGGAAAAGCACTGCAAACTGTGAATATGACAAACACTGAATAAAAAACGGACACAAGTAAATTGTCTTCTAGAGCCTTTTTATTAATTATATATCAACAAGGAAGCAATCAAGTTTGTTTCACTGCTTATTTTCTATTCGATAATAAAATCGAGCTCCTGATAGGAAGGATTGAAGGAGCATTGTTGATGACTCCAATGCACTACAAGGGTTATACTGCGAATGAATGAGAAGAAGAAGTATTATCTCTCTACATAAATCTAAGATGCTTAACAAAAGTAAATAATTTTTGGTTGATTTGCTTGCGATAAAAAATGGCTTTGAGTGATTAAAAAATGAAAACAAGTTATTGCCCGACCCTACTTCCCAAAACTGACGGATTTAGGCCTAATCAGACACCAAAATATAAATATTCTATCACCTTTAGGATTAATTTTATAAGTTACATTTCTTTAATAAAGATTTATATTAAAATTGTGAAGTATAATTGTGAAAAATTAAATAAATAGTTTTTATTTTTGCTTTTCCATCGAACAATGTGCGTGTTTATTTCTGATAGTGGTATGCTATTCTTAAAATATTATATTATTGTGTTTAAAAATTCATAAAAAGTCACTAAAATTGAAACTTTTTTACCTTTGCGGAATTGGTTATATCAAGGATTCCCAAACTTTTTTGGTTTCCGGCATCCCACGTTAAATCTCAGGGCAAACCTTATGTTACATATGTTTTTTCTCCATTTCGGATTCTGCATTGATAGGTATCTCTATACCTCTTATGTTTGCATTTTTTAAAAATAAATAAGTAAAACTTTAATTTTAATTTACCTGACTTTAATTTTTCGACAAATGAAATGCGAATACCATTTTTGTGCAATAATATAAAATACATTTCAGTTGCCTCAGTGATATCAGTATTGAGACTGATGAGTATGATCCGTGTCTTCAAAGGCACTCAGCCACGACACGCAGTTGCTTCAACTGCTCAAACTGCACATTTGATATGGTTTTGTTAGATTCAAAATAAATTATCACAGATAAAGATTGCTTAGATAGAGAGCTTTTTTGGGAAAAACTGAAAGGAGTAGGGGTTCTTGTGGGTAGGAAGGAGAGACGAGGGAGAAAATGGACAGAGGAAGAGCGAAGGGAACATTCCAGGAGGATGAGGGAGTATTGGAGCAAGAGGAAGGCAGAGGGTGTAAAGAGAAAACTGAAATGATATTCATGTGGTCCTTGCTGGTTGTTTCGTGTTAAAAAAAATTGAACACCTTTATCAAATTCACAAATAATTGATTTTATGAATATTAAAGTACTTATTGGGATGGTTGGGCTTGTTCCCTATTCATTTTATAAAGTAATAATTAATTATCAAATATTTTGTATAAGAAAAGTTTCAAGGCGCCCCAAGAGAACAGCCGCGCACAGTTTGGGAAAGACTGGTTTATATTATTTTAATGTCGAGTGTATATGAAATCACTTTTTAGGTTATTTAAGTATTTTCGGCTGTCAAGAACTTTCTTTAAACAGATCCTCGTAAAGAATAAGCTGATTTTTTTTTTTTTTTTTTGGAATCATTTAGTTGATGGCTTCAGTCTGTTGTCAACCTTTAATAAATTTTTTTTGTCCTGTTTGAAATAGATTGGATTTATATATGTATATCAGAGCTACCTAATAATTACCCTTAAATCACCTGTACCATCTCGCTACAATGATTCCGGTATCCCCAAATAGTTTCAGTGGCATGTTGTTACTGTATCTCAATTGTACCTGACATTTATTTTCACTTGTTTCAGCTACCGTTAGCAAAAAGTATTCTCTCTTTAAAACTGAAATTCGAATAAGATTATAATTGTTTACCTGTAGATCTTACAAGATAAAGGAATGTATGTGATTTGTAAGAAATATGCGATTTTGTGAATATATAGTATTATGTACATATAGTAGATAAAGGAGGTGTATTAAGATCTAGATATACATAAAGGTATTCCTGAAAAACCTGCCCTACTAAATTTTTTCACCAAATATAGAAGAATTGTGAAGTAATATCTAAACTGCACCTCATAGAAACGCGCAGTTGATGCCACGCTCATTAGTAATCTTGACCAAACTATACCAAACTAATCTCAGATATCCCACATTGAATATGCTAACATTAGATTAATTCTCTAACCAAAAATGAACCTATGTAAAGTCGTAATGCCAAAACAGTTAGAATTTAGAGCATGCATATCATGATAGGGGATTCGCTTTGCTTCTTCCGGTTGAAAAACAGATTTTATCTTGGGGTTGATTATGAGTCCTGCTCACCACTCTTCTTAAATATGCTTAAAATGCATCCTGGTCCATTATCCAATTGTCTTACGAGCAATATTCGAAGTCTTGACTTTGTTGTTGATTTGAATTGGAAGTTTTATTCATCGAGCTGGAAGAAATTTATTAAGCTGAGGATGAAGGGAGGAGAATGATGAGGACAGAGGAGGAGGGGAGGGGGGGGGGTGAATTTTGATCACATTGTTTAAGAGGAACACATAGCATCCTCCGAACATAAAAATGGTGCTCTGCATTTTTAATGGAGTGGACCTTGTAATTCTTAGTTGACCGCGCAGGATTACCATTGCGTATTTCTGGGATCTTCTCAAATACATCGTCAGCGATGACATTCTCTTCCCCCCTGAAATCAGCCTAGCCCAAGGAATGGTTGCAGGCGCTACAGAAGAGGTCCGAAAATAAGTCAAGAGTCGATTCGGGAGCAACGAGAGGGAAAAGACCATCAGAAATGATGAAATGATGTTGAGTAAGAGTTAGCCACGTGTTACGTCATTCATGAAAAGTTTTTTATTGTCTGTGAAATGATTTTCTTTTTTTTTTTTTTTTTCATGAAGGAGGCTATCGAATATAATATTAATGATCCAAATTATATATTATTAATACAATTTTATGTGTGTAGGTTTTTAAAAAACCTAAAAAATTAGAAAGTGTTTTATATCACGATATGCTATTTTATAATCACTGATGGTGCAGCATTGACCAAAAATGTAATTTTTATTTTAAGCTGAGTCAGTGATTATTAGTTAATTAGTATTTCTGGCAATATTAAACAATTAGTACTTCAGTTCAATAAGAATAATTAGCCGTTGAAAAGAAATCTTTCTTTACGCCTCATTTTTAAATTTTATTTATTAGAAATTAGTTGAAATTTATTATCTTCCAGCTCATTTGTTTACTGAAATTTAATGGACTCATTTATAGTTAATTTTTATAATAGATGAGTCGACGCAATTTTTTAATGATCATTATTTTCACTTGAGTCGAAAGAATAAAATTTGAATAAATAAGTGACAATGAAATAGTCCACAACCATGAAAAACTGTTATAAAAGTTTATCGTAGGGAATTAAGGAAATTACGTTTATTTTTTTATATAAAACAATTATATGTAAAGAAAAATGGTTGGTGAATAATAAAAATGTGCAATAGATAACCGCAGAAGATGGGAAAAGCCAACTACAAAAGCCCGAAACGTTGGGAGAATAAAATAAATAATAATAAGCTATGCAAGAGATACCTTCATTTAAAAAAATAAATTAATAAAATTGAGTAAAAAAACTGCACTGTCTCACTGGAGCAGTCAGTATTAAGAGTGGGTATTCAAAACAAAATTGTATCTTCATTGCAATCCCACAAAGTCATATTTTACACCAGGCACTTAAAACTGAGCTACCTTAATTAGGATAATTAGAAAAATAAAATAAAAAATCACCTAATTTATCATTTAGATTACTGTAATCCGAGTTGAACAGTTGATTTTTTTCTCATTACAAAAGCAGTTATTATAAGTTTTAACATATATATATATATATATATATACTTTAATATGTTCCCTCTTTATTTTGTATGAGATAAATAATCCGAAATGATATTGGTGAACGAATCTATTTGTTATAAATTAATATACGTAGAGATGTAGGGAGTGAGCCAGGTGACACAGTTCCCCCAGCCGTGGCTACACAGTTATGCAACAGCCAACTTTCACTCGCTTTGTTCCAGCCCCGTCCAACAGCTCTCTATTATATATTGCTCCAGGCTTTTTATTAATAACAAACCATACTCCTTTATCCATCTTTAAAAAATGAGGTCAATAATGCATATAATATCTACTATATATTGATATGACTACGAAAAGTCCATTCGACGGATGAACGTTGAACGGAAATAATATTTTCATTAGATTGTGCAATATCGTCTACACACACACATATATTATATTTATATATGTATATTTCAAACGCATTACACTATATTGTCTTCTCTCCATCCGGGTTTTACCAAACTTATACAGGTGCCGAGCAGTCCTAAGTAAAAACTGAAGTCCCTAGCAGTCTTTAATAACGTATTGGATCATCAAACGGCCCTAAGCAATGTAGAGATATGCCCAAATGACCAAAATAATTTAATTGCTCTCCTCTTCTTGGTGAAGCTTAAGATAGGATTGTGAAAATTTTAGTTGATTAACAATTAAACAGGCCTTTTTTTTTTTTTTTTTTTTTTTTTTTTTTTTTTTTTTTTTTTTTTTTTTTTTTTTTTTTTTTTTTTTTTTTCTTTGGGCAACCTTAATTGTAACTACTTTATACGATATAGGTATTTGAGTAACCTGTTGGACGCCTAGTTGTTCTATGTGACCTGTTGGGTATCCTAGCCGGCAGCCCAAAGTAACCTGTTGCGTACCCTAGCTGTTCAAAGTGACCTGTTGCATACCCCAGCTGGCCTAACCTAAGTAACCTGTTGCTTACCCTAGCTCTCATGAATGAATGACCTGCAGTATAAAACAACGTCGAACCAACCTCTAATGGATCTAGCTGTCCTAGGAGGTATCCTGATTTGTATATTCTTCTACTTCTTCCATCGATACGAAAAACGCATGGTTGCCATTGGCCTGCTGAACAACTGAAAATTATTTCTCTGCATTCCCTGCATCAGTAAAAGAGATCTTCAGTTGTCGAAGATCCTTCCATCGACGATTAAGTGGATATTCGTGTGCATCCTACCATCTCCTCTGTAATCGTCCTTTATCATCATATAGACAAAGGAATTAACACGAAGTTTTTTCATGTCTTATTTGATATAATGGTTGCTTATAGATCAGAAATATTGCACTCCTCTCAAATGAGCCTAGGAATTCTTAAAATAATTCATTTAAACACGTTCAGTAGGTTTTTTTTTTGTTAAATCTCTACGTTCTTCCACCGAACGTTCATAATATATATGCGTCTTACAAAATAAATAAATACCTCGCCCAAACCACCTTTAGCGAGTTTACCTGTCCTAAATGAAGTATTGCGTACCTAGACGTCTTAAATAACCTCTAATTTATCAGATCTCCTTACCAATATGTAGTGGGGAGATATAGCTGTACTTTGTGAATTGCAGAGTACCTAACTTGTTTTCATGTATATCCTGAAGTATGTTCAACCTTTCTTGAATGACCAATAGAGTACATATCTCTCCTAATAATCTCTGGTGTGTGTAGCTGCCTTAGTGATCTATAATGGATCATGCTCTTAGCAGATTGACCAGTTTTCAATTATTTATTCAATTGGCTTGTGACAAATGTTATCATGAAGACACTATTAGTATATATGTTTCATTAAACCTATTATTGTTTTTCTGTAATATTTGATCTTTTTAAAAAATCCAAGCATACCATTTTGAGTAACGAACATAAAATAAACAAAATAAATGCTCTAATTATTTGACTATTTGTATTATTGTGTTTATCACTCTGACGTCCCCTTATAAAAAAAATAATAGGTTACTGTGGCAAACTGAAAATTTTTTGTAAGGATAATCTAGAATTAGTGAAAAGGTAATAATAGTAGTTTTTACGTTTTCACTATCCTCTTAATGCATCTTACGGTTTACAGACTGTTTATAATTTATAATGTCAATTAGACAATGGAACAACCTTGAATATACAATAATTTACATTCAGGTACTTATAAACTTGCTATTTTCAAATATAAATATTTATATCTTTATATCTATCGGTTTTTGATTCGGATACACTCAGGAATGCTTAAATTACTTTTAAATATTAAAATGTAAAAATGGATTTTCAACTATCGATGTACTTAGTATATAATATTTATTATATATCTACAATATATCATAATATTTTCTAAAAGGGGACAATAGGGAAATGTTTTATAGTTGAAGTTATAAATGAGAATTATGAGTATAGCTGAACCAACTGTGGACATAAATGATGTTGATTTTTCAGATAACTATTCAGATACTTTTTCCTTCACATCACTTTGATAAGAGTTCATTGCGGCGATAAAAGTAAATGATCCTTCTCAAATGGTTAAGGAGTTTTTTCATTATTCAAACACTAGCTGAAAGTTTTCTACAAGAGCATACAAATTTACTGTTTTATCAGATAAACAGCAAATAATACAAAAATAAATAAAAAAAATCACTAATATTAAAATAGCTGAGGTAACTCTTAAAATCGTTATTTTACTTTAATTTAATTTAATAAAATTTGAAGCACCCATTATGTAGCTAATAACAGTGGATTTCTGCTCATACAATGGTAATAGATGGATTGGATGTGCAGAAATCACATTCCAAACAAGCTTTACCAATGAAATAGTTTTCTTGGTGTCCTAATATATTTCAAAAATAATATTTCTTTCTAGAATATTTTCAAGAAAAGATTTGGATTATTTTTTTAAAAAATTACGATTAAAAAAAAATTCAAGATCTGCCAGTTTCTTGACCATCACAAGATCGTAATAAAATAAAAAAATAAAAAAAAAGATTTATTTTGAATTCGAATCTCGAAAAAAGGACTTAATAACCCCACCGTTGACAGTCCAAATAAAATCCTAATCTAATCTCGAATCTTTATATACATTAATAGTAATCATAAATATTTATGTATTATTTACCTCATGAAAATTTACTAGACTTATTTTCTCCTTCCATGGTGTGATTAATAATACCGATATTAACACCCTAAATGTTGATCTTCGTTATGTGAAACCTAAATTTTACATCAAATGTAGGGTTGTAGATCGCGTATCAAGCGTCCAGATTACGATAAAATGAAGCATGAATGGGTGTTCACAAAAATCGAAAAGATTTTGTTTATTTCTTGTAACAGGTATAATATGATAATAATAACAATTATCTTTTTACTACTTCAGCAACTGAAGATGTTATCTGCTTAAAAAATACCAACAAGAGACAATACATCATATTTGATTAATCTGTTGGGCTATATCAATTTAAATTATATCAAGTCACTAAATATATAATACAAATATATTTTCTACCTTTGTGAGGGATAAGGCCCTCACAACAAGCAGAGGAGAACTGCAAAAGACTTGTTGCCTTGTTCACTAGTTACAGAGTGCGCTGCCGGAAGGAAGACAGCCATCAGGTAGGTAATCTTCATTAAACAGGTTCAGGACCTACATGTTTTTGTTTGCCTGTAAAAATTCTGTATTCCCTTCAGTACTACAAATATGTTTCGGAATCTCATCGAATTATAACTCATTCCTTTGCTCAATAATTTAGTTACAGATTATCCCTTTTGTTTACATATCTTTCTGTCTCCTCCAAATTAATTTTACCTTAGATGTAACCTCCTGGGCTACATATCTACGTCATCTTCAAGACCCGAATCATCGATTGTTCCTAAATATTGTTCATTATCGTTGAAATTTCCTAAAAGTTTTTTCCATTTCTTCATTTCATTGTATGCCATCTTCCTCTCATCCCCCTTGAGCCATCAATTCTATCCCACTTTCAGGCAATGGTCATTGGTTCCGAACTCCTTCTCTGATCTTTATCAACTTTCCTTCCCTTTACCTTAATAATCATCCCTTCATTTTCCGCTTCTCTTTAAAACGAAAAAAAAAAAAAAAACAGTTCTTTACTGGGTCCACCTGGAATCATAACACGACAACGGTCATTATTTATCTTGAGCTATTCTACCACTATCTCTTAACCAAACAACTAAACTTTAAAATTCTCTCTCCCTCCCTCCCGCTTTGACTAAGACAGTGTATGGTGGCCTTTTGGGTTTGTATCGGAGAAAGAAAGAAGAAAATGTCTAGCTAGAATTTTTTATGGGATTCTGTTAGGTTTCTCAACAAAATGCCTCTTTCATCCTTAACGTAGACAAAATTTTCTTCCTACCTTCCATCCACAAGTTAGGTTCCTTATCGTTGAAATTTTCTTAAAGATTTTACCATTCCTTCATGTCATAGTATATAACCTTCCTCTCATTCCGCTTTATCCATCTATTCTATTCCACTATCAGAATATGCTCATTAGTTCCGAACTTCTTCCATCATGACCATCCAATCATTTTCCCGCTTTTCTAAAAAAAAAAAAAATTTAGCTAACCGAATTTACTAGATCCTCCTGGAATCATGACATGTCATCTCCTACATAAAACCTACACCTGGACATTAGAATTCTCTCTCACCCCCTCCCACTTTGAGTAAGGTGGCCTTTCGGGCGTGTATCGGAGATAGACAGAAGAAATATTTCTTGTAAGAACTGTTTATGGGATTCTGATACTTTTCTCTGTTTCTCAACCATCTGCTAACTGAAAAAGTCTCTTTCATTTTTTACGTGAACAATATTTTCTTGGTACATTCCACCCACAAGTAGTCTACAATTATGGTCCAACCAATACATACATTTGTTCAAATTCATGTTCTGTATCCATTAATTCAGCAAATTGTATCCATTAATTCCCTTATCAAAAGATCTTGACCTTCAGAAATCCATACCCCTTTACATCGGTTCTCACTGATTTCTACGATCAAAGATTGCCTGTTCCACCTCTTTCTGGACCATGTGGATTTACATTTTTTTATCTTAAGAAATGGATCGAACCAACTACAATATGTTATACAAATGTTCAATAAATATCAGTATATTATAACAAATATCTGTTAGTTAATATATTTATTTAAATCTTATGACAGGGATTTAATGCCAATTTAAATCCTTTGAAGTACATTAATTTTTTTTTTCTATATCTTATTATTAGTATGTAGTAATAAAAAGAGGGTGGATAGATCTATGATAGAATCTGATAAATAACTAAAGGATTAAGGAATGATATTTTTTAGGTTGAAAGAAAATTTCCGAAATTAATAGTTGCATGATATTATGTAAGGTTGGAAGCTAAACATTTTAGAAAAAGTGGTACATAACAAAAAAACTTGTAAACGGACTAAATTAATTAAATACAAATATAAGTAACTTACATAAAATAATATTTAATTGTTTCTAATCTTATTTTATTAAATATAAAATAAATATTTCTGTGAAGGGGAAATGGAATTTCCGACGGAAACTTTTAAATATTATTTTCATCTTGGCACACCGTAAGTGAAAGTTGTGTTGTGCGCCGCACCAGATTGTTCAAATAACAGATTAAAATATTTTTCTTATTAAGCTTTTATTATTTTTTTTTGTAACTTTAATTTTAATTGCGATTTATTGAAATAACCATTTTTCATATTTTGTGCGCTTATCACAAAGCTTACACTTAAGATCATATGTTTTTTTTTTGTTTTTGTTTTTTTTGGCCCCAAGATTTGTTAGCAAATCCTATTTCGCAAGATCACATGTTCAACAGTTTGTAAAATAAAATCATGTGTTTTTATTTCTATTTTTAGTTATTAGGTATTGGTTGAACTCTAAATTGGTGTCTTTATTGTATTGTATTGTTTTTACTTTCTTTTCTATATTTTGTGTTATAAATAATATTTCCGCTGAAATCGTATAAAAATTCACCACATTAATTTGAAAATAAAATATTAAACATCTATACAGGTAGATTTGTATGCCTTAGGGATATGGAATTTAGAAATACACGACCATCCCTTAGGCTTACTATGGAAAGGAAAAAAAAAAAAAAAAAAAAATATGTTCAGTAGAAATTATTTTTAAAAAAATTAGTATTAAAATAAAATATTAATCTATATATAAATGTTTTAAAATATACACAAAGAACGATCATATGCAATAAAAGGTTTTGGTTTGTAAATCTTAAAATTAGTTTTAGTGGATGTTTCATTTTTTCCATCGGAAAAATGATTTTCAATTCAGTAATATAAAATAAAAAAAAATTCAACTAAAACGTCATATTAGCCATTACGTCATGAACTTTATATGTTAGACATTTCGTATATTGCAAGATATTGTTTTTCAAGTGAATAGATTTTTCATTTTTTTTTTTTACCTCAATCAATTACAGAATTTGTTTATAGTTTACATTTATCTATTTTTTTTTATTATTGCTAACAAAATGAATGATAAACGTTTAATTATTATGAATGACAAATTCGAAGTATTTGGAAGGAGGATTTTTTTTTTTTTTAATTGGGCATTAAAGCCCTATCGGGCTATTACTATGGGGATGTTTACAACCTGATATTAAAGACCACTTAATTATACAGTGAAATAACGAGTTTAATCCTATTCATAAGACCGGTATTGGAGAAGCGGATTTTAAGAAAAAACGGTGCTATAAGATCCTTGAATATCACTAACTATCCTAATACCCAATTTAAGTATAATATGACTTTTCGTTAGAGGTACAGGTTCGGATCATTTTGTGAAAATTGTTGCTCGGGGGACATCAAAAATTCTACTAAAATAAAAAATTGGGATTCGAAATTTTTCATTCATAAATAAGAGAATAAAAAAAAAATAAAAAAATTATAACTGAAGTAACTGTTAATTAAATTTTTATAACTGAAGAAAACCTGAATCAAACAATAAGAGAAAATATAATAAATAAAGAAATATTAAATACATGTGTAACTAATTACATACCAAAATTAAATACAATAATATATAATAAATTATGGATATTTATGAAAAATATGATACAATTATTTGTATAAGATGATAAAAAGTAAATGAAAAATGAAATATAAATATACAAAACTTATGTAAGGTAATATTGAGATATAGGTAAATATTTTCTTATAATAATAATTGCAATGGTCATTATGATTTATAGTTAATCATTAAAAAAACTATTCACCTACATCTATTTATATAATTTTTCCTGCCCTGATCAGGATCTGAAATTCGGGTCGAAACGTCGGCACTATTACATATGTATCACCTACATATTCGTTATGTGTTATTTCTTTTGAACGCAGTCTCCAACCATTTCTATAAGTTTTTATATCTATTTATACATTTTTATATATTTTATTTATTTAATATTCTAGGCATTTAGGGCAGAAGTAATCAGTAATATTTTTATTATAGAAATGGAGTGTGATAAAGTAGAAGAACGATGAAAGGAGGGGGCCAGCAATTCTTCTCTAATGCTGCCTACTGTAAAAGGTTCCCCTCCCTGGAGTGCCATTGGACAACTGCGCTATAAAATCCAAAGGCAAAGGGGTCGCAAAGACCCTACACAGTACTCCCGAGGATGAGTAAAATAATTTCTCAGATTGCTGTGTGATCATAACTGATATCTTTATAAATAGTACACGAAAAATAGACCAAAATTAACCATGTCTAAAAAAAAAAACTTGTAACTTCGTTAAAACTTTGGTTTAACTTTGTCTTAGTTATAAGTTCGAGATCTGCAGATTTCACCCAAATCAAAGGGGGGGGGGGGGAAACACCATTTCGAGATGGTTGAAAAGGGGGGGATGTCTGCATATTAATTTTGTATCAGGTAGGTCGTGTGATGTATCATTTTTTCATAACTCCTAAGCTTCTGAATCCAATTAGCTCATTCCCATGACAAGAAAGTCAACAGGTCTAAAGTTATAAAAGATTGCACGAATAAAATTCGCTGAATGAAGTCAGATAACAAATCGATTATTAAAGTAAACGTATAATCTATAACAAGAAGAGATTGGATTTTCATATTAAATAAGGGTCTAATATTCACCTTATTTTGTAAGTATATTTTAAAAAATCTGTGTCTACTTATGAGACGCATTTAATAAAATAATAAAAAAAACTTACAGTGAAATAAAAAACATAAAGGGGGTGTATTAAGGGGTTGGATGTAAATATGTTTTTTACCGTCCGTGAAACGTTTAAAAATTAGATGAACCCTTTAAATAATTTTAAAGCTCATTAATGATTCCAGTCTGTCTGGTGATAAAAAATTATATGTTGATTGAAAAAGTTATCAAGTTATGATTTAATAAAAAATTGATTGATTTGTTTCGCCAACAAAAAGTGCATGATGCCCATTATTATTGAGCACTTGATATAACCTTTTTTTTTTTACAAAATAGATACTCAGGCTTAATGAAAATTTATTGCATTTTTTAATGGCAAAAACCGAAAGTTTCTATTTCTTTTTATTAAAGCTCAATAAGAGAGAATGAAAAAGCAACTACTACCTACTTAAAAAATATAAAAACCGCGATTAATGGAAAAGAGATGGAAATAGACCAGACCTTTTTTTCCAATATTTATCCGAAACCCTCTATATAGTTTTCAACAGTTTTTACGTCACTGGATCGAATGAGACCATTTTCATGACAATGCAGTCAGTAGTTTAAATGTTATCGTTGATTATAGTTGGAAAATCACATTTTGCAGACTACAAGTTACATTTTTTATTTGTTCGTATTAATAAATCAACACATATTTGTATGCTTACCAAATATGCATATTTGAAGTGATAATACAAATGTACATACGCACCCGTATGTCATTATATTTATTTGTTCATTTTCTTGTACGTTTTGAGATATTTTTTTTATTTAACTCACATGTATTAGAAGATTTTGGAAATATGATTAAATAATAAATGCATATTTGAACCTTATTTCATATGAAAATCCAACCTCTTCTTGCTATTGATTATATATCTACAAATATACTTAAATAATCACTTTGTTTACCTGACTTCATTTACTGAATTTTTCACCTATATGTATTTGTCTTGTAAATTTTGACTTTTTCACTGTGTTGTCATGAGAATGGTCCCATTGGATTAAGAAGCATAGAAACTATAAAAAAATCACTTTTTTTTGCAGCACCGATTTGCAGCAAAATTAATATGCAGACTTCCTCCCTTCTTTGAACACTCCCTCAAATCATGCTAGTGATGCAAAATTAAAGTTAAAGTTTGACAAAGATACAAATTCTGTTCAGTGTTTCGTTTATTTTTCCTGTATTACAGTATGCTTCTCTTTAAGATATATATTGAAAGGTAGGTCATGCCTTCATAACCTGTCATTTCTGCGTACTAATGGAATATAAATATTTTCCCAATAACGAAATTAGATGTGTATTAATGTATACTCATCTATATGTATATATATATATATATATATACACATTTTTTTTACAGCATATATAATATTTGTTTAAGAATTTAACAAATTCTTTTGAATTTAATAAAGAGCAATTATCTAAATGAATATTATTATTTTTAAATGAATAGTTAATGAGCTTTTTATTAGACGGAAACCTGAGGGTAGCCACGAATTTAGGTTACCTGCTGAAACGACTAAAATTATGATGAGTCGGGCCAGCTATTGTAGCATAATTGGAGCGTCAACACTGTCTATCGCGAATAATGCTGAATAATATTATGGAATTAATATAAATATATATATATATATATATATATATATATATATGTATATTAGCAAATAATGGTTGATCAATTGATTAAAAATATAATCAATGGAAAGCTTGATAAGAATTATGATAGTCCTAGGATGCATGTTTTTTTTTTATTCAATTTTTCATGTAAAAAAAAGTTGCTTAGAAGATAAGCCTAGCTGTCACATCCCAAATTAGGGTAAAAGCTTCTATTGCTAATGCTAAAAATGCGTGTAAATTAATCACTAAATTTATACATATATTAAAATGTTGGACACGGTCTAATTCATTTCTGGCAACAAGAGTATATTTATTAAAAATTCGTTGACTTTTCATAGATAGTGGAGTAAATTTTAATGAATACATATATATATATATATATATATATATATATATATATATATATATATATATATATATATATAGAGAGAGAGAGAGAGAGAGAGAGAGAGAGAGAGAGAGAGAAAGAGAGAGAGAGAGATAGAGAGAGAGAGAGAGAGAGAGCGTGAGTGAGAGAGAGAGAGTGAGAGAGAGAGAGAGAGTGAGTTTGGAAAACTGTTTGCGAATAGGAATTAGCCGAAGAATTTAAATGTACAACTGTAAATTTAGTGTAGTATTTGGAAAAAAGAAATAAATAAATCATAAGACTTCAGGAGGAAATGTTATTTACATTTTTGATAAAACTAAAAAAAAAAAAAAAATTAAGAAATTAAGTAAGTGAAGTGGTGAAGAAAAATTTAAACAGGGAAAGTCAGTTTTTTATTTAAAAAAAAAAATTATATGACTATATTTGCCTGTCTAAGAGAAACTATATGTTATAGGTGCAATGTCCTAAATAGTGACACTTTTGACGAAAAATTAAATAGGAATAAAAAAAAGTACTTCCATTTTAAAAATATATAACATTCATTTTTCAATTGATTTGAGGGGTAGAAAAGCTAATCATCGTAAACATATTGAACAGTTTAGAGAATAATTATTGAATGATTAAGGGGGAATTAAGATGCGATTATGTCAATTTTTTTTTAATACTGATAGTGGAGTATGAGGATTTCTTTTTGAAATAATAATAATAAAAAATAAAAAAAAAGACTGAGTTGGAGAGTATCCGACCATAAAAGGACAGCCCGATTTTCGGTTACAACCGCTAACCGCGAAAACTATCGAACCAATCGTTACAAAATGTTCACTACACCATCTTCATGACCCCAACAGGTTTTGCAACAATAAAGTCTATCGAATTTTTAATAGAATAGTACCAGTAACCTTAAAAGTAATTTTTTTTTAGTTAGGAAAATTTTAGTTATTTTGTAATCATGATTTTGCAAATCGGAAAGAAATACAATTAAGCATATTTGAGTCCATCTCTCACAGATAACTACATGTTACCTTAACTGGATCAGGATCTGGAGAAAACCGGATATACTTATACCTAAGGGAGAAGATGAATACTTTATAAAAAAAAAAAAAAAATGGTTTTGCTGCCCTACTTTATAGGGTTGCTAGCCATTAGAGATGCGACATCAATGTCAATTTTTCTAAAACATCGATGTTATGGAGCCGATGTTTTGTATGTCGATGTTTTGACAAAAATAAAGATTTTTTTAACATAGATGTTTAGATAGAAACAAAGATTTTTTTTAAACATCGATGTTTTGGTTATGTCTGATGATACTAACATTTATCCTTACTATTCAATATAGATGTTTATACTAATGGTAATACATTAAAGAAAATGTTTTCTCAATAATACCCTTCTAAATTCCCCCTTTTCTCAACTCCTACCCTATGTTCTTGTTTTTGTAAAATGGAAAATATTCGTCTTTAAAATAGACAAATCATGCAAAAATTAATAATAGTTAGTAACAGAAAATGCTTACCCGAGCGTCTACGTCGTATTCGAAATATGTTAAAAGTTATTGGAGGATTTTGGGAAAACGCTATTTCATAAATTTTATTTAGTTTTTGTAAAATATTAAGGCGTCAACCACTAGGGTCATAGTCGCCCTAGATTACAGATCACTGGGTATATTCTTTAGAAAATTAAAAAAAGAATGAAGAAGAAAAATAGAAATTTTTGTATCTTTTTTATTTTTTGTAATATTTTCCCAATGTTTTCCGAAGGAAAAGATTTGATAGATGGTTGAACACAACAGACTGAAACCCTAAGGTAGTATCCACGGCACATTCCGTGATTCGACTAGTTAGGACCAACCTAAACATTGTATAATATACCGGAAGTAGTGAGATTTCTCGATCGTAATTCACAATACGTCCTCGGTCCCTTTTTTGGATTTGAATCAGTATAGGTGTTTTAATTTTTTTTTCTCGAATTTTTCGACCAAAGATGTGTTACGTAAAAAAAGATTATATATAACAAAAGTCAACTTCAAAGACGCCTTGATTCTTTCTCAGAAAAAATTTTCAATCATTGCCGCTTACAAGTTTTTATTTTCTCTTTGATGTTTATTGTGTACATGTGTGTTGTGTACCTCTAGTATTTAGAAGAAGAATATGTAATGAAAATTTAACTCATAATGAGATTACTGTAATTTTTTTCAAACCTTTTCCCTATACGAATCTATAGTTTCGGTAAGGATGTATTTTTTAAAATATATAATAGCGGTGGTTTTGAGTTTGAAATATTTATATTATATTTTTTGAAATTTTGATTTTCGTTCTTCAAGAGATATTAAAGTGTAATCTCCGTAACCCGAACTAATTTTAACAGGAGGTTGCGTGGATTACAGAAGGTTTTAGGAAAATCGCTGTAAAACAGATACAAGATATGAATGAATATAACCATATTTTTTTTAATCTAGTATTTTTCACATTCAATTACGTCAACTATTGCGATCTTAAAAAAATTCGAATTAGGGTTTTCGACAAAAACGGAATAATAAACCCGCGGAGTGTCCGAGGGGATAGCGTCTCCGACTCCCACGCTGGCGGTGCGGGTTCGAATCCCGCCCAAGCCCGCTCGATTCTGTTCGGTGACGATCTCACTGAACAGACTCAGCGGCTTGCCTTGACTTAGAAGAGGTTGGTTACCCGTAGATAACCCGTACCGATTAGCCCTCGTGGCATAAAGCCGACGTTAAAAAAAAACAAAAAAAAAAACTAATTTTTGCAGGAGGTTGCATGGATTACTTGTAAAACAGATACAAATTAAGAAGGAATATAACCGTATTTTTTTTTTATCTAGTATTTTTCACATTAAATAACGTCAACTATTGCGATCATAAAAAAAATCGAATAAGGGGTTTCGACAAAAACGGAACAAAACTCGACTACCGATGAAGAGAGGGGCGTACTCGCCATTTGGGGACAAAATGTTTTTATTTTTGATTCCCCTTTATAAATAAACTCTTTAAAAATAAATAAATGTTAATAATGAATTGAAACTTATCGATAATCAAGTTTTGGTATAAATATAAAATTCGAAACCTTATAAAGAATAACAACCTAAAAGATGTTATGATGGTGGAAGATAGTCGACCGTAGATATAGGTACTGAAGAGGAAATGGTTGGGGGTGCGGTCAAAATAAATAGCACTAATATGCAAGAATTACATATTTTATTTTTGCCAACGTTTCTTCATATGATTTCTCTTATTGGTTGTAGTCTGTTTTTTCGGGGGGGGGGGGGGGGGGGGGAGGATTGGCCATTAGAAAATCTATACTATACAATTTTTAACAAATTAGTTGCGTAAATTTATTCTAATAATGTTTTTTCTTCTCGGAATATATAATAATAATAATCCCTTGGATATTTTACATTAGAAATATTCTTCTTACACATGACTGAATATAATAGACACTGCTTAAAGATTTCGATTATTCTGAACATTTACTCGATGATAATAGATTTTACTTTCCAATGTGCAACAAAATCTAATATTCATTACCATTAACAAGGCAATTTGAGTTTTCACAAAAAATAATCGAATTCTTCTCGTATCGAGACAAGTAATTTGTATAAAATTTCAGAGCCTGAAGACATATATTCATATTGTGAGTGATTTGTAATGTAAATAAGTCAATAAAAACATTTCTAAACCTAAAAATCTCTGAAGAACCCTTTTGCGTCTCTTTAATACATAAAAAAATCTGGTGCGTGCGCGCAACACACAACTTTCACTTACCAACTTAGTTAGATTAGAAATTGACGTGTTTTGCTAAATATCATTTCCCAAAGTCACACATTTTTCTACATTCATATCTTATTTTTGTTAATCGTTAAAGCCGTTTTTGAGTAAATAAAAAAAAACCGTGAAAATGATACAAAATTTATTAAGTAAAGTCCCCCCTCCGGTTGATCAATTGTGATGAAATTTTTACAGTCATATCTCGGGCATATAAATACATCAAATACCCAGTTTGATCAAAATTTTTAAAGTCGTTTTTGGGAAATAAAAAAAAAACGTGAAAATGATGCAAAATTTATTAAGTAAAGTCCCCCCTCCGGTTGATCAATTTTAATGAAATTTTTACAGTCGTATCTCGGGCATATACATACATCATATACCCAGTTTGATCAAAATCGTTAAAGCCGTTTTTGAGTAAATAAAAAAAAACACGTGAAAATTATTCAAAATTTATTAAGTAAAATCCCCCTTCCGGTTAATCAATTTTGATGAAATATTTACAGTCATATCTCGGGCATATAAATAGATCAAATACTTAGTTTAATCAAAATTGTTAGAGCCGTTTTTGAGAAAATCGAAAAAAACAAGTGAAAATGATTCAAAATTTATTAAGTAAAGTCCCCCTTCCGGTTAATCAATTTTGATGAAATTTTAACAGTCATATCTCGGGCATATAAATAGATGAAATACTCAGTTTAATCAAAATCGTTAGAGCCGTTTTTGAGAAAATCGAAAAAAACCTAAAAAGTTATTAAATAAAGTACCCCCTCCCTTTGAGCAATTTTGATAAAATTTTTGCTGTCACATCGCGGGCATATACCTACACTAAATACCCAATTTCAGGTTCCCACGGTTTATAGTTTTTGAGCTAGTCTGTTACACACACACACACACACAGACACACACACACACACACACAGACCATTTCGCGGGACTTGGTTATTTCGACTCAGGGGACCCCAAAACGTGTATTTCCGTTGAAAACCGGAAGTCGAAATTTTTCACGATCGCAATACTTCCACTTACTATATATTTCATATATAGGTAAGTGAAAGTAAAAAAACTATACAAGAATACCAGAAATCACCATTAGAGATTTCGCTTGAAGCATACAGATTTCTTTTTATCATAACATTTAATCCAAACTATTTTATTTATCTCTGGGTAAATAAACATGGTTATGGAATAGAAAACATTCTATAATTTTTAAATACATTTTCATTGATAAGTGTATATAATTCTGTTTTATTTATTTAAGTTGGCATAATTTAAAGAATTAACCATGAGTAAAAACTCGGTTTAGGTACATTTGTTTTTAATATTTGACGAAAGCTTTTTAGGTGACTAACGCTACAAAATAAAAAATAAATAATAATAATACATTTTTTTTCTTTATAGATATACCAGTATTAAGGATCAAGAACGGTTTTTTTTTCTTCAGCATCGAAAATGTAAAAATCACACTAAACAAAGGTTAGATTCATGATGAAATAAAAAAGTTATTCTCAAAAATATTTCTGGATAAATAGATATGGTTACCGAATAGGAAAACATTTTATAATTTCTAAATACATTATCATTGAAAAATTTATATATTTCTATTTTACTTATTTAAGTAGGCATAATTTCAAGAACTAACTACGTTAAAAACTCGGTTTAGGTACATTCTTTTTTTAAAATTATGGTCGAATTTTTTTAGTTCCCTAACGCTACAACATAAAAAAATAAATAATAATAATACATTTTTTTTCTTTATAGATATACCAGTATTAAGGATCAATAAACGGTTTTTTTTTTAAGCATCGAAAATGTAAAAATCAGACTTAACAAAGGTTAAATTCATGATGAAATAAAACGTTATTCTCAAAAATATATCTGGATAAATAGATAGGGTTACGGAATAGGAAAACATTTTATATTTTCTAAATACATTTTCATTGATAAGTTTATTTCTTTAAGTAGGCCTAATTAAAGAATTTAACCAAGAATTAATATTCCGTTTACATCATTTTTTTTTAGAGATTGTGTTAGAAGTAGACAGATTTCGTTTTATCATAACATTTAATCCAAACTATTGTATTTATTCCTGGATAAATACATATTCATTGATAATTTTATATATTTCCATTTTACTTATTTAAGTAGGCATTATTTAAAAAACTAACCATGATTAAATACTCGGTTTAGGTACATTTTTTTTTTTTAACGTTTGACGAAAGTTTTTAAGGTGACTAACAATACCGCATTAAAAAATAAATGACTATACCTTTTTATTTTTTTAAAATATTATTATGCCTGTATTAAGGATCAATAAACTTTTTTTTTTGTTATCATCGAGAATATAATATGTCTCTAAACAAAGGTTAATTTCATGATAACATTTCAACGAACCAAAGTCAAAGTTATACATGGTATCAATATAAATTTGTCGTATCGTTGAGGGAATTAGGTTGTGCCATATTCCTAAGAGAGTATTAACGGTGTGGGCAATGGAGCCGAATTTCGAACAGTTGTTATGCCATGATCCCTAAGAAAAGGAAAGTTGAACCGTACGCAACCCAAGGACGCCACTTTCACTTCTACGTATCTTTCCTATCCAACTCACTCTTCTTCACCTAAAATCCTTTGAAGGATTGTAATAACTTATATTTTTTTTTATATAATCTTTAAAAACTAATATTTAAAGCACAGTAATTATTGTTGAGGGTAGATTTAACCGTGATCCGGTAGGCGAAACCAGATTTTTTTTTCCTATGGAGGCAACCTATTTTCGCCTCCTTTTCATAATCTCGACGCCAATAAGTCAAACTTTTTATAACATTATTTTACGTAATATTTTTAAACATAAAAAAATATTTTTTCACGATGATTAAAACTAATTTTAACTTAAACAAGTCCCCACCCGAGTGATAAAGCTGTTCTAACCTACTTTTTTTTTTAAGATTTAAAGAATGGAAAAATATTGAACTAACTTGATCGATCGTCATTCTTCTCTTTTCATGTAGCTTCATTTAAAAAAAAAATGTGTAGTAAGGGACGTATTTAATTATTTTGATTCATGTTAAATTATTAACTTTTTAATGCATTATAAAATTTAAGATTATGAATAAAGACGACATGTCTGAAACGATCACTGCTGAGTAATCAAGAAATGAATATATTGAGATCAAATTAACATTTTATTGAAAAAAATTAAGTTATATATATATATTCTTGGCTATTGAAAATAAACTAAGAAATGTATGAAAAAATTAAGATTAGCGATTTTTTTTTGTGTCTGGTAAAATGTATTCAAGTGAAAAATTATAATGAAGTGGAAATGGTTGGGGGTGTGTTAAATATAAATAACACTCATAATAATGTTTTACATATTTATTGCCGACATTTCGACACAAATTTCAGGTCCTCATCTTCGTGGAGTCCAAGTGTCTAAGTGAGAACTTAGACACTACCAGCCAAAGATCCCTAATGAGGACCTGAAATTTGGGTTGAAAAGTCGGTACCTATAAATATGTATAACATACATTTTTTTTTTTTTTTTTTTTTTTTTTTTTTTTTTTTTTTTTTTTTTTTTTTTTTTTTTTTTTTTTCGGTTGGCGCATTAGGCCTAATGAGACCTTTGGCCGCGCAGTGAGGTCTTCTTACAGACATTTGTTTTGCTTGCGGGAGTATAGACAGCCTGGAGGGGGTAGCCCAAACCTCACGTTGCTGCAAGCCATGGTCACCATGGTACAGACTGCCCATAGCTCCATAACCAATCCCATTGGGGCCAATTTGGCAGTGTCCTTCCCACCGATGGCGTCAGCTCTCTCGGGTTCAAGGGCAGTGACAAACTGGTCTAGGTCCAAGGATTATGGTAGCTCAGAGTCAGCAGGCCCCGAGGACCTATATTTCTTTCCCTGAAGCATACCGTCCCTGAACCAAACCTCCGGGCGGTTACTGACATCCTGGAAAACCACACCACGATTCTCGATGAGATACACGGGGAAGGTTCATCACTCCTACGCCCGGTCGGTGTGAGTCGCCTCCAGTAGGCTGACGGGCCTCACATACCCGTGGGTGGGGGTAGACTTGGACTGCGTGGCGTTCATTGGTGGGCGGTCACCCGAATGGAGCGGTCACCCATCCAAGTACTGACCACGATGGACGTTGCTTAACTTTGATTATCTATTGCAAGCGCCCTTGTCCACTCGGCCATCCCGGCCCATGTATAACATACATATGAGTGTTATTTAATTTTACCGCACGACCCAACCATTTCTACTTCTTTATATATACCATCAACTATCTTCCACCATCAAGAAAAATAATATTTTGAAATATTAGTCAGTAAAATATTGTACTTAGGTACTCGATATACAATTAACTTTAAAATATCAAAATTATATGAAAAAAAACTTTCCTTTTTTTTTTTTGGAGATTTGCAGTCTTACTACATTAGAATTGCAGATGTGTAACGATTACTGTGAAATTATGTGGGTTTAATTTTGACAAGTTTTCTTTTTTCTTTTTTAAAGAACCAACCAAGAACCAACATGCATCAATATTAATTCTATTAGTTCTAATGAGATTAGAAAATTGTTATAGAGGAGAAGAAAGACCATAAAATGTTATCCTGATAATATTTTATAAAAAATAAATAAATATTTATTTGTTATGAGTTCTCATGAGAAATTCGTGAAGTGGAAAATATACCTAAAATATTATAGACATGCCCACACTTTAATCAAGTTCATTCTCATGATATTGATAATTCAGTTTAGAGTACCTAGTACTTTTCTCTGTCCTAAGGTATAACTGTGCACAAGATATCTGTAAGAATACTTTTTCGAACAATAGGATTATTTTATTAATGAATTCCTTAATTTTTTATTTTCGTTTGGTAAATACTCCCATTTTACAATCCTAAATTCGTCTTGAAGGTAAGATTGAGGAAAACAATTGAATATTTTTTTTTTTTTTAAATTGATTTTCAATGCGCTTCACAATGGGAAAAATCGTTTATTTATCTGGTAAAAACTTGCAGATCCTTTGGAATTTGTTTCAATTTTACAATAATTTGGAATCCCTAGTAATTTTTGACGTAGAATATCACATTGGTGTTGAATTTCGTGTAGATTTTTTTTTAAATGCTTTCATGGTACATTATCCCCACGCAATCGATTTATATGAATGCTATGTCGAAGTCTTTCGGTTAAATTTGAGTAGGCCAATATTTTTTATTGACATGAGAAATTGTTACAATAAAACTCTCTTAGATGTATGTGTATAAGTAAAAATGAAAAACAATACCAATAAAAATGAAGAAGAAATAACTATAAGCAAAATTCTGTAAGTGAATTTTTGGATGTAAACTGGTTGAGATACAGTAAGTTAAAAATATGATTCTTTAATATAAAAAACAATTTATATTAATAAATATTTATTTACGTTAATAATTTAATAAAAATACAAAAATTTAACATTCATGAATTTTTTAATTGTAAAAAAACGTCAGGAGATAAAAAATCTTTCTCCGCGGTTGATATGATTGGCCGCTAGCTTGAAATTAAAGGGTCCAAAGAGATCAGGAAAACACATAAATTCACAATTGAAATTCCATATTTCTCAAAGATGGACGAAAATCCGGTTAGGCGTCATTGAGAGAGATTACATGAAGCTATTAGAACAACTTTTATCGTGAAAAAAAAAATAAAACTTTTTCGATAACCTGTTTTCGATAAAAGATTTATATGCATGAAAATCGTTTAATTATAAAAAAAAAAAGGCACATATGTATCGAATTGAGCAACCTTTTTTTTCGAAGTCGGTTAAAAATATAAGCTTACCTTTTGGGGAGAAATTCATTTTTCCATTAACTATGAATAATATTTTTTAAAAAATATTTATTTGAAAAATAAACCCACTATGTGTTCGTGAGGACGCCCAGTTTCGACTAATTTGATAGATTCGATGACAATATCTACAATCTCCAAGGGTATTAAGAACTGATATTATCTTTCGCGCAAGTGTGAAAACATGAAATATCAAAGTAGTTTCTAATCTTTAAGCGTATTGGGAAATAGCCTTTTGTCCAATTAGGTAGTGGGCTTTACCCACTGTGCACTAGTGTATATAATAAAAGAGCGCAAAATAGAAATTTTTGGATTTATTTGATGAAAAATTGTATTTATGTTAATAATAATATCCGTCCTTAGTGACAAGTACGCAACCGGACAAAAACATGTATGATTTTGAATTTTTTCTATTGGTCACTCCTATCCTTCCTAAAATAGGTAGAAAACGTTTTATGGAATCTATGGGGTGTGAACTTAAATGTTGTCTTGAAACAAATAATGCAATTGTTACGTTTTTAGTTCCCCCTTTTAGCGAGCGCTATTTTGAAACGGCCCTGCTTTGAGTTGGCAAATTCACTATTGCTAAGAATGAATATTATAGCGGTATATGACTCAAAGATTTCTTTGAATAAGTCACAAAACTTCGACTTGCCCCATAGACTAGCCGTTACCCAAGCTAAACATGACCTTAGATATTCCAGAGGCCTATAAAGAAAATGGGGACTTATTTTCACAAAGAGTGGAATTTTCGGTCTTTTTCAGTAATTGATTTTTATATTTATTTATTTATTTTATTTATTTTTTTTTTGCCAGTACCCTGCAGGGTCATTGGCAACATCTGTATTTTATACTTCGTGATAATACTTTGTTAGCTTTAAATATTGTATTGTTATTTTTACTGCTGTCTCATCGTCTTCAAGATTTTTCTCTAAAGATGGTCCCAAATCTAATTTTATTCTTAGGTTTTCAAAGACTTTGCAACCTTAAAATAGGTGCTCTATAGTTATTTCTACTTAACATATTTTGTATGTAGGAGGTTCAAGAGCTTTTAGCAAGTATGCATGCGAGAACTACATTACCCTGTCCTTAGCCGACAAAGGGTAGTTTCTTCTCTACGCGATTTTCTGTTGGAGGTGGTCCAATCACTCGGATTCTTCTTTATGCCTTTAGTTTGGCTTCTTGATGGTTCCATTTGACCTGCCATATTTTATGGACTTCAAGTCTTATTGTCTTCAAGATGTCATCTAAAATAATTTTATTTATTATTGTCACCTCTTTGGCTTCTTGAATTCTCGCTTGATCCGCTAGTTTATTTCCAGAAATCCCGCAGTGTGAGGGGGTCCATATGAAAATAATATATTTATTCCTTTCTCCCTTAACTGCCACCAAACGTTTCTTATTTATATTATCAAAGCAGATTTGGGCTTCTTATTCTCAATGGCCAGTAATGCACTCTTTGAATAGGTTACCACAGCCCACTTCCCGATGCCACATAACCCAATATGCGTGAGTACTTCCTTTATCGCCAACTCCTCACCTGTGAATTTGGAGCACACGTTTGGGAATTTGTATAATTTCGGCCATTTGGACGAATTATAAAAGAGCAGCCCACTTCATTCTGAGCTTTTTGATGCGTCTGTATGTACGATTTAATATATTTAAAACGTTGCTATCTTGCGAAATCTATTACAAGAATTAAAGGACCTCCAATTCTGTGTTGGATGATTAATGAGTAACTAGCATTATAAATTTGACCCATTTGATTGCATATCATAATCGGTCTGGGATCCTTTAGTGATTTCAGTAAAACTGACTTATTATGTACAAGCCAAATATTCTACCAAGCTTCATAGGGTACAAGAATACACATAGCGGCAAAAACTATTTAAAATAAGGTTTCGGCTTTCCAAAATGATTTTTTTTTACACTTAATAGGACATGTTTAATAAAGGATTACATATATTGTAAAGTATAAGAATTTACTTACCACCTAAAATTATGTTTCTTTTAGGCAACCGCGAATCAGCGCTGAAAACCAGAAAATTTTCAAGTAAAACCACTTAGTATTTTGGGGAATTAACGAAGGCCCCTCTTAAAACTAAAAACAAAACATAGATGGTTGATTTATACCGTTCAAGCAGAAAATAAAAATTTCCAACAAAATCAACAGCTTAGAACACACAGTAAATTACATTTAGAAAACATTTGTAGCCAATCTAGGATGGACAGCTCGTAGCAATTCTGGATTTGGAACCCGCCAGACGCATTCTCCCCTAAACCACAGTTACCCTAGGTATGTGTATATACTTATCAGAATTACAATGTATTGTAGTGAAATTGTTCATTTTGTTTTCCGCATCTCCCTTCACATATTTATCATTCTCTAAAAGAAAAAATTCTTCTTGAAGAAGATTCCATTATTATTCCGAATAATCTAGATTCTCCTATCATTTCAAGTGACGTCAGTGGCCATCAGGCTTCCAGACAGGCCCCAATATCCGATAACTCGCCTTCTGGACAGATAGTCTTTAGCTAGGCACCCCCCTCCCTTTCACCACCATCAATTCTATAATCTATTCCCTTGAAAAAAAAAAAATGAACAAAACGCCAATTTTTTGGCTCCCCCCCCCCATAAAAAAAGGATAGTGAATGAAGACTCTTTGATATATGTGCAGATCAACAGAAAAAAATTAGATAAAGGTAATTATCTATAGCTACGGAAAAGAAATTGTGGAAATAAATATAGCATAAATAAAATATGGGTATAACAATAAAATCAAAATTATAAATTACTTAGGCTGGTAATTTAGTGTTCACTGAACTATTATATATGCATACAACGGTCGATTGCTAAAAATAAGTGAGTTGTGGTTTGCAAGTAGTACAAGCGGCGTCGCAATAAAGTGAACAAGATTTATTAACCTTATGCATAAATAAGAATAATTTATGAAATTGGAAATGTAATATTATTTAGACGATAGTATTTTTTAACTCATTTACTGTACTAAGTTTTTTAAATCCTCACGAGTAGGTTATTCTTAAAATAATAAGTTATATCATTATTATTTGGTACATTCAGCCGATACTGATAATGACATAGATAATATTTTAAGCAGGGTTTAACATCGTATCCTGATCCTTATTATTTTTAATACAAATTTTACTATTAATAATTATAATTTTGTAATACATTTGTAAATCTGAAATGTGATTTTTTGAAAAATATTCTCCAAGTTAGATTTTAAGTCTGCAATAGTAGCTAAAGAATATTGTTATCAACTTTAAGCAACCAAACATCTTTATTTCAAAAATGCATTAGAAATTTAAACAATTAATGAAATCAATAAAAATCGAATATCGAATTAAATTTTTATGCATAAGGTCAAATTTAGAATTTAAATGTGTAACTTGGCCTATGCAACCGATGATCTGGTTTATTATAGGACGCTGGCCACAATAAGACATATCTTCCATGACAATGAGATCTGTTAAAAAAAAAAAAGTTCTGGACTTTTGTTTAGCTATTCATTGTTGTGTCCTGAGCAACGTACTAGAGTACAAGGGGGTGTTGGAGGAGCAGTTTAAAGGTACTTCCGGTTGGTATTTACTATCAAGTTCCTTCTTGCCGCGGTGACCAGTACCAAGAAAACAAAACGTAATATGAATAAGAAATATGAAAGTAACTGTTGAAAAAGAAAATTTTATTTTCCAATGAGAAAAATAACTTGGTTGCCATCGTATGAAAGTGTCGAAATGTGATGTAGAAACAAGTATAATCTGATGAAAGATGGTACTAGATTTTGCGCACGTCCATTTCTTAATTGCGACTACAAAACGCAAGGTCGCGGGTTCGTAGCCCAGTAGGGTAACTGTACCAATAGTTGACAGTTTAAGAAAAAAAAATATATTATTGACACTGTTTACCAATATATTGATGTTAGGATAATCTTTGTTATGAATTTAGTTAGGCCAATCCCTCTAGAAAACCAGGAATACAATATCCTATGGTCTAGATTTACGGGTTTTTTAAAAGATGATTTCTTAGAAGCTTCTAAAATGAACCAATAGTTGACACATCAAACTGTAAAGGTTTGGAAAGTTGACACATGCATTAATTTTTGGTTTCTTATGATTTTTAATAGGTAATAAGGACTGCAATAACAGTTAATATTTTTTTAATTTATAAACTAGTAAATACACAATGGAAACAAAATAAAATTTCCACAATTTAATTATTTTATACACAAAAAGCTTAAATGAGATAAAAAACAAAACGAAAAATGAGATCATACAGTTAAGTAATGGCCAGAATTTTCGTTATTTTAATGTTGGGTTTGCACAATTTTAGACTTTCCAATAATGAACTTCACTCTTCCAGTGCTCTTTTACACAATTAAAGATGGCCACGTTCATTGGTTGGATGAAATGTGTAGGATTTTGTGTGTGAGTGCGTTAATAGCAAGTATTACATGTCTTTGCAGAATTGGGAAGTGGGGAGAGTCAGATGAGACGCGTGTCCCTTCAGGAATAGGATTATTGGCAATGCAATTTTGCTCTCAGCTCAAGATAGAGTACACTAGCTAAAAATTCATAAAATAAGACACCTGCCATCCAGCCAGACTCAGACTTCCATAAACCACCCCCAGATGGAACACTATTTGCTATATATGCCAATTGATATCGATGTCAACTATTAAAATTATGGATTAATTTCTGTTCTAATAGTTAAAACCTACATTTAAACCCTAAAAAAATGCATAAATATATTAAAAAGGATATCAAATGATTCGCATAAAAGTAATTAAAACATAATTGAACTCAAATAAAAAGCTTATTTAACTTGACTTCCACCCTAATGGTTGGCAGAAACCAAGTTTTCAGGCCACAAGAAAATTCGCTATTATAACCTCTCAAAAATAAGCTTGAGTTTTCATCAAACTAATGTCGATGGCAGCACAGATAACTAGCATAACTTGGCAAATTACCGCCAAATTTTGAGCCAAAATAATCAACCCTGAATCTTATTATTCACACTTTTTGTAAAAAATGTCAACTATTGGAGCACTGTCAACTTATGGTACAGTTACCCTAGGTGGACCTAAGATTTTTTAAAGGGAATAATTTTTTAAAAATCCTTGGCTAGGCCGTCCTTCGGATTGGACGTGAAATGGTGGTCGCGAGCCTGTGCGATCTCAGGTACTAGTTAAAGAACTGTATCCTAATTATACCTGGATAGGCCAAGTTTAGGACTACCCCTGTAGCATCGTCTGATTATCCATAGTGACATTAAGTGACGTTATATAACAAAGCAGCTAAATTAAAGCTAACTGGTATTACTTCAAATTTATAAGCTATCTGTTATTATTATTATTATTACGCAATTATTCAAATCGAGGTGGTATTTATTAGACTTTCTTGGACACAAATTGAAGTTTCTCGAGCCGGTAACAAAATATTTCTACAAATATATGAAGCATCTAAACTCAATACTAACCACTTAAGTCTCATTCACTCGACCATGGTCAACCCATTTCTTGCCGAGAAGTGGACTCGGCCGTACGTCTTTACTTCCAATTACCACAAAAAAGATTCGCATTCGTTCCAGAAAAGGCCTTGTAATCCATTTTTTGTCGCTTGAGGCTATCAACTGCCATGGCACGTGCACTAAGAGCCATCCGATTAAAGAAGGGAGGATGTGTCTGAAGAATTGGGAGTCTAATCACCATAACATCAATATCATCCAACCGCGTGCGCTTACGGCCCTGAACCAGTCTCGTATCAGTTTCAAATTATTTTTAATATAATTCATACATTATTGAGTTGATAATTTAATAAATGTTCGGAGGAATCGTTCAATCGATTTTACTATTTAAAACTACAATCGATTTTACTAATTAAAACTATTTATCGCATCCAAAGTTTTGATCTATGATGCAGTTCTTCGTAGGGGCTATTAATCAAATCTAACAATCCAGGTATTTTAAAAAATCTTTTTTAAATTATGATCTATTAAATTTACAAAAGTTTCCCTTTTACGAAGATTTAAATAAAATATTTGTTGAAATTTATCTAATTTCTTACTTAAGTACTTAAATGTGTTGTAATAAAAGAAAAATAATGTCATAAACAAGCATGTAGAGAAACTATCCATTGTAAATACTAAACTAATATTAGATCTAATTTAGAGGCTCCCGATGCCATCCTTTTTTCAGATGACGGGTTGTTAGGAATCGAGGAGGAAGCGAGTGTGGATGGATACAAATGGATTCGGACGGGTAGGGAGTTCCCTGTGAAAAAAGTGGTATCTGGATCGGACTAAATCTGTGACATATGGAACATTAACGTGTACCCAATTCTTACGGCACAAAATCGTTTATACTGCTAATTTTCTCAGAAATAAAATCATCCATAAAGATCTTAAGGTTTCCCAAATGTCGCAAAAATCCAGTAACATTAATCCTTTCCTTAAGTCCGTACTCCACTATTCTTTCAGGACATAATTCGTTGAAAACTTACTATAAGTTCCCCATGAAAAAAGTGATATCTGGATCGGACTAAATCTGTGACATATGGAACATTAACGTGTACCCAATTCTTACGACACAAAATCGTTTATACTGCTAATTTTCTCAGAAATAAAATCATCCATAAAGATCTTAAGGTTTCCCAAATGTCGCAAAAATCCAGTAGCATTAATTCTTTCCTTAAGTCCGTACTCCACTATTCTTTCAGGACATAATTCGTTGAAAAACTTACTATAAGTTCCCTATGAAAAAAGTGGTATCTGGATCGGACTAAATCTGTGACATATGGAACATTAACGTGTACCCAATTCTTACGACACAAAATCGTTTATACTGCTAATTTTCTCAGAAATAAAATCATCCATAAAGATCTTAAGGTTTCCCAAATGTCGCAAAAATCCAGTAGCATTAATCCTTTCCTTAAGTCCGTACTCCACTATTCTTTCAGGACATAATGTGTTGAAAACTTACTATAAGTTCCCTATGAAAAAAGTGGTATCTGGATCGGACTAAATCTGTGACATATTGAACATTAACGTGTACCCAATTCTTACGACACAAAATCGTTTATACGGCTAATTTTCTCACAAATAAAATCATCCATAAAGATCTCAAGGTTTCCCAAATGTCGCAAAAATCCAGTAGCATTAATCCTTTCCTTATTCCGTACTCCACTATTCTTTCAGGACATAATTCGTTGAAAAACTTACTATAAGTTCCCTATGAAAAAAGTGGTATCGGACTAAATCGGTGACATATGGAACATTAACGTGTATCCAATTCTTATGACACAAAATCGTTTATACTGCTAATTTTATCAGAAATAAAATCATCCATAAAGATCTTAAGGTTTCCCAAATGTCGCAAAAATCCAGTAACATTAATCCTTTCCTTAAGTCCGTACTCCACTATTCTTTCAGGACATAATTCGCTGAAAAACTTACTATAAGTTCCCTATGAAAAAAGTGGCATCTGGATCGGACTAAATCTGTGACATATGGAACATTAACGTGTATCCAATTCTTATGACACAAAATCGTTTGGAGGAAAAAAATATTGTTTGAGCGTGATGCCGAACACGTCACATCTAGTGAAACCGTTGATTATGATACACTATTGTCTGATTTTAATAGGAACTGAATTCAAGATCTTAATCACTTTAAGTTTTACATCTAAAATATTTAAATTATTGGATTAGTCCGTACTCCACTATTCTTTCAGGACATAATTCGTTGAAAAACTTACTATAAGTTCCCTATGAAAAAAGTGGTATCGGACTAAATCGGTGACATATGGAACATTAACGTGTATCCAATTCTTATGACACAAAATCGTTTATACTGCTAATTTTCTCACTAATAAAATCATACATAAAGATCTTAAGGTTTACCAAATGTAGCAAAAATCCAGTAACATTAATCCTTTCCTTGCGTCCGTCCTCCGCTATTCTATTCAGGACATAATTCGTTGAAAAACTTACTATTTTTTTTTTATTTTTTTAGATTTTAACTTTCAAAGGCAGTTTTAACTTTCAATATGTATTATTTTTTTAAATAAGTACCTATCTCGAGTTTATTCATACTTTTTTTATTTATTTATTTATTTTTTTTTTATGGGGTTCCGACGAATCGAATTTTTATTATTCCATCAATTAAGGAATTATCTCACCATAATATTTATCTGAAATAAATTTATGCCTATATATCTTATATGGACAACTGTAAGAAGGCTGCGTTTTTTTTATCTGTAAAAATATATCGGTTAGATGTAAATAATAAAAATCCGGGGTCCAAAAAATAAGTTAACTTTAAAATTTTCCATTATGAAAACTTTTTGATAACGTTATTTCAAAAATTGTATCAAAATAAATTTATCATAACATTTCATTATTAATAAACTTAATCATAAAAGTTTTTAAGCTTAAAAAATATTGAATTATCCTTTGAATGAACACGTATGAATGATCCTGTCATCATAGGATTTTTAACATTAAATTTTAACTCAAAATAATCATCAGTATATGTAATCATTCACTCACTATTTTCCTATTATAACAACTTTAATTATATTCGTTCATAAGTTCAGTTGAACATTGAACTTGTTAAAGAAAAAACTTTAATCATAAAAGTATTAGAATAACTTTTACCGAGCACAATTTTTCTTAATAAGATTTTTAAATGATTCCAAAATTAAAACTTTTCCAAAAAAAAAAAACTAATGACTTTTTTGATCTCTGATAAAAAATATGCATTGGTATCACAAAAAAATCCAATAATTTAAATATTTTAGATGTAAAACTTAAAGTGATTAAGATCTTGAATTCAGTTCCTATTAAAATCAGACAATAGTGTATCATAATCAACGGTTTCACTAGATGTGACGTGTTCGGCATCACGCTCAAACAATATTTTTTACCTCCAAGCGATTTAAAGTCTAGGTTTTCGTTTTAAACAGACTGAATTTGAAACATTATTTTTTAGGTAATATTTTATTTTATAGGTAAACATATTATATGATTATTTTTTAGGTAAAGTTGCGGAACTAGTTGCTTTAAGCATTATTTTCATGTTCGGAAATCGATTTAAAATATTCAAAACTGATTACGAAAATTGCAAAAAAAATTGTCCTCATTACCCATATTATGATTAATGTTTGGGGGCGGGGTATCTAAGTATACAGTATACGGGGATATAGCGTTTGTGATAACCTTCATATCAGCCTTGGTTTCCTACTGTAAATATTTGTTTATCGATAAGATTTTTTTTTTCTAAAAAATAGCTTGCTAGTTGTATTAATGTGATCGAAATTTCATTAGACTTTTCGAACAATTGAAATTTAAAAAAATGTATTTGTATATATAGATATGATATACATATATATGACCAGCGTCGCAGAGTGAGCAATACTTTAGAGAAAAATTAAAATATTATTTTTTTTAATGTATATTTACTTTTAAAATATACCTACACTTGTGTATTGATATCAAAGGTATTACTTGTACTATGTTTTCTTAAGATAAATTATCCATTCATATTGAAGGCAAACCTTCAAGAAGCTCATAATGCGCTATTGAACAACCTGGTATTTGAAACATTTGTTATGTGCAATACATTAAATTGAATAATATTACAATTTCCTCATTCATTACTTCCTAACTCTAATAAAATACTTCATGCAACTTTTCTTTTCTTCTTACAAAAAATCAAAACGACATCATGATAATATTTAATAAAAAGAAGTGAACTTTTTAGATGTTTTGAAATTGATCCTAAATTTAAATATAGCGTTTTTAAACTAAAAGAGAGATGTACTGTTGGACAATTTCAAGGGCGGATCCAGGAGGGGGGGGGGTCATGGCACCTGGTCGTGGCCCCCCCAAATATTTTGGCTTTTCAATTTTTTTGTATTTTTAAGAGAATAATACAATTAGGTAATTACTATACCCTAAACATAACACTTTAGGTTGTTTAGATCGCAGTCCTTACTACAAGGTAATAAAAAAGAAAAAAAAACGGTGCTGTCAGCACGTGATTATGAGAATGGGGGGTCATGCCCCCCCCCACCCAAAAAAAAAAAAAAAAAATCGCGCTGAATCCGCCGCTGGACACTTTATTGCGACTTCTTGCATCATCTTTTATCTTTTATCTTGAAGATATAATTGACTTTCAAATTTATGATTTTTTTAAAAGAAAAAAAAGGTTTGGTACAAAATTGAAAATATCCTCAGTTTTTTTTTGAATGGATGCTCTCAGATATATTTAATGTCAACTATTCATACCAGATTGTCCCATTTATTTTTTAAAATCAATAATTTCACAGTAAGTATTTATCTGTCTAGAAGGTATGACCATACTACTGTTTCAACATAAGTTTCCTCAATATTTACGATAATTGTAGTATTTATATTGTGACCCACGATATTCAAAACCTTTGATAGCTTTTTTTTTTAATGTTTTTTTCTGTTATATACACAAAATCATAATTAAAAAATATGTATTTTAACACAGTATTGTAATGTGATAATATAATATTATATATTTTAAACTGTTCCAATAATTTAGCATTGGTTCGGTTGATCTTTCCCCTTTTTTTTTTTTAATTTTTTAATCAATGAAAATTGTCAGTAATATTTGAACAGACCTTTTATTCTCTTATATTTATGACCTTTATCATTTTTTAACCTTTTCTTTGCTCTACTGTGCTACACGTTACCGCAGACGATATTGAGTGGTGTTTGAGGGGCGTTTTGCTGATGATGAAACTAATATTTGGATTTTCTTTATTTCCTAAGCCTGGTAGCTTCGTAACACATTTTTCTTGCAGTTAAGCATACATATACATTATTTTTCTGGAATATGTTCACAAAAAAAAAATCAAAAAATATCAGGTGTATGTAGTTGTTGAAAAATTCATTTGGTTACTATGAAACAAATAATTTCCATTAAATGAACAGAACGGCTTTAATTATAAACAATGGTCTGTCATTACAGGCGTACTCCCCATGCGTGGGCTCAACGTGTTTTATGAGTTGACTATTGGAATATTTTTCTTTTATTCTTCTGTATATGTTTACTTGACTTTTTTTTCATATTTCATATTTAGCCATTTCTTATATTTAGGCGAAACGAGAGACAGATAATTTCTCCATATAAACAAAAACAAAGGTACTATATAGGAAAACATAAATGGCCCCTTCCCCATTTAAGCCCCCTCAGAACATTTTAATAATGATAAAGCTTACCTGATATTAAAGACTACTTGATTCTCATTAAACACGACGGATTCGATTAAAATCATTAAAGCCGTTTTTGAGAAAATCGAAAAAGGTAAAAATTGGAAAAAAAAGTTTTAAAATAAAGTGCCTCTTCAATTTTGATGAAATTTTGTCTGTCACATCTTTGGCATATACATAAACTAAATACCCAGTTTGATAAAAATCGTTAAAGCCGTTTTTGAGTAAATAAAAAAAAATATTTGAAAATGAGACAAAATTCATTAAATAAATGTGCCACCTACGTATGACCAATTTCGATGAAATTTTGACTGTCACATCTTTGGCATATACATAAACCAAATACCCAGTTTGATAAAAATCGTTATAGCCGTTTTTGAGTAAATAAAAAAAAATATTTGAAAATGAGACAAAATTCATTAAATAAATGTGCCACCTACGTATGACCGATTTCGATGAAATTTTGACTGTTACATCGTGGGCATATACATACACTAAATACCCAATTTCAGGTTCACAGAAAAGAAAATCGAAAAAGGTAAAAATTGGAAAAAAAGTTTTAAAATAAAGTGCCCCCTTCAATTTTGATGAAATTTTGGCTGTCACATCTTTGGCATATCCATAAACCAAATACCAAGTTTGATAAAAATCGCTTCAGCCGTTTTTGAGTCAATAAAAAAAAAATTTGAAAATGAGACAAAATTCATTAAATAAATGTGCCACCTACGTATGACCAATTTCGATGAAATTTTGACTGTTACATCGTGGGCATATACATACACTAAATACCCAATTTCAGGTTCACAGAAAAGAAAATCGAAAAAGGTAAAAATTGGAAAAAAAGTTTTAAAATAAAGTGCCCCCTTCAATTTTGATGAAATTTTGGCTGTCACATCTTTGGCATATACATAAACCAAATACCCAGTTTGATCAAAATCGCTAAAGCAGTTTTTGAGTCAATAAAAAAAAATATTTGAAAATGAGACAAAATTCATTAAATAAATGTGCCACCTACATATAACCAATTTCGATGAAATTTTGACTGTTCCATCGTGGGCATATACATACACTAAATACCCAATTTCGGGGGATTTTATAAGGCTTGTCTTGGTATTTTGTTGTTACTATTATTGTAATGGCACTAATGAATTGATGCATGAACATATATTATCAGATATGCATATATGATGAAAGTGTTGTTATGGCAACCCAGTTTAAATGAATTTATTTATCAATTAAGCATCCTATAAAGCAGAAAGGAAATGTTGACAATTTGCTATTTATGATTTGTTTGCAGCACGCTCTAAGAATAGTTTTTTCAAAGGAATCTAGGAATTTATTTTTCAACTATATTTTTATCAAGTTATAAGGCTTGGTGTTTTCGTCATTATAAAGAGAGAGAAACAACATTCTGCTTAAGGTTGCTTTTGTACCGTATAAAACAAATCTTTTCAAAATAAGTATTAATAACATAATTTTTAAAATACAGCATATAATAAAAAAATAAAAAATATTTTTAAAAATTAACAGTTCAAATATATAACTTTTAAAAACATTATAGAATATTTGTGTTTGTTTTTCCCTATTTTGTAATTTTTATTGTATGTATAATAATTTTTATTTGTGTTTTTTTTCTCTTCCATCACACTCTCTTCGAAATTCATTCTCCAATTTTCATATATTCTCTTAATTATTTCTTTTTAAAACAGCTTTACGATATTTATATGTTATTTCTTCATCAATCCAAACCTGCTTTAAAAAACAAAACAAAAATATTATTTATCTATGATACACAAATAGAACCAATAAATGACTATATATACCAGTTAAAACAGGTCTCTCATTTATCTCTCAAAGGATTTTATAATCCTGAAGAATCTCTTGAAATCAAGAGTGTACAGTGCAATAATAAAAAAAAAAAAAAAAAATTAAAAAAAAAAAGACAGATTCGAAAGAAGTCTTCCGAACGATAACCGAAACTCTCTGCGATCATTTTACGAATTTATTGAGGAGAGAGACCAACATACATAGATGCTGATCGAAACTGATCAGTCCATAACTCACGTTACCAGGGCAAGATGTTTAAGACAGGCAGAAAATGTTGCGTTAAGTAATTGAAATTGACAACAAATGCCTTAATACTAAGCAAGAGACCTCGTGGTAAGCCAAAAAGCAGATGGATAGAACAAGGACAGTGTAGAGCTAAATGTAAAAAAAACTGGAAGAAAGAAGTTCTAAATAGGCAAAGAGAGGACAAGACTGGTCACGTGGCTGAAGATCTACCAAGGCCTTTAAAGGCAAAAGAAAAAACAAAAGAAAAAAAATGCATTATAGCGATCCTAATGTAACGTATTGAGATACATATAATAATGTAAATAAACAATCCGTGATATTGTATATACATATATTCTCCCATAACCATGGCATAATGATCTGTTTTCATCAGAAATATAGTATAGTTCTCTAACATCAATATCCCTCTGTAAAGACATCTCTTTTCCAGTTAATATTTTATGTAACGTAAAACAACGTATAAAATTATAAAACGTAAATCGATATAAATATGATAATATGAATACAAAATCCTTATATAGTGTTGTTTTATATACGTATATTCTCATTTATTCCTGGTATGATAAACTATTTTTATCAAAAATATAGTATAGAGCTGGAAAAATGTATGTGATAAAAGCCATAAAAGAAGAAGTTGAATTAGTACTGTTTTTTATTCAATAAGCAATTCAATATTAAACATCCCTCTTTAGAGACCCTTACTTCTAGTTAATATTTCATATAACGTAAATCCTAAAAAAATAGAAAAAATTAACTAACGATAGGAAAAAGAAAAAGATCCTACATTAGTTTGCAGTAGATTCTCAGATTCAGACATGTATCTCTGGCCTAATAATACACCTAACTACTTGGTACGCATGGAGACATGCAGAATCCATCATAGGCTACAGGTCTTTAGTAGAGTGATTGGCTTGTGGATGAAGCTTGCCTCGCTGCCGGAAGAGAGACTCTCTTGCATTTGTTTCGACAGGTTGAGGAAACTGGATAGGGAACGAAGCATGCACAACTTGGACTACAACTGGATCACACAAGCTCGATCTATTGCTGCAATTATAGGTTGTGAACAAGAATTTTCCGATGGTCATCTAAATGATACCATATACTATAGGGAAAGTGCAATAGAAAAAATGAAAAACCATTTATTATCAGTAGACATAAATAGAATCGTCAACTCTACAAATCACCCTCTCTATAGAACATTTTGTAATTTTCAATATAATGCACCAGAGCAGTACCTTACATTTCATACAAGTATTCAAAAGTTGAGGTTGGTCAGTCAGCTGAGGATGTCAGGCACAGAAGAGCTAAGATTACGCGACAAGGACAAAGGCGTGTATCAAAAGAAAAATGAAGCGTGTACCAAGTTTTAGGGAACATTTTTTGTCATTTCCTTCTTGAATGCTCGACTCAGGAAGGATTTAGAAATAGGTATCTGCAGGAGTATATATCATATCCCCATCAAGAAATCAATTTAGCCAATATCCTAAGCATTGACTCTCAGGATCAACTCAACAATATTTTCTACTTTTTAAAGGTAAGGGCTGCCTTTAAAAAGTAGAAAATATTGTATAGGTCTTTCTAAACTTAGTGAATTCCTCTATCGCTTGTTTTATTTACGCTTTTAGTAGATTCTTATTATTGTGTGAACTTTTTGTTTTCTTTTGCTCCACATGTTTATTATTGTGTTGTGTTTCAAATGTTTATTTTTATATTTTTGAATATTTATAAAGTTTAAATAAATTTGTTCTTATATAGTGTAAAGTCTAAAGCTTGTAAGGACTCAAATGTTATCATATTGTACTGAAATGTTGATCAAATATTTGTACAAGAAAATATTCTTTCACAAATTAATATATATTCTATTCTAGATTCTCAAATTTCACATATTCAAGAATTTCGGAAATTATTGAAGCAAAAGGGAGAGGGAGTGACTCCTTCTGTATCCCCTCGCAATGGAGTCCCTGCTTATTATATTATCAGAAAAGGTTGGACCACATAGCATTTACGTCTTAGTCAATTACAAGTACAGATTTGTGTTATTTTCCGATTTAAGAGACAAAGAGTGGTTTAAAATTGAAGATTCGTGCAGAAATGTAATTTTTATTTTGAGAAAAGAACTTGTTGGTTTAGTGAGGTTGGAAGGTGGAAGGGGCTGAGAGGGTTGCGGTGGGGTCTCACAAGCTCCTTGTCAAAGAAACCGGAATGGGGAAGCCCTCCCTCAACGGCTGATCCCGTCCATTGTAGTAGTTCAGTTCTCACACAGATCGTGGGAGTCCCTACACTCTACACCTTTATACACTCCACTGCAAGCACCATCACTACAAATAATGACTAAAACAAACGAGCAGGTTCGACCAACGATACAAAGCAATACCTGGATCGACCCCCGCGATTGATTCTGTGCAAATATTACTTAGAAACCTAATGCCAATACAATATAAAATTAAGTAAATACAAAACTATTTTAAGGGAGAAGAATACACCTTTCTTCTCTATCTGTTCCAACCGACGTTATTTTTACACACGTTTTAAACATTTAATATCTTTGCTAAAAATGCTCCGGTTTCGATGTTGTTTTTTTTACTTTCACTTACCTATATGTGAAATATATAGTAAGGGAAAGTATTTGATATAACTGGGTATTAGATGTATGTATATGCCAAAGATTTGACAGCCAACATTACAACAAAATAGGTCAATCGTGAAAAATTTCGACTTACGGTTTTCAACGGAAATAAACGTTTTGGGGTCCCCTGAGTCCAAAGTCCCGCGAAATGGTCTGTGTGTGAACAGACTAGCTCAAAAACTATAAACCTTGTGAATCTGAAATTGGGTTTTTAGTGTATGTATATGCCTGCGACGTGACAGCAAATATTTCATCAAAATTGGTCAAACGGAGGGGGTACTTTATTTTATAACTTTTATGTTTTTTTTTATTTTCTCTAAAACGGCTCTAACGATTTTGATCAAACTGGGTATTTGATGTATGTATATGCCCGCGATATGACAGCAAAAATGTCATCAAAATTGGTCAAACGGAAGGGGTACTAATTTTTACGTTTTGTTTTTTTTCAATTTTCTCCAGAGCGTATGAAGCGATTTTGATTAAACTCGGTATTTGATGTATTTATACCCGCGGTGCGACATTCAAAATTTCATTAAAATTGATCAATTGGAGGGGGCACTTTACTTAATAAATTCTGTATCATCTGCACGTGGGTTTTTTATTTAGTCATAAACGGTTTTAACGATTTTGATCAAACTGGGTATTAGATGTATGTATATGCTAAAGATTTGACAGCCAACATTTCATCAAAATTGGTCAAACGGAGGGGGCACTTTATTTCATAACTCCAATTTTCACCTTTTTTTTTTTTTTTATTATCTCAAAAACGGCTTCAATGATTTTGATCAAATTCGTCATGTTTAATGGAAATTAGGTGTTCTTTAATGTCAGGTAAGCTTTATCATTATTAAAATCTTCTGAGGGGGCTTAAATGGGGAAGGGGCCTTTTTTGTTTGTTTTTTTTTTGGTTCCTATAAAGTACGTTTGTTTTTGTTTATATGGAGAAATTAGCCGTCTTTCGTTACGCCTAAAAATAAGTAATGGCTAAATATGAAATATGAAAAAAATCAAGTAAACTTATAGAGGAGAAAAAAAGAAAAATATTCCGTCAACTCATAAAACTCGTTGAGCCCACGCATGCGGAGCACGCCTTTAATGACAGACCATTGTTCAATTAAAGCAGTTTTATTTAATTAATGGAAATTATTTGTTTCATGGTAACTAAATGAAGTTTACAACAAGTACATAGAGAATTATAAAATCAGTCGACTTGGAGTATTATGCTTGCATTGCCGAATTATCTCAAGTAAACACTTTTATTTAATAATAAAAGAAATTAGTGTTTTTTATAGAGCAAATGAAAACAAAATAAGAAATGAATGTGGAAAAATGTGTAACTTTGAGAAGTGGCATTAACACAACGCATTAATTTCTAATCTAAGTAAGTTGGTAAGTGAAAGTTGTGTGTTGCGCGCACGCACTAGATTTTTTTTCTCGTTTTATAGGGAGCATCACTGAAGGTATACATGGACCATGGAATAAGACAAGGCGTTAAATGCATAATGTCTTTAGGTGAGCTTGAAGAGATACTGTGTCTGCACGGCCCATGGTGTCACGAGGAGTGTTCAAAAATAAGAAAAATTAAGTTTGAAAATATTTATTTTTGGGGGATAATATAAAATTTAAAATCTTAGAAAAGAAAGAAAATATCAAAATTTCAATATAAAAACAAAAGCTCAAAGCTAAGGATTAACTTGAATTGTTGATAAAAATACGAAGTATAAAACTGGTTCGGTTAGTATATATTTACTTTAGCTATTATCATCTCATTACTTAAACATTTTAATTCTTCTTTTCACCTGTTAAAGTGCCAGTCTTAAGTGAATTGTTCATTGACTAATCTTTACCTAAAGTGCAAAAATGGGTAAGATCTATTGTTTAGTATCATATAAGAAATTTTCATCATTTATTAAACTTTGGAAACGATTTTCTAAAAAACATCAAATAACGGTTTTTTCATACTTTAACAATAAATAGTATATTTCTTGTTATTTATTTTGATGCCCAGTTTATCTGCTTCTGGCTGCTCCTTACGGTGTTGTTGTGGTTTTAGATTTCAAACCAATTCTTTACTGTACGAAGTCTGGGGCAGTACTGAACCAAACACCAGAACGGTGGGTTATTTGATAGACTAGTGCACGAAAATAATTTATCTGATTGTTCGGAAGAACTTAAGGAGAATAAAATTCGTAAGGTTAGTCCATAATCAAACTTAGAGATCGTTATTCTAGTCGACCACTACCGTACCGTTGCGTTTGATTGATGCGAATAACAAAGTTTTGAAAGTAAATAAAACTCCATCTTTCATGTTATTTTGTCGGCTGCTAAATTTTATTTTAGCAAAGGAATCGTCATTAATAATTGAATCTCAACACGAAAATATGGACTAAGCAATTGCGAATCTGATCCCAAGTGAAGTGCGAGTCGACCATGGTACTTGGAGATTAGTACACTGAATGATTTTCACTATGATCGATAGTAGTGTGTATAACATTTCAATCGACACAAAAATGCTGCGATTGTGATGAAACTCCTAAGCTAATCACAAAAGAGTTATTATATAGTTTACCACCTAAAAACGAATATTAAAAATATTTATGTGTATGAATATATACCTAATGTAAAGAGAAAATGGTAGTCGTTTGTAAATTTTATTATGAACTTTTTAAAATTTTAGAAAATTAATAAATAAAAAATTAAAAGAAACAAAAATGTAAAAAAGTTTAATCATGGTTTTAATTAATATTTTCCAATTGTTCATTTAAGTAACAGTGAAGTTAAATGTTGGAAGGGATAAGGGGATTGGTATAATAATCCATTTGACTGTGATGCTTGATTGAAAAGACTATAGTTTTTAACTAGTAAAAAAATCTTTGTTGAATGTTCTTCTTGAAAATGGCTTAGTGCCGAAACGTTGAACAGAATATTGTAAAAATTTTGAGGTTAATACAGGATCTATATAAAAAAACTTGACTAATATCTGCTTAGCCTCAAAACAGTAAAGAATTATCATAAAAATGTAACTTTTATATTTCTCTATAATAATTGGGAGAAGATTTGTACTAAGTAACATTTCAAGTAATCAAGGATCAAGTTTCAGATCAGTGAATAGCAAATTAAGTTTACTAGAGTAGTGTATTTATGTTCCGTAACTCCTTCAAAATAAACTTAAAATAATTATCTAAAATGTCGTTTTCCAAATAATAATTCACCTCCTTTTTTTGTGCACATTATTTCTGAGATGGGAAATCACGTGTATTGAATTTTGCTAAAAAAATTAGATGAGTTGTCTAATTGTTAGCACGGTGTGTTGAATCAGAAGCATATAAAATATGCAAATTAAAAACGTCATATTATTATTTATAGCTATTATTTATGAATTACGAAGGCATTGCTTGCTTAAATGACCCATATAATGCTATGATAACCTGCCCGGCCTACAGCTCTCTGGAATTCCCTGCCATTTAGCATCCGTCACACTTCTTCCCTAACCGCATTCAAATACCTCTTTTATCCAGTACCAAAACTTATCAAAAGACGTATTCCCTATCTTTAAAAAATAATTTAGGAGCTGATTTGTGATAAGTATTGAATGATAGTTATCGATGAAAACTAAAGTTTTCTTCCCTTTTAATATTTATTTTTTCTAGTCGTCTTTAAATGTAAAATTACTCTCAGAAGATTTTCTATATTTTTACTATGATGTTTTTTTCTGGCATAACGTGTAGATGTTTTCATTTTTTTTAAGTATTAGGTCTGATATGTTCTGTATTATTATCTGATACTTCTATTTTCAAAATAAAATTTAATTTTTTTTTTAACGGTCAAGTCGAACATTTATATGATTATCATACGATTCTAAAGTGATATTATTCACCATTTAGATTATTTAGTGACTAGCTGTATGTCCCGGTTTCACCCGGGGGATTCCATTTTTCTAATGAAACGGTCGATTTCGGAAAAAAAAACATTGTAAAGCGAGATCATTACGATTTTTATTAGGATAAAGAATATCAGCTGAAGATCAGCTGAAGTTATGCAATTTTAATATGGACAGGTGTTCTGGTATGAAATATGGTGCACCTTGTATGAAAGAACCACTGAGCGAAATTTGGAGAATTTAGGATAAACGGTATGGATTTCTATAAAGAACAAACAAACAAACAGAAATATTGCCCTGCAGTTTCAGCTTCTCGCGAATCGGCTTGCTTAAGCTTCTGTGGCGCTAAGCGGGCCTCGTATTCCTGGGCAGACTCAGTTTCCCGCGATCCTGCCTGTCTAAGCCTCTGGTTGTTCAATCCTATTTTGATGTTCGTCGAGAGTTTCAGCTGCTCGTATTTGACGTTATTTTTTAGCTTTTGAGCTCACTACTCCTATTGAAGCTCGCTTCTTTGGAGGCATTTATAAAAAATAAATTCACCAGACATGTAAATAAGCGTATTGTAATGTTAAAAAAAAAACAAAAAAAACATATGGTTTAAAAATCCCAGAACTCGACGCCTACCAAGGGACGGTCTTAACGGGCCTTGTTGGCCTCTTCAAAATCTATAAAATGATTTTTTAGGCCTTTTTTCGACTCAAACGGTCGATTTCGTAAAAAAAAAAAAAAAAACATTGTAAAGCGAGATCATGACGATTTTTTTAACAATAAAGAATATGGATATATTTTTTTTACTCTGGGTAGAGATTGGCTGAAGTTGTGCGATTTTAAAATGGACAGGTGTTCGCACCTGGTATCAAAGAACCACTGAGCGAAATTTGGAGAATTTAGGACAAACGGTATGGATTTCTATAAAGAACAAATAAACAAACAAACAAACAAACAGAATTTGAACTTTATTTATATAGATGATTGGAAGGGATTTGGGTGTTATTGGAGGTAATTGGTTCATTCAAGAGTGTTCATCGGCATAGGCAGACTTCACCATAGGTGGATTTAGGGTGGGGGGGGGTTTGTAGGGCTGCACCCCCCTTTGGGTAGTTTTGTTAATTAAGGATAGAATTTAACTTCAGTAAAAGTAAGAATGTAACGTAAAGTATAAATAATATGCTGAACAAGTAACATGTGATTAGTGTGAAAGGGAAAAAAGGGTAAAAGAGCTGATATGCAGATCCCTGTGCAGGTTGCAGACCCCCCCCTTTGGACTGCATCCCCCCCTTCACAACCGGCTGGTATATGGCAGCACCCTTGTACTGCATACTGATGAATTAGAGAGAAAAATTAAGTATAGATTCTATATGCATATATCTATTTCACAACACATTGAAATCAAGGATGGGACATTTCTTTTCTTTCTTAAAGTTTCTTTTCTACCCCTTAATGTAAAAAAAATATCCAAATACGAATAAATGCGATGGAAGCGTTCGGGAAGATTTTTTTTTTTTTTATATTATAGAAATAAACTTTGATAAGACTACAGTTTGACCTGGAGTATGAAACCGAACTTTTCTTTAGTTCACAGGATGGTATAAATGGTGAATAATGAATTTCCGAAATTTTAACTTAAATAGGATTTTATTTCATGCGGTGTGCTGAGAAACCAAAGGTTACAATGGACAATTTGATACTTTTAGGAAAAACTCGGTCCAATATAAAACCATTTCCATGAATTTTCCCATATGTCGAGGTTTACTGTATACCCTTAGATTAATGATTAACAGGCTTCTGTAAAAAACAAAAGAAAAGCTATGTACAATAGAATTAATTTAAAGAATGATAAGCAAGAACTATTTTATTATAAATTTACATTAATTATCTGTGAAAGTTCTATATATATATCGATATACACGATTTTATTTCACATATAATAGTTTAAATAACTTCACTTTTTTTTTCGTACAAATTTCTTGTAATTTTATTTTATTTTATTGAAATATATGATTGTATAAAATAATACTCTCACACAGATCTATATATGTATATACACATATACACACATATATTTAAATAAGAAAATAAGCGGAAACAAAGGAATTATTATTGTGTAAGAAAATTTCACAAAATTGGAAGAAAATGCATCTTATTTAAGGGAGAATGTTTTATGAAATCGATTATACCTATATCGAACCATTTAAAATCGATAGCCGTATGCATATACAAGGTAATAAATTAATATCGTTGATTCATCTACAGCGATAGATTTCTCACAAGGTGAGCCAAGGTTAATTTCCCTCTACCTAATGAATAATAATTTATCACAGTTATTCCAGAGTATTTGTTGCAGCAGGCGTGTATTTATTCTTATTTTTTTGTCCTTTGATGGGAAATTTTCCCCTTCTCCCCCCTCCATTGATCTGCTACTAATTTGAAATTTTCTTCTATGAAACATCGTTAATTATTAATTTAGCCTGGATTAGAAGATTGAGATTCATTTCGTAGGTGAGGTGATATAGTGACGCGTTAACACTCCTGGCCATTACAGCCTCAAAAAGATTTTTTTGCGTTATCTAGCTGGTGCTATATTTGATAAAGCTATCACTAAAAAAAAAAAAAAAATAATTTTATTTTAGGGAAAATTGGAAACAGTCACTATTTTTTTCTCAAATTCAGAACTAAGCGGAAATATAAATCTCAAGCCTGAGTCATCTGTCCTCTCCTATGGAAAAAAAAAAAAAAAGGAGCAACATGTGGTAGAACTGTGTCCATGATATGGGTTTGACTGATATGAAACTTTTAATTGTTTTTATCATTCTTCTAGTCCGATAAAATCAAAGTATAAATTTATAAGACTTTTACTTCCTTTATAAAATTTATCCGTACGTTCGATTTTAACAATTAAAAAAAAATCATTGAAGGAGTATCTGATAGTTTTATTTTAAATGAATAAATAAAATAAAAAATAAAAACCTTTATTTGCACCGATTTATGCACACAGACTCATCTCCATTTTTCTCATTACGGTAACCCAGTAACAAGTGCATTTACTTGTACTTCAGTTACATATTTAAAATAAATTAACATAATATTTTATTGTGTAAAATAAATACATAAAACTTGAAGAATAAAGAAAATGTGTTCCTAATAAAATATGAAGTATGTATAAAAAATAATAAAACCCATACTTACTAAGAACTCATCTCATTAAAACAAAAAAAAAGCCTTAACAAGAAAATATGATTTCTGAAAGTGAAAAAACTTCAATTTGAAAGTACACACATCATCGTCGTTCTAAAAAATATGTATTAAAGGCTATTATGAAACTTATTGATTATTATAGATGAGACACAGAAAAATTATTATATAAATAATTACAAGATTTATAGTTATTAATAACATCACAATATCAGTCTCAAATTAGATAATTATTATTTTGTATTAATATACCCACCCAATATTTTGCCGGGAGAGGATCCAATGTAAAAAATTAAATAAAAATGCGATTTTACAAATTTATACGAGTTTACCCAATAACATATAAATATTAAATATTAGTTAATTACAGCACACTCTATTGTTAAAAGTATAGTCAGGTATATGATGAAATATATATATATATATATATATATATATATATATATATATATATATATATTAAAAAAAAATGTAAGACATCCATTTTTTTTAAAGTCATGAAGAAGCCAGTAAATTATATTGTAAATTAAATTAGCAGTTACATAATTTTAATCGTCTGAACCATTTAAAAGGACTAAGCATAATTATAAATTATATTTATGCCAGGAAGAAAAAAATCTGATTATTGTGAATTACTTATCTAAAAAAGGATTCTTTGAAAAATGTTTAGTTTTTTCATATAACAAATATTTATTATTTGTTAAAATACATAAACAGAACTATGTCCTAGAAGTCCCCTAATTTTTTTTTTTTTTTGTAAAGAATCAAATGAATGAAAAATATTGCCAAACAGTATGCAGTCATCCTCTTAAAATTACGATAACATTGTGCAATATACAATGAAAGATCGATCCGGAAGTGTAGAGGATGCTTAATGTTTCAAAGCTCGAGGGGTGGTAATGAGTCTTGTAAAAGTACCATGATATAAGAGGTTATAGAAACAATAATATTATGTGATTTTGTTTATTTAAAATATTGTAATAACTGAATTCACAGAAATGTTGCAGACCGAGTCATTGTAAATATTCAAATCATACCTTGACCTTTTGCTGAATTAATTTATCTTAAAAGCATTCGATATAAATTAATAATTCATCATAATATACAATTAAAAACATTAAGAATTCGTTATGTTTGAAAAAAAGAAAGAAATGTATTGCTCTACTGTGCGAAATCTTTAGGCATAGTAGAGGAGAGACTGCTATAAAAATTATATGTTGTAGATACTTGCCAATAGCTCAAGGCCGAAATGAATAAAAAAACACTAAAGACGTGTTCTATTGTCAGATATGTGCTCCTTAGATCGATAAATTGTTTTATTGATGGAATTACCTGCGATCTGTACAAGACTCTGTGGCAATTGTATAACATAATTTAGGCCTCCAGCATTTTTCGAGATAATTTTATGTATATGTGTATATGTATATATATATATATATATATATATATATATATGTAGGATATGCTGATGATACTGTATATGACAGAAGTATATTAACAAAAGTATAGTCATAGACCTGAAGATTTTTTGAAAGATGGAAGGGAATAAAAAATAAGGGCGTCAAAATTAAGCTTTCATTAAAAAACATGCAAGGATATTCATCTAAACTTACAGAAGACCATGATGATTTACTATCACTGAAGAATAAAATTGTTAAATATAGCCGATTAGACTCTTAGATGCTACATTGCTAGAAAGTAAAATGGAAAAAGCAGGTTCTGCAGTTTTGACACAAGGAAGGAATAGATATACTAGAATTCTGTAACGAGAAGTATTCCATTTTGTAATTGGTTTTTGTAGATATCTTTATTCGAATTCGTCTTTAAAACACATCCTATCTGATAATCCTAGGATATTTTCTTTCACGATATTAGATAACCAACTAACGCCTTAAAGTATCCTAAAGTAATGCTCCACTTTTTTCTGACGAAACTCAATTATTTAGGAATTCACCTGAAAAAACGCCTTAATTTGCAACTGATCGAAGAGACAAGCTGAACTATACGACTCACCAGATAAACGCACAAGCTTCAAATAAATTCCTCGTACAAAAGAATTATTTACCTGACTATAATATACCTATTTTGACTTAGATAGATGAGCTTCAGGGTTCCCATAGGCCATTTAATACTTCTTTCTTCCCAATCCTTGAAATTCAAAATCCTAAGTGCTTCTTAATTTTTAAAAAAAATCGTATAGATTGTATTTGTAGCCGATTGTTCCAACTTTTCTTCTGAAAAAATACGGCTTTCTGACAATCTGACTAATGAATTCTAGGATAATTGATAAACAGGAATTTCAGACAAAACTTTTTCTCTATTTAGACAGCCTACGTTTTGTTCCAAACATGAGGATCTTCTTCAGGGCTAAAATTATAACAAAAATATCACACGTTGGCAAGAATATAGTTACAACTCAAACTATATCAATTTTGAGTAATGCATACTATTGGTACTAACTTCCCCACTAGACTATTTGTGATCAAAGACTATATTCCCTAGACGCTGTTTGTAGGTGTGTAGTAAGATTGAGAATGCAGTTAAAACATTACATAGGGTAAACCGTACAGTTATTGACACCCTTAAGACTAAATTTGTGTGGTGAAATTAAAAAAATATATTTTTTATAAAGGGATCAAATTGAAACTTCCTATAGCTCCTCTTTATCTATCCTTATAAAGACTCATGAGGTTTTTTTGGGTCAAAAGTTCAATAGTTTTACGATATGGCAATATTTATTGTAAAAAGTGGAAAAATTAGTTATTGACACCCTGTGGATTTAATTATGAAATCTTCCCTATGGTTAGTTTGTTAAACACTTACTTCATAGATGACTTAGAGGACCCTTCAAACATTAGATTCATGTATATCATGAAATAAAATTAGGACTTGTTTACTTATTTCTTTAAGTTAAAGTTTGGGGTGTCTAGAACTGTACTGAGTGTCAATAACTGTCTGGTTTACCCTATGTTTATAAAAAAAAAAAGTAGTGTTTTGAGTTGTAACCATCTTCTTGCCGACGTGCGATATGAACAACAAAAGAAGTATCTATGAGTACAGAGAAAATAAGAACCACCTATAAAAAACTGAGGGAATATACATGCTAGAAGATAAGATTAATTACAGATAGTAAGAATATCTGTAATTAATTCTTAGATGGAGGATTGATGTTCACCGTAATTAACTTAAATTGGGTCATAAATATGTTTAAACTCAGGCAGTTTTACACCAAATTGTCCGTAATAAGGAAAGGACGTCAAGGAAACAGCTCAAGTCATCTTATATAATCTTGTTCGTGATTTTATCAAATTTCGGGTCAGAGCTCAGACGAGATGATTCTAGAAAGTATTTAGATACTTAAAGGCTAGTTAGTTTCAGCTTATGGCTGTCATAATCTACTATTGCGAATCTACTATGCTAATTGTATGCAAAAAAATGCGCAGATTTCGAGTAAGAAGAGACTGGATCTGCAAAGCAAGGATTCCATCAAGAGTGAAGGAAGCTTCTAAATTATTTTGTTTGCGATTTAGGATGTAAAGGAGTACTCTTGCGGACATGACATATAGTTCAAAGGTTGGAGTGAGTATGGTTCAAAGAGGGTTGGGTGATCCAAGGGAAGACACAAACACATCCGGGAATAAGTGAATGCTTCGGACAGAAGAAAGGGCTTGATTGGACGAGAAGAGAACCGGTTGAGGGTCGTGAAGGTCCATAGAGGGAGGGATCCTCGTCTTGCGCAAGTCCTATTTATCTACGCCTATTTTCTTCTTTTTTTTTCAAACGTATATATTTATAATTAGGGGAACTAATTAATTAACCTGCCCCTTTAATGGGGAGACCTAAATATTGAAATATCCTTTTAATAAAAGCTTATGACTTTATATATAAAAATGCAAGGGCTGTAGCGGATGGATAAATCAGGAACTTCTACAAAACGTTAATATTTAGCAAAAAAAACAGCAATATCTACTTTTAATGGTAATAAATATATATATATTCAATGGAAAACAATTTATCCATTTGGATATCCATTGGAATACATTGTCTTAAGGTATTTAATGTTGTAATTTTGTTCAATAAAAACACATAAAAAAGGAAAAGAAATTGTTAACTAAAAATCATACTTAATTTATAGATAAAAATTCAAATCGATCATTGATTTTTTTACTCGAGTAAATATAATTACCCCTTGCTGCGTGATATGGTATTACATAAATAATTATGATCGAATTGGTTTAAAAAAATATATTGATCAGAAAATAAAAATCACCTTTTATAAGATAGATTTAAATGTTATATTTATGTATTTCATTTAAAGAAATTCCTTTTTTATTCTCTACTAGTTATTTTTAACTATTTAACGATCAATGTTAGCATAGTAGGGTAAACCGTACAGTTATTGATACCCTTAAGACTACATTTCTGTGGTGAAATTTAAAAAAAAATACTTTTTATGAAGGGATCAAATTGAAACTCCCTATAGCTCCTCTTTATCTATCCTTCTAAAGACTCAAGAGGTTTTTTTGGGTCAAAAGCTCAGTAGTTTTACCATATGGCAATATTTATTGTTAAAAGTGCAAAAACTAGTTATTGACACCCTGTGTGTGTGTTAGTGACACCCTTTAATTGTGAAATCTTCGCTATGGTTAGTTTGCTTAAGATGACTTAGAGGACCCTTCAAACATTAGATTCATGTATATCTTGAAATAAAATTAGGACTTGTTTACTTATTTTTTTAAGTTAAAGTTGGGGTGTCAACTTAACTGTACGGTTTACCCTACTACTAGTCGACATCTGAGCACATAAAAAAAATTCAGATTTTGAAATCGAAATCTTCCAGCACAACCAAGTCAGTTTTTATTTTTATTTATTTTCTGTAAGCCAAAATTTCTAATGCATATCGAAAATAAAGGAAATTCTCTTGCTAAAAATTGATAATAATATTCTTCACCTACTTTTGCCGACTCAAAATATATCATGGAAAATATAAAATATAAATATTTCTGATATGAAAAAGTATTAATAGAAATTTCATTATTTTTAATAGTATAATGTATATTCAAAAGTAATGATCAGGATATAATTTTGTTTACACTTATGGTCAAAATTAAAAATCACTCTTTATAAAAACCATCAAATCATTATAAAAATTTAAGAATCATTCTTGAGAAGCTTTAGGAAGTTGGAATAGATTTCTATCTTAATTTTCTCTTCTTCGAGGTTTACATTTCAGTTATTTCTTTTATATACATTTGTATGTAGTTATTTTACGAATGAGTCCTTACAGCTCTAATATTAATGCCCTTGATTGTGGAAGAATGTATTAATTCTTTCAATTAAAAAAATTAGATTAAATAAAAATAAAAAATCTTAATTTTAATCTTGGCTAATGAGATTACGATACGATGCAGATTCAACGGATCCCGACGTGAATGAATCATTTCTAAATCGAGGCTTGAAACTGAATGGACTTACACCTACTCCGGAGTACGTCACATTGTTTCAGAGAAATTTTCCTACTTAATAATATACATCTCCTAACATATCGATTTTTTTTTTCATTTTTAATTCAATTTTAAGAGAAAAATTCTATATTTAAAAAAAAAAACAGATCTGCCCAAATTCATTGGTTTGCAATATATACGTATATTACAGAATATAATACTGCAATAGACATAAACATAATCATAAGTAACTTCAATAAAAAATTAAAAATCATCAGATAAAAACAAAAAAAAAATAGATAAAAACAAAAAAAATGTAAAAATAAATAAATTAAAATTAAGAATAATTCCGCAAAATATGGATCAAATTATATTTTCAATTGTATAGCTTAGTTACTGAAAGAAAAATTTGACTCTACTTAAATGTTCAGGTCGTTCCAGAATTTTATTAAATAGTGAACTTGAAGCCTTAGAAAGTACCCCAAATTAGTAATAAAAAGAAAAAAATGAAAGAAAAACGAAAAAAATAGTGCTGTAATCTGAATTATTTTAATTAATTACGCAAAACCGAAAATAAATAGTTAATTAGCAAATAATGTTATACAGTTGTCTTTGTAGCAGTACCAGACTACCCACAATCATCACCATTTGCCACCCACCCTCCAAAATAAAAAATCTATATAGGGGAGAGCGGGGTTGGTTGGCAACAGTTTTCACTTTTTTGATTGTTGAGTCGTTCCTATTAATATAATCCCAATGCGGCTGATACCACTGTAAACTAAAGTATTAGAGTACTTCAATTATTTTTTCTACAACATAATATTTAATACTAAGATCATAGAAAATTGAAGAATTCGTCAATCCAGAGTATGCCAATTAACCCCCTATGTGGGGCAGGTTGGCCTAGAAGTTGGGGTTGTTTAGCCAGCTCATTCAAGTACTACCTGACACATATTATTGTTATTAAAAGCTGCACTATAATGGTATAAAAATTTTGAATCGGTTTTTAACAGCTTTTAAGGGAAAATAGAATGACAATAGAAGAAGATAAAAGTTTAGACTGCCGTCACTTTTTGCATAAGAAAAATTGCTTTCATCTTCCTCGCTGGAACTAAAGACAATTGGTAGTTTCACCTTTGATTATGTTTACCTTGCTTTCGTGAATTGCTACTTCGCCAAAAAAAAGTTGAAGAGAGCCTACTAACCCCACAGGAGGGTTCATATGAAAGATGACTGCCAGGACAGGGGAGAACAATCAAACAAGAAACTGGTTAGTCTAAAGGTTAGGTTTTTCAAAGGAGTTTGGGGCTATGTGAACAGAATCGGAGTCAAATGTTTTTCCATGCCTTTAAACCAACTTTACTGAAAATATAAAAATGTACTTACATGTTGTAAAATCCATCAATGAAGCACACTCTTATCTACACTGTCAGCATCGGATTGAAAACTCAGGACAAGACTCCCGAGGTCGAGCGGGTCACATGGTACAATGATGGGGCCTTCACAACAGATGTGACGGAAACTATAAGCCAATGGCCAACCTACCCCCTATGCCAACCAACCCCGCTCTCCCCTACGCTTTTTCATTAGTTAAATATACAATTAATATATACAATTGAAAATCATCAGCTACCCTGATGCAAAGCCTACTAAATCTGAAATTCATTTTGTTCAATACGATACTTTCATCTATGAATATTTTCACTTAATGTGTTAAATAAATAACCATTATAACTATCACTGATCGTCCCCCACCTATGGTACGCACCTGGAGGAGTTGAAAGGTTTACTGAAAAATCGTACATTACTAACGATATTCATGCATTATGTATCACAAAAGAAAGAATTGTAAACAGTTCGGGATGTTTGAATATTTACATGCATGGGATCTCAGGCTGGCCCCCTTTAAAAATACCATACATGCAAGGCTGGTAAAGGCTTACATGCAAATTTCTACTATGACTGATCTATTAGTGCAGAGATAAAATCTTCAGTTGCAGTCCGTAGTCAGAATGGAAATCAGTATTGACATTGTTAGCTTAGGCGATTTTTATCAGCTATCATAATAACTGGATCGAATTTTCTTCAAGATTTTAATATGTTCTTTTATTTTAATTTTGTCTAACGGATGTAATTATAATTCAAATAAAAATATTAAGCTGTTCTTTCATCGTTAATTTTTTTTAAATAATAATTATTTTAATTTTGTAATAGAGCTTATTTTTTTTATATATTCAAACGTTTTAGTAGGCTTATATCAAGCAAAAGCGTCTACTTACAACTTTTTTTTTGTTTTTTTAAGAACTCCAAGATTATATTTTTTATTTACTTCTTCAGTTCAATTAGCGTAATCTCAATAACATGACTGTAAAGCATATTTGTTCTCATGGAGAAAGTAAAAATCTCAGTATACTAAGGGATACATTAAGTTTTTAGAACTGGATAGATACTACAATAATAATTATTACATTATTATGTATAAATTTAATTAGCGCATTATTGTGACCTCCTAATTTCAATGTTATTTCTGTTTTTTGCAACAAAAAAAAAAAATGAATAAATGTTGTACTGAGTTTTTGAAAATTTAACAATAGTTGAATTTTATTTATTTAATTTTATCAATTAAAATATCTAATATTTCTAATTTCACAATGTGGCACATTTCCTCAAAAATTGCTGTCAAATTTTCATCATAACATACAGGCACATTACAGATATACATAAATATATATATATATATATATATATATATAATTTTGTTAGATCAATTATCTTTTAAATTAATCAGAGTAACGTTCCAAATAATAGAGAGAAAAAATATGAGGAAGTAAAATGATACCTGCCTTGCTGGGACAGAGGACGTATTTCGTCCTCAATCGTGTCGTGAGAAAGAAATACAGGTCCGATTGAGGGACTCCATGTATGTCTATGTGTGTTTGTTTTTTATTAGACGGTCATACGTAATCGGGTCGTAAAAAAAAAAACAAAAAAAAAAAACAGTTTAGTGCAACCGTAGCCTAATTTGTCTTTCAACTTTCGGGTTTATGCCTATACTATATTAAAAAAAAAAATCATATTGCTTTGTTTCTTTGGAACTCAAGTACTTCTAAAGCATTTTTTCTTTAATTAGAATTTTTAAGAATTTATAAAATGAACATTTGTTATCAGTTAGAGGAATAAATAAACATTTTTTTTTCATATGAAGAAGCATTGTGGAAAAGAGAGAGGTAGGGAAAGATGTCAAGCTAAATGTTTTCAAGGCCTTATGCATGCCGGTACTCATATATGCAGCAGAGATGAAGTTAACTGCACCGGAAATGAAGTACTTGGCCAGATTGGCTTGCATTGACATGCAGGGATGACAAAATCAGGAATGAATTGGTATAATTTTATTGGCAATAATGCTTGTATGATTTAATTATCCTAGAAATTAAAAAAAAAAAAAATCTAACGTAACTAAAAACATAGTTTGTAATGTGTTAAGTGGAGAAGAAAATTTCTTGCCAACATACTAAACAATTTTATGTACAACAAATCGCCTTCAACGACCGCGAAAAAGCCAAGGGTGGATCAAGAGGGGGGTTCAAAGGGGTCGTGGCCCCCAAATATTTTGGCTTTTCAATTTTATTGTATTTTTAAGTGAATAATTTGTCTTTTGTTGTTCTTAGCTGCCAATGTAACATCCATTTCCAATATAAGATGAATTTACTGGTGATGAGAGAGATAAGCTAATAATGCCATTTGCAGAGAAACAATCAGCTGCACTGTTCATACATGAAACATCCACATATTTGACGGCTTGAAAAGGTTTCAAACAGTTTTTTTGATGTCTTTTTATGTTGACTGTAGAATTTTTTTTTTTTATGGAAATTACGAATTTGTGATTTAGCCTACGGCACGGCGTTGAAATCTACTGTAATGATCATATTAAAACTTACCACTTTTTTCTTTGTTATCAATTACTTAATTTTGTAGAGAAAATAACTTATTCAGGTTGTTTTTTTTTTCGTGACTAGGATAAAATAATAATGAAATTTTCATATTTTTATTTTAATGATTTTAGAAAAAACACGGCATCGTTATATAGAATAATTTCACAGACCACTTGCATAATCTTTTCAGTGCGTTACATGTTCATCGTTATGTTCTAAATACAGTTTCTGTTTGATAATCGTTTTGAAAAGTGATGAGGGTTAAAACTTTGTTACGGGTTTGATTTAAAAAAACTAAAAATAAATCTTAAATTGATATGTGATGTAGATTTTTTTTTTTTTTTGGAAATTATTTAAATATTTAAATTCTTACTAAAATTTAACCGAGGGTTAATAATATATTAAAGAGCGAATACGTTTTTTTTTGGGGGGGGGGGGAGTATCTCCAATTAAAAATATTAAGCCGTTAAATTGTTTCAACTGAATATTAGAGTATTCAGAAATATTACGGAATGAACGAGCAAACATGATATAACAAAAATTAGTAAAAAGTAGTGTATTTTTTATTTATTTACCATTTTTTAGTTTAATTTTATTATTTAATTCAAAATTCCCCTAGTTCCGGATCCCGCCAACTATCAAAATCGTGAAAGTTTGTTCCTACTGTTTAAATTTTAAAAACATATCGTTGTGAAAATGTGTTTTAACTATTGAAATTCTTTTGAAATTGTGTACGAACTTTTTGAAATTTCGTTCTAACTTTCGAAATCATATATTTTCCGCCTTCCCCTAAAAACGCGTACTATATAATCATTATGTAATTGCTAAGTAATTACGTGTGATTATATTACACGAGCATATACATAATAGATACTTGTTGTTATGCTTATGTTTTATATGTGAACAAGGTACTTTCCTTCTACAACCTGTATATTGAAATTGTACATACAAATACAGTTGCAGTGCTTTGCATATCGTATATTTTATATCGACGATTTTAATACATACATCAATTTTGTTAATAATTACAGGTTTAATAGATTTTTTTATGTTATATCCGGTGTTTATACCAACAAATCGTAGCAGGATTCTAGAGGTGTATGTTTCTCCACGAAATACTATGGTAGATACGGGGAATTTCGAATTTAGAGACAATATTTAACAGTTAATAAATAAAAAAACAAATAAATTAAGGACTTATAAGAAAGTCAGTGTCATTTTGAATATTTGGAGAAGATAGATGCTAGAGAAGACAGATGGCTAGGCTAGCTTCGGGCCTGCGCATTGGAATCTGTGCCATACACGTGGACTTCTCCCACCATCTACTAACTCAGTTTGTTTATATATTTTCATTTTTATTATATATATTAATATATTATATATTATTTCTTTATAATATACTGTTCCCTATGAAAGCTGTTTCCCTTATTTGTTTATTCCTTATTGTTTCATTCACGATGAAAATTATATTTTCATTCAAAATTATACAACAAAAGTTTCACTTTTTTTTTTTTTTTTTTTTTTTTTTTTTTTAAACAAAACTTAAAAATCCAACATAGAACGCTTGAGAATAGTTAATATTTATACATAAATTGATATTAATAATTAAAATCCTGTATATGTCAGGTTTTTTTTTTTTAATTTTGTTGGCCTTATTAATTTTATAATTTTTTTTTTTTTTGAAGTTTGGACAACAAATTTTATATTTTAACACTGTAGACTACATAATATTTATATGAATGAAACAAATAATAGCGTTTAAAAAAATCTTGCGCGGTGCGTCATACAACTTTCACTTACAATCCTACTGTTGTATAAATCATTATAATTTCATCGACATTTATACTAAATGACAATTAAGTTAAAATATGGTAATTTACCGCTTATTTTCTGTGAGTAAGCTGAAAATTGAATTTTCAATTCTCCATTAAATATATATATTCAAATTCCATTTATTTTTATTGGAATATGGAAGTAAAAATTATTAATAATACTTGAACAATATATTTTTTATTGTTTTATTTTTTCCTTTTTACTAACCGTGGTATTCTACGTCTTTATATCTGTTACTTTTATTTCTAAAATATTAAGCTTTACGACTGTATATTTTGAAACTTAATAAAACTAATCGTATTTTTGAAACTTTATTTTTTAAATATTTTACTTTTTTTTTTTTATCTCCTCTGGTCAACGAGATACTTCTTATTTTTAACTAAATATGAAATACATTAAATTATATCAAAGTCGACAAAATCAAAGTTACATTAGAAGATGACGTTTTTGAAATCAGGCATTTAAACTCGGTCGGAATATTTCAAATTTGATCATTTAATTTTAAATTGTCATTTATTTTTTAGCTAAAATTGTTAGAGGAGTTTTCGAGACGATTGTAAGAAGTGTGTAAAATTAATTGTGTGAAGTTTTTGTACGTATGAAGTCGCACTTCCGTGATCAATTGTTATTAAAAAAGTTGCTATAAAATTCTAATCATACCTATAACTATAAATGAACCTAATTTACAAAGTTTTTTTAGTTTCATACGACTTTTATGAGAAGCCCTTAAAACAATTTTTTTTCCGGGGGAAATAAGTTGCACACTTATTTTATGATCGTTCAACTTACCCTTCATATACATTATTTATGTGGATTACTAAAATCAGAAATATAAAATAAAACAAGAATAAGTTTCCGTTATTAAGAACGGTTGATAATTAATCAAGAAGAAAAAACATGTTACACTGATTCACAGAGCAATGGCAATTCGGGAAAAAACCTTGCAGCTAAAACAATTACGGTACCCACGGGCATGAGATTTTCTGTATCTCTATACTGATATATAATATAATTTTCATTTATAAACCATATTAATATTGCTTTTTTTTTTTTTTTTTTTTTTTTTTTTTAAAAAAAAAAGGCTCCAATATAGTAATAATTAAGTTAGAATGAAATATTAGAATTAACCAAACTCATCAAAATGTGGACCAAACACATATATGTGAAAAGTATGAAGTTATGAAACGTTACTATATCAGCAATCGAAAATCATCCTGACACGGTTTTAAATTTTTAAAGGAGACCAAAAGCCTTAAAAAGTGTGATAAAATCGGTGAATATCGGTTGTACTACATACCTCATAAAAAAAAAAAAAAAAAATTGTTCAGTTACTGTAGATTTCCAGTAAATAATTGAATTCTTTAAAGATGAAAACGAAAAGAAAAATCGTTAATTCTGAGAAAATAAAATATTAAAAAATAATTAACAATAAAATGTGTTAAAAAAACACTAAACTGTTAGAATATTACTTTGGATATTTTGGAATATTTTCGAAATATCGTGAACCGATAGCCCGTGAGGAAAAACTTTGATAGCGAGTTTTCAAAATTATATTGTAAAAGATATGTATGTACAGACGGTGGCCACCTGGCCATTTTTTCATTTCATTGCTTATAATAGGAAAATTATCCATCACACGGGAAATTGTTTTCCTCTTATAATAATAGACCATAAAATTTCTCGTAGAGTTATTTAAAGTTGAAATCGGTTGAGTCGTTTTGCAAAAACCTATTATCAAAAATTGCAATTTTTACATTGCAATACGGCGGAAAAAATAATACGCTCATGTTCCAATGCTTGCAACTCGAAAAGGGCAACTCAAGATGAAAAATGGTACGTATAAAAGTTTTGTAGTATCAACTCCTGTTTAAACTAGAACATTGATTTTTGAATTTACTCTCTTGTGTAGAGAAACTTATTAAAAAATAAAAATAATCTGAGAGATTTTAGGATTTTTTTCTTCTGTTTTTTGCATCTAACTCGCAAACTATGAACCATATAGTACTGCTTTCTGTTAACATCGGTTTAGTGCTTTAGCCAAAATTGAACATCAAAGTTGATACTTAAAACTCGTGTTTAAATTCCTTTTTTCTTCTTGAAATGTATTTAAGTATTTATACTAATGAATTGCTAGTACTATATATTTTAAAACAAAAGATATCCTGACTGGGATTAGAATGGTATAGTATAGTTAGTAGTAATTATTCTAAAAGCAGATAAGAGTATTGAACAGCAATACCGTCACAAAAATTTTTATTTTGTCTAAGCAGGAAAAATCCTCATGATGTATTCGTGAAATTAGTGAAACTAATTTTATCAGTTCATACAGGCAGATAAGTGCATTGCTGAGTCACGTGTGGCGAAGTGTCAATCATTAGCTCTAGGCGAACAATTACAGTTTAAACAAGTGGCAGTTGATTTTTTTATTTTTAGCCTCAGTTCATTTATAATAACATAATAAAAAAAATAAAAAATGAAGTACTTTAATTTGTAGAGGGTGTAGTTTGTTTTTAATGATGAAGTTTGGATTCTGAAAGATGTCAAAAGTCCAAAGTTTAGACTCAACCTTAGATTTTGTAAAATAAATAAATAACATTTTATTTATTGAGCAACATAAAAACTATAATTTTATTTTTGATTTATTTATAACTAGCTGGTATATCCCGGGTTCACCCAGGGAATTTGGAAACCAATGAGAAAAGCCGTGGATCAAGAAAAGTTCGTTAGGACAGAAATGAGATTTTTTTTTACTCCAACGGTTGATTTCGTATAGATCTAATGTAAAGCGAGATAATAACGATTTTTATAACAATAAAGAATATACCCAGAGATTGGCTGCAGTTATGCAATTTTAATATGGATAGGTGTTCGCACCTGGTATGAAAGAACCACTAAGCGAAATTTGGAGAATTTAGAACAAACGGTATGGATCTCTATAAAGAACAAACATAATTTCATCTTTTTTTTTATATAGATTGTATTCGAAACAATCATATAATTTTTGAAATGTTATCTCTTGAAACTTGAAAATTGTGAATTAAATACAAGTGAGTCTAAACTTTTGACTAGTACTGTTTAAACAAAAATAATTCAGAAACGAAGAAGTGAGCTGACCTACTTTCGAATACTTCCTTAAAATTATATAAAATAAAGTGAAATGTTAACGCCTTGTTCGATAAATGACTCTTTAACTTATTTCAGATTAATCAAATATATATATCTAAATCGAGGAAAGGTTGGCTACTGTTATTAAAATAGGTGTATTGTTTTTTAACAATTTTCTCACAAGAAGATGAATTTTTAGGGTTAGTAATCGCCTTTAAAGTAGTATTGAGTAGTATTTTAATTGTTAAAAACGAATTAAAATGAAATAAAAATACATCAACAATAGATTGTGTAATAATAGTACAATATACTAGAGACACAGTGAAAGGGGGGGAGGTAAGGGGGTAGGGAGCACAAACAGTTGTTGCATAAAAGAGTAAATAGGACAGGACGGCTATGCCCCAATTGGGGCCCAGTTACGACACAAAGCTGTAGGCTAGGGAAAGTTGCCTCTTATATAATCTGCCTTCCCTTGTTCACCCTCTGCCCATCCACTATTGCAAAGCACAACACCTTTAATTCACTAGAAAAAAAAAAGAAAAAAAAAAACTTAAACCCGAACTTACTCCTCGATCGTATGCAGTTTGCACCATTCTCCTCGAGGGATGTTTTGCTATCATATCCGATTCCTCCCTTAATTCGCATATACTTCATTTCAACAATCACTAATGACCAAATATGTATACAGGTGTTTTATGATAATCGTAGACAAAGAAATACGGGCAATTTTACATCATTTTTTCTACTAACAACTAAAATTAATAAACAGATTAAGCTAAGATACGGATGACATGGAAAACTGATGCGAAAATATGATTTGAAAAACATTCGTAATATGAACGATACATCTCAACCCCTTCTATCGAGATGAAAATACTAGTCAAAATGTCAATTTACTATTTAAAAATAAGGCGAAAAGTGATTATATTCAGGGATTAAATAAATAACTCAAAAAACATAGAGGGTATATATTTATGTAATTTGTAATAAAGTTCTGGTTTCCGGTAAGCGCAAACAAAAAAAAAATACCAGGGATTTTTCTTCAAATTTACTACCGAAAAGTTCCTTTAGGAGCATGGTCCATTTTCCACCCTTTCCAATTAATTACAGGATTTGTGATATTACAATTAGTATTTGGTATTGAAAATTTCTTATAGAGTTCAAATAAAATGAGATAGAAACTTTACACTTTTACCATTCAAAAGAGCAATAACTGTTCTTTAAGACTGGATAATTAGTTCGTGAAAAAAAGTTATATTAGCTGCTTAATAATTATGGGGGTGAAGCAATATTTGTTGAAAAATAGTTGAAGTCAAATTTTCGTTGCTTTTATTATATTTACGTAAGAATTAATCATGTCCAATTCCTCCCTTTATTCGCATATACTTCATTTCAACAATCACTAATGACCAAACATATATAATGGGTGTTTTATGATAACCGTAGACAAAGAAATACGAGCAATTCTACATCTTTTTTTTCTACTAACAACTAAAATTAATTAACAGTTTAAGCATATGACATGGAAAACTGATGCGAAAATATGATTTGAAAAACATTCGTATTATGAATTGTACATCTCAACCCCCTTCTATCGAGATGAAAATACTAGTCAAAATGTCAAGTTACTATTTAAAATAAGGCGAAAAGTGATTATATTCATGGATTAAATAAATAACTAAAAAAACAAAGAGGGTATATATTCAAGTAATTTTTAATAAACCAGTACTTCCGGTAAGCACAAAAAAAAAAAAAAAAATACCAGTCATTTTTCTTCAAATTTACTACCGAAAAGTTCCTGTAAAAGCATGGTGAATTTTCCACCCTTTCCGATTAATTACAGTATTTGTGATATTTCAATTAGTATTTGGTATTGAAAATTTCTTATAGTGTTCAAATAAAAAGAGATAGAAACCTTACACTATTACCATTCAAAAGAACTATAACTGTTCTTTAAGACTGGGTAATTAGTTGATATAAAAAAATATCAATTGCTTAATAATAATGGAAGTCACGCACTTTTTGTTATAAAAAAAATGAAGTCAAATTTTCATCGCTTTTATTATATTTATTTAAGAATTTTAGAATCTAAATTACGATTCCCCCCATCTGAACGAGTTTCATTTTCAATCGGTATCTCATCCTTGATTGATATAATTGATACCTATACTACTGTATCTTATATAGAATTTCCAAATCCAATTTAGAATTTTCTAAACGTAATTGTGGAATTTAAAATAAAAATTGGTATTGTGCAAAATCAAATTTAGTACTATCCAAACCAAATTGGGATTTTTCCAAAACACATTTAGAATTTTCCATTTCAAATTAAGATTTTTCCTCATCAATTTAATAATTTTTATATGGTATTTTAGTTCCCTTATTCCTTAGAGTAGTGCATATTAATAATAGTATGTTATACAAATTCTAAAACTGTTTTGAGAAAATCTTAATTTGAAATGGAATATTCTGAAATTGGCCAGGAAAAAACCCAATTTGGTTTGGAAAGTACTAAATTCGATTTGAAACTATTTCAGTTTGTTTTGTAAAATTCTAAAGTACGTTTTGAAATTTTATTTTATCGGTATTGTAAAGGTAAGAAGTTTTTTAATTATGTTTAATGAAATTCTCAAATATTTTAACATAAAATGGAAAGCGTAAATTTGAGAACTACATTTATAATAATAATGGAATGGGCAGACATGAACCCCTAGTTTCAGCACTCAGCAGCAATAATATTTCTAAATGAGAGGGTAACGAGGTCATCTTCTTTTCAGATGCATCGGAGGATAAGCAGTAATAGGGAATGAATCTAGATCAGAAATAAGTTGATATAAAGTTTATTAGGAAAGTGTAGATATCTGAATTGGGCCAAATCGGCGAAAGACAGCGCATTAACTCTTTTATGGATGATTTTATTTTTGACATTAAGTATCTTGGTTTTTGAGGATTGAATAAAAGTGGAATTTGAAAGTTCTGGTGGAGACCCAAAGCTCGAATTCGTGATTCTAAGCATCAAACATTTGTCCAGTAAAATGTTTAAGTAGTTGATCTCTTCGAGCAGTTTCTCCTTGTTTCGGATTTTTGTGAGGATTCCACATATGACGTTTATATAAATTTATTCTGAATTAGTCAAACCGATTTATACCTACTCGAACAAGGTGTTTACTTTTAATATTAAAGTCGAGTTCGTGAGTCCGCATTTCGGTGTTCATTTTAGGAGCTCAAAACTTTTGAAAGGCCCAAGTTATGTAAGCTTGTATAATAACTCTGAATATATTATTTAAAATATAATATTGGGCGAAAGGAAAGATACCGTTTTAGTTCTCAACGATTAAAGACCTGTTATACTTTTCAATAAGTCACGGAGGAGATTCTTTTCCAAGAGAGTGCTCGAGGTGTTTAGTGAATATGAGCCACGATATGGTATTTTCACATTATTTTTGAACTTCCTGAAAATTTCTGATATACTTTGAATTTCTTGAGCATTTAAAAGATTACGGAAAATGAAATTTTGAAATGACAGCCTTCTCTTTAGTACTTATATCATCACATAACTCTGCGCTGAGAACAGAAAACTGTACGAAACATTAAATCAGAAATAAAAAAACCTTCACTATATTTTATTAATTATTCAAAGTTTCTTTGCACTTGTGGTGTGGGGCCTTGTATTATTACTCAATAAAAACATTTAAATAAAATCAATTGAGGTGTCTTTTAAAGAAATTTAACTTGTAAACCATTTACAGAATACAAATTTGATGTTCTAATTTGACAACTAGATACTGGTGACGCTAATTTGACAAGTAGATACTGGTTCGTAGGATTTTGTCTAGGGGGGGAGGCTAGTAAAATCTAATGAGCGAGGGGTGGGGGTCGAGGTATTCTCTCTACGAATGGCTCGATATTTTTTTCAAATTAAACCTCTTGATATTTGTTTTTTTTATATATTATACTTAATGAATACAGTAAATGAATCCGAATTTATTTAATTAGTAGCATTTTTTTTTAACATTTTCTAGAAGGGGGCAGCTTAATTATTCAAGTAGGCGTACTCACATTTTAGAGGCTGGGTTTGCCCAGAGATAATCTTTGGCACAATATAAAGACAAATTTCAGATTCGAACTCTTAACCATGAGCACGGTAGTTCAATGCGTTACCATTGAGCTACCCCGATCTCGCACGTAAGTATATACGTTTTAAAATTATATATATTTCTACTAGGATAAAACATTGATCATTTCTAAGTAAAATTGATCAATAGGAATTGGCAAAATACTCTAGCTTGTTCTTTGAATGTTTTTCAGAACTTACGTATTTTACTGTTAAATATTCTATTTCTCAACGCCACTCGTAAAGCTTGTGACGATTATTTATTTTAAATCTTGAAAATAAAATAAATAATTTAACTTATACCGATAGAATTGAATGAAAAATTAGATTTTTAGCGATGTTTCTAGTTTTGATATCGACTTTAATAAATTCATATTTAATGACCCACCTTTGTTGACTGATTTTTTCAGATTTAATCTATAAATTTGAATAATTAAAATTTCTGATTTTCTATTTGAAAGTTGTTTTTTTTTAAATTATTTTAATTTCATGTTTGGATATATATCATTCGAAAAATGGAGGATTAAGTTGTGCTATGTGATGTATGATTACCCTTCCAATAAATGGACGATTTTTAAACCAGTAAAGTATACAAAGGTATCGTAATAGCAAAGGAAAATATCCAAGATATTTTATTGATCTGCTATTGTTTAAAATGGTGCTTGTGAAAGTAGATTTATCAAAATTGTATTACTTATAAAATTGTATATTTACAATTATACTAGTTTTAGTCTGTTCCACACTACTCCTATAACTGTTGTCGAAAATTATCAAGAAATACATTACCTTGTAAAACTGGAACCCCTCTAAAATGCATAACCTTGTAAACAAATGCCTCGTCAAAATTTAGATGCCACAAATTGCACCATGCAACCCCTTCTGGTACCCTTGGTAGTAATGTGGTGTGGTAGAACCCGTTCTTGAGGGGAAATGAAAATTGCGATTAAGCGGGGATCCCGGTTAAACTCGAGTTCATAAACCACCCCGAGCTAGAGGCGTTTTGATTCTACAAATTATCGATACTTTCCTTCCGATACTACTGAAAAAAGTGCCGATACTTTTTATCCGATATATCAAAAATAACGACCAACTCGCTACAACGCGATACTTTCTTTCTTTAGTAACCTGGCGAGAAAAAATTGTAAGTAGACGTTGGCTTAGAAAAATCAAATACTCTTCAGTTAGTTTATATTTGAAACATATGCTGCTCTTTCAGGAAATAAAAATGCACTAGTCGGCAGCTCTAAAATCTGAACCTGGTCTGTCTTAAAAAAATATGATATTGATTTGAAAACTATCATGATGTTTTTTAGAAGCATATGTTATTGCAAAACAGAAGCTTTAAAGTAGATAACTCAAAATCTACAAAAAACTAATTCTTACCGATATATATGGGAAAATGGAAGAGGAGTCAATTTATAGGACATTGATGTATTTTCCAGTATTGGTAATTCTGATATGTTCTTCTCTTTAAGGATAAGTATTTGAATTGTATAATGATTATGTTTATTTTCTTAGAAGAAAAAAGACGGGCTTACGGAAAAATTGAAATTGTTTTGAGCCTTATTTGAAAACTAAGTATGTAATAATATTAGGTAATTTGAAAAGTTACTGATATACTTTATTCTGACCGGGCACACTAAGTTGAGTTTTGGTAACCAAGTGTTGTCATGGTGATTAAGTATTATGTGTTCTTTATTGTGTAACCACACTTGTCCTGATTTTTTAAAAAAATATTCTTTAAATTCAGCTCTGCATATGTGCCTTATATGATTGTTCTTGCCGAGATTCCTTCATATCCTTAAATACTCGGATGAAATAGATCTCAATTTATCTATTTTCATATTTTGTCAATTAATTTCATCTATGCTGGTTAAATCATAACATTTTTTAAATATCAGTATCGTTATCGACAAGTATCGATACTTTCCTTCCGAAAATATCGATTGTCAATTCTTTAAGAAAAGTATCTTATCGAAAGAAGTATTTACACTTATGTGGTATCGCAACGTCCCAACCCCGGACACAAATTTCTTGGGTCACGCAGGATATTTTTTTTTTTATTCTGGCGTAGCACAAAAATAAATCCTCAAATGGTCTAGGTACACCACCAGATATTTAGTGTTTGTTATACCATTAATATTCATTTGTTTGTTACCCTCTTAATTCCCTTAAGTTCACAGGTCAAGGGGATTGCCTGTAATAAAAACGATTTTCTCTTTTGTATGTTAGTGACCTTTTAGTTTGAATAATTTAGTTCCGACTATAACTTTAATGCTGAAACTAGTAAAGTCTGTGACATTGCTTATGTATTTTTGTTTTTATTTATTCTCTTTTTACTGGCTGATAGCGTTCCCGTACTTGAGATTATACTCGTTCAAACACTGGGCCAATCCTCTCCTGGCCAATTATGTCATCGTACTTCTGACTTTCTAAAGGTTGCCATCCTTTTTTAATCGTCGTTTGGCCAGTGGGATCCATTTTGAGTTTTAGCTATGAACTGATGGAACCTTGTGGTGAAAGGAGGTAGGATTAGGATTTGATGTGGTATATCTTATTGTACTATTATATTCCATATTTAATAGTCTGCAAATAGAACTGCCGTCCTAACTAATTATAAGTAACTTACTCATATCACGAAACAGACCAATTTACGTTAAAAATAAGAGGATAGTTGTCAACTCTCAATGGAGTTGATATACACGATTGCTGTTATACACCGATCTAACATAATATGCAACACAATATTTATTCAATTGAGCCACAACCGTTTTACGCGCAAGTAAAGTATTTCCCATAGTTGTAATACTAAAAATATATAAAACAGTAATATAATGTATAATGAGCACATTTTAACTTTTTCTTAATTTTGTTTAATAAAATTAAATAAACAAGAGGAGATCGCTACTGATATTACCAATTAATAAATAAATTTAGTTGCATGCGAACATAAATGCGAGTACGATTTGTTTATTTGTTTGCAATTTGATTGATTATCTGCAGTATAAAATCTCTCCTAATGGATCTGCCGTTTAAATTTTAGAATTTTTACCGTTATTTTTATACTCTAACCAATTGATTTTTTTTTCAGAAATTCAAGTGGTTTGTTTTGAGTTTATGAAGGGAAAGAAATGCTTTATTTCAATAATAATAAGCAGTGCTGCCCAAATACATTGGGTTGCTACATTACACTGCGTACCAATCAATATTTAAATACATGTATACTTATAACTAAAATACATTGTTACAGTTCATTTTATAATTATAATATCATAATATTTATTTTCCCTCTTCTATACCTTTTACGATTATGTTTTTTTTTATCTTTATTTTATTCCCATTTATTCTATTTTATTTTATTCTTCTTTCTTATTTTCCATAATCTTACTCCTTTTCTCTTCCTTCCCTCTCTTAACGCTCACATTAGAAATAGGAACACATACGGACTGCTAGAGAAAAAAAAAACCCACAAAAAGAGATATACCAATGAAAACCTTATATGTAATAAATAAATATATAAATATGCAAATAAATAGATAAATAAATAAACATACAAATAAATAAATAAAAAGATATGATATGATGGAATTATAATAAAAAAAAAGTATTGATGTTTATTGAGTTTCAAACATTTAATGTCCTGTCCTGGCCAATTATGTCATCGTACTTTTGACTTTCTAAAGATTGCCATCCAAAAAAAAAGCACGTTTTAAATTTTTCTTTAATCTTGATTATTAATAATAATAATAAGTTTTGATAAATAATATACAAACTTATATAAAGTATACATAGATACAATCAACTATGTGGGAATGGGAAACCATCTGCCGGAGTTTAGTTACTTTCAAAAAGAATGATAATTTTGAAACAACAAAAACTAAAATCAAACACAATTTGAGAAAATAAAAGACACATATAGTATTATAAAATCAAAGTCTGATTAATTCTGATTTATAAAATTGAATAAACAATACGAAATCACAACTGATACTACCATGTAATGAATTAATTTAGTTGGCATCCGATAATATGAGAGTACGATTTGTCTATTTATTTTGAAATTTTATTAATTATCTGCATGAGAAATTCTCTATCGATTGATCCTACCTTCAAATTTTAATTTGTTTACCTTTAATTTTCTCGTTTAACCAATGGATTTAATTTCAATAATGTATAAATTCAAGTAGTCAGTTTTGAGCTTATAAAACTCCTAAAATAACAAGCTTATTGAGTTTATGACCTCGGAAGTTAGATGAGTCTAATTAAAAAATCATTTGAAGAGTTTTTTTTTATTTATTCCTAATAAAGTCCTATGAACTTAACGTTATTGATACGGTTCGAAAGAGTAGTAACTTAGCCTTCTAACAGATGTACCTAGTAACGTTGAATTTGGAGAAACTTCTGTTGAGTTATCTTGCATAACTCTAATTGCAAGATAAAAATCTTGCATTGACGTTGAGTTGAAAAACGTGTATTTTTTTGCATTTCTATAAAAACTTGTATCTAAGGAGTTTAAAAGATTCTAAAAACAAATCTTTTACTTAAATATATATATATATTATTTTTTTTTGCCCTACTTGTAGAGGAATTGGGTTTTTGTGATTTCTTACACATCTGAATTACTTCAATACAAGCGGTAATATTATTTTGGTTTTTTAAATAAGAAATATTGATATGCTAAAGCATGAAAATCCATTCTGAAGAAAGAAAGAAAAAAATAATTTAAAAATTTCATGTAATTATATTTAAATTTCAGCTCCTGAATATATTTTTATATCAGCTCCTAGTGTTCTTACCAATACCCTCGGATACGGGTTTCTTTTTTTTGAACCAATTATAAAAAAAAAAAAAAAAAAAAAAAACCTGTCATTAAAATCGGCATTTCCACGTCCTCCCCCCTCATAAGTTGTGTCTGTTTACTTTAAAATGTTCATGACTTATTGGCTTCATAATACTCATTGTATATTTAAGATATTTTATCTGGATCATTTAGAGTTATCGTCATTCATTTCCTCGATCAATCAAATACTGCATATACGTTGATATACATATATCAATCTGTACCTCTGGGGTTAAAGGGGTCGAGTGTCCACTTCTTTATCACGTCTTTACGTAATTTTACGTGTTCTCTTCAGCAGTTCAAAGCTTGACGTCCTAAACTGCATATTCCCCTCGATAATGAGATGTAGAAAAAAAAATTGTGATATTTTCAAGGAGGAAAAACGTATTTTGTCGACGTCATAAACGCGACATCTAACTTTTTTTATGATATTGCGTGAAATATTAACTATCTCTGCCCTTATAAAATCTTTTCTCAACATTACTGTTTTGCCGAGTGCATGGTTTCAGATGATGAAAATTTCAAATTACTTAATTCTTATTTTTTGGATGAATAAAAACTATATATATATATATATTTGCTGATAGATTATTATCTCTAATAATTCAATAATTTTTTATAAGTTCATTATATATAATTCTTTATATATTCCCAACATATTATAATAAAACTATTAACTTCCGATGAGGCGAAAAAATACTAGTTTCTGCACTTCAGTCATTTTACGCATATTTCTACGTGTATCATTTTACTTTTTCAATGAAAATTAAAATTTTTTTTTTTTTTAAATGAGATCAGAGAACAATGATAAAGAAGATGATATGAAAAACATGTCATGCTTTTGAAGAAAATAATGATTTACATCACTCAAATAAAATCTATAATTTTTGACTATGTTATTTTATTTAATATTTCTATATTAATCATTGATTTTTTTGTTCTGACGCCTTGAAGGATCAACAGGAATAGAAAAGGAAACGAGACTAGAAACAAGTGAGGTTGATTGTGTCTGGAGTTAATTATGGAAAGATATTTATCTGGATTGGCCTGAATCGGTGACATATGCGTGTATAAAAACAAATAATTTTAATTTTTTCAATTTATATAATCTTCAATATTAGTTATATGCATATAATTTAATATATTTTCCTAATATTTAATTTTTGAAAAGTTATTGCTAGGAGAACCGCCCATGAGATTTCGAGAAAAACATACACTTACTAACAAAAGTCTCTGCACACCCTCAAGCTTTTTTTTTATTTTACCTAAAGATACCTTATGAGCCAGATATGGGCAACGAAACTCACATATTTTTTACAAAATTTAATCTATTTTAATTAACAACAATTACATTTAATATAATTTATTTAACTTATAATTTATGAGGAAAATTACATAAAATGTCAAAATATTGATGCGCCAAAAGTCTCTGCACGCAGTGGAATTAGCCAAGATACTGGTATGTATACAGTTTGCACATTTTCCCATTCATCCTCCGGCTAATCCTAACTTGTCAGAGTTAATTTGGGCCCAAACAGTTAAGGGGGTGATAAAAAATGGAGGTTCCAACACCGATTCCCGACCAAATTGTAAATTTGAGGAAACTCATACGACTCATACAGGTAAATAGGACAAATCGTCAACAGGGGCTATACTACGGTAAGGTATGTCCTAAAACGGTATGAAGAACTGGGTACAATGGAAAGTAGATACCGCTCTGGCCGCCCCCCGTACTACAAGCTCACCACAAGAGGGCTATCATAAGGACTGTGGCCGAAGAACCCCACACATGTGCTCTAAATTTAGCAGGTATGGTGTAAGAAAATTACAAGATTGGGGTATCTGCACAAAAGATTAGAAGAACCCTAAAGAAAGCTGGCTATAATGTGCGTAAGCCTAGGTGTAAGCCATTCATTAGTTAACAAACCGGATATTGAAACTGCAGTTCGCAAAGGAACATGTAAACAAGCCCTTATAGTTCTGGGAACGTTTTTTATTTACTGACGAGAGTAAATTTAACATTCATGGATCAGATGGAAGGGGGAAACTTTTGAGAAAACCTAACAAAGAGCCCCTGGAAAAAAAACATAGTTGGTACTGTGAAACATGGTGGAGGGAGTGTTTTGGTTTGGGGGTGTATACGAGGGGTGATCAAAAAGTTCCAGGACTGATTTTTTATTAGTTTATTTAAAAAATCTACAGGCTATTGGACGTCGTCCCCTTCAAAGTACTCTCCTTGGGAAGCTATACATTTTTCCCAACGATGTTTCCACTGTGTGAAGGACTTTGAGAAATCATCTTGTGAAATGGTGTGTAGCTGCTCCAGCGATTTTTTTTTAATGTCAACTACGGACTCAAATCTCTTTCCCTTCATGGGTCTCTTAAGTTTTGGAAACAAGAAAAAGTCTGCAGGGGCAAGGTCAGGTGAATATGGAGGCTGGGGAATGACCGTCATTCCATTTTTGGTGCAGTAGTCGCGAATGAGCAGTGCGGAATGAACAGGCGCATTGTCATGATGCAGCACCCACTCACCGCTCCGCCACAACTCTGGTCTCTTCCTCCTTATTGCCTCGCGCAAATTTCTCAGGGTTTGAAGTTAACGAAAGCGGTTAATGGTCTCACCTCGTGGAAGAAATTCATGGTAAACAACACCCTTCCAGTCGAAAAAAACAGTAAGCATGACCTTGACGTTTGATTTGACCTGACGTGCTTTTTTGGGGGTTGGGGAGGATTTTGTCTTCCATTGTGATGACTGGACCTTCGTTTCCACGTCGTAGCCATAAACCCACGTTTCATCTCCAGTAATGACTTGTTTTAAGAAGTTTTCATTGTCATTTGCCATTTCAAGAAGTTCCTGACAAACTTGAACTCTGTGTTCTTTCTGCTGCTCAGTCAACAGTCTCGGAACAAACTTTGCAGCCACCCTTCTCATCTGCAAATTTTCTGTTAAAATCTGTTGACACGAACCAAATGAAATGTTCAATTCTTCAGCCATCTCACGAATGGTTAGTCGACGATTAGAACGCACGAGACTGTTCAATCTTGCAACATGATCGTCGTCAGTCGAAGTTGATGGGCGCCCTGAACGAGAATCATCTTCACACGATGTCCGGCCTTCCTTGAACCTTTTGTACCACTCATGACACCTTGACCGACTCAGACATTCATCACCGAAAGCCACTTGCAACATTTGAAAAGTTTCAGTAAACATTTTACCCAACTTCACACAAAACTTTACGCAAACGCGTTGCTCTTCCTTTACATTCATTTCACAAAATCGCCGAACACAAAAAACTTTTTTTTACGAAAACAGCAGTAACTTTGCAATGAAGAAGGTTATCAACAAACTGAATAAACAGCTGAGCTCAGGAAGAGTCACGCTAAACAATGCTGCCAACCGCACTGCTCTATGACACTCCATTGCCGCGCAATCTCAACAGTCCTGGAACTTTTTGATCACCCCTCGTATGTGCTGCTGGAGTTGGTAATTTGAAATTTATCAACGAAATAATGGACCAACACGTTTATATAAATATTTTGAGAAGTAATTTACCGGAAAGTTTAATGAAGTTTGATCTCCAGGAAAAATTAATTTTTCAACAAGATAACGACAGCGCGGAAAGTTCAAGAATAGTTGCTCTACAATGCTCCACAGCATCTTAAAACACCTCCCCAATCTCCTAATCTTAATCCAATACAACATCTGCGGGATCAACTAGGCCGTCAGAAAGTAAAAATTAAAATAAAGAACAAAGACCACTTAAAAAGAGTACTAAAGAAATTGTGGGGTAAAATTACTCCAGAAACTACAAAAAACTAGTTCACACTATGCCAAATAGAATATGAAAAGTGATAAGAAATAAGATACGTACGAACACCTATTGAAGTTAATTTGGCATCAATAATTAAGCTTCAAGTTGAGGAAAAATGATGTGTGCAGGGACTTTTGGCACATCAATATTCTGACATTTTATGTAATTTTCCTCATAGATTATAAGTTAAATAAATTTTATTAAATTTCATTATTGTTAATTAAAATTGATTAATTAATCCAATCTTAAATTGTGGCTGACCACCAATTTTAAATTATTTTTAAATAATTTATTTTTTGAAGAGGAAAGATTTGGCTCCGCCGGGAGTCGAACCCGGGTCAATTTAAAAATTTGACTTATGTCAATAAATATCATAAATTGGACAAAAATTGTCCACCTCCCGCTACTACTCGCAAAACTTGTGAGATAGGGGGAGTAGGTATCAGTGAAGAGGAAGGATTTGCTCTGCCTTGAGCCGAGCTCTGTGGTGTAGCGGTTAGCATCCTCGCATGTAACGCAGGAGACCCGGGTTCGACTCCCGGCGGAGCCAAATCTTTTCTCTTCAAAAAATAAATTATTTTAAAATAGATTAAATTATGTAAAAATGTGTGAGTTTCATTGACAATATCTGGCTCATAACCTATCTTTAGGTAAAATAAAAAAAAAGCTGGAGGGTGTGCAGAGACTTTTGTTAGTAAGGGTATATTGGCCCTTTTTACGTATCTAAGAAACATCTGAGAAACATCAAAATCAAATATGACCTCTTTTTAAATCATAACATTAACTTATTTATATTATGAGTTACATAAACTCAATACTAACTACTTGAATTCATATATTTTATCCATTATAATTTAAAAAATAAAAGCAATTGGTTGAACGAGAAAAATAACAAATTTTATATACGATGCAGATTTTATGCTGCAAATAAAAATAAACAAATTGTTCTCACATTTTAACGTATGCTAACTAAATTTATTCATTACTCGGTAGCATCATTAATAATCTCGTATTGTTTATTTCATTTTATTAAACAGAATCAAGAAAAGGTTAAAATGTGTTCATGATCCTTTATTTAAAAAAAAAAAAATTAATAAAAAGCTACAAATAATTAAAATACCAGTTTTTCAACCTAACCACAATGCAGGACTTTTTCATGAAAACATTTATAATTCCCCAGAAGTTTCTTTATATTCAACGTTAATACTTCCGTTACTTTTTCAAACCGTATCAAAAACTTCACGTTTATATGTCTTTATAAGGAATAAATTAAGAAACACTCTTCAACCTGTTTTTTTTTAATTTATTTATTTTTTTATGTATGAGAATAATCCGGGATGGCGGTCAAAAAACTACAAAATATTATTAAACTATTTTATTGCAGCCCTTATAATAGCCATACCAAGTATGGTTAGTATACATATGTTAGAGTTATATGTTTAGAGACCTTTATATTTTATATTCTATTTAGTTCATATTCTTTATCCTATGTATTTATAATTTTTACTTTCACTTACCTATATATGAAATATATAGTAAGTGGAAGTATTGCGATCGTGAAAATTTTCGACTTCCGGTTTTCAACGGAAATACACGTTTTGGGACCCCCTGAGTCGAAATAACCAAGTCCCGCGAAATGGTCTGTGTGTGTGTGTGTGTGTGTGTGTGTGTGTGTGTGTGTGTGTGTGTGTGTGTGTATGTGAACAGACTAGCTCAAAAACTATAAACCGTGGGAACTTGAAATTGGGTATTTAGTGTAGGTATATGCCCGCGATGTGACAGCAAAAATTTTATCAAAATTGCTCAAAGGGAGGGGGTACTTTATTTAATAACTTATTACGTTTTTTTCGATTTTCTCAAAAACGGCTCTAACGATTTTGATTAAACTGAGTATTTGATCGATTTATATGCCCGAAATATGACTGTAAAAATTTCATCAAAATTGATTAACCGGAGGGGGGACTTTACTTAATAAATTTTGTATAATTTTCACGTGTTTTTTTTATTTACTCAAAAACGGTTTTAACGATTTTGATCAAACTTGGTATTTGATGTATTTATATGCCCGAGATATGACTGTAAAAATTTCATCAAAATTGATCTACGGGAGGGGGGACTTTACTTAATAAATTTTGTATCATTTTCAGGGGGTTTTTTTATTTACTCAAAAACGGCTTTAACGATTAACAAAAATAAGATATGAATGTAGAAAAATGTGTGACTTTGGGAAATGATAATTAGCAAAACACGTCAATTTCTAATCTAAGTAAGTTGGTAAGTGAAAGTTGTGTGTTGCGCGCACGCACCAGATTTTTTTTGCTGTGTGTTCCAATTCATCCAACTTCCTTATGTCATAAACTCAATAAAATCGATAAATATATAATATTATGAGTTTGATAAACTCAAAACTAACTACTTGAATTTATACATTTCTGAAAATAAAATAAAATCAATTGGTTGAAGGAGATAAATGAAGGTAAAAATCCTAAAATTTGGATGGCGGATTAGGAGAGATTTTATACGGTAGATAATCACTCAAATTACTAAGAAAGTAACAAAGCTTACTCGCATTTTATCGGAAGCCAACTACATTAATTCATTACTTTGTAGAATCAGCATTTCGTATTATTTATTTATCATAATTAAGAACAAGTTAAAATGTATTTATGATACATGGTTTTTCCCCATCTTTGGCCCTATCTTTTGGGGTTATCTTTTGTACATTTTTAAATTTCATCACCATTTGTCTATACATACAATTTTTATACATAAAAAATTTATGTGTGATTTCATTAATACACATGGCACATGACATTTCATGGCTCTGGACTATTGTCACTTATGCAAACCAAACTCTTCCTCACTAAGGTAAGAGGATAGGTAGAAAATTATTTTATCATTTTATATATTGTATTTTATTTGAATCCCAATTGTTATTTTCGAAAACGTGAATACTCTAGCAGACGGTTTACCAAGCAGCATAATGTTTAAGCATGTATTAATTATCCTGCTACTATTATAAGAATTTTTTTAGGGACTAAAGTGAAATGTTATGTTTCTTTTTCAATAAAGTATTGATATAAAATTTAATCTAAGGATGTATGAATACAAAAATTTTCCTTGAAAACATTATTGATCCTGTTATAACAATGATGAAATCATTTTTTTTTTAAATATATTTTTATCTATTGAATTTCTCTTCTATTATAAAATACACAGTTTTGTCTGAAAATATGTTACAAAACAAAACAAAAAATATTTCCTTTTGATATAAGATGTCTGTGACATTATACTCCCAGTTCTACCCTACCCCACATTCAAAAAAATAAATAGACATCTATTCATTCTTGGATGGGTCAGATTTTTTTTTTTAAACAGATAATGAATGAATAGAATAGAATAGAAGTTTATTTGCATTCGGGGTTTTTCCCCATACAAATAGAGTTGGCCATTATTGAAAATATGCAACTTACAATTGATATACATACATACACATATATTCATTGAAAATATCTTACAAAGGTACAATATATACACCATTTTAGAAATTAAAATAATAGCCTCTAGCATACATAACAAATTATAAACCCATATCACAGATATCATAAATTACCTACGTTTGTTTCTATATCATAATATATAAATGAAAGCAATGAAACGGTTCTTCATCAAGGTTTCATTGATTGTAACATAAAAAAAAAAAAAAATAAATAAATCTAATCTAAAATAAATTTGCAGCTTAACTTCTTCTTAACTATTGTAAATAAATACATATTGAACAATATTATATATATTTATGTACAGAAACGATCAATAATTTGTATATATAATTTATATATATATAAGACGAAAGAATAACAAAAGAAAATTTAAAATAATAATTGTCTGAATTAATATTAATTATTCGTCTATTATAAATTGTCGTAATTTGAAGATCGCTTCTCGGCCTATTGGCTAAGATCAAAGTGTAGTATCAAAGTGTAGAGATAATGAATGAATTAAAACTAACTCATAGAAAATATTTTATTACGGATGGTGGTAAGTGATAAAATACAGTAAGTGGGGATAACCACGTGTAAAGGGCCTCACTGCCAAACCCCCAGCGGACTAAGTTCAGATTTAGACATTGAACCATCGCCAACATAAGCTCCGTCCAAGTGCACCTATCCAATCCGCAGTATATATAATATCATTTTGGTGTTATATAATATAAAAAAGGACATATAAGATCATAATATGTTTAATAATTAATATGTGATAAACCGAGAAATGACAAAATCTTACTCTCTACCTATAAATGATGATACTACAAATATGTTCCAATGTTTGTTTTCAATGGCGAAATAAATACACATCTGTATCTATACTATTATATAAATCTCTTGAGTTTTTCGTTCGTTGACACGATCTCAGAAACTAACGGTCTTATTTCTGTTTTATTTTTTATTTTTTATTTATATGCCTTACCCTCAATGATGCAATAATAACTTTATCAAAAACCTAAAACTTTTTTTTTTACATTTTGAAAATATACACATATGAAAATCCTTAACTAGTAAAAAATCCTTGGCTATGCCGCCTCTCGGATGAAACGTAAAATGGGGGTCCCGAGCCTGTACGATGTCAGGTACTCGTTAAAGATCCTTATTCCTAATTATACCTATATATATTAGCATTGTCCGATCAACCTTAGTAGCATTAAGGGACGTTAAACAAAACATATTTCTTTTACATTTTGTAAATAAACACCGATAAAAACAGATTTTATGTGGTCACCTATGGTAGTTTACCAGTTTGCAATACTAAAGGTAATAAGTTTAAAAAATTTTTTTTTTGCAGATTGTTTATGGAAAAAGTTATGTGGATAGAAGTTTCAAGATAATTTTATCAAAAAGTTAAAACTTTTTTTTTTTTTTTAAATAGAAACTTACGAAAACATATTTTTTTTACATTTCGAAAATAAACACTTTTGTTAAGTCAGCTGTGGTGTAGTGGCTAGCATAGCAGTTTATAATACTAAAGGTCGCGGGTTCGCATCCCACCACATGGCCCTAGGGTGTTTTAAAGATAGTAAATAATCCTTGGCAATGCCGTCCCTCGGATGGGACGCAAAATGGAGGTTGCGAGCCTGTACGATGTCAGGTACTCGTTAAAGATCCCTATCCTAATCAGAACTGGATAGACAAAATTTTAATCGGACTCCCACTTTAGCATAGTCCGATTAACCTTAGTAGCATTCAGGGACGTTAAACAAAAAATAGTCCTTTTACATTTTGAAATTAAAAACTTATAAAAATATAATTTTTTGTATTTATTTTTTTCTAGCTTGCTTCAAAAAATATCAGAAAATATCAGTGCATGTAAAAGATTTAAGCAATAAAACTACAATGAACTTCTGCTTTGTTTAAAGATGTTCGTACTTTAGGAGACTACGATATTATCATTTGATGGAATAATTCGAAGGGTATTCAGAGAGACAAAAATTATGCAATGCAAGCATAATACTCCAAGTCGTCTGATTTTATAACTCTCTATGTAGTTGTTGAAAACTTCATATAGTTCTCATGAAACAAATAATTTCCATTAAATGAACAGAACATCTTTAATTATAAAGCATTGGTCGTTCATTAAAGGCGTACTGCGCATGCGTGAGCTCAACGTGTTTTATGAGTTGACGGAATATTTTTCTTTTTTTCTCCTGTATATGTTTACTTGATTTTTTTCATATTTAGTCATTTCTTATTTTTAGGCGAAACGAGAGACAGATGATTTTTCCATATAAACAAAAACAAAGGTACTTTATAGGAATACAAAAAAGCCCCCTTAAGCCCCCTCAGAACATTTTAATAATGTTAAAGCTTACCTGATATTAAAGAATACCTGATTCTCATTAAACATGATGAGTTTAATCAAAATCGTTAAAGCTATTTTTTAGAAAATGGAAAAAAAACTTAAAAATGGGGAAAAACGTTATGAAATAAATTCCTCCCACCGGTTGATCGATTTTGATGAATTTTTTTTAGTTATATATCCGGCATATAAATACATCAAAGACCAAGATTTATCAAAATTGTTTGAGCCGTTTTTGAGGAAATCGAAAAAAAACGTAAGTTAGTAAATAAAGTACCCCCTCAGTTTCACCAATTTAGATGAAATTATTGCTGTCACATCACGGGCATATACATATACCAAATACCCAATTTTAGGTTCATACAGTTTATAGTTTTTGAGCTAGTCTGTTAAAACACAGACCCACACGCACACACACACACACATAGACCATTTCGCGGGACATGGTTATTTGGACTCTGGGGACCCCAAAACGTGTATTTCCGTTGAAAACCGGTCGAAATTTTTCACGATCGCAATACTTTTCCTTACTATATATTTCACATATAGGTAAGTGAAAGTAAAATATGGTCATATAATGACTTAAAAGAAATGACGTGTTATATTTCAAGATGTTTTATCTGGTGAACCCATTGTTTCTTCCCTTTGAAATTAAGCTAAAATTCAGCTACCTTATGCTAGAATTACTTACATATGTTTTATATATTTATAAATCAAAATTCAAGAAAGAAGTATGTTCATGTAAACAAAAATAGTATAAAAAACTAAAAAAGAAGACGATGCTTAAAAAATAACAGACATCAGTTAAGGCCGGATATATAATTGATCCCGAAATATGACCAATATGCACTGCATACTGCTAGCCTATATGTCAGTTTATACGCTTGGCACCCAATGACCCCAGAAATGCAAAAGATCCTTATTCATAATGCCGGCATAATACAAAATGCATTGTTGTCTCTAGGAAGAGGCCGGAAATAAAAGTTTCGAGCATACCATAAAACTTCGCGTGAAAATTCCACTAGAAAAAACTGCAACAGAGGTATTTTTAATCGGCTTCTTTTGATTTCTGTCCCAATCTTAACTGGCTAAGGAAATTAAAAAAATAAAAGAAAAACTAATTCCTTTTACACGAAACCATTAAACTCACTATCTGAAGCCAAATGACATTGATGAAGATTTTCCGAGCAGCGAAGATTAAATTTTTTTGTTAACTAATGTTAGAATTTCTGTACAATATACTTTTACAATAAATATAAAAACAAAAAAATATTTTTGGCCGCCCAGATCATTGAAATACACATATGTGGGACGTGCCGAATAAAAATAATAGGATCCTACGAATAATTTAAGTTTATATTTTATATTTAGATACAAATATTACCTGTTTTCTTTAATAAACATTTGATTAAAAAGTTTTTGGAAATTCTAAATAATTTCGGGTTTATGAGGTCTATATTCTATTTTAAAGGTGCATATTCCATCATAATATTATATATCAATTTTTTTCAAATAAATATATGTAAATAAATAATAAGTTTATTTGTATTCTAACGATTCCCATCTCTGCTGAATTATAATTATGTAACCGTGAAATCGAGTAAAGATACTATAAAAATTTACGTAGGTGATCGAAAATATCATTATTTTTAAACGTGGCAAATAACAAAAAAAAATGGTGCGTAAAAGTGGAGCGCGATCTGACTGGATCGAGTCTTACTTTTTGGATTAAGGCTTTCTTATGTACATATTAGGTATAAAATAATACCATCAACTTAACACTAATCGATACTAAAAATGAAATCATAATACTTCTTATGTTTCGGCTTTTATGATTTTTATTTCTCGACAGTTAGCCAAAATAGTTGTGCGAATGTATCGAAGAATGTCCATCTTTGAATTACACCAAATGGAGATCCAATCGGTTCTTGAATGCGCTTCACTTTAATGCAGTCGAAAAAGCTACATTCCTTTTTTTTTTTCATTTTTATCAAAAATGAGGAAATAGACATTAGAGATTGTGGGGACGTGAGTTCCACCTGATGCACGTGTGCTAGAGCTGCATAGGTCAAAGGACGAGTGGCCTTGACTTCGGAAGGGCCCAATCCAAGAACCCTCTGTCATCCGGTACACGGCCTCCCAAATATTTGTGTATAAATATTATAAAATAAAAATTTCAAAGCAGCTATAATTTGTGATATCTTACTTTGTACGTTCGGATAACTAATTATTGAAATTGAAAATTCTAAAAGAGGCTTTTTAACTCTATTTGAGAAACACCTCAGATTGTATTTAGATAGATAACATATCATGAAGTTGGATTCTCAAATCTTATATCAAACATAAAAGGATATGTTGTATTTTTAACTTTCAGTACTTTTACCAAATTTTGTATTAATTTTCAGAACTGGATGGTTCAATTTCGAACATGTTGATTATGTTATTGTATTAATTACCATTCATTAACAAGGAATTCAACTCCAAAAAATGTAATTTTTCTTGAGAATACATTCTACTCATTTTATTAGTTTTATTCAATTTTACTACTCTTATTAACTAAAAATGCGATAAAGAAATCTAATCAATAAATAAAAACAATACCCAGAACGGGCTTGTAAAAAAAAAAAACTATCCAATGGTACTCCAAAAATATTTTGAACATACATGAGGTCTCATATTCCATTCAGACGCTTCGGAGTATTATCAGGAATAGAAGGTGAGGCAAAAAGGGAAGGAATCAAGTGGGTGTAAAGTTTATTATCAAAGGATAGATATCTTGATCGGGCTGAATCGGAGACATATGGGACATTGATGATTTTGGATTTTAATACTGCTGATTTTAATGCTTGATTTCAAAGATCAAATGAGAGAGGGCTTTAGTGATTTAGTAGAGCTCCAAAGCTCAACTTCTTCCAAAGTCCAGATAAGTCTTATTATTATCGTGCTATTGAGTTTTTTGTAACAAAGTGGAAGTTCTGAGCTATTGACTGATACGATCAAAGAAAAAAAAAAAACGGAACTAGTTTCCCTACGTTATTTCTGGGCAAAGCCAGAATGGCGCCGTTTATTGTGGCCCCAAGTGAAAAGGACCTCATTGTGAGTTTGTTAATCTCTGAAGAGCGAGCGTAGCTAGCGGGAGTCAAAAGCTGAGATCTAATAAAGGCCCTTTTTAACTGAAAATCGCGGTAACATAACCTCCCGAAATGAGCTATGCCCAGAAGTAATATAGGTTAATCTTTACCAAAAGAACTATAAATGAATTAATGCCCCAGTGTTGATCTCCTATTTAGGAAAATCGGATTTTGTGACCAAATTGTAGAAACAGCTAAAGACCACCGTTCAAAGGCAATTCAGTCGTTAAGTTGCTTCCGTTTTGTTAACGATGTTTTTACGGGGAACACTTTTGAAAAATCTTATCCAGATGCAGATAGCAGTATCCAACAACTTTGTTGCCAACGCCCATCAAAGAGTTGCCAACATTTTGTTGGCTGGTCTGAACAATTAAAGCAACACTAATAATATGTCTGCGCGTGCTAGTACCTTTTTGCACCTGGATACACGAGATCAAAGGTACAACAGTATTACCAAATCGTCATAAGTATGAACAAAACGTGCTTCATTTCATATATTGTTTAGAGAAAGATTATTAAATAAATATTAATTAGCTCTGCACGTATTGCTTAACACAAATTAAAAAAAAATCTCTGTATATGGTGTTAACATTTTTAAATGTTAACACCATATACAGATGTTAAATGTTAAAAAATTAAGGGGTCTTGTCTGAAATAAGATTGAGAAAAAAAAAATCATTGAATTCAAAATTTCACATCATCGATTTCGTAATAGATTTCAGACTCATCTGAACCCACTTCTTTCCATTTCAGCTTCTCTTTACATTCCTGATAATCCCCCAATACATCTGAAAAGATGAAGGCGTTGGATGTAATCATTTAGTAATTTCACTGTCCAAAGCCTTATTGTTATGTTTTTCTTTTCTTTTTTAAACACATTGTGGAAAAGTTGAAATGAGTATCGACATTTTATGAACAACTTTAGATGGAAGGGTTTGGGTTCTATTCTATCGTTTTATTGCAACTTGTAATTCAATGCTATGTAATGAGTGGATGAGTATTTTTGTGGTATTAATCGATTTGAAACTTCTTGTATTTTGATACTCTTATATTAATGAGCGAAGAGGGTAATTAGTCCTGTTGGGGTAACATTTTGCTCCAATACTCCGGATTCGATACAAAGGTATTAATTAGAATATAAAATAAAGATATAAATTACTTTCCCAAATATACGTTTACAGAATCACGAAAACTGTATTATGCGTAAAGGAAGAAACAAAAACCGGAGATTTTGGGCCATATTATTATGTGGGAGAAAATCTCGGAAGTAATGTGACGTAAGAGAGACATTCATTTTCAGACTTCGATTAACTCTTTATTCACTAATTTTAGGATTCAGCGCTCCCGTGTCGCAACGAAACCTTCCGCATTAGAATTCTGTAAATCCAACTTATCCGAATTCTTAACTGTTTTTGAGGACATAAGAGTTATTCAATAAGTTAACTCGCAATGCGGTTCTCAGTATGAGTTAATTAAATCCAGAACTAACCCTTTGATTTTAGGATTTGATTACCATCGATATTGATGAATTGAGAAAATAATTTAAGCTCCTCCTTCCTCCTGGACTGTAGTTTTTCTTGGTACACCATTGCTTAAATATGGTTGCATATCTATCTAATTTCGTCAAATATAACACTCTATTCTTCAGTATTTAGCAATGAATGGTGGGTAGGCGATCATCAATTGGAAGGAGCCGATCATTGACTAATACCAGGTAATTGCAAGTATATTTTATTATAAATTTGTAAGGTAAAGTTTTAATACATATAATTATGATTGGCATTGCATATTTGATAAAAGAGACTAACATAATGTGGAGGAATATGAAGCTGAAGAAATCGACAGACTAAAGCAGTCCCCAGGTCCCAGACTCGATTACAGGCCTGTTCAATATCAACGAAGACTCCAGTGCAGTATACATCTTGCTTTCCAATGCAGATGGGATAGCATACAACACTCGCCGGCGTAGCTGAGTATCAGGATGAATCGATAAAAATAAAACCAGCATCAGGGTTTGGGAAATTATATATGATAAAAATTATAATAATAATAATGTAATATTTTTACAAGATAAAATATTTGTCTTTTAAAATGTTTTTATTTATAACTTGTTATATATTGCTGTTTTCAGAACAGATTTATGTTAATCTTAGGTTTATTCCTTATTTGAATATGTAGGTATTGCTCCACCGAATCATGTTATACCTGATGTAATATGTTGTTATAGTATATTATACATATGTGTACTTTTGAAGAAATGGAGTCTAAGTGATATATTGAGTAATATTGAAGAATGAAGAAATAGATTTATATGGGTATAATAGATTTTTTTTTATTCTAAAATTATAATCAGATCACTGACTTAATATCAGTTCAATTACATTTTTAGTATTTTTCGTTTTAGGCATTTTATAATCTATTGTAAATATATAAAACAATGAGGGGTTAGTTTTACCGCTTATAAATCAAGAACAGCTTGACCGATTTTTAAGATCTTTGATTTTTTTTCCGCCCTCAATAGCAGAATAAGTATTGAAACATCGGAAAAATGAGAAGGAGGGGGTAATCATTAACTTTTTTCCAGTTTATGCGTTTTTAGCGAAATTTGAAATACACGTCGTTCTAGGGTGTTATAGTAGTATAAAAAGATTAATTTCACATGGCTGTTATCATGGATAGGTTTTAGGTTGGGGGGAGTATTATTTTTTTTCCTGGATTATCTGATTTCAAAGACTTTTGAAACACTGGTTTTTAATATACTTTTTTATTTAAACTTTATTTTTACCACCCACAAGAACAGTAATTAAAATTTTTAAAAATTGCATCTTCAAACAAACTACACGTATAGATATTTTTTCCGATCAAAAAAATTGATTTAAAAATTTCAACCTCTTGAAGATAAAAGTGATATTTTATTTAGTTTGTTTGTTCGTTTAACGTCCCTTTTATGCTACTAAGGCTAATCGGACGATGCAACAGTGGGAATCCTAAATATTGCCTATCCAGGTATAATTAGGATAGGGATCTTTAACGAGTAACTGACATCGTACAGGCTCGGGACCTCCATTTTACGTCCTATCCGAGGGACGGCATAGCTAAGGATATATTTTATTTTAATTAATTAATTGTTTCAATGTTTTGAGGGTGCTGAATTCGAATCCGAGGTCATTTTTTATGTAAAAAATCTATAAGGGTAGTTTGTTTATAGACCTAAACATTTTTTTTTTTTTTACTATTTCATTGAACGGCTGTATATTTTCATAAGGCAACAGAATCAATTGGCGGAAGAATCATATTAAGATGCATACAACAAGATACACAAAATACCATTTTTTAAACTCCAGATATTGAATAAAGCCGTTCATAATTTTTTTTTTTTCTCTTAGCTTCTAGTATTCATTTTCGCGGGCTACAAATGCAAAATACATGCCTACTACATTTTTCAACCTGAAACCTCCTAAAAAAATTTCTTGAAATTTTTTCTCAAAAATTTCATGAGAGACTAAACGTTTCCTACCCTTGTTAGTGTATATCAATATATTTTGAACAAACTGGAAGTTTCGTCTTGAATCGCTATAATTTTCACAGCTGCTATAATTTCGGGCTTTTAGTATTTCAAAGCTGCCTCGAATTATCTAAATTTTCGACCGAACCCATTGAATATATGGCATAGGTATAAATGTTGTAGAGGATCAAAAGAGAACTGTTGCGCTAAATACGAGATGCTCTTTTATCCTTTGCCATTAGACACTTTCTCCACCAATCAATGACAAAATGGGACCAAATTTTTAGACATCTGTTGAAACATGGCTCACAGCCTGTTAATATTGATCTTAGGTGATTTTATAAATAGCTTCGGAAATATCTTTTTATTAAATTTAAATTAGAACTGTTTTTTAAAATTTCATTTAAATAGGTAAAATTGATTAACATGCAGTATATAAAATTATTTACAAGGTGATTAAAATAACTTAAATATCAGGTTAGATATATTTGCTTAATCGACTTTAGGCATTTATTTCTCATACTAACTACCAAGGGCGTCCGCAGCGTTTCGTCTGTGGGGACAGGCCAGCGAAATTCTTTTGACTGGGGTAGGGGGACGAGGTATTCTGACAATTTAAGGTTCAATTAATGCATCAAATAAAACTAATTGAAATTTGAAAATTCAAATATTTGTATTTATGCAATTAACAAATATAGTAAATGAATAGGAATTTATTTAATTTGTAGTTTTTGTTTTTCATATAACTTCTGCCCCCCCCCCCCACCCCCTGCGGTTGCCCATGGTAAATAATCTACTTTGGCGATTCTCTTCAATCAATGATGGCTCCAGAATAGTATTAAGTTATATCGGTATCGTAAAAACTAAATATTTAATAATAATAAAAAAATAACTATTTGCCTTAACGCGCGAAAATTATTTATTTTGTCTTCTCCCTTCGAGACCTGATATATTATCTGATATTTCTGTTTAAAAAAAATCCTCTCACCAAGAAACATATAAAATACAATAAAAAAAGAATCTTACCACCTACTTTAATTTTATAAAGCTTGAAATAAAATCCATAACATTTCTGGAGAAAAAAAAAAAAAAAATTTCACCCCGCACCACAACTCACTTTAAAATACGATAGGTAATATTTACAATTAAAAATTTCAAAATGTTTACATCTCTTTTTTACTTTTACTAAACGGAAATATTTAAAACTGAAACAAAAACTTCCTCTTTAAAGGTAATGAAGCTTTAATTAAAATCTAAAAAATGATGAGTGTACAACTTACGTACCTCTTCCTAATTAGTTCTCATCTAATGAAATGTGTTTAAGAACAATAAATATCATTATTTAATCCAACCAAAACTTATCTTAAAACCATGGTTCGCCACTATCGGTATATATCTAGAAAGAAGCGACGTGACAAACTTAATTAGATTGAGAACCAATCATGGCCAAACAAACAAATTTTTGTATTTGATAAAAATAAGGGAGTCGCCGAATTGCGTGTCTTGCAATGAAGTCGAGGATCCTTTGCACTTTGGTGATGTCCTGCAGGCGGTTTAGTGAGCAGAGGAGGAAATATATCGAGGGGTCGGTCAGCTCTCAGTATCCCGAACATAATAAAGGAGGAAAATAGCAAAGGTTACCACCAGCTAATAAAATTTATTTAAAAAACGAAAATACGACTTTGATAAAACTTAGATTATTTCTAACCTAAGCCAAATCAAAATACGTAGATATCTGTCTAAATAGGATTTGGATAGAATCTCGGGGCCAAAAGAACAATTAATGTTATGTTTTGTTATCGACCCAAAATATTTTAGTTATATTTATTGAAATTATACGGAACACATGAAAATAAGACTTTCAGAGATATTTCCCATCCTAACATTCCAATAATAGTTCAAAATTAGAAGGTCATGAATCCATCTCCTTTTCAGAGTCCTCGCCTCGGGGGGGGGGGTCATAAGAAATATTAAAGGAAGCATGGAAGGATTGAAAGTCGGTTCCAATGTGTTCGAAATTTATGATCAATGGTCAGAGTATGTTGTCGTTCCAAAACTATGATGTATGAGACTTAAAGACAAATATGGATGATTTTATTTTTGATAAAATAAGGAGGATTAAGGATTTTGGGTAGTAGGGATTAGATGAAAGAGTACTTTGATCGTATGATGCAGCCACAGAACTCGACTCCGTAATAACAGATTGATCATGTTATACTAATGTGAGCTTTTTCTGGGTAGATGGAAGCTTCCAGAGTTTATCAAGAAAATGTTGAAGCAGCTAATACCATCAGCTTCTTTTCATTATTTTATATTAATCCATACAATTTACAAACTCTATCATTTACAAGTATTATGTTTATGTCCACGAAAATCAGTCTTTCGGCCGAATCTGTGGCATCGAAATCCTTTGAAAAATTTTAATTATTGTATCAATTCTCTTAATATGAGCTATGCATTAAGAGGGGACATGCCGAAGACGTGAAGAGGTTTTTTTTTATTTTTCCTTTTTTTTTATTATTATAATTATACACTGATATCTCAATCTCATCCGTTAAAATGTTGATGTTAGATTGATAAAAAGTAACTAGCTATTGGTGGTTTGGAGAGATTGGTCAACTCCGTCCCGTCATGACGCAACTGATAGGGCAGTATCGAGCACCGATATCGTTACCTGGATATATTCTGCTCCACAGTATGTATCGAATATACATTATGGAGTATGTACGTATGTACGTATATATACATAATAGAGTATGTACGTATGTATGTATATATATATATTTATAAATATATGTATTATATACGTATATGTATATATTATTATATAGGATTGGTCAATGAAAAATTAAAATAAAAACATACTTAAAGCAAAAACTTATATATTTACACAAAGAATATGAGCTTTATTAAATTCTTATCTATAAATACATCTTTTTTTTTTTTTTTTTTTTTTTGTTCCTCTCGTTTTAGGCTGTAAGTTTCTTGGACGAGGGGTATCTTCGGGTTTCCAATCAAACGTTGTCCGGGCAAAGCGTATTTCCTAACGCGTTTGCCCATTCGGCCGTACCACCACATTATGTATTAAGCATAAAAACTTTACTAATAATTTTGTAAGTATCAGATTCGCAAATTCATTCCACTAATTTTTTTGTCGAATTTTCTAGGATCGATCTATCATCTGTGACCGTCCATTGTTATAATTGAGATTCATCACCTAGTATTATTTTTTTGATGTATATTATAACCACAACTCTATATATATATATATATATATATATATATATATATATATATATATATATATATATTTTTTTTGTTTTTGTTGTTTTTGACATTTCTTTCTCATTCTTATTCCATCTTTTTATACACTTTTTAAAATTTAATCTTTAACATATAGGAAGTTTCAAAACGATAATCAGCATTTTTTATAACAACCGCGTTTCATAATAGATAGTAATTGTTCGTTGCGACATTATCGGTTTTTAATTTTTAATAACCACGTGCCACTTAAATTATATCAACGAGAACTAAACATAAAATAATTGGGGGAAAAAAAAAAACTCACATTCTAAGGTAGGCCGTGTTATGTAATTTATATTATTCATCATTAACATTATCATATGAATCGAGTCGAGATGTTTCTCTCGACCTGTGTGAAGTGAATTTATATCAACATTACTTGTGTAACAATATTACTCACTTTCGTGATTATTACTTTATATATGTATACACACACAAACACATACACAAACACACACACACACACACACACACACACACACACACACACACACACACACACACACACACACACACACACACACACACACACACACAGAGAGAGAGAGAGAGAGGGATTTCAGATAAGTAAAGAAACAAAGAAACATCAGCAATTCTGTATCTAATTTCTTTAATATCTAAAATTCCTGCAAAAAGTTCCTATAAATGCATGGTCTATTTCCCTGTCTTTTCGAATAATCTCGGTTTTGGTCATATTTAAAATTTTAAAATCTGTTAAATCTAATCGAGTTTTAATGAAAGGAGATAGAAATATTTAGATTTCACCATTCAAAAGAGCAATAAATTTCCACCAAGTCTGGTTTTCAGTCTTAAAAAAAAAATCATATACTGTTTATATTTAATTGCCTGATTATATTAAAATTTATGAAAAGGTCTTCTTTTAGTTAAAAGCGTTGATTTATTTGTTTGAAATAATTATAATAATTTGTTTCAACCAAGATTTAATTCCACATTCCAGCCACTTCTTTTTAATATGAATAAAACCTTAACATACTTCATTTATAAAAATCAAATATAAACAAAAACCTGACAATTAGTTGTAGGTTTTTTTTTAATGAAGTATTTATATTATTTTAATCATGGTTAAAAATCTTGGTTGTTTATAAATTTTATTATCAATTAATTATTTTTTTAAATAATGAATTGTTTTATCGAGTAATTTAAAGATTAAATTTCGAGTATAAAATATAAAATTGCAGAAATAGTTCTAACAATGTATCTTTGAAACTGTCCCCGAACTATAAGATTTAAAATATCACAAAAACTATTATTAATCGAAAAGAGAATAAAATATGCCGTGCCTTTACAGAAACTTTTTGATAGGAAATTCGTTGTAGAATCCCTGGTCGTTTTTTTTTTTATTTATTATTTTTTTTTTTTTTTTTTTTTTGTCTGTGATTAGCAAAAACACTATAAATATGTAAATTTATATCAATGATTACAGAAAAAAAAAATAAATGACGTCAAATATCGAACAGCTAAACGCTGTAAATTATCTGTGTACAAAACTTTTTTTTTCTTTGTATTTTTATTTTTTTAAATATACTTTTACCTATATTTAAAAATAAATCTAAAAATAATTTTGAGAGTCTTCAGAAAATAGACTATTAATTTTAATCAATTATTTACAAACATTTGTGTACTTGGACGATTTGGGACCCGAGCAGGTTTTATTTTTAAGGCCCGTAAAAATACAATTCTGACTTGGGGCTGTTTTTTTTTTTTTTAATTATAATTAAGATTTAATGTAATAAATAGAAAAATTATGCCTGCTTTGACTTGTTGACAAATCATTACTGTTTGACTAAAAAAATTTTATGAGATTAATTCTGAAAAAACAAACAAAAAACAAAAACAAATGAAACATAACCCGAAAAAAAAAATCTTGTTAAAAAATCGGCTTCACACCCATCCTTCGGAATGGCTGTGTTTAAAAAACAAGACCAAATTTGATACTTTTTTTTTTTCTATGGAGTCAGTCAGAACTTGTTCTTATAAATATTTTTGATTGATTTGTTACGAGAATATTTGTTGCTCCTGCCTAATGGAAGAGTTGAAGGTCGCATTCCGAAACATGTTTTATTAATGAAATGAGTTTCTTCGTCGAGTTTTCTTAAGTAATTGATTAGAATAGTTTACTTTTGTTTTTATTTAAATAGTAAAAAAAATACCAATTTTTTTTTTTTTTTTTTGCAAGATTACTTTTATGGTTTGATCACCTTACATTATCTTCCTAAAATAATATTTTCCGCCCATCTATACAAACATCGACGATATCAAAACATCGTCAAAAACACTGACGTCATGATGAATATCGTCGATGTCCAATTGGCACCCGTTATCATGATAGTCATAATATATTTTAGAGAATTTTTCTGTTGAAATGAGATAATATATGTATACATTGAGTCTTACATACAAAATTAAGTAATAAAATAAAACAAAGTAATCACATATATATACAATATTAAAGTTTAAAACTAAATGGTGTTAGTTTTTTTCCCTCGATAGCTTGCTTCTAATATAAAACGTACGTTAATTTTTGAAACGTATTTTATCGAGAAATGATAAGATGCGATAACCTTCATTTATGTGCTAGTGATGCTACAGATAGATCTTAACATTTTGTAATTGCTTCATTTTTCATTGCCTCATCACATATTAATTTATCTTAAATCTACATAAAAAAATCTAGAAATAAAATAATAAAAAACAACATTCAATTGAAACCCTATAATTCAATATAGATTAATTTCCATCGATGGTTGAGAGTACATACATTATTCGGATTTTTTTTTTTTTCAAGCGGCATTTACTTAAAAAAAATAATTTAAAGCATCGATTAAATTAGGAGTAACGATGCCATTAAATAATAATTGCTGTATGATTTTATAGTTATTTATTATCCATAATATTGTTTTACGCTATAACACGTGATGACTCAAAGGCCTTTCCCTTACTTCTGTTTCAGAAAGCCGAATACTTCTTGAAATGGTTTTTATATATATTTATATGTGTGTGTGTGTATGTGTGTAATGGTTAATATATTATTTATATTCTTACTTTATTTATCAAAGGTATTTTTTTTTCTCCGATACATCGTCAAAAGTTCTTAAAATCTAATTATCAAATCACCATTTTGAAAATTATTTTCACTACTCGAAAAGAAATCAGATCCTACAGATAACTAAAGAGAAATACTGAAAAACCACTGTTGACATTGTTTTCCATCAGTAGTAAGTATGAAGACTTGGATTTGAAGGACATATTGGAATTTATATTCTCATGTTTCATTTGAGACATAGTTCATGTCAAGATGACAATGCCTTCGAAATTTTAAAATAGATAGACAGGTTCTTTATCATTCAAAGACGTTCAAATTTTTAATTTGCACTTTATTTAAACTAAACACATCCAGTAAATGTGAAAAACATCATTATATATGACATCCATAGGGTTGTAGAGAAACTAATATTCATTGGTAGCACTCTAATAATAGTTCTAAATTAGATGATCTCGCGGCCAACTTCTTTTCAGAAGCCTCAGTGGGTTATCAGGAATAGAAGAGGAATCGCATTGATGGGAACAAGGGGGTTTATTACGAAAGGATAAGTATCTGGACCTGGCCAATCTGTGACATACGGAACAATGGATAATTTTATTTGTGAGAAATCAAGGAGCATTAAGAATTTTTTATTGTAGGGATTGGATGCGAGAAGAATTTGATGGTTTGGTGGAGCCGCAAAGCTTAGTTCCGTAAGTCCAAATAGGTTTTATTATAGCCATATAATGAGCCTGTATCAAATACTTAATGTGTTCTCTACATTATACCCCCCCCCCCCCCCGTCAATTAAGACCTACTAATTTTTTTCAAACAAAGGTTCAATAATCACGCAATTTTGGACCTAGGTCCTAAAAAGGGCCCGCTAACACACTACCGGGTTCCTGTTAAAAAGTTTTAGAGATGTTAAAACGCCAGTCCTGTGTGGTGTTAAAAAAAAAAAAATTACAGAACAGGAAGAATGACGTAAAAATTTAGATATATTTTTTAATACTTAACAAAGTCTTTGTAGATGAAAAAGAATTTAACGAGTTAGAAAATGGTATGATGAATGTCGACTTGTAGGTCCGAAACGTTCATAAGGTAATAAACTATAGAATCTGTAAAAAAGAGGTTTTTATTTTATTAAATCATTTTACTTTTCGCCTAATTTTATTTAAAAATAACAATAATTTTAATAATATAACCAAGTTATAATTAGACGATGAATTGTATAAAAATTACGTTTGAAAAAAAAAAAAGTTCTACAATTGAACATTCGGATGATCGACGCTCTATAGAAAAAAAAAATGGTAGGAAGAAGGACATACCATCAAAGTTTATTATTGATAAATGTTCTTGATGTGGAAGATATGTGATATAAAATAAATTAAAATCAGTTTTTGGCTTACGTGTTCCTCTGAGTTTTTTATGTGTAAATTTCTTCAATGTTAATTTTCATTTAAAAGTTTTATGTATGATTCGAAAATAATAAATAAAACATAAAATCAATGTTGGATGTGTTGTTTTCTTTAATGCTTTTGATACCCAAAAAACATAAAACATTTGGAAGGAATGATAAATTAGAAAGGAGAAAACGAATTTTAATCAATGTTATACTGTTAAAGATGGACTTGGTATTATTTTTTATTAATAAAAAATAACACTAAATTATACATTATTTTTAATTATAAGGCAATGTTGAGATTCATTGATACGTGTTGCGCGATCGTGTCTATAGACTTGATCGGAAGGATATTTGATGAAGATATTTAAAAAAGAATAGTTGACGGATAATATTTTCGGTAAAATTTGATAAGTATTTAGTTATTTATAGATTATCGGAATGTTAAAATGGAATCTGTGGAAGTTAGGAGCGGAGCCGAGCAGTAGTAGCGTCCTCTCCATTCCCTCTCACTTTCCCTCGCGGATTTAAGTTGCCGCCAACCGAGGACTCCTGAGGCAGTATCTGGGACACTTTCGTTTTCAGCGGAAAGTGGAAGACTGCTTTAGCGGCTTAGATTGCGTAATATCCAGTTGTTGTCTCCGACCACTGATACGTCCTATTATTATATATTACTTGCACCAAGTCATATTCTAATCATTAATTATCCCCATTTTTAACAAAAATGTTCAAATTTTTTAATAGTTATGCAAACTTTTTCCAAAACTCTCTCCTCTTCTCTGTTTTTGTTCTTCTTTTCGTAATTCTCTACGCACTTTTTGACGTGAAATAGAGAATTTGATTTCGTATTATTTTCCTATATAGCCTATTCCATTCTTATCTGCACAGTTGACCATATGCATGCGTTTTACATCGAGGGATATAATTTTTTTTTCCTATTATATATATATATCCACTTTACATTCCGATAATCTATAGAAAACTAAATACTTATAAAATTTTACCAAAAATATTATCCGTCAACTATTCTTTTTAAATATCTTCATCAAATATCCTTCCGATCAATCTATACACATTATCGCGCAACATATACCAATGAATCTCATCAACATTGCCTGATAATTAAAAATAATGTATAATTTACTGTTTTTTTTTCATTTATAAAAAATAATACCAACTCCATCTTTAACAGTATAAAATTTATCAAAATTATTTATTTATTTATTTATTATTTCCTTTCTAATTTAGCATTCCTTGCAAGTGATTTATGTGTTTTGGGTATCGGAAGCATTACAAAAAAAAAAATATGTAAGCCAAAAACTTATTTTAATTTTTTTTTATATCACATATCTTCCACGTCAACTAATTTATCAATACTAAACTGGTCTTTAATGGTATATCCTTCTTTCTACATTTTTAAAGGAACAATATTAAAACGACTCATTTATATTTATTCTTTACATGATACTTTACCGAGTATAATTTTAAAATTTTATTTCACATTTTAAAGTGAGCGATAACGATACATACTCATTTAAATAAATATATACAAGTACAGATATCTTACTTGCACCAAATTTATCTTTGTTTATATTCTAACTGCTTTTATAATCATTTGTAACAAGAATGTTCAAATTGTTTGATCGTTATGCAAACTTTTTTCTATACTCTCTTCTCTTCTCTGTTTTTTTTTTTTTTTTTCTTTTCGTAATTCTCTTCGCACTTTTTGGCGTGGAATAGAGAATTTGATGAGAATTTATATGCATACAGACATTTACGCACACACGTACTCATTTCAATAAATACGAACTTAAAAGTACTGATATCTTACTTGCACCGAATCTATCTTTTGGTCACATTCTAATCGTATTTTTTTATCATCTTCAGTAGCAAAAATTATCAAATTTTTACGTCATTATGCAAACTTTTTTTGAAACTGATTTATTACTTTTCAGTTCCCTAAGACTATTTAATTCTTACCTTATGCATTAGTTTCACATGAAAATGTTTTCGTACGTTTAGGAGGGATATAATTTGTTTTCCTTTTGAAATTCTTACATTAATGCTTAATCTCAACAAGGATGTAATATTAATAAAAGGGACAATATTAAAACAACTCATATGTATTTTTTGTTTATATGATACTTCTACAATTTTATATCGAATTTTTTTATCATCATTAGTAGCAAAAATTATCAAATTTTTACATCGCTATGCAAACTATTTTCAAAACTGATTTATTTATCAGTTATTTTTCCGCAATTCTCTTCGCACTTTTTAACATGCAGAGAGATTTCGATATCATATTATTTTTCAGTTTTCTGAGCTTATTCCATTCTTATCTGCACAGTTGACCATATACATTCGTTTCCTTCCATTTTCGTAGGTTTGGGAGATGTATAATTTTTTTTCCTATTTAAATTCTTACACATTTGCCCCCTATATACGTTTAAAATTTTATTTTACATTTTATAGCGATGTTTTTTATTTTAAATTCAATGAATGATTATATGCATAGAGACATTTACGCACACACCTACTAATTAAAATAAATATGAACATAACAGTACAGATACCTTATATGCACCAAATCTAACTTTTGTAGTGGTTTTATCAATATTTTGTAGCACAATTTTCTACATTTTTACATCGCTATGCAAACTATTTTCAAAACTCTCTTTTTTTTTTCGTGATTTTCTTCGCACTTTTTGATGTGGAAAAGATATTTGATATTTTTTCCTATTAAAATTCTTAAATGAATGCTTAACCTCAACATTCATACAGTAAGTAATATCAATGAGAGGAATAATATTAAAACAACTCTTCTTTATTTATTATTTATATGATATTTGTCCCCTCCTCTTCAAATTAATATATTGTATTTTAATTTTGTAGCGATACTTTTAATTTTCATTTCAAATTGTATTTAAATGCATTCCCGCCACATATACTCATTCAAATAAATAAAAAGATGTGGATAATGGAAACCTTTTAATTTTTCCCAGGGGCAGTCGCAGTGGGAAATCCCCCCAGAATAAAAGAATATATATATTAGAGGAACTAATTCACGCAAAATGTTTTTAACAAATTGTCTAATATAGTACTATTTATGTACATCACTTAATTAAAGGCCCCATTTTATTTGTAAAACAATAAGTTTTTTTTTCCATTTTACAAAAAATTATTTTTTTATGTCGACAAATCCTTCCCAGTCAATGATAACCATGGAAAAAACACATAGGTACAAAGAGAAATATAAAAGTAAATAAAAAGATAACTGTACATATATCTAAAGTAATATATTAAGTTTCAGAAAAATTTTGATTTTTCATTCTTTGAAGGAATGCTAAATTTAATTTTCAGGTCTATGCATATTAATAAGTAATATAAATAAGATGGTATAGGAAAAGGTCATATAAATTTATTCTTTGATCAAAGCAACTTGAGCCCCTCTTTGATTTCTTTTGTTTTTTGTTTATAAATTATAATAATAACACATATAATAATTGCTTATAAAATCCATGAACATTTTGCATCCATAAACATTCCATCCATAATAGTATTAACATTTCGAGGTATGTGCCCCATCTTCAGAACACCTATTAAATATTAATAAATATATTTTGTCTAGTCCCTTTTGTCATTTTTCCATTGTAAATACTATTTTTATTATCAATTTAATACATTTAAAACCAATCCCTTTGCCTATACAAGTCACTTTTCGGGTCTGTACTATTTAAAAATATAAAATTAAGTGTATATATAATGCGTAAAATCTATAATATATACTCAAGAACGTATTTAATTAAACAAATGCGCGCGTCAATAAATACTAGTGTAAAAATACAGATAAATACGTAGGTATAAATATACACTTATATTAAATAAAATAAAAATCTCATAAATCTGTTAATCTATGAAACTAGGGAACCCAGTTAACAAAGAGAAATTTGAAAGTACAAATGTATACATATATAACGGTAATCTATAAATAACTAAAGCTTGTACTGTTTAATAAAACTGAAGAAATAACTTCGTGTCACAATATTTTCTTTAACTTTGAAAAAAAACATAAGTATATATTTACAATATTTTCTTTAACTTAGAAAAAAAAAACATAATAGTGAGAGTGAGTGAGAGAGAGAGGGAGGGTGTTTCAAAATCCTTTTTTTTTCCACTCGCTAAAGCTTAAGAGTTTCATAAAATTGCTTTAAAAATGTGATAATTTAGAAAATATCAGGAGATACATATTAAACCGTCGGCGATCCGAACAATCCGACCATCCGGTGTAAAAATAAAAAGTGAAATTCATATCCTATTGCTCAAATCGTTTTGTCCATTTCAAGCTGATGTGGAAAATGGAAAACGATATGTCTTTTTCCGATGAAATGGCTTGTAGCAATATATATATATATTGCCAGGTTGTGCAGTTAGTAATTTTATTCGTAATTTATGGCATAAGAGAAATTGCAGTTATTGATGAAATTTCTTATTTTATTGTATAGTATTGATGAATATATATACATAGTGTTGAAAACAATGCCGATCTTGTCAGCGAAGCTATTAATAACGTATAATTATAATTGCTAAATTGTTTAACTGTATAAGTTGTTTGAGAGTACATGTTGCAAAGTTGGATTCCACTTTAGGGGTTAGTTTAGAAAAAATGGTATTTTCCACCTGAAATGATCAACTTTTAAAACATCGACTTTGATTATTCTCTTAAGTTTTTTTTTTTTTTTTTTTTTTTTTTTTTTTTATGTTTTATGCGAATATCATTCTCCACAGTTCTCTTACATCTTCTTGTGCCTGCACTGGGTTATTGTGGCGGTGAGGGGTAGTCACCCCGATATTTCCTAACGAACACTGTGCCGTGGGAGCTGGTGGAAAGGTTAAAGACCCCCGCGAAAATAACTGGCCGCCAACGTACTATTGTCAGCGAGAATGTGGGTCAGTTGGTGGTGGCGGAGTGGGGGGGGGGGGGCAACTTCTTACGTCACCGCCGCTCTATGTCGCTGGGTCATAGTGTATGTCTGTCTGTCGGTTTTACTCTTTTTATTATTAATACGTATTTTATAATCTAAAACTGGCCAATTGCAATTTACTTAACCTATAGGATGATCTCAAATTCCAATTTTTGCTGTATGACTGAAACAAATAGTCTGGTTTTTACTTAATAACGTAATTACTAAATAATAATTAGGATAGAAAAGGAAATTACCTATATCATTACAGACAAAATATAATTAAAATAATACAATGTATACACATACTAAAATAACAAATAAAAACAGCCATCATTATACAAAAATTAAATTTTTACTAATAGTATACAATAAATTTACAAATATTTACAGTGAATAGAGATCAGCCATATTAAAGTTAATAATATATATATATATATATATTATTAGAAGAGGAAATGAATTATTTTTAGGATTAGACTTTAGGGTAATAACTGCATATGGCAACACTGATTGTTGAATCACGTCTGATACGATCCATGCCTATGCTTACTAAGTTATATTAAATCCCATATATTCCTATTAACGATTTGTCTCACATAATAATGAATCGTTATATTTGCAAGAATTTATGTGCTATCTATATATTTTTAGATATTGATCTATAGAAAAAAAAAATTAATACATTTTTTACTTTCACTTTTTAACACAGTTCTGAATGTTGGAAGGGGATTACCGAAAGTTTTTGATTACAAGTGTTTCTAGAAAACTACATATATAAATATTAAAATATAGTAACTCAATATTTAAAACAACCTTATTACCTTGATAAATATCTCATACGTATGTTATAATTTTCATTTATAAACTTTATTTCCATTCTACGGATGAGAACATACTCGTATGTACGTGTCATAAATTCAACTCAGGATTATATTATTTTTCGAGTTTTTTTTGCTTTAATTTAATTTAGTTTCCTCTGTGATTTATATTATAACATCCAGAATGTTATCTTCATTTTGTTTATTTATCACCTAATTTTTTGTATATCCATAAATTACATCCTTTTTTTTTTTTTTTTTTTGCTTATTTTTATTTTTATTTAGTAAAGCAATCGCAAAATAATACCTATGAATAATTAATAATTTTATTTTTGGTTGTTCAAGAGGTTTCTCTTATAAGATTAATTATATTTCTAATGACTCTTTTTATTGAATTTTTATAAAAATCATATTTTGCTCACCATTCCGTTTCTTTTTCGTATTTTTTAGAACTATGTAATTATATATTTGTGTATGTATGTGTGTATACATAGGTTATATTAATATTAATATTAATTTGCTCTTATTATTTTTGATTTAGTTACTATAATTGGTCTTTTTGATCAGAAGTAATATTTTTTTTTTTATACGTTATATCATCGTATCATTCTTAAGGGACTTAAATTTTCTAATTTATAAAATCCATTTTTACTTCGGAAATACTTTTGGAGAAACTTCTTCTCTTGGATATTGAAGTAGATTGTTGCCACAGCATACTTTTTATTTATACATCATATAAATTAATAAAAAATTGTCAAATTTAAATTCATGCTTCACTTTTTTTATTATAATATTTGAGTTTTTTAGATCCTTGGTAATTCAAATGGGTTTGTGAGCATACTTCATTAGTAACTATTCCAAAGCAAATAGAGTCTGTGTTTTATTTTTCTGAAGAAAACTCCATCCACCATTTTTTCCCTTAGACGATTTTGTTGTTTCAGAATTGGATAATTGAAACTTATATATAAAAAATATATACCAGAACAATTTCGAATCCGAGTTTTCATCAAATATACACTTGAATGGTCCGTCGAGTTTAAAAAAAAAAAAAAAAGCCCACATAAAAAATTGTGTATAGATGAGCAGTCTCGCCCAAAAAAGAAACTGAGAAAAGAAAAATTTACGTAATTAAGATAAGTAGGTATAATTTGCGAAGTCATATCACTAAGTTTTGTTCTCTCATTCAAATAGTACAAAAGTGTTTAAATGCCTAATTTTAATATTTTCTTCCTCTGAATAATTTTTTGTTTCGTTTATTTGAAATAATTAACCGTCTCTCCTTGTTCGAAGAAATACAAAACGGAATACAATCGAAGAAAGAAAAGGATCATTAACTAAAGCGGAAAAAAGGAAAATATTTTCCAAGGTCGAAAACGAATTTCCGGTATTGTGAGTAGTCATATAGATGCATAATATACCGTTAAAAAAATTATGGTTTTAGAAAAATAAATATCTAACACATATATTCATATAGCATATGGGAGTGTGGCGAAAAATTAATTACTTCTGAATGTCTCAGTGAATTATTTATAATTCATACTAATGAATGGAAACCTAACGAAATTTCGAGAGAAAATAAATAAATGGAAAATCGAAAAATTATTCGTGCTTCAATTTTTGTTGATGTTTGTTTGTTTGTTTAACGTCCATTTTTATGCTACTAAGGCTAATCGGACGATGCTTCAGTGGGAGTCCTAAATTTTGCCTACCCAGTTATAATTAGGATAGGGATCTTTAACGAGTACCTGACATCGTACAGGCTCGGGACCTCCATTTTACGTCCTATCCGAGGGACGGCATAGCTAAGGATTTTTTACTCCCATTAAAAAAATCAATTTTTGTTGATAAAACTATATTATTGAAACTTTTTGTTAGAAAAAGGCCATGCTGCTAAAAATATTTCAATTGGTTTTTTACATGAGGAAAAAACATAGGAAAATTACTTTATTTTGATTGTTTAAAACTGTAGAATCCGTTGCCTATTTTAAATAGTGAAATATGAACTATTCCTACTTGAGTTGGATTAAAGAAATTTATGCTTAATTCAATGTGGTGAGTGAAACTGATTGGTGTACAGCACCATTTGTTTTATAATCAAGCATATTGATACTAAATTTTGTGTGTCGTAAGAAAATGTATATCTTCAGAAAATTCTGGGAATTCATTGATTTAATTTAATTCTTCGACAAACTAAATTCCATTTTAAATTATTTGTTATTCGTTAAAATTATTACGTAAAAAAAGGGGAAAAAATGAAAATTTTCATTCAATGGATATAATATTTGTTATTATTATTTTCTATTTGGTTTCAGATGTTTTGAACGTGGGGATGGGGTAATATTAACATTTTAATTTAATAATGTATTTTTAGAAATAAAATAATTTAAAATGAGAGTCATGTTGCCAAGAAAATAAATTAAATTATCAGAAATACACAGATACAGTAGATTAATTTCCTCCTTTATCGATTATTGTTCAATTATGTGTTTATCAATATCAGTAAAAAAACATGTTAAATAAAAAAAATTGTGATTATTAACAGATCCCTATTTCGCAATAAATATGTATATATCAACGTTGCTAAATATCAAAGATATCCCATTGTTTACCAAATATTTTATAAATATAATATGTTGCTCAAGGACTAGTAGAATCAACTTGATTAAAATCAAAATTAATATGAATAAAGCTATTATTAATAGAATAGTAATACTTATTAGTAATAAATAAATTTTAATAAATATTAAAATATGATTGGATAATCAATAGTAATGTTTGTTAAAAGCAATGAATTTTTCGAAGAACTAAATAGCTTGTTTACAACAGTACTTGACGTTATACAAACTCCATGGGCAGTACTTGAAGGGGTACCTCTCTCTACCCCCCCTAACTCAATTCACACGGGGTCTACGAGAGATTCTAGTTCTCAGTGTATTCGAATCCGGATATGATGATGAAGTTTTTAAGGATTTGATGCTGACCGACCAGCTGGAAGTAAGGTCCATGGGTCAGTGTTTGAATGGACGTGAAGATACTGTCGGAATAAACCAGTCCGCAAACAAGGTTTACGTCAGGAAAATAAAAAATATACTTAATAAACAGTTAAAAATATTTATTATCATAGTATTAGATCCATATTTTGAACGGTCCATATCAGTGGCGGTCCCAGGGGGGGGGGGGATATTGGGGATCAATCCCCCCCGAAATTTCGACGAAAAAAAATTAGTGGGATGAATTAAAAAAAATAATTACGCATCTAACTTTTACGAGTTTTCTAGGGATGTTTAGTTTAATTTTGACTAGAATTTTTTATACAGAATTTTGTATATGAAGTTAATGTATAAGCATAAGCAAATAAAGTGTGCTATTTTTACGCTGTTTTTTTTTTTTCATTCCGACCAATCCCCCCCCCCCCCCCGAAATTTTTTTCTGGAACCGCGCCTGGTCCATATGTTTATCAATAGTGAATTAAATCAGAAATCAGAATAAAAAACAAACAATAAAAGCTTATAAATTTCTATAAAGTGTTGGTTAAAAAATGTCGGTAATAATAATATGACGAAATTCACCCGAACAACGAAGTGTCACATTAAGGAAAACCAAAATTAAACAAAAAAAAAATGAGTTTTTGATAGTTTATAACTTACTGGAAGAATTGGTCTATATTATTCCAATTTTGTGAACAGTGAAAATTCACATCTTCCATTTTGATATATATATTTTTTTTTTTCAATACATTACAAATTCACAACGTTTCGAGGCTTTAATGCCTCATCTTCAGGTGTACTCCTCTCTAATCCAAATTAACAATATTTTAGTTAAACTATACATCGATTCCTTAAAAATCTCGTCAATAGATAATATGTCAAATTACACCTATCCTCTAGGCCACCTCACTGAGGATTTGGATTAGAGAGGAGTACACCTGAAGATGAGGCATTAAAGCCTCGAAACGTTGTGAATTTGTAATGTATTGAAAAATATATATATATCAAAATGGAAGATGTGAATTTTCACTGTTTCACAAAATTGGAAAAAAAATTGAGTGCCGTTTTATTATTATTATTATTTTTTACAATCGATATGTATACAATTATTATTTATTCACAATCGAAGTTCTATTACAAAAATATTGCTTAATTTTTAAAATAAATAATTATGTAAGTTAAGAAAGATCATAAATCAAACCAAATCGTTACAGAATTCCAGAGGTCCCCCCACTCCCGAACTTTCGATAAAAAAAAATTGTGTAATAAATTTACGCATCTAATTTTTTCATATTTTCTAGTTCGAAAATATTTCTGTAAACGATTACAATACATTTATCATTATTTTCGTAACTAAATGAGTGTGCTATTTTTACGCTTTGTATCTGGGTTTTATTTTTTAGTTCTTTTTTACACTGACCGATCCCCCCCCCCCCACCAAACATTTTTGTCTGGAACCTCTACTGGAGAATTCATTACACAATTAAACAGACGAAACATTTTTATTTGAAAATAGTTCGAAACAAATATGTGCACTTTCGGTAAAATATAAATATGTTTATAAATTTTTAAAAAGCTGGTAATTGCTTGAAATTAGTTTAGACATTTCTCTTTTATGAAACAGATGTAGCATTATTGTCTTAAATTCTTTTAAAATATGTATTGAAGCAGAAAGACACCCTAGTTCAAAATAGGTATAATTTAATAATTATTTGGTAGATAATTTGTGAAACCCACGAAGAAATGATGCTTGGATACATCATTGGTCATTTATGAACATTGTTTTCGTAGTGTGCTAAATTTTAATATCTGAAGTGTTCATAGTACGAGTATGATTTCAACTGGAATCGTTTAATCGCCAAGGGTAATTTTGTCGGAAATATTAAATTCTGCCATACATCCCCACATAAAAAAAAAAAATAATAAAAAATAAATTGTAGTTACATCAACGTGAGCTTACAACAAAAAAAAAAATATTTAGATCTTTACTTAAAGAAAAAAAACTAATATCATAAATAGTATTCATGCAATATTTATATACAACTTCTAAAATAGAAATCTTAGAAAGTTTGATGCCAAAAATAATTCGGAACTAAGTAGTTATTGCTGAATTGTAGAATTACTTGAAAGTTCAAGCTTTGTTAAATCATTTTATTTATTTACATAGAAATAAATAACTTGGCGTGGCGTTACTAAATTTAAGCCGTTTTTAACCCAAAAACTAATATATTGTAACATCAATGTGTGTTTAAATAGTTTTACTAACGCAAAAATGGAAAACAAACAATTAAAACTCAAACTGATAAAAAAATTACAAACCAATTACTAATAGTGGCCGAAATAGAACAATCCAGAAAGGTCCAGATCATTACATTTGATTACGTTCTAATACATGATTGTAAACGTTCCACAAATTCCACTCTTTTCAATGTAACAGAAATAATCATATGTTTCTTGTCTCACGGCAGAAATTTTATTTTAAAATATTTATACATTATTAATGAATGGTTATGTAAAGTAAATCTGATTTAATTTTTTTTTTTTAAATAATTGTTTCCTCAATCAAAAGCAATAGGTATACTAATTTTGTATGTCTCCATTAATGCTGTTCGTACAAACAAAAAAATGATCAAAAACAATGAGTTACAGATTTGGCTACTAGAAAATACTATGTTTGGAATCTATTGGTAAGCTCCCCACTCCTCGATGACATTGATAACCTTTGCTGTAACCTCCTCTTAATCTTATAGTTGACAGGGCACATATCTGTTTTATAGAAACTAATTGTAACGCTCGTAGCAAATGATTTTAGATTAAACAATTAATGTATAGTTTTATATTAAATTAATATATATTTGTATTAGATTTTTTATCAGTATAAATGGTGACACATAACGTAAGTATTAGTCAAAATTTATTTTTTTTTAAATATCTTAAATCAGATTTACTTTACCAACCCATTCAATTTAATGTTTAAACACTTTGTGTAAGAAAAAAATAATTACAAAACTGCTAATATTAATTTACGCCCTGTTATTTGTTCCAATGTAAATAATCAAAATATTCTCATATTCTTAGATGGCTTTTAAATGTATTTACTCATTTATATGTATATATTTATCAGGATGACCGCAGTATTTAGGAGAAATATTATTGGATACATCGTAATAAATCGATTATCTCTATATAGAAAAATTACAAATCGATTGTGTTTGATAATTAATTAATTTCATTTATTTTTCTACATGTTAGCTTAACTCACACATTTATTTAAGGGTGGTGGGGAGGGAAGTGTCTACTTATTTTCCTCTCTCGAATTCAGTACACCACACATGTATTATTTATTTACAGTCGAATTTAGAATTTTTAGATGCAACTAAACTGTTGTAGTAGATTATTTGTAGTTATATACTAAGCAAGTGTGAATTTTCATATGAAGAATTCATCGAAAGTCAAGTTAGGTGTATAAGAACATAAAAGTATAAATTGGAGTTTGGATTTTTTTTTTTTTTAATATACCATTTTTTACAATAATAATAACAAAAAAATTATAATAATAAAAGAAAAATAATGCCATGAAGGTAGCACTCAAGTAATATTCTCCAACTTAGAAGTGGGTTCGGGAGGCTATAATGAAAGGTCTGGTGGCATCTGGATCGGTGACCTGTGCAACATTAAGGGGGTCTTTTTCATTTTAGGCAACCTGTTACTAAGTTATGATAACGGTTATTTAAATAATAACAAAGATTACATCATTATTGAAAAATACATGATTTATTTACTATCTAACTTATTAACAAGAAATATTGCAAAAAAAAAAAGAAGGTTATTGTTCAGGAGGCCAATAGGCTTTCATTGCCTCGAAAATTTCTATGAATAAATCCTTGCCTTCTTTACAACGCCTCCATACATACTCACACAAGTAGGAGTCGAGCATGCTTCTTCGAGTTCCATTTTCTTAACTCAGACATTTATTTAAGGGTGGTGTGGGAGGTTAAGTGTCTAATTTTTTATTATTTACTATATAGTAATATATAATAGTAGGGCTTTATCGGGTGAAACCCTGAAGTTTTCGAACCATGTGCGGTTATATACACTTCTGGATTGATTACATCCCTGTCTTCGGCATCTCCAAATCGGAACGCGTTTCTTACGGTAAATTATTTTCATGTAGTGTCTTTCTCTATATTTCATTTTTCCATGTAGAACACCGATTCTTTCCTTTAGAGAATTTCAAATATGAAATCATATGATTTTATCTGATATAGATAAATCACTGTTTAAATTCATGAAATAACCGTTATCATAACTTAGTAAAAGGTTGCCTAAAATGAAAAAGAACCCATTAAGGTCTTTCTGGGGGATTTTATTTGTGACAAAATAAGGAGACTTAAGGATTGAAAGTATTGAATGCGAGAGGAATTAGATGGTTGGGTTGAGCACTAAAAACCCATTAGTAATTCAAATTCAAGACGTTGGTTACATTTCATTTTCTTTGTATTTTTTTCTTAAATTGAATTTGAAATGATAGTGTGTTGAGGAGTAAAATTCCTTTACTTATAGAAACACAACTAATATTGGAAATATTGGAAATAATATTCTTATAATACTTTATGGATATATAAACGTAGATTTTTATATAAAAAACAACAAAGATTTAGATATAAACATTTAGATAGATACATATAAACTTCGTTGTTAGAATAAGGTTAGAAATCAAATAAAGAAATTTGTACCTATTACATAGGCGGTCAGGGGAGGGGGGGGTGAGGCCTGCAGTCCGTCCCCCTTTGGGCAACTTTGTGTTATTTAAAGACATCGTTTATCTTTAATAAATTAAGGAAACAAATAATCTGTAAAAAAAAAAAAAAAATAACAGAGAAAGAGTTGTGCGAAAGGAGCATGAAGAGCTTGTGAATTCAGGAAATCCAGACCCCCCACCCGAATTGGACCCCACCCCCTTAATAATTGGCTGGGTCCACCTATGACCCTTTATAGTTTTTATTTTTATTTTTTTTTGCAATTAAAGTTATAAAAACAGATATCTAAACATATGCTTTAGATAACGTAATTTGAATTGTAGATCAGACAGATGAATGCGTTGTTTCCTTACAGGTTATTTGGTTCTATTTGTCTTGGTACCAATACTGTCTATATCTCTTTATTTAGTTTTAATATTAATATTTTTTTGTAAAATGCTTGCCTTAAGTCAACCGATAGATATATTGCCAACACCTGCATTGAAATAATCCTTAACAGCATCAAACCGGAAGTAGATTAATTTTGTACGATTTTGGCAAAACAGCTTCTTAAAATTGTTTAAGATTCCTCAAACTTTTCTTCTTTGTTTGAATGTGCATTATTCTCGCATTTTGGATCTTATTGTTACGTCTTTGTTCGCATACTCTTCATGTCAATTTTTCATTACTTGGTAGAGGATGTGAAATTTGATACAAATCCTCGCAGAAAATATACAGTACCAGTCAAAAGTTTAGACTCACTTGTATTTAATTCACAATCTTCAAGTTTAAAATAATTATTGTAACTCAAGAGGTAACATTTTAAAAATTATATGATTGTTTCAAATACAATCTATATAAATAAAGATAAAATTCTTTTTTTTTGTTTGTTCTTTATAGAAATCCACACCGTTTGTCCTAAATTCTCCAAATTTCGCTTAGTGGTTCTTTGATACCAGGTGCGAATACCTGTCCATATTGAAATTGCATGACTTCATCTAATCTCTGGGTATACTCTTCATTGTTGTAAAAATCGTTATGATCGCGCTTTATATTAGATTTTTACGAAATCAACCGTTGGAGTCGAAAAAAATCTCAATTCTGTCCTAACGAACTTTTCTTGACTTATGGCTTTTCTCATTGTTTTCTAAGTTCCCTGGGGGAAACCGGGTTATACAGCTAGTTATAAATAAATTAAAAATAAAATTATAGTTGTTATGTTGTTCAATAAATAAAACATTGTTATTTATTTATTTTACAAAATCTAAGGGTTAGTCTAAACTTTTGACTGGTACTGTATTTTTTATGGATCAAATTATATTTATTTCTCTTAATTTCCTCTAACGATAAGCTTTTGATTCGACCCGAATATACCTAAACGACCCAATGAACTTTTGCTATAAAAACTAATGATATTAATCGTTTTTCTCCTCATTCCCATAAAATATCTATTGTTTTTCTCGGAAAATATTGATTGAATGGTGTATTCTAATTGTTTGACTGCGACCCTCAAATTTTTGATGAACATGAGGTCCGTGGTTAAGATTGAAACATTTTTCTGACATACAATGCTTAGAAAGAAAATATGGTTAGAAAAAAAAAAAAAAAACAGCGTTAAAAGATACTAAGACCTTTAAATACTAACTTATCCAACGATCACTACCAATACACTCAGTTTCCATAAACTTAAAAATAAATAATTCTGACTATACATATAATTTATTTTGGGGTGAGATCAGTTTTTCACATCTGTAATTAAAACATGTATATATATATCATTTGATAGTTGTTTCGCATTATTAAATTACATTAGTTTTATTTTTCATCGCTACAAGGTTCTCTCTCATAACTTATTATTTTTTCATAACTTTTATATATCACATTTGTATACAAATTACGATATGAGTAAGTTAATAGGTTAAATAATATGTTTATGCTCATTTTAATGAATGGAAAAGTGATTCAAAAAGGTGATGAAAACAGTTTAAGCCTAATACAAAAAAAAAAAAAAAAAAAAACTATTCAGGATAGTGGAGCGCGAGAATTTTTATTTGGCTATACGTACTTTGAAAGATCTGTGCTTCCAGCTTGAAGTGTGATTTATTTAGCACTTAAACGTTTGGAAATCACCTCAACGTTTAAATTTATTCATCAAGGGCTCTTCTACGAAGTGTTACAGAAGACAGCAAAGTTAAATGCAAAAAAAATAAAGAAAATATTTTTCTTTGTTGAGGACCTGGGTCCGATTCTAACCGTCGTTTTATTTATTTTTTCTCCCATAAAATTTAGAAAATATTTTTTGTTTTGAATTTACGCTGCAATCAAGTTAATGGAAAACAAAAAATGTTATTTATTCTTTTCTTCATTCAAAGTTGGTTCAAAGTAACTCATTTCCCATTTTTGTCTTTGAATTGATCAGGATAACCATCAATTGATAGTCCTAATGTATGATCGTACAAAATGAACATAAAGAGTGGATAATTAAAGACAAATGATGTTCGTCTTCACTGTTTGCTAACAGTTTTATCGTCGAAATAATTATTTCAACGCTAAAAAGCGTATTGCCCCTTCAGAGAAGAACTGTATATTTGTTGCTATATACTCTAAAGTAATATATATTAAGTATATACCATAGTACATAGTACTGTATATTCCAGGAGGAGAGCCCCTGGCAGCTAGACAAAGGCACAAGTCCTTGTTTTGCCGACAAGGTCGCACAGCTCCACCGGATTCTTAACATCCGTAATTGGCTAGGCCAATCAGCTATCGGCACAATTTTCCATCTCCAACTTCCGAGAAATGTTAACTTTAATAGAAACTTTACACAATAGAGCATTGCAGAATCTCAACAGCTTTTTTTTTTTTCTATTTTCACCTTTAAAAGTTCAGTAAAACAAAAAAGAAAAAAAAATGAGGTTATAAAATACTTACAATTTGTTTTTCTTAAAGCCTCCATCATCTCTTCCTACATATACTTATAAATTATTTTATATATTTGAAGATTTTTTTAAATACATAACAAAGCTTTTAAAAACAACAAAAAAAAAAAAAAAAAAAAAACGCAACAGCGTCAAAGTTTATTAGATATTATAGTTTGACGATGAAGTCATCAAGACACTGACAATAATCACTCTAATAAATTATAGGGGTTATTCCTAGGAAAAACGTGTTAAATGCAGTTTTGCCATATGTGTAAAATGTTAAAATCTGTAGACATGTATGTATGTAATGTAAAAAAATATATACATATTTGTTCCTTTAATAAAATGACGATTATCGCAAGTATCGTTTTATATCAGAACTAACTCTTTGTTGTACGTTTAATGTCTCGTGAGAAATTTTTGCAATTCGATAGGCAACGAAATCAAGCAATTGCTACACTTAATGAAACGCTATATTAATATCAATGTTTTTATTGTTAAAAACATGATGTAGAATAGGTAATAAAATATAGTCTACGACTTACTTTTCATAAATCAGAATACTTTTGATTGCGAAAAAGATTTGATTAATTGACCTTCCTTGAAAAATTTATAATTATTTTATGATTTCAGTCACATTTTTCTCTACTCTAGAACCTTTATAGGGATGGTTCTAAATTAATACTTGCAATTTTTTATTTATTTATTTTTTCTTTTGGCTATAATTTATGTTGTAAAGTTATTGTTATAATTTTTTCATAATAAAATGAAAAAGCATGGATTTTTTTTTCTCTTTTTTTTCACCGGTGCCTTACGGTTTCGCCAGTGTGCCTACATGCATTTTAAACATTTTTTTTTCGTTCCGATATTTGTATCAGTATTAGAATTCTAAAATTATATTAAATTTTATAAATATAAATTTTATTGAGCATTTGTATTACTTCCTAAATTCACATCGATCAGTTATATTATATATTGAAAGAATTGCAATACTCAAAATCCTTTGTTAATGGCTAACGTACCAGAATGGGCTCCTTGCATTTGCTATTGTCTTCATATAAACAAAATTGTGAGAAAAAAAATTAAATAAATTTTATCAAATATCCTTTCACCATCACGTTTCTATGAAGATATACATAAATAATCGAAAAGTTTAATTTTTAAAAACTTGGATTTGATATCTTGATCTAGGAGACAAAGAGTATAATGACTGGATTTTATTAAGTATCGTATTGAATAATCGATTATTTTCAAATAAAATATGGTGGGCATATAACATGAAGGGATATAAAGAGTCCAATATTATTCACAGTGATGACGTTTCTTTGTTTATTTTTGTTATTTCGTTTTGTTTTGTATAGGGCTTGGCAGTTGTTCGTAGAGGAAACAATAAAGAAATTGTACCAATCGTTGGATAAAAAAAAGAAAAAGAAAATTAAAAAAAAAAAAAACGGAAAAAAAAAGATCGCTAATAAGATGGGAGGTCTGTTGAGATGCTGACAACGAGCTGGGTGCAGTCCCAACATGATGCAACTCGGTGCAGCGGGCATGCGCTAACCAACCAAGGACAGCGATAGATATAGCTTCTAGCCCATTATATATTGTCTAGCCAACCCAACTCAAAAATCCAACATCATCATCTATATGTACGAAATAAAATATCAAGAGATCCATCTCGACATGTGCAAGGGTATGCCTGATGCATTGTCATGGGTACCGTACATACAATGCGGTATTTATAGAATTGGAAACAAAAATAAACAATTTACAAGTATGGAAAATTCCCCCTTTATACCAAACAGAATGTTAAAAAAAAGGGTTTAGTTTTATTTATTTATACTTACAGATTTTTTTTTAAGCACAATAATGTATGTAAATTATTCAACAAAGTACAAGTTTTTCATAAATTTATAAATACAAAAGGATATTCCTTTATTTTACTTTATTTTTTCATTATAAATACGACTCAATTTTAATGGGATTCTCAGTTCATTAAATGAATAGAATCAGTCTACACGATTAATTAAAATATGAATAATTATCGATGGAGTATTAAGAAATTGTATCTTCGAACATATATTTCATTTTTTCTGTCATGCCTAGTTCTCATTTTTATCGAATTGTGTAGGACTAATTTTGTTTTTCTTTTCGGATACATTGATTATATCGTCACTTACGTTTCATATTCAGTATAAATAAATCTAATGCCCCTACATCCATATAACGGACACAGATACCAAAAGTTAAGGCATATACATATTCTGCAGTGTAATACATACCTGAATATATATGTATTTATATACATATTTATATATACACTGTTGGCTTTACAGACCTTGTAGATCTTTGGCCAGCTCTCTACTCCCTCCCCTACTGCATAGATGAGAACAGTAGAACTGTGTACATACAATGTAATGATTTGATCTAAAGAAATTTAAAATACACCTGAGTAACTTATGATTTCCAGTAATTTTATAAGAATATAAATACGTTAGGCTATAAAATAACCAGTATAAAAGAGATATCAGAGAAACATTTTTTTATTTACATAAACTGTACCTCTGATATAACCAAGAAAATGTATAGTTCATAGTAATTGGTAAAATTAAACATGTAATTTGTTAATCGAGAACTGTGGTAGCGACTAATAGTATACTAATAAAACGGCAAAGTCTTCTTACACATAGATAAAACATTCATCTGTCATAATTTTTTTTTTTTTTAATTTTGTCATGACAAATTTAAAGGACTGTCGATAACATAGTAAGAATCAACATAATTAACAATTAGTTAAGAATATACACAGGCCGTAGGTCACCACAATTTTAAAAGGCCTGTGCGTATCCTTAAGTAATTGAATATGGCACCGAATTAATAAAAATAGAACTTGGAAATCAATAACTACCTTAAATTAATCGAAAGTAATGCATATCCTGATTCTCTTATCATTTATAGAAAATCTCAAAATGCCATATACAAGAATCTATGGTAACATCGAACCCTTCCACTTTGCAGCAATTTTATTCAAGCCGTACTAGGAATTCACGGACCCAAATTACGATTGGTCAACTTTCCGTGAAACTCCTTGAAATTTCGTGCCTTATTCATCGAAGTGTCAGAAAAGGGATCAATACTACGCGCAACACACTAGTTTCACTTACCAACCTTCTTAGATTAGAAATCGAACAGCTTTGTTAAATGTGCGAACCCCAGAACTTCGCGAAGTATTGTAATAATTGCATAGCTAGGCAGTCGTCAGTTCGTGTTTTCGATTTATTCATTATTATTTATTTTTTTAAGGGGCCTCAATAATAAATAATTATTTCATCATCAATCGAATTTTTCCAACCGTTTTTGTGGATTCAGTATCGTGAAAAGGAATCGATATAAAGGTTATGTAGGGCAAACTAAATTTTAAAATGGTTTTCGATTTTCTCTCTATAGTATCTTTCCAAAAACCGAAAACGATTAAAGAGCTAGTACGGCAATCTTATGTTTCATTCAAAACCACACTTTGTAAACTAAAATATATAATCTTCTAAAATCCAACTTCGTTGTAAATATGTCCCCGCAGCAAAAAAGTGACAGCCATAAAATGATTGATACGAAAAAGTTTCCTAGCTGAGGAAAGAAGCGAAAGATTTTTGAGTCTCATTTTATGAATAATAGTTTATTCCGAAGCATGTTATTCTCGATAATTCGCTCTTGGGTGGACGGGACGTCCAATTTTTGCTTCCATCCCTCTAAGCCAAACCGCCAACCTGAGGGGAACATTTATCTTGGTCATTATATAGTGAATCATAGTTATTCCTTACAACGTATTCCGAAGGATATTACTCGCGGTATATCGTTTTGAGGTTTATTCAAGAATACGTTGTAAGGATTAACTGTCATTCACTAGATCGTCGTTGATACTGCAAAAGGTCGTATGCCACAAATCTTCGACTCAAGGGTCCTAAAAGACGAATTATGTCACCAATAAATAGGAAAGAAAAATCATGCCCAGTAAAAAAATGTTCGATTTTCAGGATTCGCTTGGCCATTAATCCTGAGCGACACCAGCCTATAAGAAAAATTTAAACTCTAACACACAAAAAAGTTTTACATATTAATATAATTACAATTTTAATGTTTCTTTAAATAATCAAACACAAAAACTAAAAAAATGAATTGCAAATAAAATGATTTTTTTGTTCTCCTGAAAATCAGTTGTTAATTGAAATACTACCTTTTGCGGTATGAACTACGAGTATATATGACTCCACCACGAGAAATGTATCCCCTGAGCTTGGCGCTTAAGCTCAAGAGGAATGGAAGCAAAAATTGAACGCCCATCTACCTTAGAGCGTATAATCTAAGTATATAATAACATCCTTCGGAATAAGCTATTATTCATAAAAGACATACAAAACACTGTCGCTTCTTTTTTAACGGGGCAGTCTTTTTGATATCAATCACTTTTTGTCTGCGGGGAAAGATTTAAAAGGAAGTTGTTTTTTTGTATACTGGGTGTCCCAGACATAGTGTAAAAAAAAGGGTAATAATGCATGTTGAACGGGGTAGAATGGCGCAGAAACGAATTTCCTATCTCAATCTGTTGAGGAGATAGGATTTTTTTTGTTTTTATTTTTTAAATCTTATTTTTTTCTGAAAAATGGCAGTTTTCTCTACTTTGGTTTATCGTAGAAACAAAAACGATGATATTTTCTTAATCAGCATTAAATTTTCTAAAAGGTGAGATGGGTCTAGTTATTTTAACTACTTTCAGTGGGACTTTTAACGCGCTAAACACAAAACATTTATTAAAACTTAAATTTTTAATAGATTTTGAAAATTCCTCACTCCCCATTGGGGCACCCTAGAAGCTGTCAAATTTCCTAAAAACTGCGGAATTTAGTTAGCTTTTAAGCGGTGTGACCCATGATACAATTTCACTACTCCTTTTGAGTCTGAAAGAAGTTTTTCTTATAAAAAAACGCTAGAGAATGTCACTGCTGGGGCAATGAGGAAGCGCTCTAGAGCCAGCCAGCATCCTAAGTAATGGATGCCGAACTTCACATTTAGCTAGAATTAGTTTTACTTTTTTAAGATTAGAAAGAACAATGTATGAATTCTAAATAATATAAAAAGGGTAATAATAATCTAAAATTAAAAAAAAAACTCCTTAGTTTAAATTTAAAAAATACTTTCTTTCAAATAAATTTAACTTTTTTCTTCTATTCTACTAAAATTTGAAAATCCTACATGTTGAAGATAAAAAATAATATTATTTTTGTAGAACCATATTAAAATGGCTGGCTCTAGATCGCTTCCTCATTGCCCCAGCAGTGACATTCTCTAGCGTGTTTTTCATAAGAAAAACTTCTTTCAGACTCAAAAGGAGAAGTGCAATTGTATCATGGGTTACACCAATAAAAAGCTAACTAAATTCCGCAGTTTTAGGAAATTTGACAGCTTCTAGGGTGCTCCAATGGGGAGTGAGGAATTTTCAAAAACTATTAAAAATTTCAGTTTTGATAAAATTTTTGTGTTTAGCGCGTTAAAAGTCCCACTGAAAGTAGACCCAAATTTAAATTATTTAAAATAACTAGACCCATCTCATCTTTTAGAAAATTTAATGCTGATTAAGAATATATCATCGTTTTTGTTTCTACAATAAACCAAAATAGAGAGAACTGCCATTTTTCAGAAAAAAAGTAAGATTTTAAAAATAAAATCAATAAAAATTCTATCTCCTCAACAGATTGAGATAGGAAACTCGTTTCTGCGCCATTCTACCCCGTTTAACATGCATTATTACCCTTTTTTTACACTATGTCTGGGATACCCAGTATATCACTTCTTTTCTGCAGTCTTTAATGGAAGCCTTTAATGAAGTTGAATCATGAATAAACATCAGCATACATTGAAATTTTAATTTTTTTTTTTTAAATCTGCAACATCTCTAGTGACAATTCAATTATCATTATTTGATAACTAGGAGTAAGTGACCCAAAAAAAGAATATTTAACTATCGGAAAAAAATTAACAACATAAACTCAGATTTCAATTTAATCCGCTTCTTTTCATTTAATATATAAGAAACAATTGCAGCAAACTATTCTTCCAGAAACAAAATTAAATTTCGACAGTAGTAATCCGGATACTATTAGACTATAATAGTACTATAACTATAATATAAAATTATCCCTTCATAATGAAGAATCGGCACAAAATCTCATGATCACATTTTATATTTAAATCGAAAAGTGGCCGAATGTGTCCGGAATAAGACGGACGTATCCGAATCCTTTAATTTGGCCCCAGGATTAACAGAAACAAATCTTTTGCCAGGGAGTTTCACATTCTCCACAAAATCTTATGAAAACAAATACAGGCCATTATTTTAACTTGAAAGAACCCTTGGGGAGTTTATAAGTCTAAAATCCTAATTAAACTAAAAGGATATCAATACTCATCGATTGATGTTTGATTTTGTGTTTATCCGTCGTATCAGAAAGACAATTATGAAGTGGTACTGCAAACGGTATTTTTCAATAGCGTTAACCACCTTTAATCTTTTAAATAACCTAAAAAAATATACTCGTGTCTCATTTTTTTGAAAATTTTTACAGGAATAGGGTCTAAAATAAACTAACTTTGTCAAAATAATGTTCCCCATTCAATAATTTTCAAGTTTTCATTTTATATTCATATCAATGTTACATTTTTGAAATAAGTAATATTTTTTTAACTATATATTTACCCACTGATAGCAACAATAGCTGCTATAATATATTGATAAAAAAATAAAGGAATAACCGTATTATTGAAAATAATACGATTATAAAATAATAAAACACAGATCAATGAAAAATTCAGTCTCATTTTCCGCAAACATTTTCTTCGTATTGTGCCAAAACTACAACCATTTCTTCCGAACGACTACAAGCTTCACTGTAATTATCTTATTGATTTCACATTATTCTTTCTTAATTTCCTTTTTGTTTATAAAAAGAATATAACCTCTTTTTAACTATGTTTTCACACATATTTTGTTGATATAAATATGAAGTTGTCTTGACAACATTCGCAATCCAGTTCAAAATGTATTGAAAAAAATTCTTGTTTTTTGCATATGAAACTTTTGTAGCTATCCTAAGCCCCATTAATGATGCAAAATGTATTAAATACCAACTGGTAATGTCACTATTCCGGTTTATCAATAAACTTTTTAAATCCCGAATTGTACATTTTTTTTCCTTAATTTTTTTCAAGACCTTGAATCCTTAAAAATGTTACAATGATAAATAAAACAGTACAAAATATACATGAACTCCAGTTATCAATACATATGGTTCAGCCCTTCAAGTTGTGGCCTTAAGGCGAACAATTATAAAAAGATTCTAAATCCCGAAAACGGCATTTAGAATCACGGCTCCCTGAAGTAACATTGCAATGCATGCTTAAAAACTTCATCTCACCGTTAAGGAGATCTCTTCTGTAAAATTTCAAGCTCTAAGACCATATATCTCCGGAGACAAATACTCCTAAAAACCCGTGCTTGTCTCGGAATAATATAGCCACACAGCTTTGAAGAATTTTTACCCGATTTTTTCGCTTTGTAATAAATAAAACTATTAATATTTTAATAAAAATAATGAAAATGATAGTTCATGTTAAACAACATGATGTGAAATATCTAAACATATTGATATAAAATTTAAATATGGAGATTTTTTTTTTCATGAAGAAGGTACTTGACTGAAATAGTGACAAAGCTACTCTACTTGGCAAATGTTTTTGTATTTTTTCAAAGTTAATTTATTTCAATATTAATAATTAAATAACACAGCTTTGAAGAATTTTTACCCGATTTTTTCGCTTTGTAATAAATAAAACTATTAATATTTTAATAAAACTAATGAAAATGATAGTTCATGTTAAACAACAAGATGTTAAATATCTAAACATATTGATATAAAATTTAAATATAGAGATTTTTTTTTTTTCATGAAGTAGGTACTTGACTGAAATAGTGACAAAGCTTCTCTACTTGGCAAACGTTTTTGTATTTTTCCAAAGTTAATTTATTTCAATATTAATAATTAAAAATTTTGAATAATAACAATATCAATAAATAATAAAATAAAAATCAAGGAAATAAGTATAAAATAATATAAAACCATGAAGGAAAATGAAAAAAAAACGACAACTACATGAAATAATTGAAAAATTAAGTTAAGTTACAGTTAATTGGGAGAGATGAGTTTGGATTTAAAACTACAACCCATTATCTTTAAATGTATAAAGAAAAATTTAGAATGTATTTTTTTGGAGCAAGCTATATGAAAAACGCTGTGAATTAAAAAAGTTTATAAAAATAATGGGGTATTTTATACTCTAGGGGTGCCTTTTCTTTTTATAGTGATAGTGATTTGTATTAGGTATATGTAATGAATAATTTATTCATAAAAACCATTCGTATCTTTGTTAGAGGTAAATTAGAATAAAATTAAAGGTAGCATAACGTAGGCCCAATCACAAAAGAATAATAAACAATTTCGTAAGGATAGTTTGCCATTATAAAACAACTGAAACTTCCGCTCAAAATGTGGAGTCAACTTCTTCGTAGGGATCTAATTTTTGTATAACAATTTTCATAAAAATAAATCTTCATGATATATCACATTCTGCATTTTCTAGTGTAATTTAATAAACCATACGTCCGAGTAGCGTTGAATTTTTTTTTTCAGATTTAAGAGCACTGCTAATTTAAATAAAATTCATGTTTGCTTGACTTAGAATAAGTGAACAAAGCAACCTCACACACAAAATAATCTCGAGGGTATTAATATATCAAAATCTAGCGGAAGAATAAAAACATGTATCTCTACTATCCTTAATATACGAATTATCTGGCGCCCCTTAAGTTGAAAAAGACCCAAACAATGAAGTATGAAATGATCATAGGACTTGTAATCATGATCTTCTAGATTTTCTTTTTGTTTTCAAAGTTGGAGTAGATTAATTTGCCAATTGCCTTTCATATTATTATTATTTATTTTTTAACACTTCCAGAAAAAAGGTGTTTGTCTGAAGTGGGAGAGAATATACTCCAACCACTTCAGGTCGGTTTTGCGGTCTATTTTATATTGAGAAAGTTTATTAAAATTCTTGCAGTTATCAACAACATAGTTTTGGGCCTCATTTATGACGGTTGTCGATGGGCTCAGCTTGTCTAGAGTGGTCACTGCTGTCAGACCATTGCAGATCACTATGGCGCTCACTGTCGGTAAAGATATTCCAACTCAAGAGCTGGATCACTTGATTATGTCGCTATCATACGTTTTTTTCCTTCTCCATTTTTGCAGATAATGGCACATTTCCAGAGCCTTGGTCAAGGATAAGTCTAGAAAAATTCAATCTTTTATATTAATTTTTTTTTCTAACATTGCTCGCAGTTCCGAGCAGAAGTTGAAAAAGCAGTTTTTTGCAGTCTTTTTCAAATGCTGCTTTCTGCATATGTTCCAGGCCACCAAGAGGAAGGTCTAGTTCATTAATGGTGTTCACCATCGTCTCCGGGATCAATTCATCTTTAAGGTGTTATTAACGGTAGAACCCTCACACTGTCGATTTTTAACAGCTGTTTCATTTCTTCGCTTAAATCCTGATACTATCTTATTTATAGATTATCATCCGACTTTATACATATTTCTATAATTTTTGTAGTAATGTTTGATATACTTTCCATCAATAAACGGTATTTGGTTTGTACTTATAATATCTCATCTGCGATTTTATATCTTTTAGTAAGTTCTTGGGGAACTATCTATTTTTGCCACGTTGTCGTGTCTCTGCATATATTCTTTTCCAACGAGCACTTAACAGCCTGACGTGACAAGCTGAATCGATTCTGTTGCTGTTATACACAGTCTACAAGATTCTGCAACAACTTTCCCACATATATGACGCCGATTGGTCTTGGTTGCGATCACTTGGTCGTGAATGGCTATAACGAAGCCTTCGGTTTCAGGGAATAACGTGCCCTTAAAGAACAACATTAGTAAAGCACCCATATCATAAATGGATTCAACTCCCGCTGTCGATAGACTGTGGTAAAATCTTCATTTTCAGGGATTCGTGATTTCCTGATAATGGAAAATGTACACCTAGAAGATTAAGTGCTGTGTAACCGAAGTCTAACTTCACAACAGCTGAGATGACTTTTGATGTTTCGGAGTTGTTTTTCTTCATCCTGACACTTCTTAAACAAGCTTGAGAACCCTGGCCATCCAACTTTTCGAGGAAGATACATCCTAACCACTGAAGATTTTGGATGAAGTTCCTTCGAATTCACCAATTATTATTATTACCAACAAACCTTGAGTATAAAAGAAATAATAATAAGACACGCGACGTTTTTCCCAAAGAATACTCAAGTTGACAAAAATGGAATTTCTGGAAATGGGCCCTTATGATGGTAACTAAAATTAGCAAAGACGTTTAATATTCCAGGAGAATTATTGTTGACTCGATCGAACAAGTATCTATAAAGAAATTTTCAGAGACAATTGCTTCAAGATGGAAGGTGTCGGTCCTAGGAAAAATACTGATAAGATAAGTTGCTATCAGAATCGACGTAACTGAAAGCAAGTATCGTACTTTTTGCTTTAACAATCTTTGCTTAGTTTATGGTATGATTCCCTTCAGGGGAACCTCGTCAAAAAAATATTTCCATAAGACCATTTCATTAGAAAACATGAAAAAGGACCCAAGATAAACCAAATACATTGGCTATTTTTTTACAGTTAATGACTCCATCTTAAATAATGTCCTTTTTTTATAATAACAATTTATTTGACCTTTTCAATTTATATTTTCTGATTTGGAAAATATATTACAATGACGGAATCAAATCGATGCACAGTGGTCCTTGTAAGTGAATATCCAAAAATTACAAAATACTATAAATTATTACATAGATTAAACTATCTTTTTAGGCTCTTCGGTAGCAAATTAGACCTAGAAGCAAACAGCAATCATACAATCATACAACCACAATCATTTTTTTAACTTGGAAGAAAATTGAAATATTAATTACAATTGAAAATAGAAATAAACATAAAGGTAAATATTGAATTTAGGTTAGTAACACGTGCCTTAGGCCTTACTTGGGGTTTCAACCTCAGAGTTATGCATTGGATATTACGGTTATTATAGGCCTCTCACAAGCAAACACTACGCCTTATGCAGAAAAAGGTGTCACAGGAGTGTTTAGTAAAATACATACTAAGGCAAGAGAAATCGTGCTGTCTTTAATTTCGTTAAATTAATGGGACTTCATTAGAACTAAAAAGTTTGAGATGGAAGAAAGTTAGCCACCTGGTAGTCACGGCTTGGTAGGATATCTTTAATATTCTGCCACTGATCGTCTCGTGGGCCGAGAGACCCTCTTGGGGCAAACCCAGCCTCTGTAAAGTGAGTACCCTTAATTGCAAAAATTAAAGGGGAAAAACCTGGCGGTTGAGCGTGATCGCGGTCAAACACCACAGTCAATCACTTCCTTGCTCGACCGCTGACCAATAAACAGTACTTCCTTACACAGTACTGCACCCAAGACCCTTCGTGGATTGGAGTGGTAAAGGTTTTTTAAAATTATTTTTAGAAGGATTTTAAAACAAGGTTTCAACTCAGGAATAGCTTTCACCATTGATCAGATATTAACCCTTCAAGTTCTTCTTTTGTTAATTTATCAATAAACATTCCCATTTGGAATAAAATGAAGTTTTTTTAATTATTATTCATATAGTCGTAACCAAAGCAACCTTATATAATTTTGTAAACATATTACTAAATAATGTTATTATACAATTCGCCTTTAATAGATGATTTTATTGTCCCACATAAATCAAATAATACTTGACACTGAAGAAAACATAACACACAGAAATGTGATTGATTAAGCATTAGCCAGCCCCGAAGTGGTGAAACGAAAAAATCACATTTGGTCGGTTCTCGTATTAATTCAATATGTAAGGAGCTGAACGTAAGTACATAATTATGGATTTAGATCATCCTAATCAAAATAGAAATCTTATTAATTGTATTAAACTAACGCCAAGCCTATATTCTATGTAATGTTTCGATTTTACAGAGGGTATATTCTGCAAAATAGTGATTTAATTTTCTAAATTTTACTTAATTACTTCTTGCAACAAACTGATGAAATAAAAATTACTTAATAAGGTAGAATTAACAGAATTAAAATTATTCAATGGAATTATCTGCTATAATTCATTGGCAGATCGAGAAGGAGTTATGTGGGTCTACAGCCCCCCTTTGAAAATTTGTTTGTCATTTAAAGATAAAATTTAAATTTAATGAAAGTAAGGAATTAAGGTAATGAACAAATAATATGCAGTACAAGTAGAATTTTAGTTGTTGGAAAGGAACAAAAAGATTAAAAAAGCAGATCCTGTGGGCTGTGGGGCTGAATCCCCACTTTTACGACCGGCTGGATCCGATGATTTTTTGAGTTTATATTGTTTTTGTGGCAATGCGAATTGTTATTTTCGTTGATAAAATTATTTAAACACACGAAAGTGTTACAATATTACTTATTCGCTATCAACTGAGCATGAATGGAGCCAGGAACGCTTGGAACAAGGGTGGAATGGCAACCGACGAGCAACCGACATCCACGATTACCTTTATTAACAGAAACTTTATAAAATTACATTAATAGCTTTCGAGGTAAATTATGAATTGGAGCTTGCGAGGAAGGAATTTTTTTCAAAATGCGAACTTATCAAGGGCGTCCTCAGGATTTCGTTTGGAGGGGGGGGGGGGACTGGTAAAATGTTGGTCTTAGGGGGCAGGCACGTAAAATATTTATGCCTGAGGAAAGGGTTCCAGGTATTTTGACCTTTTAAGGTTTAATAAAACTTATTGATATTTAAAAGTTTAAATATATGTTTATATATTCCTTAAAAAATATAGTAAACGAATAAGAATTTATTTAATTTGTAGTTTTTGTTTCTCAACATGTCTAGATGGGGGCAGTTGCCCTCCCCTGCCCCCCCCCCCTCCCCGTCGGACGCCCATTGATCTAACCCTTATATAATAATTCAGTTTATTAAAAAAATATTTAGTTAGGATATGTAATATTATCATAACATCCGTATTCAATAGTAAATAATTAGAAAATTATTTCAAGCACTATGCTCATGAAATATACATACCCTAGATGAATGCTATCTATGTGGTTTTTACTCATATTTTCTGTCATGGAATATATATTAGATATTTAATGATGGCAAAATTAAAATCATATACATATATTAAACACATGAAATATGCTTCGAAAAATGTACCTACTTGTGGAATAGGTTTTAACGAGGTGACGTAGCACCTGCTGTTCCAGAGATAAATACGCATAAAGAAAACAAATATTTATTTTTGAGTTTTTATCTCACTGGTCTTGTCAGGATGGATGATAAGGTATCAGATATAGTTTGTAGGAGTGGCGTTAAATCTCAATGGCAAAGCAGAAAACAACTTGCCAACGGAAGGGATACTCATATCAAGGTTCCAAAAATTTAGTTATGAATAGATTTCAATCTTTTCTCCAAAGGCCAGGCCAATTACATCGTTTCATTGGGAATAGTTTTTGCGAAGTTGGTGTCACACTATAAGGGTTCTACAAGGGTAAAGGGGGGAGGGAGGCTACGCATTTGCCAGGGTACCAGGGGAATTTAATGAAATAAGTTATATATAATAATTTGGAGATATAACATATAGAGAGTTAGAATGCTGAGAACCATAGGAATTTACATACTCACTGAGCAAAAGTTTCCTCGGTTGTTCGGTTTAGAGAAGTTCCCGTTGTTTAGGGAATTCATTTGTGGGCGGAAAATGGCGGTGGGTCAAGCCCACTTCAACTTGAGGGCCAAAACGTAAGGAACAGCGGAAGAAGGAAGTCTCCCTCTAATATAATCCTCGGGGAAACGACAGGTGCCGAAAAGTTAATCATATTATAATGGTAGTGCGTTGCTGCGCAGTCATACGTAACATCCCACTTATTAACAAATCATAAGATAAATCGTATAAAATATAAACTGTAGTTATTTATAATACATAACCACGAAAACATCGAATAAATATTTTATTAGAGAATAATATCAGAAAACATTTGGATATATTTGCGGGCATAGTGCAATTATAAGAAGCCTATCCCATGAAATTTATCTGACAAATTTAATTTATCCATCCAGTCATCTTAAGGATTCTCCTATACCAGTTAAGTATCGATACTTATCGTAAGAAAAGTATCGAAACTTGAGAAATTATATAATTCATCCAACAGAGGTGAAATTAATTAACCAAACGTGAAAATAGCTCCATTTGGATCTATTTCATTTGAAAGTGTTAAACGATATGAAGGAATAAATAAATTTTAGCTAAACAACAGTATTATGTGGCCAAAGGCGGATCCAGCCGGTTGTAAGGGGGGTTATTTAACTTATTTAAGAGAATTTGAAATTCTCTAAAAATAAAGAGAGCCAACTAACAAGTTTTTCGCACCAATTAACCAGTGTACCAAACAATAAAAGTACTGTACTTCTGTTATATCAAATGAAAAGTATAGATGCTTTTGATATATTGGATGGAAAGTATTGATACTGATATGGTATCAGTAATAGGATTGTATCAGAAGCACAATATCGCTATTTTGAAGTATTGAAACTCATAGTCATCCTACTGCAGTACTCAACCATAACCTCCTTCAGATCTAGGATTCAAGAGTTAAACTTGATGAAACTACATTTAGACATTCTTGCTAATGAAGCCATTAGATTTCAAATCCACTGCAGCCTTTCAGCTCCATGAATTTGAAATCTAAAATCTTTGAAGTTTCAGAAACTTTACTAGAATAGCTTTTAAGGACAAGATTTCGATACCATAAAGGTTATTTCGCTTCCAATATATTTGTCACTACATGTCTAAGCACAATAGCAGGTCTAGAAATGTTCTGGGGGGGGGGGGTGCGCATTTTTTTATTTTTAAAATTTTATGAGTAATGAAGTACCTAATGTAAAATTTTAGTACATAGCAAAGTGGTAAATTACAATTAATTTTTTAAATACAATCCATAAACATTTAAGGGAATAAAAATATGACTACATATAGCACTTTTTATACAGTAATAGTAATAGTTTACTGGTGGCCTCACCTCTCATATCATCCCTCCCCTGCATCCGTCTAGACATCCCTCCATGTCTAGTCATTAGCTTACCTAGGTCACATATGGTGATTTTAGATGATAAATCCTCTTTTGAACTTTGTTAGTTAGTTGCTCACGTTTCTGTTGAGCCTTCCTTAATTATTTCCAACATGTTTAGTTTTATACAGGCAATTCACTAATTTACGACTATGTTAACAAAATATATATCAGAGAGGACGGTTGATACTGACATTGCTAGCAAACAAGCCCTATACAAAAATAAACAATTCCTTTGTACTAAAAATTACCTTTCTATTATTATTTTTTTGCCCTACATAATCGTAGCCAAACATTACTTCATGGGGGCATGTTGGATATAAACCTTTCTGGAACTTGACTAATTTTGAAGTCATTGATTAAAATGAATCTGGTCTATATTCTTGAAAATTACACAACCGTCATCCAAAGCACCAGGTTTTTCATTACAGAAACTTTTGCCTCATCTGTCTTAAGGGTGATCGGAGGCAATTTGGTGATAACACATGATGCAACATAAGCGACAGACTACAAGGCTTCAGCGACATCAAGGTAAATGGCCAACAGTCCGTTAAATAATTACTAGAGAATTGTTCGATTATGTACAAAGATGAGCTAGCGGACGAAAGTATTAATTTGAATAGTTACCCTAATATTTAGCAAAATCAGGCTCAGTACATCTTAAACTTATGCTACACATCCGTCACGCATATGCAATTATTGAACAAGTCGTAGCATGGTACCAATCCAGGTTACAAGATACTATTTTGTTAATAGCCTAGACATCAAACTCCCCTACGGTCAGTCTGATTCCTTTTTTTTGTCCACAAAGTAAGTAATAAGTGAATTATATAATCAGCAACTTGCATACCTACCAGTACCCTTAAATACATAACTCCACAAACCAGGATAATCCAGAAAACCCAGAGCAGTAATTTCTTACAACATTCAATTATCATATCAAGAAGTAAAGAACGGGCGGATTGGGAAAAGTAGACCCTGGCACCAGAATTACTCAAAGGCAATGTTAGGAAAGATACTTGCTGCGGGCAAATGGTAATAGGTAAACCCGGTAAAAATGGTACGATTTGGTAACAATTCTATTACGCAGCTAAAAATGATAACATGTCATTAGATATATCATTTAAATTTTAAAAACAGGAGAAAAATGGGCCTGGACTAGTATGAGGGCAACTGTATACGGATGTGGGGTACATGGTAGGATGATTGATATTCAGTTTAGGAAGATGGTAGGGTTGGGGACATTGGGATCATTTTTGAAGATTTATCAAAGTCAGGAAAATGTATGGTACGGAAAAAAGCACTATATATGTAACTAACAATTAGATTCACTTCCCTTTATAGAGGTTCAAGAAAAAAAAACAATCAATCAACATATAAACTTTATTATATTATAATCTATAATATAATATATAGTCAAATAATAACATTCTATAACTTCATACATAAACATATAAAGTTATAATAACATTATGTATGTATATATATATATATATATATATATATATATATATATATATATTAAATATATTATTTATTGCACTTTTTGTGTTATCTCTCTTTTATTTGCTAACATAAAATAATGTGCAAATGATATGTCTTTGAAATATATAATAAATACATCATAAATTCATCTACAAATAAATCTAAATAATTTCAACAACAAAACATAATAATTAATAAAGTACCTTAAAAATGGTATCATCAACAAAAATAATAAATTCATTTAGCTAAAATTGAGTTTGTTTTCTTTGACATCATTATATTACAACCTAATTGCTAGGGCATCTTTCACTCACAATATAACAACATTTACGATCTAAATAGTTCATCACTTTCATTGAATAGTTTTTAAAAAAATAAGTTCAAAATTATTTTATACTATTTAATATAATCACAAGGTATATTGAAGACTAAATCTTTAAAGATGTATAGTATTGATGTGCATGTCTGTGTAATATATATATATATATATATATTTTTTTTTTTTTTTCAAAGGCACGACAGATGCACTAGGCAGTCCCTGGCCTGCTCATAATATATATATATATATATATATATATATTTTTTTTTTTCCCCCCACACAGACGCACATATTTACATAAAACAGATAGCAGAATTCCGAAATTCATTTTAAGTTTTAAAGCGAAATAAAATTAAAAATATAAATAAATTTTAAGACTCAGGAAAGTGAACAGTAATAATAATTAAATAAAATTCGTATTTTAAAACATTCGATTCTTTCAAGTCTCAAGATTCCATAAAAAATTATATAAAAATAAAGGCAACAGAGCTTATAACGAGAAACAAAACAATATTAATTTAAACTAATAACATTGAGGAATAAAAACAAAAACAGTATTGTCTACTAGGTGCTCTTTTTCTCTCAAATTCAGGCTGAAGTGTGAAGGCCAATGGGTTGAACATTGCCTAAACAGTCGAATCCCCAGCCCTGTAACAGAAAGATAATATTTTATTAGATTTTTTTATCAATTATACTTACAAAATGATTATAAAATTAATTAAAAAATCAAACTTGGCATTAATTCTAAAATTATTAGAACTATAAGTAATATTTTACAGTTATTTTTTAGTAAGGCTAACAAAAAAAAGTAATTAATATGTTGGTTTTACAGGCTGGTAAGATACACCAACAAACAATTAAGATTGTTACCTATTGATATTGTGTTAAGTTTTTTTTTTATGTAAGAGTGCTGCCAGGATACTAATTTCATTTATTGTAATTCTTATTTGGGGGTTCGATAATTCCATCCAAAAATAATGTGGCACCCCTGAGCAATAGAAATTATCCGTAAATTTCATTTTCATTAATAACTATTTTTTTTTTTTTTTTTTTTTTTTTTTTAAGAGTTTATCATTCTTTCCCTATTTACTTTTTTATTTTATTTTATTTATTTTTTTTTTTTTTGAGCCATGCCTTTTCCCCTGAGTGGGGCCACCCTATGGTAATTAGATTACAAGATGTTTCAAATTTTCTTACTTCAAAAGAGTCTAACTCAAGAGGCAAGGACAAGGATGACGAATCCCTAATTGAGAATCCATAAATAAACATCTTGGACACAAAATCATTAAGGGCCATATTGCAATTGCCTAACACACAAAAAATAAAAGGTAAATGAATAAAGACTCAGAGATTGCCCTTTGTCATTTCGAGTAAACAGAGACAATACTTAATCGATCTCTAGGAAAAAACTAGAAACAACTAAAAAAAGAAAGGAAGAAATTTATAGAACTAAAAAAGCCTGGGAAAAGAATAAAAAAAAGTAGCCAAATACCTCCATAGATCTTACGCCTGGAACATCAGTCGCAAAACCTGTAAGGAGGAATCTTTGCTTTAAATTTACCGAGAATATCAAGAATATTGGCCATGGTATTAATCAATAAGTATTTTGCCAGAAAGCTATCAGAACAGGGCATATAAATTGATGATACAAAAGAAGTGTACTAGGGCCGCTCGGGAGGAGTATAAAAAGTTCAGAAGATTGAAAAAGAAGGTGGAACAAAAACAGGAATAAAAAGAGAAGGCATATGAAGGAGCAACTCAAAAGCGTGTAAGAATGCAAAAGTAAAAAATTGAGCCGGGATATGTACAGGAAAGTAAACGACATGAGAAAAAAGTTCCAGCCTCGCTCTATCGCATGCAGAGATAAAAGTGGAAACCTCGTTAACAACAAATATGACGTAATTAAAAGATGGACAGAACACTTTAGTGAACTGTTAGCTACAAACGAGGAGAATGGTACAAGGGAAACAGGCGACGATCAGAGGGAGGAAGAGCCGGAGGATGACAGGGAGGAATTGCTCCCTTCCTATGATGAGGTAAGCGAGGCAATAGAGAAGCTAAAGAATAACAATTCAGCATGCGTAGATGGTCTGCTAGGAGAACTTTTCAGGAGTGCAGGTCAGGACTTCGTAAAAGAACTTACCCATCTCATGGAACGGATCTGGACAGAAGAAGAAATGCCCGAAAACTGGAACAATGGAGTGGTCTGCCTAATTCTCAAAAAAGGTGACCCGTTTGAATGTAAAAATTATAGAGGCATTTCACTACTGAATGCAGCATACAAAATTTTATCAAATATAATATTTGGTCAATTGCTTCCGTATGCAGAGGAAATTATAAAGGACTACCAGTATGGCTTTAGGAGAGGTAAATCAACAACAGACCAGATTTTCACTCTTAGAATAATCCTGGAAAAGACTTTGGAATACGGAATAAGCACACACCATTTATTCGTAGATTTTCAAGCGGCTTATGACTCCATAAACAGAGAGATGCTATATAAAGCTATGAAGGAGATGAATATACCGTCGAAGCTGGTCCGAATGGTAAGAGTAGCCACATCTAACTCTAAATGTCAAATTAGAAACGAGTCTAGTCTGTCAGATCCTCTAGAAACAAGTAATGGATTGAAGCAAGGAGACTCCTTGGCGTGCCTTCTATTCAACATATGCCTGGAGACGTGGTACGCGATTCTGGAATACAAACAAGCGGACATATTTTCACTAAAGGTGTCCAACTTCTTGCCTATGCAGATGATATTGATATAATCAGTAGATCAGAATCAGGCATAAATGAGGCCTTTGCAGCTTTGGAGATATCCGCAAAGAGAACGGGACTAGTTATAAACAAATCCAAAACAAAGTACATGGTTGCAGGGTCTCAGCTGCGTGATCCATATATTGAAATATAGGGGTACAAATTTGAAGTACTCCGAGGATTTGTGTACCTTGGGTCATTCGTGGATACCGAAAATAACACCTCCAAAGAAATAGAGAAGAGAATCCTAGCTGCCACCAGGGGTTATTATGGCTTAAACAAGTTTTTCAGGACCAAGGAAATAAATAAGGACACAAAGGTGACGCTTTATAAAACCCTAATCAGACCCATACTGACATACAGCTATGAATGCTGGGTCCTAAAAAAGACTGATGAACAGAAGATTTCTGTTTTTGAAAGAAAAATTCTCAGGAGGATCTATGGACCTATACGAGAAAATGGTTAACTGGAGAATGAGACCCAACAGAGAATTGTACGGAAGATTTAAGGATGTCCCAGCAGTTAAATTTATTAAATTTATTAGAATTTTTAAAAAATTTCCTTCCATTTACCCAGCAATTTCTCATCAACTGTTATTAATTTTTAATTCTTCCTTCTCACTTATTAATAAATATTGTTAGATGGTAATGTTGTAAAGTTGCTGAAGCATAACAGGCATATTTTACTAAAATATGCAATAGCACAAGGACTTTAAATTTTTGAGCAAGGTTGTTAATTGGTTATTTAGGCACAGCAGACCTTAAAACATATTTTTCTGTTGAAAACAAAAAAATTAAACAAAAATTAATCTTTCAATATATTTTATACAGAGGTAAATTAAAGTAAAAATAGTAATTTTTGTAATAAATGTGTAATATAAAAGTGGAAGTGGAATGAAAACAAAAATGATCAAAATATAAAATAATAGTACAGTAAATGCAAGGTTACAGATAAAAGCTGATATATGTACAAAAAGAAAGAAAGAAAAATGCAAAACTAAAGAAAAAGTGAAATTAATTATATACTCAAAAAAAAAGAGCTAATAAATGAACAAAAAGAAAGAAAGAAAAAAGTCAAAACAAGATAAAAACTGAAATTAATTATATATTCAAAAAAATAAATTAAATTTAAAAAAGGGAACATTTGTTATGATACTGTAAAAATGATGTTACATAAACAAATGATCTGAGCCAAGTAAGAATTCTTTCTGGGAGGATGGACAGCACAAAGCACAGATGAACCTCATTAAAATATTTTTGGTTGATAAATGTTTTACTCATTACTTTTTATGTAATGTTTATCTCATTCTTTGAGAATGAGATAAAAACAATATATAAGAACATTTACCTATCAAAAATATTTTTAATGGACTTTACACATTATTATCACCACACTTTTAGCAAATAACATTTATTTACTTATACTGTATACAACGTAGGTGCAAACTAGCTGGCAGTAAATAAAGCAGTAAGCTTTTGCTGACTCAGTTTATTATATCCCTTACGAACAGCACGATTTAACATCTGCTTTAACATTAGAAGCTTGTTTGCCTAAGTTTCGGTTTGACTCTTGAAATAAAAGATCAATTTATCTATGTTTGCTACTGCTTCTGTGTGGGCCATACCCACAGCTAGTTTATCAACACTCTCTGAATCCTCTTCATTTTCATTATCTGTAACACCGCATGTTAATAAAATTTTCTTCCACACTTATTTCTTCTACTTCTTCAATTCTTTTCTAGCAAATCACTCACAACAAGCTACAATTATTTTTATGACTTGTTCAAAGTTTCTCTTCCAACCTGTACCCAATAAATAAGTGACAAACAACATAATTTTCTTTCAAAACTGGTCCGGGTTAACAGGGTTCTATTGCAGTGCATAGCTTTTAGTATGGATGGCTATTAATGCTTTTTTATATGATATTCTCTTATTTAGAAACAAGCATCAAAATACTTTATATACAGGGTGTTTCGGAATTGCACGGCACTATTTTAGGTACGTGTTCTTTAACACAAAATAAACAAAAAAGTTCATATTAACATGTATCTCAAACTCATTTATTAAACAGATATCAAAGGTTAAAGATTTATTATTACTATTTATTTATTATTATTACAACATTTAGAGTAAATGTTCAAAGGCGCCTTCGTTTTGTTGAATGCAACATTCAGCATGACGAATCCATGCTTCTCTGGCTCTTCGTATAGCATCAGGATGGTGGTTGATAGTTACTGCGGCTTCCACGATCCGATTTCTTAGCTCTTCTTGCGTGTCAACTGCCGCAGAATAAACCATAGACTTCATCCAGCCCCACACAAAATAATCTAATGGCGTTAAATCCGGAGATCGTGGTGGCCATTTAACAGGTCCGTTTCGACCAACCCATCGGTCTCCATAAGTTGCATTTAAATAATCAGTGACACTATGAGAAAAGTGAGCTGGAGCACCGTCATGCATAAACCACAGCCTTTGCCTAATGCCTAGCGGAATATCTTCTAGAATATCATGCAGATTATTTTGCAAAAAATGCAAGTAAGATATACCTGACAGCCTAGGTGGCAAAAAGAAGGGGCCGATGATTTTGTCGCTTAGAAGACCACACCAGACATTTAAAGAGAATGTATGTTGGTAATGTCCAACAGCAGTCGTATGAGGGTTTTCTTCGGCCCAAGTATGGGTATTTCGAAAATTAAGAATCCCGTTTCTTGTAAAGCAAGATTCATCAGTAACCAAAATGCAGTTCAGGAAGTTAGGATCTCGTGTGCATTGTCGAATTAACCACTGGGAGAAATTTCTGCGCTTGTTATAATCTTGTGGTAACAAATCTTGCCTACTTGATACGTGAAATGGATATAATTGTTGTTCGCGTAAAGTTCGCCATACGCTGGTAGAGGAAACATCGAAACGACGTGACAATCTTCTGGTACTAGTAGTAGGAGATAACTGAACAGCATCGAGTATTTCTTCTTCTACGTTTGCAGTTCGTCGAAATCGTTGTCGACCGGCGTTCACTCGTATAGGTTTTAGCGTACCATTATCCCTAAGACGTCTTTCAATGGCCTCAAACGTTTTACGATTTGGTATTCTTCGGTTAGGAAATTTTTCACGATATCTTCGAACAGCAGCAGCACCGTTTGTATGTACCTCGCCATAAGTTAAAAGCATGTCTGTTTGTTCATCAAAAGTGAATAAATTTGTGGTATCTCCCATGATAATCATAAATTGAACTGTGTCACAAGATTCACTCACACTAAAACACACAGAACTAGACAAACAGATGAGCAACTACTGTCATTGCTTATCGTTCATTTGTTTATCAGGTGATTAAAACCTTTTATTTAGTATTAAACACGTTAAACGTTGTACAGTCAGTCTTAATGCAGTAAATAAATAATAAATCTTTAACCTTTGATATCTGTTTAATAAATGAGTTTGAGATATATGTTAATATGAACTTTTTTGTTTATTTTGTGTTAGAGAACACGTACCTAAAATAGTGCCGTGCAATTCCGAAACACCCTGTATATGTTTTAAATTTTGTTGCAGATTTTCTGTTGGAAACCCCTTATATCTATGCACATAATGATAATAAATCAGCTCACCTCAATAGGATATTCACCACACATGATGAGAAGAGGAGCAGCAGGTGGAGGAGAAACAGGCGGGCTAGCATATGGCCAATAGAACACAGGAGGGGGTGGCATTCTTGGCACGATATATGGACCAATGGCAGTAATACCATCTGTCCAGCGGATTCCATCTCCTGTTATGTATGTTAAATCATGTAATCAAATATATTAGTTTGAATGTTAACATGTATAAAAATACTAATTTATGAATATTTTTGTACACACACCCATAAATGAATCACATACACACACATACAAGCATAAACTGGCTGGGAGCAATACATGATTTGTAATAATTATGATCTCAATCTAATAATTAAACTCAACTATGTGAAACACTTCACATCAATTTCTTCAATGTTTTCGAGCATAAAAATATAGATAAGGTTTCTTATAAAGAGGGGAATAGAAAATTTGATATTAAACAATAATAATAACTTTTTTTTAGAGAGTGAATAATGAGAAAAACTGCTAATTCATTTGGAACTAAAAAAAAAAAAAAACCAAATTATTTTGGATAGGTGATTCTGGATAATTTAGCAAGAAAACGAAGCACTATATGAAATAGTATAGTGGTGGAATTTTTTTGCAATTATAATTTCTCTCTTCCTTTGCAGAAATTATAAAAAATTGGAGGTAGAAATTTTTTTGGGAAAACTGGAAGACGTGAATTTTAGCTCTGATCTCTATCCTTTTTAGGATAGACTTTTCCAGTAAAAAATATAAATATAACAAAAATCCGGACTGAAAGGATTGGAAATTTTTCCAAATTTCACTCTCAGCACCATAATATTTAAATAAATTACTATAGATGCAAGATGTTCTCCAAGTGAATCTTTCAACTCTGAAATGATCCATGGTCATTGCTAATAGAAAGAGTTTAATATATTTTAGTCAAATACATCGACCCTGAGCTATCCCAATCAACAATTGATAAATGAATTAATATACAAGACTAAATTAATAGGTTATCTTTGCAACTGAAACCTGAACAACCCACAGAGGGTTATGGATTCAGGACTTTGTAAGGAAGTATTGTTTTATGGTCAGCGGTCCAGCGAGGTGATTTGAACAAGGTGCTCAACCACCAGATTTACCACTATTTTAATTATTATATTAAGCATCCGCTTTATTAAGGCTTAAGGAAAAAGGATTTCCTGACCACAGGGAAGACCCACAGCAGAATAGAAAATTACACTATCTCCATAGACAGATTCGAACCTGGGACCTTGCGAAGAGTAGTTCAGAGCCTCATCAATGAGCTATCCCACTAATTTAATAGGATAAAAAGATAAAAGATTATCACGACTACATTTATATGGATGTACTCCCCAATGCGTACGTAACAATAATCATTTCATTTTAAGTTAACAGATAATACTACCCTGGAAAACTAAAATTTACCATTTAATTAGATTAATGAATATCTTCTAACTAAAACTCAAATTAGCTCCCAGGCAGTTTTATTATGTATAGGTTCAGAGCTTCAAAAGATATCTTAAAGCTTAGACCTATAAATGTAAAATCGGATAAAAATATGGTTAGTTAGAAAATATAAATATTAACTGAAAAAAATGAAAATAAAATGTGTGAGTGTGTTTATAAAAATATATAAATTGTTTGGTTATATTAATATATAACTAGAATGATGATGAATAAGTATGTTTATATATATATATATATATATATATATATATATATATATATATATATATATATATATATTTATATAAACATATATATAAATTCGATTCTTTTTCTTGTCATGATAAAATTAAAATAAATAGCAAGATCGGTGGGAAAGAGGTCAGTGAAAAGGAAGGATTGACTTGAACGGGATACGTGCCTGGTGGCTTAAGTAGAAAGAGCGCCGCCTTCCTAGTGATAAGGAAATCCGGGTTCAAATCCCGGCCAAGGCCAATCTTTTCTCTTCTTGTAAAAAGTATCTAAGATATTTATGTATGTATATATATATATATATATATATATATATATATATATACATCAATTATCAATTTTAAATTTTTGGAAGATAAAGGATTGTCCTCGGCCGAGAGTCGAAACCAGGTCTTCCGTGTAACATGCGAGGTACGCTTCCACAAGGATGTCTAGAAGTACTGCCTTCTAAAACTTCCGTATAATTCCAGCATACCCCTCCCCCCCAATGCCTCAAGATAAATAAAAGATTTCCTTAGACATTAATATTATTACATTAAATCTAATATTTCTTTTTTTTAGCGATAGATTAACAGCTCATGTAATCCATTTCTGAAATCGTAATATAGATATCAATGTTGATCGATAAAACCGTAAATACAGCTTTGTTTAATATGAATCTATTTGATTACTTTTAATTTTTAACTTGTGTATAAATGCGAATATTATCCATTCCTCCCAAAACATGGCTCTTTTGGTTATTTCAATTTTTCCTATTTTTAAAATTAATGCCAGCAATGAATTGAGAAAATTATTTGTCATAATTCATTCTGGAATACTCATCTAAATTGCAATCTATTGACATCCTCATTATACCTGGATAGGCAAAATTTAGAACTCCCACTGTAGCATCATCCAACTAGCCTTAGAAAAATAGACGAAATCTTAATATGCTATTTGGATGAATAGTCCATTCCCCTAATAAATTCACAAAAATAAGCGATATCAGGGGAAGAGGATTAGCAAAGAGAGAGCATTGACTTGGTTTGGATGGAATTTTGGCGGCGCAGTGGAAGTCTAAAGCACATCACATGTTGCGTGTAAGACCCAGGTTCGACTCCCGCCCGAGGCCAATCTTTTCTCTAAAAAAAAAAATAAAATACTTAAAATTACTGGACAATTATAAAATTGGTTACCCACACGACTGTGTATATGTAAAACTATGCATATAAGTAAAACAAATATGCAATCAGTTTCGCACTCTGTCACACACACAACCCCTCCCCCCACACATAATTATGAATCACTTAATGAAACTAATTTTTAAGAACTATGGAATTAAAATTAACTAAACATTTACTTTACCATTTGTGCTAAAATCTCCTTTTCATATACACTGTACCTGTATTATTAAAATTATTAAAAAGGAACATAACCGATTCATGTAACAGATCGATTCAGATAAGATTCAATGTTTTTATATTTCCAAAATTGTTAGTGTTATTTTTGTTTTTGAAATTGTTATTAATCAGCAATGCACAGACAAAACAAGAACACAGTGCTGAAAACATGGTGCGAGCTTTGTTAATTTCCACTAATGGCACCATTTTGAGAATATATATTTATATATTAAAGTACTAAACCAATTTAATTAACCATTAATATGGCTCTTGTACTGATTTGAACCAACGAATATACATCTGCACTCACATTAGGAATTTTGTTTTGAAAGGTTGTAATTACAAGGCTCAAAAAAGTGTAATCTCTGCTGTTAATGAGGATGATTTGTTAATGTTTTAAATGATGAATTTATTCTAAAACATAATTATAATCCTGTAAAATATTTTACAGATGCAAACAGGGTTTATAATTTAATTATATTTTTGTCTTTAAGGAATAGAAAACACTGTTTTGTTTATCAATAGTTTCATAAGTTATCTAATAACTAGAATCATTGTTCTTATTTCAAAAATTATATCAGTACAAGAACCCATTGAAGGGCAATAGCATGCAGTTAACAAAAAAGTAGAAAGATACAATCGGTTTTGGGAATTAAATGCTAATAATAACAACAAAGAAATAACAAATATAAAGAAACTGAAAGACAAAACATTGAAAGCGTGCAGTATTAGTCCGTAAGAGGCGAAAGATCGAAGTTAACCATAATCACCTCCGATATTGCACCTCCCCGTCCCATGTTAAAAACCATTATATATTTAAACACATTTTTAATAAATAAAATTATTTAAAAAATCCACTCACCCATAAAAGAGGAAATCCAAAATCCAAAAAAACGGAGTCTCCCTGCAAACGCTAGGACACCATTCGTTTTCTTGAATTGAAAACTCAAGAGATGTGATACTTTTAACTATTAATGAGGGTGCACAGGTTGCTGGTAATATAAATAATTCCATAGTACACTATCTCAATACCGAGACAAACTAATGATATTAACACACTTCACCAAAGATTAAGAATATTAAGTAAATAAGGATGTCAAGGTGTTTATTTTATGAAGTTTGAGACAAACTCTTCATATATAGTGGTATACGTGTACTACACAGAGAAATGGTATTAATAATAATTTGAAAAAAAATAAAATAAAGGTGCCTTTGTAACTAAGTAAATGCTAATATATCTATAGAGAAAATAAAGAGTAAAGAGAATGATAAAATAATTTCGTACAAGTTTGTCTGTCTGTAAGTAGGAGAAATTAAATAATATCAATGATTCAACCCACAGGAGAAATTAAGTAATATCAATGATTCAAGCTTACTTCCCCATGGAAATTAGAGAGTAACCCAACCACAACAGAATAACTAGAGATATCGTGATATAAAAATTGAATTATTATGACATTTGAAATTATTCCATCACAAACATATTTTTGAAGAAAACCCATGAAAGAAATAGATATAGGTTATTTAATTTAGATAATATTAACAAGTATTTTAGAATAAGCAAGCATGTATCCTTTGAATATATGTAGTACCTAGTAAACTTCTTTTAGTCAAGAACTGTCTATCATCATTTTTCACACTTCCCACCTTCTGAAGTTAAGTATTTCACTAAAACAAATGATTACCTGAATCTATTCTATATGTATATCTGACTCTATTATATCATTCACAAACAATTAATATGTAGCTAACTTTCTAAGAAGTTTAATAAATTTTAAAACCCTCTGAATATCTTTCATGTGCCCTCACTGAATAAAAAGTTATAATCTACCAATTAAAACATGTCCCGTCTCTTATAAGAATGAGTTGCTTTATTTGACAAATCAAGTACATCATGCTATTTTCAATGGAAATGGAAATAAATTGACCCATTTTGATTCCGAAATCCTATACTTAAAGTTCCTTTCAGAGCCATTTATTCCGTTACTTTCTTAAGTACCAATCCACTCATGAAACCAATATTTATACGAATATAAATTAATTTATAGCTATTACACTGCTAGTTAATAGCATTTTATTCACTACAAATAAGTAAAAACAACCACAGAAATGTAATTGTTTGTGAAAGAATATCAGTGGGTTCGGAATGTTCAAGTTATAATAGGAAGTAATGGTTTCCTGATTACACAACACCACATAGTGGAAGAGTGGAATGGAATAGGACTTTTCAGTCCTAATTCTTACAAAGTGTGATAGTTGTATTAGATTACAAATGCATGTAATGTTGTAATAACATTACAAATGCATGTAAGAAAAGCGAAAAACAGTTTTTGACAACATATTAGATAATTAATCAGGTACTACAAATTAAAAGACCTTTTATTTTTTTAGTCAATGAGGAGTAATGAATGCTATACTGATTTCAAATAGACTAGGAAATTTAAAAATATGGTATTATTTTTAAAAAACATTAGGGATCAATCATACCAGACTGGTCCATAGCAATTACTTCTGGTATTGTTAAGCTTATAATCCCCTTTTTCCATCAAAAGAAATAATTTTACTTAAATTGTTCGTAATTATGAGCATTACATGTCAAGTACAAATAAATTATTAAAAAGACTATTGAAACTACTAATGTAATATTATGTGATGGAAAGTGTTATCAAACAGTTACAAAGGCAGCCCTTCCTGCAACCTGTGCAACAAAGGATTATAAAGGAGGGGCAGGTGCAGTCTTCCTTTCGTTTAAAGCAGAGTAAGTACTCCTTCATTAAGTCTATATGTAATATTTACACCAAAAAAAAACATTATCCAGCAACCACCTGCCCAAAAGCCACCAGCATCAATTTGATTTGTTTTACTTTTTTAAATATGTATTTAAAATACCCATTTATAATTTGGAAATAATATACATAAATGCATATAATATATGCTGATCAAAAACTAAAACAATACAATGACAAGAATTTATTTATTTTTGTGGCTATAAAAGCTACTAATTTCTTCCCCAAGGTGTGTCTATATCCAGTTTTAACAAACGATTGATAATGTTTAACCCTCGAAATAATTGACTGAAAATCTAATAATTTTTTTAATGACTCTTTTACTTGGACCATCTTTTTTCCCCTAATAAATGTTTAAAACTAAAATATCTGCTAGATAGACCTTTATCAAATATCAGAATACATTATACCTCTTACAATCCAATGAAAAAATTGTGTGAATATATTTCAGTTAATTATTTATTAACATTAACTTTTTTGAAAAATTAATCTGATAACACAAGTTCTTTATGATTTGAATTTTAATTATACAAATAATCTAAAAGGCAAGTGGGTATAGCAGAATGGCTGAGGCAAGGAAGTAGTAATATAAAGATCATGAGTCAATTGCTATTTTTTAATGGTTCACAGGAAATTAGAACAAAAGTCCAAAAAATCAATGGGAGATCTGCACTTAAAATATCACAGATTTATTTGTGATAAGAAACTAATAAGGAATACCTATAATGAAAACAATGGCCTTACAATCAAATTTGAACTCTTTCACATAAAAGATGGGACAATACCCAAAAGTAAAGAGTTCAAATACAAATCTGTAGTAAAGCTGGCAGATAATGGAAATTTTCAAAAAGACATCTCCACAAAAGTAAAAAAGAGCAGATATATAATTAACATGTTGAACTCCATATTGTGGAATAAAAATGTCTCTTTCAAACAAAAAAGATTATTTGTTCTAAAAAAGATTATTCATAAAAATATATCATATATTCTGCAGAAAAATAGACAATTACTAAAAAATGTGCTCAAAACATACTTTCAATGGAGATGGATTTTTGGAGACATCACTGCAGGTCTGAAGGCAGCTGCACATACCTAGTGTCCAGATTAGAGAACTTGTAGATGAAGAAAAAAGTATTCTATATAAAATAGAAAGTAGAGGTTTGAATGGCTTGGCTAAGCCATTTGAGGATGTCTGAAAAGAAAGGTAACCAAAAAGGCTATTCAATTATGTCCTAAAAGAGAGAATAAGAAAAGGAAGCCGAGTAAAAAAGATGGAAACAAGACATGGAAGAAGCAGTGGCAGCCCAAGGTCTAGAAGATGGTGACTGGTGAGAGGGAAGAGATGACGGGACATCTTGCCACAACATGTGACCATTGAATAGTAAAAGTTGTAAATTAAAAAAAATCCCCCTTTTAATAAATCTAGAGAATTGTTCAAAACATCAGAATTTTAAACGAAGCTTCATTTTAAATAAATTTTATCAGCATTTTAAAATAACTAAATTATAATGATTGTAAGAGTTGCAATAATAAACAAAACAATGCTTCCTTTGTACAACAGGCTATAAATTTCAGATATGATTGTAAAAGTTAAATATATTTAAAAAAAAAATTAAATAAGAAAATGTTAGGAACAATGTAAACTGACTAAAATTCGGATTTGCTGTTCATTGAATGATTTTGTATTCACCACCGAACCTCATATGGAAGTTTCTGGGCAAAGAAAAAGTCTGAACAGGCAAAAAATGTTAAAACTAAATGATCTGAAAGATTGAAAACAATAATAAATCATTTGAAAAAAAAGATAAAATTTTGTAAATAATACTGAATAAATTTGATAAATAAACAGACAGGTTTTCCATTAGTTAAAATGTATCGAACATAGCATCACAAGCGATGAATTCTAATTTAAATATAATTCAGAAAATATAATACTAATAATCTAATAAAAATAATCAGCAGATAATTACGATCATTTATCAATAAAATATCACGATATTCAATTCAATGATTTCATTTAATTATGGACTTTGACATGATTATTATAATACAACAGGAAAGGTTTTAAATTGATGCGGAAATTCAAATGTTACACAACCTTAATATGAATTATATACACACCATAATGCATGCAAAACCCCATCCCAAAATTATTCTTAGTGAATTCATTTTTTATATCGAGAGTTAAACAAAACAAACAAAATATATACTGAAATAAAAACCAAAAAGCTTCTGCACCACAAAAATAAACAAATAAATAAATAAAAGTGACACCATAGCATAGAAAAACCACACCACGCCCAATAGACATAAAGAAAAGCCCAAATTATTGGTAAATTGTTTATTATTCAGAAATAAAATTATACACTATATAAAAATATTTAATTAAAAAAGAAAGCCTTTATTTCTTTTACGAAAACACATTACAGCTATTTTCCTAAATATTAAACCCCTTTACCAAATTATACATGCATTCTATTTATTAAATAATATATAAGTAACTTCTTTATAATAAGTACACTTAGGCCAACAATCACTTTAAAACCATCATATCAATGTCTTTATATCTTTATAATCACACACATACATATAAATGTATGCATATATATATATATATATATATATATATATATATATATATATATATATATATATATATATAAACTTTTCTGAGATCTTAAATTAATTATCATTTGAAAAAAAACATTAAGTACTATAACAATTGACAACCTAAAGGCAATGGAATGTAATAGGAAGATAAGGCAAGGAACGTTTGGATTGGATGATATTTATAAGTGCCAACAAATGCATGACAGGCTCCAAGAGATAATTAAATCATAGAATTCTACAATTCAGTACCACCTCGACCAATTAATATTTGAGACACAATTTTCAAATAAATCTGAAATATTTTGCCTCATTTAATATTCAATTGTGGAAAATAGACTATAAATATAAATTTAATATATATAAAAAAATTATATTCAAGTAAAAAAATCAACAGAGCTAATAGAAAAAAAAACAATGATAACCAACACGAATGGTAAGTTTTATATTAAATATACAGATTAAATTTTTACATAAAAAACTTATTCTATTTTGTATTAAAAATTTAACAACACATCTAACAATCAAACTTCATTTTTATTGGACCCAGCTTACTAATTGTCATAACATAAATGAAAACAGTTACTTGGAAAAGCTGAGAAGCATTTGAATCAATCAAAATTAATAGATCTTTTAGGGTTTAAATTTTAAATAAAGATTTGCTAATAGAAGACCAAAGCAAGTCTTTAATCTTCAAGAGGGTATATTAGTAAATAAACATAGTCACAGCCTAAAAACAAATGGTATTATAATAGTGCAAACATCACTGCACACTTCTTTGACTGTAACTGTAAAGTTTTAAAATAACAAAAAATAAACATTATATATATATATATATATATATATATATATATATATATATATATATATAAATGTACTGTCATTCAAAGAATAATAAAATAAATAAACATCTATGAACTGTCTTATTAATAAAAAAATAAAGTATTAAGTCCTTATAAAATCAAAGTTATGAGGTTAAGGGACACTAAACAAAATGCTTCTGATATCACAAAATTAGCTTCAGAAATGAATATAGTAATCCTAGGGAATGTGATACTCAAAAGACCATAAAATTGCCTAAAAATAAACCAGAATGTTTTTTTGAGCATTTAGGTCATTTTTCAATGAACATTAAAGAGTATCACAACTCCTGATTGTCTACATAATTGACAATTATAAAATTAAAACAGCCTATGTAAATGGGCAAGTCATGTTTTCACACAAGGAATTAATAAAATGAGTTTACGGCTTATTTACAAAACTAATAAAATATTAAATAAACTTGTAAAAGTTTGTGTAAACAGTATGAATAATTAAGAAAAATAAATAAACATAAATTGAATTTTTACCAAATATTTATAACAAACAACATAAGACTATCAGGAGTTGTACTATCAAAAGTCTAAATTGGGGGCAGTGGAGGGAAAAGCGATAATCTTGGAAATACAGGAAGAGCAAAGTGAATCTGGGGAGGTGGAGGGATCTGAAATATAGCAGGATGGGGAACTGGTGCGGCAGCGAGTGGCACAGAAGGTGTTTGTGGAGGCGGAGGTGGCAGGAAGAAGGGTTTCTTGGCAGGAGGAGGTTGGAGAAGAAAGAGTGGAGGAGGGGGTCGCTTGAGCAGGCTACCTGCTGGCGGTGGTGGTTGAGGTGCAACAGGTGCCGCCCCTTGTCCAGGACTACCTTGCACTCCAGACAAAACTAGCGACATGTCTTCACCACTGCACTGCCAGACCTCAATGTATCGCTGCTTTTTACCAAAGGACACCATATACCTGCAACACCATCATGGACACTAGATAGGTTTATTTTAGTTGTTTTGTCAGAAAACAAAAATAAAAGAGAACATTTGTTAAAAAATAAATAAAAAGATTTTCTAAACAGAAGGTTCTGAATGTTCAAGTCAAAGCAATTAACAATTTTTTTTTTGTAATTGGAGCTCACAAGGAACTAATCAGAAGCAACTAATTACCAACCTTTAAGCTATTTAATCTGAAAATATAAAATTTTTAGAAATGTTACATGATTTAAGTTTCTTAACGAAGCATCCAAGATTCAGATCTTGGTTCACTGATTTGAATTATGTCATTTCAGGAAAATATTTCTTTTAGGAAAATAATTAACAAATGTTGTAGAGAATAACATGAAATAGGAATATTTAATTATAATATTAATTTTATAAAATATTTAAAATAGTTTAGTTCTTTATAATCATTTAACATGTTCAGTACAGAACTTACAACTAATATCTCTCTCTCTCGCTACAGCCAGCTATGTCTTGTAAAATTTATTGCAGTGCCCAGAGGAACTTTTATAGTTATTTCTAATTAACACAAGTATTTTGATCTTGTGTGTTATAAAAATTGATCTAAAGAAGCATTTTATGCTTATAAAGTACTTAAGGCTTTTAGGAGTTAGGTCACTGACTAATGTCCCTAAATGACTATGTATATCATGTTTTTATAAAACGAAAATCATGGAGCTACCTTTGGGAAGGTCACAGGTTTACGTCTCGCAAGGATTTTTTTGAAAGGAGTAAAAAACCCTTGGCTGTGCCGTCCCTCTGATAGGACATAAAATCGAGGTCCAGAGCCTGTACGATGTCAGGTAATAGTTAAAAATCCCTATCCTAATTATACCTGGATAGGCAAAATTTAGGACTACCTCTTTAGCATCGTCCGATTAGCCTTAGTAGCTTAAAGGGGATATAACAAACAAACAAAATAAGCTACCTTTAGGTTTTAGAGTTACATTTGGCAACCCACTGGAGGGTCGCTCCAGCCACGAAGCTAACAGACGGTGACCCACTGGTGAGTTTTTTATTGTAGTATAAGTGGTTTATAATATATATAATATATATATATATATATATATATATATATATATATATATATATATATATATATATATATATATATATGAATCACAAAATCCTGTATTACAAATTTTTAAACTTATATGGTCATATTAAAATCTTTCAGACTTGTTTTAACTTTTGGGGGGGGGGGGGGGAAACATTGTTGAAGAAAAAAAAAAAAAATAATTTAAAAAAAATTATATTCAATGTTTTTTTCAGCCCCTGTACTTGGTTACAGTATAGAAATGTGATTATACCTGTTATGGCGAAGGTTGGCAGCTGCTGCAGCAGATGCTTCCGAATCCATTTGAATAAATGCTTCCCCACTTGGCTGACCCTATAGAAGATATAAATAATATAAAATATAAAAAATATCACTTTAAAAACTTTTCAGCTAATATTATTTTATACTACAAGATTATACCAAACTACAAGTTTGATTATAGGTAAGTAAATGAAACATTAAGTACTATTATGTTGAATATGAATTAATTGTAATCAAAATTCATTAGTTCATTTAAAAATGAGCCAATAAACAAGTAAGGAGGAGAGATAAATAACTAATGATAAAATAAACTTTAAGGAAAATTTCAGAAAAAAACAGAACTTAGACTCTATAAACCAGTAATATTACAATTTACAGAAAGAAAACAAGGTCACCTTGATTGATGTAAGAGCCATCAAAATAATAGAATACAACAGACAATAGCAATATTTAATAATATGTCAAGTTTCTTTTAATTTAGTCGTCATAATATTAGAGGTTCTGCACAGTCTAAACCATACAATATTACCTATTAATCTTAACATATAACTATCACTAAAAGAATAAAACCAAATAAAATTTATGCTTCTTGTCATTCTCAGTAGAATATAAGCAGTTACAACGAAAGGTAATTCATTTGAAAGATGATTAAATTGTCTTAAAACCTTAATTTTAAAAACAGAAATTAATAAATAAATAAACTAACCAGACCAAAGTGATATGGAAAAACCTGAGAGGGGACAAAAAAAAATTTTTTTTTGTTAAATGTCACGAAAAATGTTAGAAAAAAATTTACACAATAAATAACAAAGAGTTAAGTTTACCTTTATTTCCCTGTTCCATATCCAATTAGAGATAAGAAAATGGTAGGCAAACAATCAAGGACATAGATTAATATAAAATCAAAAAAGTGTATGTAATAGAGATCAGTTTATTCAAATTTAAAAATAAACCACATATTTAAATACAATTTTTCCTTTATTATTTTACTACTTATTATAGTAAGGTAAAAAATAAATACATATTGATAGGAAAAATATGATTTCACATCAAATAAATTTTTTTGGTTTTTATTTATTATTAAAATAATAAAATAAAATAAGATTTTCAAAAAGCTTTTGGTACATGAATATTCTTTAAAGCTATAAACAACTTATAAAATTAATGTATATAAGGATTTTTTTCTGTTTTTAATTTAATATATTGTTTGCTGCTTCAAAATAACTGAGACATTGGAATAAGGAAAGCTGGAAAATATTAACATTTATGGGTAAGAATAAAATAAGACTTATAAATTCCCATTGATGAACTTGATAACAGCTATATTGCGCTATCCAGACAGAAGCAGATAACACATTGATGTCAAACCCTGGGGTTCAATCTATATTTTCTAATTCAGGATAGAATAGGCTGGTAATCTATAGAATTACCAGTCCTTCCAACCATCATTATGGTAAAAACTGGGCTGTATGATAACTTAAAATGTTGCGCCAATGGTTCCATTACAATATGATTGTTTAAAAGCATTAATACAATAAAATTACTCAGTTAAAGACTTTTTTGTTTTTACTGGAGTTATATAAACTTAAAGATCATCTAAATCAAAATATTTTATATAATCAACACATTATATTTATTTTTAAATCACTTAAGTACTGAAAATGAGTAAAAATTTAGTTATTCTTAAAATTATCTAAAGCCAAAAACATTATTCACTAATCAAGATATTTCCAAAACCAAAAGCTTGACAACTATTTACAATTTGGCACACAGCTTTGATTTGGATCCTAGATAGCCTTTAACAATGAATTATTGAAAATTGAATGTGTTTCTAAGATGTTTTTAAACCATCAAAACCAAAATTGCATTTGAAAGGGGGGTTACAATACAGAGTTGTTTGTTGGATACTAGTATAATAATACCAAACTATTGTTTTTTTGTTTTTGTTTTTTATCGCATTAAAGAGAGATAAATATGCACCACAGACTTTGACGGTGAATTAGATTTAATTAATACTACTTTGTTGGAACTCCAATATTTTATCAGAAATAGAGAAATCAATAAGTACACTACTATTTACAAATAATTATTGTACAACAGTATTTTAATATATATATATATATATATATATATATATATATATATATATATATATACACACTAATAAGAGTATAAAGAGTTTATAAGTCCAAAGTGCAACCTGAATTATGTATGGAAGCAAGTTCTGGACACTCACTCCATGATGAAAAGCTGCTTAACAAGATGTAAAGAAAAATTCTTAAATAATCTAAGGTCCAAATAAAAAAGGGAGTCCTAACAAAGAGCCGAGCAAGCCGCATAACGCATCAGACATAGAAACGCTATCACAAAAAAAGGACGAATAAGATGGCTGAGCCATATCATAAAAAATCAAATATGATAGGCGCCCTAAATTGATGATGAATAGTGGTAAACGATAGAGAGATAGGGCAAGACTTCGGTAGCTGGTAAATGTGAAAAACGATCTTCGGACTCTTGGGGTTAGAGGATGGAGGAATGCGGACAGGAACAGGTCTCAATGTTGGAAGATTGTTGAGGAAGCCAAGGTCCTGCAAGATGAGGACTATTTATAGTAAGATATTATAATATAATAATAAAACGATTACTTTGAAAACAAAATTGCTAATATCTCAGTAAAAATAAACTAAAAACAGTAAAAATAAAAAAATAAACTCAGTAAAAAATTGATTATGTTGTGGACCTAAGTCCATCCATACACCATGCCAAGGCATCATTATATATTTCATAATACTCTTTCTCAAACAGCAGATTTCAAGTCAAAGAGGAACATTCTATGCTAATGGTGATGAACATTCTAAAAGCATAATTTTGTACCTTAATTCTTTCAATGATGATGATAGTTCGAGAATTGAGTAGATGAAAATTTAAAAATGGTAGCTATTATTGGTGTCATAGTGACCTTTCAGGCATTGAATTTGATTAATACTATCATATATGTTATAAGACAGAATAGAAATATCACATGCAGTAGTAAAGCACTATAAGAAGACCTTGATTTCCACCTAGATCAATAATTGTTCTGTGCCATACCTAACCCTTCAAAACATATTTTGGTACTCCTACTCTATTAAGATATGGAAAAGATATGTCTTATATGGCAGGGGAAAAGGCCAACTAATACACTATGTAATCTCCCTTATCCGAAATAGACTCCTATCTAAGAATAACATACAGTTAGATATTTAAAAAAAAAAAAAGTAAAATATTAATAAATTACCTGACTATTATAAACCATATGAACACCTTGAAAAAGGATGTTTTTGGCATGTTCACCTAAGAATTCGAGAATATGTTCAACTTGGGCTTCATACGGCAACCCACGAAGTCTTATACAGTCCTTCCTAAACAATAAACAAGTGACATGTTTTTAAACGAATAAATTTATTAACATCCGCATTACAATTAGAATTGATACTGGACTTCAAATAAGTTCTTTCCAATAGCTGTAGATTTATTGTAATCAATGTAATAGTGTTAATATAAAATACAGCAGTGTTATACAACAAAACTCACATATGCATATAAACACAAAATGGATATTGTATATTAATGACAAATATAAAAGCAGCTTTATTGAGAAAATAATTTTAAAGGTTATAAGAAGCACTTAATAATTGAATCCTGCATAGGATTAAACCAGTAATTAAGAAAACAATCAAGTGGTTTTATAAGCTATGACAGTAGCCAGAATAATGATGTTGATGGAAGATGGTATAGCCAACGTTACGTGAGCAGGACGCTAGGTCTGCTGGAAACGGTTCGAAGCGCAGTTTAGTGGGACCAGGAGATGCAACTCTACATGAAGAGGCCCGGATAATGGGGCCCTAAAACGAATGAGCCAGAAGATCAACACATCATCAAGGAGCAAACATTAAGGAACTGCACACCAACAGCTTTAGAAACCATTTGTCAATTATATAGTAGTGATACGGCTTGCCATGTAAACGTGAGTTTACACACAATAAAGAGGACATTCGCTGAAGTGAACTTGCACTCCACGACCCCAGCAACAAATCCTCACCTGATGGTAGCTCATGAACAACTCACCTTCAATTTTGCTGAAAGCAGGCTGTCTGGGCTGAGCCTGACTGGCCCTCTTCTCATCAATCAGTCCAGGTTTAACCTCGTTACTCAGGATGACCGGGAAAGAGTGTGGAGAAGAAGGGGAAAGAGATAAAGTCATTGCAACATCGCTGAAACAATGAGTTTCAAGGATGGGTCTGTTATGATGGCATCACATCAAGCAAGTAAAGACTTCCTAGAGTTCAACAAACCATCCCTAAATGCAATAATTTACATCATGGAGTTTCTAGGGGAATATGTGGTGCCTTCTAGCCTTTATTTGGTAATAGTTTTTGCCCAATGCATGCTAATGCGGTAACACAGAGCAGATGCCATGAAAGAGTATTTGGACAAGGTCGGCATTTGTGCTGGGCTGTAACCAGCTCAAAGCCCAGATCTGAACCAAATAGAAAAATTATGGGACCATTTGGAACGGTTCGTCCAATGGCGACTAATCCCTACAGGACCTCAAGAATGGGCTAGTGGAATAGTAGGAGGCCATACCCCAGGAACAGGTAGCTATCCTCATTGAGGATTGAAACAGTTGTCAGAACCAGAAAATGAAATACCCAAAACTAAGGAAGATTTTTTTTGTTTGATTAAGGTTAGAAAATCTAAAGAATGAAATTTTTTTAGTAGATACTTTTTATTTATTTTTTAAACTGCTATTGTTTTTTTTCATTGTGTGTCATAGAAGCATATAGCACAAACTTTAGTATGGAAAAAATGGGAAGTGATGAAGGATGATATTAAAAAAAAAATAAAGGTGTGCAGGTATTTTTGACCATCAGTGTATTTAATTTTAATTTTAACAATACATGATGCGGTTAGATTGCAAATAAGCAGTGAGCATTAGGCAATTTTTAGGCGCTATGGAAAAAAATGGGAAGTCTAATTAGTTTTGATTATATTAGCAAAAATTGTGGTTCACAGGTTTTTCTGCCCATCACTGCATTTAATTTTGAAATTTTAACAATAAATTATGTGGTTAGATTGCAAATATACAGTGTTCATTAGGCAATTTTTCAAAAATAACTAATGACGCATATTTTTACACCAGTTAACTTACATTAGGTTGGGAATAACATAAAAGTGCTAAATCAGGGGACTGGATATTAAGCTAATTCTGAAGCCTTATTAATCTGCACTAGATACATGGAATCTCTACTTCATGGAAGAGACCTACTCTTACTCTCAATATTTAAATTATTAGAGATAAAAAAAACACCTGGTTCCTGAAGTTATAATATGTTGTGGGAGGAGGGCCACTTGTGGCAGAGGTGTAATCATGGGCGGAGGAAGTGGAGCAGGAGGGGTCTCCATCGTCCTGTTCAATACCTGAAAAAATAAAATTAGAATATTGAAATCCCTCTTATTTAAATTACGTAAATCATAAACTAACTAAAAACATTTTGACAAACTGTTAATACAAAACACTGTAAAAATTCCAATTTGGAATACCTCTTTATAAACAACTTTTTTTATTTTGCTATTCGGACTATATTTGTACAAATTATTTGATTTTCATTTGGATAATGTATAACATGAGCTTTTCAACTGACAAGCATTTTAATCTGTAATAGAACTCATTGAAAACACTTTAAATAATAATTATTTCTCTTTTGGAAATCCATACCTTTTTATTTTGAATTTATATTTTAATAAACTGTTGTTTTAATATTTGTTTTCACACTATTACAAAACCAAAAGATTTTTACAAAGAAAAATACTGTGCTATCCTGAATTGATTGGATAGCCATTTTTGGAAATTGGAGTTATCCATTTTATCAACTAAAAGGCTCATAAATTAATCAAACCAAATTCTTATTCACTAAAATACACGATTTTCAATTTATATTCAGTCAAGTAATTTCTTTTTTTCTGTCTGTTTTTATTCGCTCACTGCACTATTTAGAAATGTTGACTTCTATTGCATTAAATTTACTTTATATCAATATATTATATATTGATTAAATGTAATGATTTGATCCGTTTCCCTTCTTAATTGAAACTTAATTGGTTTAGGAATCAAGTTGGCTTTGTTTATGGTCATTGCAGAGAGGTAAAATAATGACTATTTTTAAATACAAAGCAAAAACTAATTAATATATTTAAACGTAATTTCGAGTAATTTAAAAATAACGGTTGTAATAACCAAACATCACAAACCGCATTATTGAACGACAACCTTATGAATGAACCATAGCCTAGAGCTGCTACCTGGGTCCTGGCGCTGGAAGTAAATTTTTCATTCATAACCTATCAGCCATGTACAGGTGGGCTAATTACTCATTGGGTGAGGGACAAAATTCCAGCCTTTATATCTACAATATCAAGTCTTTAAGATGAAAATGGGAACCTTCTTTATGCTACCTGCATTCGTTTTTGAGTTTTATTGGCACACATATTGTACACATTGCTTAATAATATATATTGATTATGAGAACCTACTTTGTAGAGGCAGATGCCACAGGAGGGTCTACCACAGTAATATTCAATTTAATTAAATAAGAGAAAAAAAGATACAATTAAAATTTTATTTAAAAAAAATTAAATATCCTTAATAATGCTATTTGTGGGCTACAATATAATAATTTTCAATCCTCGGTAATAAATGATAGTATCCCATCACTAAAATTATTAGTATTAGCATCTATAGTATATAGCAAATAAATAATTAAGTAGTTAACAAGTACTCTTTTTTTTTTTTTATAATTTCTATAGCTTACCTGTTGAACTTCGGCTGTTGTACTCCTAAACAGTTCAATGTACCTCACGCCAATAGAATCCCTGTGGCGGGAAAGTGCTTTAGGTGCATCATCTTCCTGTTTGAAGAGTACAAAAGCATCACCAGTGCTGCGGCCATCTGGTTTTCGAACAAATAGTACACCTTCCTCTCCACCCATTACACTACAAGGCTTTTCACCACCCTCAAAGAACTCAATCTGTAATGCACCAGAAAATCAATAGAAGATGAAGTATATAATGGTTCAAAACTCAGATTAATCAATTAAAAACAGGTGGATTTATGGATTAGTTCATAAAGATGATGAAACGACGAATTTTAACAAATGTACTTAAAAATAAAAGACTCAATATCTTAGAATTTCTCAACATAATATGATCAGATTAAGTGATGATTGCCTCTCCTCAGAACACCTAAACTTTTAATCAAACATCACTTTTCAAGGGAATCAACTATTTCATTTTAGCTTTGGGTATAACTCACTGATTATTAATGATGATTAATGATCACTGATCATTAAAATGATTGTTAACCATAGCTCGCTTTTTACCACAAACGTGACTTGTATGCTTCAAGCAATGGACCAGAGAGTAGATCAAAATAACAACAGATACCTGATGATCAAAGAACCAACGGTCATGCAAAAGATCAAGCTTTTGATTTGACCAACATCAAGCTTAAATGTCAGGTTTTACCCCTTAACTAATGATTTAATTAACATTGCCCATTTTACTAAGGTTGGGTGTGCTCCAGAAGGGTCTCCTAGCCCCTGGAATGATTGGCGGGAGAATAGAAAAGTATCCTGCCAAATTCGGATTTGAACCCTGATCATAATGTCATTCCATTAGCTACCCATTCCCCCTAAGTTGTGATCATAATGATAAAACATTAAATATCACCTACCACAATAGTAAACGGCTTCAAACATTTATGATGTTCATGATGCCTTAATTGACGAAAAAAAATAAAAACTTTACAATCTCTTCAATAATTAGTATTTAAAATTTCTAATAGCGTATGATGAGAACTTAAAATAATATTGATTTAAATGGATTCACACTATTTTCAACATTAATTTACTTCCCATTGTCATTTAAATAGATATAAAAAACATGGCCTATTAGACAACTTTCCATTCCCTAACTCAACACAAGTTAAACCAACAACACAGGCAGTTGTTGCCAATTGCCGGTCACATGCACATGACTGAATCTGTTTTTAATGTCCTTCCGAACCAACATTTAAAAAAATATATATATACTTACAACTTGTTTGGCAGTGCAATCATAAGGGAGCCCCCTCATTCTTATGATGACTTGGGCACCCCTTGTCAGAAACGCTTGAGCCTCATTGTTGGAACCTAGGATTATTTTAATATAAATTATATTTCATTGTAACAGCTTAAAACTATTGGTAAAGGATAGGGGATCAATAAATTAAATAAATCTAGCAAAATAAACAAAATTAGGATTTTTTTTTTTTAAACCTGACAAGACGCTTCTTTTTATTGATAAGCAAAATAATCTAATCAACTCTGAGCAAGTCTGGGACAAAAAGTTACCCCACCATGATATTTTTCTTTTTAATGAAATTAGGTGCTGCTAATAATTTTCTTTTACCATGAATAGCTTCTTTTGCTTAAGTGTTAATGTACTGTACCCAAAAGGAGAACAATAAATATAATTTGCATGAACAACCAAATAATGATAGCACAGTTATAAATAATAAATTAGTACCCATGAATATACATACCACCTTGCTCCAATGCAGCAATCATCTTATAAGGAAGTGATTCAAAATGGGGGCAAATTAGTTCTTGAGGAATTGCGGCCCATTCCAGAATTTTTTTAACTTCTTGACACATGAAAACTGACAGATACCATTCTGTACACATTCTGGCAAGGTGTCCCCAGATATTTTCAATAATATGAAAGTCTACACAACCAGTATCTTTTCTTTTTAAAAAACCTTTTCACTAATATCAATGTGTGCATTGGGGCGTTATCGTATTGAAAAATAACGTTATCTTTGGGTTCTGTTGCAAAATATTTTTTAAATGTTTATCTATTTCTTCCTTATAATCTTTGCTTTTCATTTGACCAGAAATAATCATGATATTTGTTTTTTTATCATACCCAATGCCAGTAGGGGATCCAGAAATTTTCCGAGGGGGGGGGCGTACTTTTTATTTTTACAATTTTTATGTGTATTAGTGCATATTTACGTTGTGATTTTCTATTCAATATTTATATGCAATCTATTTTTCATTTAATGAGTTAAAAAAATCACTAAGGATAGCCCTTTTTATACAGAAATAGTAATAGTGAATTGGTGTCCTCACCTATCAGGGGGGGGCGCACGTCCCCCACGCCCCTCCTCTGGATCCGCCACTGCCCGATGCCACCCCATATCAGTCATCTGGACTATCCAAATTAATTTTTTTTTTTTTTTTTGGTTAACTGTACTTTTTTATATTTGCTTGCACTCCCCCACGATCAGCAATTTGACAAATGGTTAAAGTGGTATTAGAAGCTATTCTTAAAATAGCTCCTTTTTGTTTTTAGTACATGTTAAATGATTTCCATGTTAGCTCTCCTTCCATATGGGAAGGTTTCAGTCTGTTTTTATCTTGTTTATAGAACCTTTGTAGCCCTAAAGATGGCTGAATAGGCGAAAATTTGGCTTTTATCTGCATGATTAGGTGAGTGTTGGAAATAATATGAGACTTTGAGGACTAACCTCCTATATCTGTAAATTATTTTTATTTACAGCCTATTGAGTAAAGTACATTTAAACTTAAGCAAAAGCAGCTATTTGTGATAAAAGAAAATTATAAGCACTGGTCAAAGTTCAATAAATGGAAAAAAAAATCAGGGTAATCTATCTATGTGTCTCGGGCCCTAGTTGTTTCCAAAAAGTAGATGGTTCAGAGAAAAGTATAATGATACAATTAAAAACCTTAACCAATTGCACTGTTTTAGTAATGTACAAAATAAATGATAAATTTTTGAATAAATAAAGAATGTCTTCCCAATTCGGAACTACACTTAAAAATTAATGATACATTTTATTACATAATTCAAAATTTTGTTTTATGTCAGGAGTGCACATTAGCTAATAATATATAGATCTCTTACTAAAGTATCAAACTATAAGGGGCTTTATAAGTGGTTCAGACCGGTGAAAAAAAAAATTATGTTATGTGAGCATAATTATGGTCCGTTTAGAATTTTTAGAAATGAATTAGAAAAAGTTGAGTGGTAACATAGGTGGGTATCAAGGGGGTAAGGATAGAGTAGGTATTTTTTTCTGGAGGAGGGTGCTTATAATTTACCATGTCTTATCAGACATTAAGAGGCGGTCATACTTATTTATAACACAGTTTTTATATTAAGAACAATATTACACAGACCAGATAATATTATTAGAAAACAGTAATCTGCATTATGAATAATAAGCTAGGGCAGATCCCTTCTCCAGCTTTTATAAAGGAAGGTATAAAAAAAAAAAAAGAAAGTTTCTTGGAGAAGTGAGGAATCCCTGTTTTAGTCCTTAGATGAGTCCTGCAACTTAACTTCAAATTAAGAAGCATGACATATTGTTTTAAACATGCAATTATAATACGCCAAAACAAGTTTGATGCAGGCATAAAGATCCAGTAACATTCCAATGGAATATACGGAATCCAGCATTTAAAGCCCTAAAATGTACCATTTTTGAGAAAGCACATGGGAATTTAAACGGCCTAAAATCCTTAGATATACTTGTTGCAAGTGTAATTCCAATGTTTTTATGTTGATCCCAATGTTGTTAGGAGATTATTTCGGTATATACATATATATATATATATATATATATATATATATATATATATATATTAACACAAAAAGAACAAATGTTTAGAAAAAAAGTTAACATTAAATAATTATTTTACAATAAGAAAAAGAGTGCAAATATATTTAATTCTAACATTATAATTCAAAAGTAAATACCTCCAGCAACATTTACAAAATCTTCACCAGTAGCTCTATAGACTTCGATATATCTGAAAAAATCATTACATCAATTTAAAGATAGTAATTAAAAAATAATAATAATATAAAGCAGAAGCCCCAATACCTTGAACCAATATGGTGTTTATGTCTTTTCAATGCCATCTCCCTATGCTCGCCACTAGTAAATCTCACAAGAGCTTCACCGTTACGCCTTCCCATAGGACTTAGGCACAAGGCAACGCCACCTCTACATAAAATAATAATTATTAGGTTCAATTTTAATTAAAAAACCAAAATAATGAATGACTTAAAAGTATTAATACTTTAAATTATTATTAGAACAGGTGTTAGTTGTTATCAGAGTATGTTAGAGAGTGTGGGACCCAAACATTAAGCCTTGAAACATAGCCAAGCTTGTGTAAATGGTTTTCTACGCTTGTGTGCGACACATTTAGGGCCATAGCAATCTCTCGCACTGATTTGGTGGGATTTTGATCAACAATGGCTTTGACATTGCTCGTTTCAATTTCATGTGGGTGAACAGACCGTGGAGCATCATTAATTTCAAAATTTTCTGAATGAAATTTGGCATACCAATTTTGAGAGGTGCTTTCAGTTAAGGCAACCTCCCCATAGACACTGAAAATTTTTCTATGAGCTTCTGCAGCAAGCTTACCTTTTTTAAAATAATATAACAAAATATGGCAATAATGAACGATATTTTCTTCCATATTCACAGTGCAATAGCAAACACAATACTAAGCTAGATTTAACAAGAGTTAACAAATATACAACAGGATAAAAAAATTTACAGGTATACAACATGTATACAAATAGGATAAACAATTTAACTTGGGGATAAATTCATCAGGTAAGAAGTACATCATAGTGACATAAAAATAAACAGAAACACCGAAAGGACTTATTTGCCAACCCAATATTAACATGATATTGGTAAAAAAATAAGTTATTTGAGGGTAGTGGTATAAGCAGGTATTACAATTAAACTATAATCCTCTTAAATAGTTTGGACTGTTATAAAGAACTATAAATTGAAACATGAATTATCTAGGTGAATACGATTGCTTTACTTGGCTACGTTGAGGCCCCTGAAGAAACGAGCTATATCCTGATCGCTGGACTGCCACGGGAGACCTCTAGCACGAACTACGCAGTTTGAATCCACTTCTTCATCTCTTGAGCTACATTAAAAAAATACATTAAAATGTCCATTATTTAATATGATAGGTTATTTATTAATATACTGTTATTAACTATAACCTGACAACTATCAGTAGATTAAAATGAGATATTGTCAACATTTCAAGCTGACATAAAAGACAGATTGCTAAAGAAACAAAATCGTGAAACTGAGAACTAAAAACAACAAAGTTGTTATTAAGTAACTTAATCATAAATATTAATTATGTAAGGCTCACTATACTTGCCAGGATTAACATTTACAGTGTTCTTAGTAGTATAGTATGAAAAACCAAACAATACAACTCATATCAATGAAAGAAGATCACCCACAGTACAAAAAACTTTCCATAACTACCTCCTTATTCCAAGATATAACTCCTTCATTGATATAGGAGTCATATTAAAGGGGCTGATCATCCCACTATAATTTCAGCGCTATTTAATTTAGAACATTTTATTATTATACAAGCAGTCTCTCAACAGTCAAACAGACTTATGTATGTTTAACATGGATTCGCCATAAGTAACATAAGGAGTTGCCAATAAATTAATATGGGCGTCACCAGCACCAAATTATTGGGGGGACGGCTTAATATTCTCATGGATAGGTAAACATTCGAGATGCTCAAAGGTGAAATAGCAACGCCTGGGACATTTAATTCCTGTTAACTGTTGAGACATTTAATTCCTCCTCCAACGGTGTATTTTAAAGGAATTTATAAAACTTGCCAATTTATGTCTCATTTAGAGTGCAGGTAGTTGCCACATTCCAAAATATTGGGGAGGGCACGTCCATGATTAATACCACGCCTCTTTTTAAATTGAGAGATTAACTTGAAGTTACAACATTAAAAGAAATAACTTGAATAAAATAGACATTAATTTTGTGAATGTATGTCCAAACCTCATTAATAGAACATAGAACAAAATAAAAGAAGCTTGTCTCCTCCTAGATTGGCGCCTAATGTTTTGAATAATAGATTTCCGCCAAGAGTTTAAAAGTGTTTTATGAGTGTTTCACATGAAAATGTCTAGTAAACCCTCTCCAATCTTTCGGTTGTAAACTCAGGAAAACCCTCTATATAGCATTTTAATTTTAGTTGGGTTTCACTTCTAAACTGGTAATACACTAAGTTTTCCTTTGCCTTGAGCAGTTACCCAGTTTATAGCTTAGGTAATTACTCAGTGTATAACTTTGGTAGGCACACATTTATACACTCATAATTATTCATTAATGAAAGGACGAGATTTTCATCACATTCCTGAAAACCTAACCTGAAGAAATTACGATGACTGTCTGCACATAACTGGCATATACTAATTACATCGTAATATATTAAATAACTGCCGTAAACCTGATTGGTTGGATCACTGTAATGCGGAAATACCTCCACTAAAATGGCAAATGGTAAAGGAGAAGACACTCTCCTACATTAATTTAGGATTTTGGGGAGACAAAGAGGAAGATTATATCATGGATCAATGGGAAGAAGGATTTTAAGAAAGTTGAAAAATCAATGTAGATCCTGATTGAACCACCTCATAATGAAAAAGTTAATGTGCCATAGGGAAATTGACCTAGAGAATGACACAAATTTAGGACAACGTTACTGAGAACTGTTAAGGTCAGTATTATTTTAGAGAGATAAACGTTTCTTCTGAGTTTCTAATGGACAGAAGACTGGAAAAACTAGCAAAAGAGCAAATAAACACATTATGTTCCATACAACATTTAGTCAATATGGGGTGGTAACAAAAAAGAGTCACAATAGTGACAAAAAAATAGTTTGTTTCAACCAAGCTATACTTCTTGTAACAGTGCTAGCAAAATATGGCTATGTATGGCTTGTAGCATCAAATCACTTAATAAATAACATACTCTCCAAACATTCAAAAACAATGATAAGAAACAGTTATTAGGTCTGCCCTTAACTAAAAAATCAGAATATTAAACAATGACTCAAGTCCAAGAACAATCCCTTTTGAGATGTGAAACAAATATGCTCTAGAGAATATATGGCAATTTGTGTAAAAGGTGGATCAATCATTCCTGGAGAAGATGGATCAATGTTGAATTGACTAAGACTTATAAAGAGGACACCTTTCGTCCAAATAGCCTTAGTAGCACAAAAGGACATTAAACAAACAAACAAGAGGTCACCTTTCTCAAATTTGCATAAATAACCTGTGCTGGACATGTTATTCAAACAAATCAAAGTAAAATTGCTTCAATCATGGGCGTCTGCAGGGGCAGCTGCCCCCCCTAAAAATTTTGAGAAACAAAAACTACCAATTAAATAAGGTCGTATTCATTTACTTTATTAAGCATTATTTAAACACATATTTTAACTTTTAAATATCAATAAGTTTTATTTTAACAATTAATTGAGCCTTACAAGATCAGAATACTTCAACCCTTTCTAGAATTTTACCAGCCTGCCCCCCCTAGATGAAAATTTTACCAGCCCCCTAGACGAAATCCTGCGGACACCCCATACTAAAGTAATTTGTTATTAAGATGCATTTGAGGTTTCATCTAGATATTCAATGACAATGAACACGGAAGGTATGGTAAAAAGTGGGTGATTGTTTGATGATTTAGCACGGGCAGAAAATTAAAAAATAGACGGGAGGCCATCAGTTTCAGAAGAGAAATACTATACTGGGGGCAGCCAATAAGTAGCACACAGGTCAAAAGTTAGTCTGCAAGGCCTTAACAAGGAATGTTATCCAAACCATCATAATTATATAGAACCATCATAATTAATGTTTGGGTGATCGTTTATTTATGCAGCTGTGGCTATTCGAACGATGCTACAGTGGGAGAGCTTAATTTTTCGTATCCAGGCATAATTAGGATAGAGATCTTAATGAGCACCTGTTATCGCACAGGCATAGGATATCCATTTTACGTCCCATCCAAAGGAAGAGATTTTTTACTCCCTTTAAAAAATCCTAAGGCCACCTGGCAGGCTATAAACCCATGACCTTCTGTGTAGTTCTTGGCTATACCAACCACTATACAAGAGGTGGCCCCATAATTTTTAATGCTATTGCTAAGAGGCAGATTATTTTAGGGGATACATTGATAAAAATAAGCATAATTAAGACTAATAGGTTCTTGGAAAGATACAGCAGTGGACCTGCATACAATCTGATATGATATTTTGGGATCTCATAGATTTTAAATTTAAGACATTAAATATACAATGGAATTAATAATTTTTATTATATGTAAAAGTTAAATATCATAAATTGTAATAAAAATAGAAAATAAAGTAAGCAATGTAAGAAATACAAATTTTAATAATTTACTAGGTGTACAAATAAGTTTCTGCCGTAGTTGAAAAATAGCACCAGCGACAATTTTATGTTGAAAGTGTTAGATTTATAATGCATATGGTAAGTTAGAATATCTGACAAACAACTTAAACATGAAATACTGCTGACTTTTTTTTAGGAGCATTTTGTTTTTTTTTTGTACGAAGATGTTGAATTTTGCGGGAAATTTTGATTTATTTTTCAAATTTAAAGCAATCCGCATCTGAGGCCCAACCACTGCTTGTAATAGCATTCGGTGATGCAGCTTTAAGTGAGACAAGCTTTTTTTGAGCGGTTTCAAAGGACAAAGAACGTAGTGATGAAGAATGCCCCTTGATTAAGGTCTGATCACACATAACCCCACCGCAGCACGGGCGTGTATCGGATCTGATTCAAATACGAAGGATAGATAGTAATGGGTAGGTTGACCCGGTGTCGGGCATGTGTGACCGGTTACTATCTATCCTTCGTAAATGAATCAGATCCGATACACGCCCGTGCTGCGGTGTGGTTATGTGTGACCAGACCTTTATTGGTGGATGATTCATGCCAAATGTAAGAAGACACTTCACTAAGTCAACAAGAAATTTTACTTAGTTTAAAATCATTGGGAATGATTTCAATTGAAGGAAAGGGGAAATTGAAGGGTTTCATATAAAGTGAAGTCAAGAGACACTGAACATGGGGAAGTGCAACCCTACCCCTTCTTTTCTCTAGACATTGTGCGAAGTGATTATCACTTGTTCTGGTAGATGGCACATTTTCTGTCTAAGCAGTGCTTCACATCACATGAAATTAGAAAAAATTAGTGGTTTTCCTCAAAAGATGGAGAGTTTTATCGACATGGTATCCGAATGTCAGAAAGATGGGAAATAGTAGTAGCTAATGGTGGGCAATATTTTAAATTTAATGTAATTTTTTTTTTACGGTAAAGTCGTAATTGTTTTACAATAATGAATGGCAGAAACTTATTTGTACACCTGATAATAAGAGATTGTAAGTCAAACCATAAACATTATTAGTTCAGAGAAAAGATTTCATCAGACTAAAAAGCAATAACCTTACTACAAGTTAAATGCTAGGAGGAGACTTGAAAAAATCTTTTTGTAAAATCTGATTTCCTCAAGTTAATTTTCATCTAGCAATGTTTAAATCATTATTCCAGATGTGAACAGACTGAAGTGTTCAGCGTGGCAAGGAAGGGGAATTTATATTCATTCACTGTACACACACATGCCAAAAAACTTGAAAAATACAATGCTTGTGGGTAAGGGTATCAGCTTCATAAGGTACAGGTGGAAATAGTTGACTTACTTTGTGAATGCCGCATGTTTAACTCTTCCAAATGCCTGATCAGCACAAAAAAAGAAGAAATATTTAAGTAAAGACCACATTATAGTTAAATTAATGGTAGAAATAAGGTATTGTAAATGTATGTTTAAAACTACGACTCAGCAGCAAAATCAAAGTCTGGGTACTTTTATGTTGCTTTTATTTAGTTATAAAAGAAAAAAAGATAAAATGAACATATAAAATCCATGTAAACAAGGATATCCAAAATGTAAGCATAAACAACATCAGGATGTTAAACCAAAGTTTTTGAAAATGTAAAATGTAATTTTTATAATAATTTTAATCTTTATTATAAGTATTTGGACTGAAAACTAAAAAAAAAAACGTAATACTACTCAGTCATTCCCAATATTCAACAATCCAACTCACCTAAAAGAAAATGCCAAACACAAAGCATGTAAGCATGAACACAATATAACAATCTGGAAGTTCTAAACCAGCATGCAGTTGGTCTATGAGTTTTTAATCTTAATTTATGGGTGAGAAGACTGGAAAACTGGATATATATATTTTTAAATTAAGATTTAAACCGTTTTTATTAAGTATGTAGGTTCTCAAAACCAAGTGGGGGAAAAATATTTTTAAAAACAATCCTTATAATAACAATAAATTTGATGAAGGAAGCAGATTATGGTGTACAGAGATGGTGGGCCACATCTCAATATAGAAAACCCTTGGTTACTAAATGTACAACTGAGCATCAATACATTGATGGCGCACATATGTATAAATAATAATCAATGTATGGAATAATAATGGCACAATGAATGTAATATATATATATATATATATATATATATATATATATATATATATATATGCTCCTATCGACTAAAGACTGCATATGAAGTATAAACTATGATAGAACCACGACAATAAAATCCAAAAAAAATAGAAATACTCAATATTTTTATTCGAAATTACGAAAAACAAAATGTGACATTTTGGCTATTTTCAAACAAATTTATAGAGAAGATCATAGCCTAACAATAAATTTATACTTTTATGATGGAAATACCTGTTTATTTTTTTTTTAAATAAAAAAATATTAAATATATATTTTATGAAACGAGACCTAATAGAATACATATTTAATCATAATACACATAAAAATATACCATTAACATAATTTTGGGCAATGAAGCATCATGTATTAGTTCAGATATAATACAAAAGCCAAGTTAGAGTTATGTTGAGTTTATAAGGAGCATTAGAAAAAACACTTTTCAAAATAATTCATCTTAGCTTCCTTCTTTTTCCAAATTATACATGAAAACATACAAACAAACTTTAATTTTTTAAAGCGAAACTGTTGGTTTAATAAATATAAATTCCTTACCTTAACTTGAAAAATCTCAAGAACTAATTAAATGAAATGGGTTTAACAAAATATGTAAATATTAAAAAATTGTATAAAATCTAAAAAATATCAATGAGATACACTACAAAAATTCTCCTTAGGACACAAATAATATACTATAAGTGATAGATGGTGCATATGAAAATGTTTTTAGAAGTAGAAGCATTGACACAACTGAATAATCATTTTTATTTGTACAGATGGTGGAACATGTACTTTTTAAGTCTGGCAATCGAGTAACAACCACTAATATAGATTGCTTTTAGTAGAAAGAAACAATAATACAATATAAATAGAACTGTAAGATTGAACTAATTAGTCTAGCAATGGAAATAAAAAAAAAACAGTAAATGGTTAATGTACATCACAAATAAACTTAGTGGAATATTATAATAATCTGTAAGTTTACATAAATTACAGGATACATAATAGGATCAATTTTTTTCTTAATATTAAAGAAAATGGAAATAAGGAGATTATTACAAAAAACCTTGTCTGGAAAACTTAAAATAACACAATGGTATTTTAACCACTTGTTCAAAAATTAGTTTTAAGTAAATGGCAGAAACAATTGTGTTATAAAAAATTTAAGTTTTTCTCTTGAGTAAAATAAGTTATATGGGCTAATTATGTTAATTAATTTAAAAGATTGAGATAAAGTCATACAAATAAATAATGATAAATTATATAAGCAAAACTTGAATAGACAAAGGACACATATTTATGAAAATGAAATAGAAGTTCAACTTTGTTATGAGAGTAAAAAAAAAAACCTATTTATTAGAGATTTTAAAAAAATAACTAAACTCACCAGATTCCAGGTTCAAGATAGAGCTGGATAGTTTCTTTCGGTGAAAATTTATGACCTACAACAAATGACTAATTAGCAACTAAAAAAAATTCCAATGATCAAAGAAACAAATTATTTAAATACTTTATTAATAACTATGGCCCAAGATACCCTACCACTAAAAAAACAATTTCTGAAATCAGGACATGAGAAAGATGCACTAGGTTGGAAATTTAAAACGAGGTCAATATTATTATCATTATTTTATTTAAATTTGTATTTTGAATCATTTAATAAAATTCAATTTAAAAAATATTAAATAAGTTCAATACACTTCACGAGGATTAGAAAATACTTTTGATAAAGCCCCGCCCTTAACAGCATTGTAGAAGACATGAATTTTATGTTTCTAAGAAAAGTAATTAATTTTTTTCATACTTATATATTATCTAGCTTATATTATTTATACTTTATTAAATGTATTCCATTGTATTATATCATAAATTTGGAATAATAAGCAAAATCTAAATTTACGTCACTTAATTTATATAAACAAAGTTAAAAAGTGCAATGATTCTAAAAAACAATCATATATGAAAAATGAATATTCATGTATGATATATGTGTATGTGTATCAATTCCTTAATTGATAAACAGAATGAGTTGTAAACAATAAAAAAAGCAAGAATCTTATAAGTATTTAAAGAAGAGAATCGAAAGGAAAAATAGTAATTGGAAAGAATTAACATCTACAAAAGAAATACCTTATTTCAATAGTATGAAGTTCAATAATAAACTTATAAGTACTTTCGACTTGTAAGATTATAACAAACTAGAAAAATAAACGAGTTAACTGCAATCAAATGGGGACTCCTCAGAGAAAAGTGTAACATCAGCAACTTTTGTGCCTAGCTCAACTGATACATTGCATTAAAAGAAGTGACGACACCACTTTTAACAAACTACCAGATTTTATCCTCACATCAAATAATTTAAAAATCAACAAAAAAATATCAAATCTAAATATTATGTGATTCAAGTTTTGACTATTTGTTTTTATAATTTAAAAATTAAAATATACCCACCCTTAATAAAGGTTTATCAGTAAAGTCCCCATCCTTCTATTAAAAAGAGAGAAAAAAAAAAACTTTTGAGGTCATCATAAATAATTATCCGATATAAAGTCAAAATTAAAGTCACTATTAAAATTTTAAGAAAAATATTTTACAAAATGACAAAGTAAATTAGTAATTATTTTCAAAGTAAAATAGAAACACTGATTTCTCAAGTAAAGAAATAATAATAATACCTTAACACCATTTCATAGGTATAATTTAACAGATACAGAGAATAGATATAAATACTAACCATCAGATATTACCCTTTGGATAATATTGACCATGTCTCTTAATTGCTTAGAAAAGAAACTAGTGTCTTCTGAATTAGGGATGTCCAGAACTATTGATCATATTAAGGAATATACTATTTAATTCATCAATGACACACACTATAATTTATACAATAGTTCATGCTAACATATACAGTTATGAACAGGGAAACTTATAATGATAGAATAGTAAGTACATTTCCAAATTTTTCTCAAAAGAATTTTAAGTGCATTCACAACAATAGATCACTACAACATTTAAAATATTTAATGATAGGACTACTTTCCACGACTTATCATCTTTTTATTGTCATCTGAGGAAAAATCTATGGCAAATAGTTAATTATTTATCAATAAAAATGATCATATATGCCTTTCATTAAGTTAAAAGCTTAGGCAACTTATTTTAGGTACAATTATCAGTAATCAACTTTTTCATTGATACTATGGTGATTAACCACTGAAATAATTTTTTTATTTAAAATGAACAGGGCTCCATTATCGGTTAGGATCTTACTTAAAACATACTTCCTCATATCAGCCTTAATGCCTTCGCTTAAGGCCATAAGACTGACGTTTCCAGAAATGTCTACCACATGCATGGCAGATAATGTTGAGCTTTCCAAATTATTCCATCTCCAAAAAAATCTATTACTTTGTTAGAAACCAAGTAGAGTTAATTCTAATGTTTATGCCTTTAGCTTTAACGAAGGCAATAAGGCTGACATTCCCAGAAATGTCTAACACAAGCATGGCAGATAATGTTGAGCTTTCCAAATTACTCCATCTCCAAAAACATCTATTACTTGGTTGGAAACCAAGTAGAGTTAATTCTAATGTTTATCCCTACACCTTAGTACAAGCCCCAGGCAAGTACTTTGTCTCAGTATACCACTGCTTATTCCCCTTTCATTACTCTTTTCTAATCACCTAATGTATAATCTCAAACTACAATGGTTTTGTAAAAATTATAACATTGTGATCTATAGATCACTTTCCATCAACCAATTTGGAATCCTTAAATCTTAGACCACCATGCAGAGATAAACACATTAAAAAAACTTAAATTAAAGGAAGATGGTTGACCGTAGATATTAATGTAATGAAAATGTTGGGGGTGCGGTCAAATAAAATAACACAAAAAACTTTTAGTTTACAGATGACTTATCTTAGTATAATCAGTAAAAATCTGGTGTGATACGCGCAAAACACAGCTTTCACTTACCGACCTACATAGATTATAAATGGGCATGTTTTTATAAAAATGTAAATGCTATTCAGCAACTTCACACATTTTTCCACATTTGTTTAATTTTTTTTTTTTGTTCCCATAAGTTATAGACTATTATAATTTATATTGAAAGTTCTCAGTACCTTTTGATTCATTATTGTTAATTTCTTTTTTTAAGTGCCCTAATTTCATCAATAATCGAGTTTTTTTACTGCTTGGTTGGTTTTTAAAGCGAATTCTGTAGAAGGGGAATCAATGTAAGCTATTTTTTAGAAAATTACAAAAAACCTAAACATGTGATGAAATTTATGAATTAAAGTTAAAGTATATCAATTTGACAGCTTGTAAAAAAAACATAAAATGCAATATAATGTTCTAATTTAGGAAAGATAAAATGCTGCCTATATACCAAATTGAGATATTTGAAAAAAAAAAAAAAAACAGATTCGTTAGTTTAACAAACACCTGAAAAGTAATGTACAATTTTTAAAATTTTATTTAATAACTCAGTAATGTTTGTTTCTTTTGGCTTTCGGATGACCTTCATTACTGATTTTTATCTTAGCTGTTGTTAGGAAAGATAGTTGAAATGGCATATTGTTCACCATTTACAACCAAAAACATCAGGTGAAACAGGACACTTCATCTTCATTCCAAACTATGATTCTGCTTTAGTTTTTTAAATAGGGGATTTTTGGGAAACAACAAGTGTAAAGACACAAACACACCTTGTTGTTTTCCAAAAATATAATTGAAATTATCTTAGCACAAAGGTGTTAAGATAATTTAAATAAGACTGCTAAGACTAAGACTACTATATAATATAAATGTTAGCTAAATAATGTGAAAACTATACTGATATGTAGAAACAAGAATTTATATGTGATTCATATAAATTTTTATAGGAATAGTAGCATATGCATACCATTATGTAAATTATATATATACACTAAACATCCTATTGCTAATTCATGTAATAAGTTGGTGGTCAAAGATCTGATGACCTCAAAACTGATAATGAATGATACCATGAGGATAATCAGTGTTAGTACAATAATATAATCATCAAAATAGATAACCAAAAGAGAATCTTTCAAGCAAAATGATCAATAATCAAAATAAAACAAGTTATCATTTTTAACTCAAATTCTCATTTATTAACCGATATATCAAGATACATAAAATAAATTAGATTTAAGTAATAAACGATCAATCTAAGAAAAAAAATAAGCAGGAATGGAAACAAAATTTAAATGATATTTGAAGAATAAAGCTGTAGCAAAGTGTCTAATTGCCTTTGAGATGTGATTTTAATTAATTAAAATTACATATATGAACATAATATCATTTTAATTCTTATAAACTGTGACAATACAAAATAATAATAAGTAAATAATAGGAATAAGTAAGCACTTTTATCTCATTAAATTGTAATTATGTCCAATTCTAGAATAAATAATAACTGGAATTGTGTCTGATCGAGATAAAATAAGGTATGTTTATGTAGTCTGTGAAAGAAAAAAAACATTCATATTAAGGTTAGTAAAAACCTATATAGCAGTTTCAAAAACAATAATTAAGGTGATTGGTTAGGTTCTGGCAACATATATAGCAAGTCAATAAGTGCAACAAGAAAGGAGACTTTCAGGGTTTTCATTAAAAGTTTCGGCCTAACACGTCTTATATAAACTACTTATTTTATAGTCCTATTCGTTAAGTTACATATAGATATACACCAAAATATCATCTGGTAGTAAATCTGAACAACTGTGTACCACAACAAAACAATATTGAATTAGGGCAATAGTAGGGAAGTCTAACTCAAAAACAAATATTATATTGTGGAGAGAGTGATTCAAGTATTTCGATTGGATAGACTGATTTATTTCCTTAACAGCCAAGGTCTTATTTTAGGATTCAGATAGGATTGAGATTTATTTGTACAACTAACTGAACAATAGTAATATTAATTTAACAACACAGTTTGAAGGTTTGAAATAAAATCTCAGCTAAAAATATGGCTCTTATTGTATGCAAGAGGGTCATTTAAGGATAATGATCCAGGTTATCAATTAGAATAATTGCAGCTCAAAAAGGGCTTTGATACAATTTTGGTTCTTTCTCCTATTAATCATCGAACTGAAACGATAATTTAAAAACTAGATGAAAATAAAACAACTGGCTTAATAATTATGACAAAACTATAAATTCTACTTCATCAATTAAGAGGTATTACGATAACCTATTAGAATATAAACCACAGAATATACACTTTTTTTCCAGGCTTTACTTAAAGCAAATATTATATTTTATTTCTCATGCGTCTAATAATCATGCTAAGGTTTCATGAGTATTTTAAGCGTTTAATGCAGAATATTTATAAAAAATTGAATATTTCTTTGCACAAGTCCTAGGACTACTTGGAATGAATGCTGGGATGTTTCCAACAGTTTAGGATATAGAACCACCCAGAAAATAAAATTGATTTACATTAGTGTCCCACTGAGTGTAATCTCACCTTGAGAGTTACTAAAAATTTCTTTGAGCATTCAAATAGAACATAATTATATTAATATCATATAATTATGCTATCATAATTATATGATTACAGATTATAATTTTACTAAGCCAAGCAAAAAGAAACAAGGACCCCCTCTCCAACCTGAAACTGGTATGGCCGTAGAAGGCTTATGTAACCAGAAAAGAAATATGAACCTAACATAAACAATATTGCACTAGAGTTAATCAGCGCATCAAGTCTAAATATTAAGATTGAGAAATATAATAATGGTCCCAAAAATATTGACAATTTGAATGTATGTATAGAGGAGGAAAATCATATGGAAAGTTATGATACTGACGGACATCCACTCCTAATTAATTCTAAAACTTACAAGTTTTACAAAAAAAGAACTATGAATAGCCCCATATTCAACTATCAATTCCAATTAAAAAATTAAAAAACGGTCATTCATCTATTTAAATAGTCTACTTAATGTCAAGTTTTCTCGATTATACTTGACTCTAAGTCTACTTAAAAATAAATAAGTTTTTAATTTTTAAAATAATGACATTAAGCAGCTATCAATATTACATATATATAAAAATAAAAGATGATTTGTTAGAAATAGAAAAAATGTAATCCTGTAATCAACAGAAAATACCGGTGATGAAACTATTAAACAACCTAAATAATTATTAATCAACTCCTATAAATTATCACTAAAAAAAAAAAAAAAAAACTAAAACTATACTATACAAACCAATCTATTAATGACATTGGTTTTTAAATTCAATGAATCTGCTATATTTAATCCTATAAATTGTTTACCCGGAATATAAAAAAAACAGGCCTTGCTTATTAGATACAAGAATTGTACTTGAATAGAACAAAACAAACATAACATTAATCAATGCTCGGAAGGTATAAACATACAACTTTAATCAGTTAAAATATCACTACATAACTGAAATGGTACCTTAGAAACATGCGAATATCAAAAACTGAGTTTACACTAAATTGTCACTTTTAAGATAAAATTGTTTTCTAAAAAAACCCTAGAAAAAACTCAGGGATTATTCTCCTAACACACAGCTTATCTATGAAGAACTGGCTTTATCTCTCAGGACCTTACAGTTCACATTTTTATCTACAACCAATGATCTTTCAGTGATTATTTCCCAATGATTGGAACCTTAAAACATAATACAAAACTACTTTCCGGAATATAAGATGCAGTTGGTTGTTTCCAAGTCCTAATAATAAAAATTTGATAGAAATTTAAGATGATGAAATCACTAAGGCCAGAGATTATGAAAAGATTAAAAAATTAAAAAACAAGTGCCCTTGAATCTGATATTTATATTAAAATACTATCTATCACTTACTAATATTATGACTCCTTTAAGCGCCTCAATAGATATGATAACTAATTTCTGAAGTACAAAAAATACTAACACTATTCCATATTTAATTTAAAAAAAAACTAAAATAATATACACTATTTAGCAATAAATCACATTGATTATGTTCCTTGATTAAAAAAATTAGAGATTTTTCCTGATCTCTCCTATAGTTATTAGCTAAAGGGTACGCATTGAGTTTTTTAATATAATTTAAAATATAATAAACTGACATATACAGCATTTCCTGTCATCTTAACTTAACACAAACTCAGAAGTAACCACTTTCAATCAATTGTAACCTTCTCCATCAACTGTAACCCAACAGGCATGAATTTATTTGTAAATATTACCTTTTTAAAATATAAAACAATACTTATTTAAGTTTAAAAATAATGACTTTTTAAATAGTATCGCCATTTTTTTAATATGTTTTCGTGTATCACATAATAATATTAAGATAAAAGCTTTTCGAAAAAAATTAAACATTCATTTTTAAATGTTTGTTATTATATAAATTACCTTCTTATGGGAAAGGGGGAGTTATGCCATCGATTTTTAATCATTATTTATGTTTTCAAATTAGCATTTGAACTTTAGTTGTTAATTTAATTTTTCTAATTAAATCAGTTTTCGCTAAATTACTTTCAAACACCCATGCCATTTATTATGTTCTCATGAAGGCTGATTCATTTCACATTATTGCCGCTATTGAATATATAGGGATTAGGGTTGGGAAGCTATCGATAGTTTCGATACTATCGAGTAAAACAATCGATAGTGGACAAAAAATTGATATCGTATATAAAAGGAACAGAGGAAAATCCCGGGATAGACTTGGTAATAACGCATTAATTCACTGTTTACTGTAAAATGAATTCATTAGCAATTTTTTTCACTCGCATTCAAAACTTCAAAAAGAAATTCTGTTAACGTCATTGTAATATACATATCAAATATTTTAAAGGCCTATTTGAAAGAAAGATTAAAATATATTTTTTAGGTATAGTAGAGGTGCATAAATTCTGAAAAAAATAGTGCAGAGAACTTATTAAGACTATTTAATGCGCAGTGCAAAAAAGAGGAGAGATTGGTTGATAAAGACCGATCCGGCAGCCCTAAAATATTTTCTCAAAGAGAAAAGCGCAATATTGTTTTAAAAAATCAAAGAAAATCCTCAAGCAAAACGTCTAAAATAGTAACACAAGAAATAAATAAACAATAGGTAAAATAGGACCTGATACAACTCGGAGAATATTTAAACACCATGGATTAGTGATTAGAAGAACATGTTTAAAGTATTATAACGATGTAAAATTTGCTGACGAGAGAAAATTTAATGTCTGTGGATCGAATTATAGTTCAATTTTGTGGAGGAACCTGGAAAGTAATTCAAAATGAAAAAAAATGTACTGGTACAGTGAATGATGGAGGCGGTAGTGTTCTTGCACTGTGACGTAAACAAGATAATGTGAGGGAATGTGAGGAAATATGAATTGATGGATTGATGAAAAAGTTTAAATATAATTAATTATATTTCACTATATAAGCTTTTCTCACACCAGAAAAGCTGCAATATAATTGACCAAAAGTACTTGAAGTAACCACACCAGAGACCAGATTTGAATACCATCAAACACTCTGGTGCTTATATCCATCAACAGCTCAGAAATCAAAATATTAAGCCAGTAAAAAATCTGAATTCAAATTTACAATTGAATTTTCTATAGCGCATTTTTGATTTACCGTCATCGTTCTTATCTTCGATAAAGAGATCGTTTATTGGGTTTCCAAGGACACTGAGTCCAAATTTACGATATGATTTTCGATCACGCATGCGTATTTTTATTTACTGTCACTGTCGAAGTTTTCTTCGATTTAGACGCATTTAGATTGGTTTTACTGTAGATGTTTCATTTAAGAAAGGAATCGTTAATTAGGTTATTAAAGATGCTGAATCCAAATTAATCATAGATTTTTCGACCTCTCAGTTGATTTGCTGCTAGTGCTGAAATTAACTTTGAAATTGATACGGATTTCATTTAATTTTATTTTTTTAGTTGGATCTTTCAACGTGAATGCGTATGTAATTCATAATACTAAAAGAACTTTTCCAATGAATGGACCTTCGTTTATCATAATATTTAATATTATGGTTGTTGTGTGTGTTTTTTTGACGTGGGTGGGATTAATTATCCAGTACTCCTTTCGATTTCCTATCTTTATTCAACCATTTTGCCAAGTTTCGGACGTTCTTTGGCCATTCTCAAGCGTTCCCAAAACATGTGAATCCCTGTAAAAACTTTTTACACAATACTGCACGTGTTTTGAGAACGCTTGAGAGTGGAAAAGGAAAGTCGCATAATGATTGAATAAATATATATTTTTTTAAAAGGATTGTAGGCAGTTTAGTGTGCCAACACAACTATAGTAAGAACAATTATAGTATATATATTAAGTATCATCCGAAATAATACAAAAAGGAAAAGAAGATAATAATATTTTATTTAGCATATTCATGATCGTTCATTTGATAGGTATAAAAAGTTTAAGCGATACAATAAAACAAAGCTATAAAATACACAATTTTTTATCTATCTAAGATAGAAAAGCGATTCTGAAAATAAAACTAAAGAAGCGATAGATAATTTAGATATTACAAAATTATTTTGTATAAAGATTTATTTTATAGATGTTTTAAGATGACCTTTGTTTTGTTAGTTAAAAAAAAAAACTATAATAAAAAATATAACACTTAAAAATTAGTCTCGTAGCAAAGTTTTTAAGCATAGCACTCAGTAAATGTAAGCTTGAAAGGGATAAAAGAAAACGGGGTGAAAATGAGAGTTGATATTGATTATGTTTTTTGAAAACAATCTTTTTAACATCGACGTTTGGGCGCTAACAGGTTAATGTTTCAGAAATGGATCTAAAAATAATCGATGTTTAAATAAGTTTGGTCCCCAACAGGGCAATGTTCCAAAAATGGATGTAAAACATCGCTGTCGAAAAAAATCGATGTTTAAAACGTTTTGACACTAAGAAATCAAAAAAATTTATAAAGTAAGTGTAAGTGTATTTTTTTTTTTTCATTTTTAAAGAATAATGCAATATGTAGTTGCTCTGTTCTAAACATAACACGCTTGGTTGTTTAGATCGCAGTCCTTCTTATTACAAAAATGGTGCTGTCAGCCACTTGATTATGACCCCCTCCCCTAATTTCGTGCTTAATCCGCCCCTGTGCTATGTGAACCAAGAACTTTTTGCTGATCAAATAAGGCAAATTAAATAAATAACTCAAATTATTTACAATCAATTTTATTGAATTATTGTAATTTATTAATTTACAAATTACCTTATTTGACCGCAACCCGACAATCCTCTGCTTGCTTACAAGTTAACACTAGATTGCCTAAGCAAGTCATTTTGACTGCTTTTGAATTTCAATTAAGAAAATAATGATTTAAATAATGACACAGCTTCTTATAATTTTGTGACTTTTTCTACAACATATAAATGGGTTAATTAATCGTTGTTGTTGCTACCAAACGAAAAATTTGTCAAATACGACTTTGCCACAATAACAAAACAAATAATATTTGTCAAAAATGTAAAAAGTATGTTTGCGGAAGATGTACATCCAAAAAGATTTGCACTTTCATTTGCTTAAAATGTCCAGATAGTGTATAAATTATTTTTTTTTCGAACTGAAATACATTTTTTTTTATTGTTAATACTTATTAATAACTTGTTATATGACTGTAATTGATATAAAATATATTAAAAATTACTGTTAAACAAATTTCTTTGCGCATTAGTTATTTTTTCACAATGCAGTCATATTGACTGCTTTCAGGCAATATAGGTATATACTAAGCTCCCGTCTTTCTAGTGTTAAACAAGAGTGCAGCTAATGGGTCACGAGCAATAGGAAATCGAATAATAAAATATCTACCTTCATAATTACGTATTAACACGAAAAAGGGAAATATTTAGGGACGCTGGAGCTCCAACACTAATAAAGTATTTACACTCCCTTTCATTAAGTATTGATTACACCAACTGAAGTATTGATATTAAGCTATACGATACTTGATGAAATCATCTTGAAACGTTCTTTCTAAAATAATGAATAAAAATGAACGAATTAAAAAAAAATCAATAATTCGATTCACAGGTGTACGAAAACCATTTGGAGTAAAGTGCGAATTTATTTTTCGGAAACGATACTTTTTTTTTTTAATGTAATGAAGTTGAGAATCTCTTTCTATTACAAAAATCGGTACCACTACTGAAGTGCGGCTGATGGGGCAACCCTGCTTCGGGGCGTGGCTATCACTCCCTTTCGGAGGGGAAATTCTCGTCAGCTGATGCCCCCACCACCTTATCACTATTTCCCCTCCTTTTTAAAAACAGCGCGTCTTGCTTGAGTGTTCACGTCATTTTTACGTCACAAGCAATCTTACCAATTCTCCAATTGACACATCGATTTTTCACTTGCTACTTTTAAGTCGATATACTTCTCCGACTTTTGAAGTTACGGCCTTTTAGGAGTCCATATTGTTCTCCGACTTTTGAAATCATTGCCCTCAGCTTTCATACCATTTTAAGAATTATCAGTAATTCCGAAATCGATAGAAAGTTTTTAATAAAATTAAGACTTATTTACTTCATATACTACCCGATTTTCTGTATTTCGAAATCAAAGAGTTACATTTCAACTTTCATAAATACAAGCTTCATTACATTATTGATGGAACACGCATTTAACAAATCAATGAATTCTTATTCAAAATAAAATATTAGCCTGTAATTTTATTCTTTCCAACTTTTATTATTATAAATTTAAACTATCATCATTTAATTATACTATACATTAATAAAATAGATTATTAAGCTAAGTCCCCTTTTCTTCCCTATCTTCATCAGTGATTTGGAACACTTCTTGCATTGAATGGTATCACCAATATAACTACTTTATGTTATTGGCAAACATAAATATTTTTTATTGCTCATGTCTGGATGACCTTGCAATTATAGTTCATTCAATAACTGATGCACAACAAAATCAATACCCTTGCGCAATATTGACAAAATAATAAACTGGTTATTAATACATAAAAGACTAAACCCATGAGAATTCTGAAAGGTAGGCCTACAATATGCAAGTTGCATAAATAAAGAGGTATAGTGCAAGATGCAAAAATAAAGAGGTATAGTGATAAACCATATAAAAAAAAAATAAAAGTTAATTTGAGCTGTTTTACTTATAATAAGAAATATACCTCTGTAAATGAGCTTAAGATCGGTAAAATGATATTATGATGCTTAATTCTCAGCAGGAAAGTTAAAAATATATAAATTATATAATAAATCGAAAGTATGTATAAAGATATTTAATTTCAAACTTAAGGTATTAGTATCGAAAATAGCACGGTCGATCTTTATTGTCGATATAGAGAGGTGACGATTACATGACGTCACAGTCGACTACTGAAGGGAAATGGCGGGAAAAATAACTGGGACAGGACAGCGAGCTGGAGCCTTATCTGCGAAGGGGGGAAAGTGGTGGGGACGGCAGTTCGGCAAGGCCCCGAGCGAACGTTGCGCCTTAGGCCACGCCCCGAAGCAGGGTTGCCCTATCAGCCGCACTTCAGTAGTGGTACCCAAAAATCTATGTAATTCATAGGCGGATCCTGCCGATCGTAAAGAGGGGGGCTGCAGTCCTAAAGGGGGGGGGGGGGCTGCAGCCCGCCAGCACTTCATTTGGATCTGCTAATCAGCTTTTTTACCTTTATGTTCCTTTCCAATAACTAAAATTCTAATTGTTCTGCACATTATTTGTTCTTTAACTTGCTTCCTTACATTAAGGAAAGTAAAATTCCATCTTTAAATGACGAAAATTTTTCCAAAGGGAGGGGCTGCAGCCCCCACAGCCCCCCCCCCCTAGATCCGCCAATGATGTAATTCCGATAAAGTTGAAAACAAATAAAATAATGGCACGTACTAATTTGTTTTATAAACAAAAAATTACTTTCTTATCTGAATTTAAAAAAAAATAATTTGGCAATGATAGTATAACTAAAATATTCGTAATATGTGTGGGCCTTAATTTAATCTTTATTTAAAATCTTTACAAACAGAGTAAAGACCTCAAACCATAGATCGTTTCTAGTTTGATTTTTAGAATAAATAATAGTCAAGATTTAAACTGATTTAAGGTTAATATTTGTGAATGAAATTTTATTGATGTATAGAAAGCATTTATTATAAATATTCCTTGTGCCTGATAGAAATCGTCAAAGATACCATATTCTGGCCTAAGCACAGAATATCTGAATCATCAAATGGTCCCAAATTAACATAATACCACACAAACCAACTCAGAAATATTATTCATTCTGTTTGGATACCTTGTACTGAGGGGGTTATTTCCAGATAAGATAAGTTATTTATACTTTCTTTCAAAGAGATGGGAGATTATCCTGCAAAGTATTAGGTGATGGTACTGAATAAACCAGTAATCTCTTAATACATTGGTGTTTGATAAAACTTTTTTTTTTCGAACATGTTATGTAAAGGTGATTATGCTAAACATTAAGCCCTTAATTTCAGTAATTAGAACTGAACTATTGTTCCTTTTTATCAATTATACTATGGTTGATACATGACCTTATACTGATATGATATATAAGTAGGTTTGCAATATACATAAAGGGTGCAAAGTTGTCCCTAATTCCTTATTGATACACTCCTGATCAAAATTAAAGCACTATCATAAAATTTAGACTTAAATCTTAATTTAAGAAAATTACTTGCACTTCTTAATGTTTATGATACAGATATGTCCAATATTGTTTATAATCAGTAATTATTGCCTGTAATTACATTTTAAATTGAATTCGAAACCAATGGTGTTTCTCTATTGTTTGATTTCTTAGCTTTGTCAATTTGCTGGCAGTTGCTTTAATGTAAACACCCGTTAATGTTTTTACAAAAGTTTTAAATGTTTATCAGTGAAAATTTTTATTTATGGCCCACACAAGACATTTTATGGAGTACCAAGCTTTGACTTTTTTCAAGAAGGAAACAATCAAACAAGTCCAGAGACTAGAAATTCACCACAAAACTATTGGGATAACCCTCCAGTGGTTCCCACAGACCGGCACCACCTCATGGAGGCACAGAAATTGCTTCCAAACCTACAAACGAGAGTAATGATCGATTCTTGCGCCTACAAAATCTCAGGAGAAGACAGGTTACAAGCTTTGAATGCAGTAACCTCATTCTAATTGTAACATTTGTAACTATTTCGGCTCCCACTGTGAGGAGAAGATTGAGACAGTATGGTTTGAGAAGTAAACAAGTTCATTATTGACCTCTTCAAACCAGAGAACACTGGAAAGTGACAAATCTAACAACATATATATGTTAATATTTAAGATAATAATTATTGGAATAAATGAAGATGCTGACAAAAAGGTTTTGTCTTCATAATTCACTAAAATTTGAAATAAAAAAAAATTCAGCTTTTGAAATTAACTTGGGCTACATAACAGATCTAAATTATAATGCATATATGACCATCATATAGAATAATATTAAACAATATTTTGTCCAATAGTCATGGTCTAACCAAAGCAGAAATAATTTTAATTATTCCAAATAACAAGGATTAGAATTTTAATTATCATGGTGACAGTGGCAAAGCAATTACTCTATTGTATTGGCAATTACTCTATTGGCTGGTGGCTACCACTAGGGTTTCCCTCGCTTTACCACTGAAAACTATTGCATAGTTCATTAATGATTAAAACGTTCTGTTTTTGAAAAGTTGTCTTTTATCCAGTCTATCCCCCTAATGGGACACAATACATGTGAATCTTATACATTTAATAGAACTTGGCTTTTCATTTTCAAAAGTATTTATGAATTAAAGGGTTAACCTGACCATCACAGTATCTTTTTCCCTCAGTATTTCACCATCAAACACATTTGTCAAGGGGTGTATTTACACATTAACCATAAGCAAAACATTCCATAACTATTATTCTTTCAGTTTAACATAGTTGGAACTTCTATTCACACGGAATATGGTCATAAGCAATTTAAAATGATATGTATGCAATGCAACTTATGTACGTGCCCGATTTTGCCATCCTGTAGGGCATCTGCCAATTGTTAGGAATCAAAAAAAAATACAAAGCATATCAGATAAGTTAACTTTAGACTATTAATAAAGAAAATGAATTTAATATAAAAAAATACAAAGCATATCAGTTAAGTAAACTTTAGCCTATTAATAAAAAAAATGAATTAAATATAGAAAATAAATTTAAATTAATTGAAAAAATAAAGAATATAATTAGGTACATATTGTTTACATAGTTAAAATATTTAATAAATAAGCTAGGTTTCATGATTTGGTCAGCTCATATTATCAAATTTAGATATGTGAAAAACTTCTCACCTTATCAAGTGCTTTGCACAATATCTTACAGCTTTAAGAATTTATTTGAAAATGATACACCATTAGGTTTAATTATTCATAATAATCATACTTGTTAAGAAGATGGTGAGATATTAAAGAGTAAATATTAAGATTTACAGTCCTATATATATAAATCTATATTTACTACTCAAATGGAGAGTTGCATACAAAAGATCTTTTTGGCTAATAAGAACATATAAACTTATTACAGTCAAACCTGTCAATAACGGACAGCTATGGGGTAGTTAATTTTGTCCATTATACAGAGGTGTTCGTTAAGAAGGGATAAAATACATAAATCCGTACATATCAAAGTAGTACAAAAATATAAAATTATCTTGCTAAATTCAAACATTTTATTATATTTGTTTTCACATAGTATTTAACAAAAATCCAGCCAATTTTTTTTTGACGATACAACAAGAAAAAAAATCATTAAATAAATATATCTGTACAATATCAAAATTCAATTAGCCTATTTTGGTTTATGTTTTTAATTTTTAATTTTTTTTTTTTTCTTATGGTGTATTAGAGTTTATTCACCAAGCCAAAGCTTTATTTATCTTTTTTTTTTATAAAACCCAGAATGACAGACTGGTTAAAACACTAAAACACTGTTCAGTCAATGATTTATCCTGGTCCACTTCAAATAAACCATCACATCTGATCACTTGATGTGCTTAAGTGAAATAAACGTAATATTTCTTTTTTGCTTGTAATTATGTCAGATACTTGTGTCTTGCAGACTTCAAATTTAGCTACAAATTCCGAACTAATCCCACTTTTTTACTATCTCTCATCACTTTCATCTTTTCTTTTAAAGAAATCAATTTTCATGTTTTAGAAAAAGGTGTCAATGAAAAGGATTAGATTGAACAGAAATTGACTAAATGCAATTGCTGAAGGTGAAAAAGACCCTAGCTTAGAGAGAGAGATTTTCTAACAAATTTTAATTTGGGTTAGATTTTCTTAAATAAATTAAATTCATGTCCTTGTGAGGGTCCATTACAGAGGGGTTTTAACATATTAAATTTGTACCTCATTGGCCAGGATTACCATGGCCACAGGGGTGTTCGCATTAGAGAGGTGTCCGTGAAGAGAAGTTTAACTGTGCATATATTTTTTGATGGACTATGAATGACATTATCCTTTTTATAATATTAAATTATATTATTTATAGTAATTTATATTCAATCTATTAATAAATATAATAATTCTATTAACGAGTGACATACGAAATTCTGATAAAAATATTAGCTAATAACACCAAAATCTTAATAAGTATAAATCTTATGCAAATAAGATATTCCGGAACTTTTAGATATAATTTTCATTCAAAAATTTATTCAATGTTTATAGATAAATTCATAAATATGTATAAAATTGTAAGTTAAAAAAAAAAAAATAAAGCTTTGGAAAATTCCAAGAACCAAAACTGTCAAATACACAATGAAATATAGAATTGTTAGAATAATGGTAAATCAATAAAACCAATCACAATATTTCATGTCCGAGTTTTATTCCTAAACCAATGAAATTTTGTATTTTTCAATGTGCAAATCGCTTGGTGTATACAAAGTAGCCTGCATGGATATGTAGCATTCTTTCCATTTGCAATGTGCAAAAACAAGAATCCATTAACACATTCGGCGCGGATCTACTGGGTGCCTGTCTACTTACCGTAGGGCCCAGTAGATCTACTCGCCATGCAACTTAGTTTAAGGCTTCACTAGAAACGCTCGTGAAGGGGGATTTTTGAAAATTCTTCGGCAAAGTCACGTAACTGATGCGAAATATGCCGGATTTGCCGAAGAATTGTCAAAAATCACCCTTCACGAGTGTTTCTAGTGAAGTCAGTAGATCTACTGGGCCCGCATAGTGAGTAGACAGGCACCGAGTAGATCTACTGGGTCCGCGCCAAATGTGTTAATGTATCTTACCCCTGATGATGCCAGAAGGGGGAAATTTGTGATTTATTTATAAATAAATAATTTTTCAATTTTTGAGACCATTGAAATCTGTAATAGTCAACCTGAAATAGTATTTTTACTTTCACTTACCTATATATGAAATACATAGTAAGTGGAAGTATTGCGAACGTGAAAAATTTCGACTTCCGGTTTTCAACGGAAATACATGTTTTGGGGTCCCCTGAGTCCAAATAACCAAGTCCCGCGAAATGGTCTGTGTGTATGTGAACAGACTAGCTCAGTAACTATGAACCATGCGAACATGAAATTGGGTATTTAGTGTATGTATATGCCCACGACATGAGAGCAAAAAATTCATCAAAATTGCTCAAAGGGAGGGGGTACTTTATTTAATAACTTTTGAAGTTTTTTTCGATTTTCTCAAAAACGACTCTTAACGATTTTGATTAAACTGAGTATTCGATGTATTAATATGACCGAGATATGACTGTAAAAATTTCAAAAAATTGATCAACTGGAGGGGGGACTTTACTTAATAAATTTTTTATCATTTTCACGTGTTTTTTTTATTTACTCAAAAACGGTTTTAACGATTTTGATCAAACTGGGTATAACGAAATCTATCCACTGAATAAACATTCATCTCATTATTAATTAGGAAAGAATAAACTTTTCATAAATAACATCTAATTGGAAGGTAAAAAAAAAAAAATTAATTTAATAGAAATGGTAATTAGCAAAAATCTGATAGAAATGGTCCCAGAGATGTCATTGAAGAAATTTAATTCAGAATATTCAGGATTTTCTTAGCAGATAATAGAAGTTAATTTCTAAAAATTATATAGAGTAATTTCAATTGTTATTTAGTTATACCTTTTATTAGGTACTTTATTATTTATTTGGAATCTTAATTTGTTTTGCTAATTAATTAATTATCGGTTGACCCATTCTTTATCTAAGAGAAATAAAATAAATGTATTTGCACCCTATTTTATTGAATTCCATTAAAATTTGTAAAATTTCCTAAAAATTGAGCAAACGGATAGGGTACTCAATTTCATAAATTTTATCACATTTTCATGGTTTTTGTAATTTTCTCAAAAATGGCTCTAAATCTGAATGTTTAATGAGAATCAAGTATTATTTAATATCAAATAGGTTTTATAATCATAAAAATTTTCTGATGGGGCTTAAAAGGCGAAGGAAAATTGTCTGTAATACAGTACCATTTATTTTGTTTATATGGAGAAATTTACTGTGGCTCATTATGCCTAGTGATGAAAAATGGCTGAATATGAAATATGAAAAAATTCTATAAACATATACAGGAGAAAAAAAGAAAAATACATTGATGCTCAGTCAAATGTATACCTACCATATATCGTTGGAAAGCTGAGATCTTCACAAAGAATAATATTTAGTTTATAAAGTCAAAACATGTAATGTCTACTTTTATATGAAGTACCCATATTCTTATAGCACTCAAAACACGTTGACAACTCTTCCGCATGGGCAGTAGGCCTTTACTAACAGCCCATTGTTTACAATTAAGCCACACTGTACATGCGAAAGAGTAGTCAATGTGTTTTAAATGATTGTTGGAACATATTTAACAGAAATCATTTGTTTCCATGATAACTAAATGAAGTTTTCATAACGACTAAATAGAGATTTATATAATCAGACGCCATTGAATATTATGTTTCCATTGACATAATGTCACAGATCAAAGTTAAAACTATTTTATTCTTCTTTAGAGTGTGAATGTGCAGAATAACATGAAACATTGATGCTCAGTTAAAAAAGTTTTTTTTCTTTTTGTGGTGAAAAACATATGGTACAAGATAATCTTTAATAATTATATTGTACTTTAGAAACTTTAGTTCCATAATAGAGTTCTCAATGAAGTATAAGATGGTTTTACTGGAACTGTTCTGGAACTGATCTTTGCCCGATACTGGAAAGGCATTAGAGAAAAACTTAACTTCAATTTTATTATGAAGTTATGCAACAATTATAATAATCTATATCTTATGGAGAATAAAAAAACAAAAATAAGTAAATTAATGTTTAAAAAGCTATTTTCCGTGAATTTGCCAAATGGCAATAACACAGTTATCAAACATGTCGATTTCTACTCTAAGTAAGTTGGTAATGTGTTGCAAGCACTGCACCAGATTTTTTATTAAAGTAATCCATTAATTCATTTTATTATTTCCCATTTAAAACATCTTAATTGAGATGTTGCAATGGATGCAATGAGAGTATATATGATAAAGTAAGGTATAATAAAATACTACCAAAAGGATCAACCTAAAATAAATGTTGAATAAAACAGTTATCCAAACAAAGAATACAAATTTTTATAGGTTAATGGTGTTGATAAATATGGAATACCTTGTAGAGGAAAAGATTGGAGGAGTAGTCAGAAAGATTAAACTCTAATGTGTAGATATTACACACTATAATTGAGATGTTTTCACCTAATTTTTTAGGTCTTTATCAAGGCTGGTTAGAGGATTCAGACCAATCAGCCCAGAAGAAGACCTGAAACTTGAGTTGAAATGTTGCATCATAGTTATAGTATTAATTCAATTATTTCTCTTTCATGATAACATGAAATTTATTATTATAATTTTTAAATATTTTTTATAAGAAGAGAAAAGATTGGCCTTGGCGGGGATTTAAACCCATATTTTCTTATCACTTGATAATATATAGCTCTTACCACTTGAGCTACCAGTAACATCCCGGTCAATTCAATCCTTTCTCTTCACTGACCTCTTTCCCACCGATCTCGCAATTTTTGCAAATTGTACAGGTATTATTAATTGTTGTACAAGTAGTACTCGTATCCGTCAGCTACGGATACCCGAGTATCCTTGAGTACATTCGGTATTTAGTTACATTTTTATGGATACAATATCGGATACTTCTACTTATGGAGCTGGGAATGTTTACAATTCTATTATTGTAATAATCTATTAAAATTGTTCAAATTAAGGCAATCCTTAATAGTGATAAGGAAATCCAGGTACAAATCCCAGCCAAAACCAATCTTTTCTCTTTTATAAAAAAATATTTAAAAACATAATTATAGTATGTAATTTTCACTTAATTAGAGTTTATTCTTTCTGACTGACCCCCCCCCCCCACAGAGTCGGGCAATATCCGAGCAAAAAAGGACTGGTGGATACAAGTTACAGATACTTTTTTACTTGGATACTGTACTCGAATCCCTCCAATATTTTCTTGCGAATACAAGTAGTACTCGTATCTGTCAGCTACGGATACCCGAGTATCCTTGAGTACTTTCGGTATTTAGTTACATTTTTATGGATACAATATCGGATACTTCTACTTATGGAGCTGGGAATGTTTACAATTCTATTATTGTAATAATCTATTAAAATTGTTCAAATTAAGGCAATCCTTAATAGTGATAAGGAAATCCGGGTACAAATCCCAGCCAAGACCAATCTTTTCTCTTTTATAAAAAAATATTTAAAAACATAATTATAGTATGTAATTTTCACATAATTAGAGTTTATTCTTTCTGACTGACCCCCCCCCCCACAGAGTCGGGCAATATCCAAGCAAAAAAGGACTGGTGGATACAAGTTACAGATACTTTTTTACTTGGATACTGTACTCGAATCCCTCCAATATTTTCTTGCGGATACAAGTAGTACTTGTATCCGTCAGCTACGGATACCCGAGTATCCTTGGAGTACTTGGAGAGTACTTTCGGTATTTTGTTACATTTTTATGGATACAATATCGGATACTTCTGCTTATGGAGCTGGGAATGTTAACAATTCTATTATTGTAATAATCTATTAAAATTGTAAAATTTTTATTAGTATTAAGCCGTCAATATTTTATCTTTTCGAAATAAGGGTCAATTATACAAAGCTTGAATTTCGAAAAAAGTAATAATTTTAAAAAACGATATGAATACTTTGTTTATTTTGAAAATATGCTCCCCTAAATCATAAATGCTCTTCCCAAAGAAATCTGAAAAGTTAAAAAAATGTTAAATGGAGAAATCTGCGCCACCTCGCAGCATCGAATTTTAAAATTGATACTGTTCAAAAAATTCATATACGTACAAACACTTATTTAGTATATATTTACACAAATAAACATTCTAATCGAATCAATTAGAGAAGTTACAATTTTCTTATAAGGAGGGCCCTCCCCCACAATATTGAAATTTTAAAATCATTACTATTTTTTAAAATTTAGGCTATCATAAACGTAATTATAATTCCTTATTGTAAAGAAATCCGAAAAAAATTAAATTTCCATTTGGGATTTTTAATTTTAAATAATTTACAATTTTAGAAATAATAATGGATCCTTATTTCAAAAATATAAAATGTTGACGGCTCAATAATAATAAAAAAGTTTAATAATAAAATTTTAAATATTCCTAGCCCTCTGGGGCTTACTAAACTTCTGAGTAGAAGTATCCGAAATGTAACTAAATTCCCGAAAGTACTCACGGATAGTAACCCACTTGTATCCGTAGGAAAATCTTGGACGGATACAGATACTATCTGTATCAGCTTTCATGAGTACTTTTCACAGTTGCAGTATCTGGTATCTGTATACAATTTGCTCAACTCTGATCCCCCACCATTTCTATTCTTACTTTCTATGGTCAACTAATCTACTATTATGAAATTTTTTATTTAAAAATGGCCAAACATAAAAAAAATCATAAAAAAGTGGGTCTGATTAAATTAAAAATGATTAATTAATTAAAGCATAACTTTTTCATTTAATCTAAAAAATTACATTCTATAGTAAACTTAGAACTTCTACATTACTTGTTCAATTGACATTCATAATAAGTAACTAATAACCACTCAGCTTCTCTACCTCAGAGATTGTATTATATGAAAGTTATTTCTTTTTTACAGTAAATAACTGTATGAGGGGCTTTTTCATACATTAAGTAATCAATAGACTTATCAACAATTTATTATTGTTGGTAGCAATGCAAGTGTAAACCATTACGTACTTCTTATTCCCAGTGGTGATGCCAATCAAAATATTTCCACATAGATACTAGTTTATCTCTTAAATTCAGAATTGTACTTATTTCTGTGTCTGTACATAGTTCTGAATTGTACACAAAAGATTTAAAATAATAAACTATTAAATAATTAAGGATACATGTCAGTATGTCAGCAATATTTGTGAAGACTGAGTCTGAAGCATACATTGCTGGCACTTCCTTCCTGAGATCTGCAAACTGATTGTAGTACAGGGGCAATGAAATATCTTTGTTCGCTGCCTCTGGATGTAGGCATTGCCTTAAAGGGAGTTGACCGTCTGTGACCAAAGTCAATGAATAAGGTGATACACCAAGCCCGGAGCAATATCCTTCAAACTGAAACAATATTTTTTAGTCCAAAATCATAGAAAAAATAATCAAATTATGAGTGTAATACAATGTTAACATCGGTACTGTTTTTGTTTTGCAAATAACACAAGTCATACAATTAATGAAGGTCAGAATAACAAATAAAGTGGCTAAGTTCTATTCAAGTAAAATGTAAAAACACTTTTTTAAAATATAAATTAACTTGCCCAAAGAAAGTTATTATTCAATTAAAAAAAAAAATCTTACATTTAGGGGCCTTTTTAGTGAGGTTGGCTTGGGGCAGACCATGCTACCAAAGTAGGATATTGTCTTGTCACAAATTTACATCAAGGATAAAATAATATAACCAATACTAAATTCATGTGGAATAAACTACACTACTAATAATATAGAACTTACTAAGCTAAGAGCTTTTGAAAGTGTTACTCCAGAAGTCCTAATTGCTGCTTCTGTTAATCGGGTCTCCACTTGAACTTCGTCCGAGAGGAAATTTGCGTTTATATCTGCCGATAATGGTTTAATAACATACTCTTGGATCCCTAGCACCTGAAAAAATAAATTCAAAATTTAGACTATCCAAAATAAATCAAACTATTATCTAAGACACAGTATAAATGACAGGAATAATATAATGCAAAATGTTGATTATGATATCCAAAATTCATTCTATTCACTTTAAAAATTCTAGTATCGAGCTATTCCACATCAAATCAACACAAGAATATATCATTTTGAACCTCACCATCTCAGATTTCCTTGAAATTTGGTACATGTGTCCTACTACTTGTATCGACTAGAACCAATGTGAAATATTACTAAGATATGTCCACCCGTTTTTGAATTATGGACCTGTAAAGCCCTCAAAAATAGGTCCAGAAAAAATCATAATTAAAAGTAGCTGTAGAAGATTTACAAATTAGACTAAGACTATGAGATTGGTATCATTTTACCGAGCATTCCATGCCATTTCCTTTGAAACAACATGTATGTATAAGTTTGTACAAAAGAAATTTTCTCAAAACCAAATTCAAAATTTCAATTTCAATTTTCTCAGAAAGGGCATCTAAATTTTTTTTTTAAATAACAGACAATATTATATCTAATCATACAACAAAATATAAATGAGGGATGATAATGGCTTCATTACTAAACAAATTGAAAACTATAGCTAAATTACCATAAATTAAACTTTTTATTTAAATAATTACTAAAATTATGTCAATATTTACATTTCCATAAAGAAAAACATGAAACAAATGAAAATAAGGGTTAATATAATAAGCCGAGAGTTAACTATCTACATTTGATCGTGAACCCCAAATCTTTTAACCAAACCCCAAATTTTTAGAAAACTGAAAGTTTTTTTGTTTATTATCATGGATTCAAGGACGATTATTGATTAACTAGAAGGCTAGACAAATTTGACCGATTGGAAATTTCAGATGAACGATTTATTGAAAAAAAGTAGACCGATGCCGGCAAAATAAATGTGGAAAAAATTACGGCAACATAACCTAAATGAAGATTATGAAATAGCGTCTTGCTACAATCATCCAATGACTTTTCAGATTTCAAGTAGGACCCTTTGGGGGTGGAGGGTGAACTTTTTGTGCTAGTTACTCCTTTATGACTTTTTGCATGATTAGTCTTGTTTGAACATGGATATCTTTTATTTAAAAAAAAAAAGACCAGACAATATGACAGTTTTTTTTTTTTTTTTTTTCAACAGGGCAACATGGAGAAAACATTTTCTATTATGTATTTAAGTATTGAAAATATTTTATAGTTGGGATGCGATATAAATGTCGATATCTCCAAAACATGAATATAAAAAGTATCTGTGTTTTTGTAAAAACATCTATGTTAAATATATCTCTCTTTTTGTCAAAACATCGAAACCTTTGTTTATTTCAAAACATCAGTATTAAAAACATCTTTGTTTTGGTAAAAACATAAATGTTAAAATATATCTCTGCTTGTTTCAAAATATCGATGTTAAAAAATCTATGTCTTCGTAAAAACACCGATGTTAAAAAGTCTATGTCTTTGTATAAACATCGGTGTTAAGTATATATATTTTTGTCAAAAAACATGGAAATATTTATTTGTGTCAAAACATCCTTATTAAAAACATCTTTTTTTTTGTAAACATATTAATGTTAAAATATATCTTTCCTTTTTTCAGAACATTGATGTTAAAAATCCATGTCTTTGAGAATACATCGATGTTAACTATACCTGTTTTTGTCAAAAAACATATAAATATTTATTTGTGCCAGAACATCCGCATTAAAAACATCTTTGTTTTTTTTTTTTTTTTTTTTTTTTAAATAACATTTAAATATATCTTGATCTACGTAAAATATATCAACAACAATGTTAAAATATATCTCTCATTTTTTTTAAAACATCGATGTTAAAAAACTACGTCTTTGTAAAATCTATGTAAATATTTAAGTTTTTGTCAAAAAATCGAAATCTTTGTTTGCCGGTATTAAAAACATCTTTGTTTTTGTAAAAACATTAATGTTAAAACGTATCTCTGCTTTCTTCAAAACATCGATGTTAAAACCAGGGGAGGATTAAGCTGCAAATTTGAGGGGGGTAACGACCGACCCCTCCCCGGTCTCATACTCACATGTTGCCTTTTGCTTGACAGCACTTTTGTTGTCAATTTTTTTACGAATTTGTTTCCTTTCAATATGAAGGGTTGCGATCTAAACAACGAAAAGTGTTAAATTTAGGGTTTAGTAGCTATGTAAGAGTGTTATTTTTTTTTAAACAAAAAAAATTAAAATAGCCTAAATATTTGAGGGGGGGTCTGACCCCTGTGGCACCCCCCTGGATCCGCCAGTGAATAGTAAAGTAATAATTTTAAACAAATTGAATAATTTATTTTTGGAAATTAACATATCCGCTTTTTCTAATTTTACTAGTTAATTACTTTCACTTACCTATGTATGAAATATATAGTGAGAGAAAGTATTGCGATCTTAAAAAATTTTGACTTTCGGTTTTCAACGGAAATACACGTTTTTGGGTCCCCTGAGTCCAAATAACTAAGTCCCGCGAAACGGTCTGTGTATGTTTGTGAACAGACTAGCTCATATACTATAATCCGTACGAACCTGAAATTGGGTATTTGGTATATGCCCACGATGTGACAGCAAAATTTCATCAAAATTGGTCAAATGGGGGCGGGGCACTTTATTTAATAAATTTCATCTCACGTTCACGTCTTTTTTTTTATTTTCTCAAAAACGGCTGTAACGGTTTTGATCAAACTGGGTATTTGATGTATATATAGGCCTGCGATCCAAAATTTATTCAAAATTGGTCAAACGTAGTGGAAACTATATTTAATGAATTTTTTTTTTTTAAAATGTATACTCATTTATTTATTTAATCTAGTTATGTTTTTAACATATTATGTAAAATTATGCCGTTTTTAACATATTATGTAAAATTATGCCAACTTGTCTACAATATTTCTCTTTAAGACATTCACTTCGAGTTGCTTACAATATTACTATTGATAATGGAGCCATGATTGGCAATATTATCAAGAGGTTTTAAAAACGTTATCTTTAGGAATCTTTTAAAGCAATTTCTCTATGCCATACATTTTGAAGGCATTGATTTCACTCATCTTGTAACTCTGCATGAGAGCAGACTGAAGATGTACCTTATGTGTATATAATAGGTGTGTGTGATTGTATATATATATATATATTATAGATTAGCTGCCAACGGTGTGATCAATATTGTTGGTCATCATCTCGGCCGGAAAGAAGTAAGAAAAAAAGGAAAAAGACCTGAATTGTGTCCAACACCCCAATAGTAGGATTTAAAATTTAAAGGGACTGTTTCTAAGTCAGCCTCTTTTGTCAGCCGACTGACATTGGTAGTCCCTTTAAAGTTTAAACTTTATTATTAGAGACACTCCGGTCCCCACTGCTTTTTTTTTTAGTAGCGATGATGGCGTAAATTTAACAGCACCGACTATGACCTCGGGGGGGGGGGGGGGAGGATTTAATAAATAATCTGTATTTATTTATAAATATTTCGTGAGTTACTCCAGAATTATTAATCTGATCATGCGGCCAATCATTTATTAATAAATTAAATAAAATAAACAAATTAAATGTAATTTAAAATATAAAAAAAGTAATAAAAAGATCCATTTTTCAATTTAGCTAAATGATAACCAAATTAGAAGAATATAAAAGTTAACTATTAGGAGAATGATTTTGATTTTTTTTTTTTTAAATCCTATCAATACTTTATGCTATAGGCTCTTTAAAAATAAAAAATAATTTGAAAAATGTTGGTGTGCTAGATTCTTAGTTAAAATGTAATCTTCTTTGAAAGACGCTTGGAAAATATGACGCATGAAAATATTTCATTTTCTGACACGAATTAAAATATAATTCATTTTCTGACACTTGAATTAAATTATAATTAATTTTCTGACACGAATTAAAATATAATTAATTTTCTGACACGAATTAAAATATAATTCATTTTCTGACACTTGAATTAAATTATAATTAATTTTCTGACACGAATTAAAATATAATTAGCGGTAACCATGGGTGTCCGCAGGAAGAGGGACAGGCTAGTCAAATTTTCGTTAAGGGGGGAAGGCAGGTAAAATTCTGGGGTGGGGTAGAGGTATTCTGACTAAGTAAGGCTCAATTAATTTTTCAAATAAAACTTAATGGTATTTGAAAACTAAATTTCTTGTTTATATAATACTTAATAAATATTTTAACACTTATGAGGGTTTAAATAATTTTTATTAACGAAAAATTATAACTCACAGCTCAGAAAAACAACAACAGCTCACATAATCAACAAGGTGACAAAAAGTATCAACTTATCGCGACACAGTAACAAAAAAATAACCATATGATTCGGGCTTCAGAACACGACTTGGGCCCGATGCACACGGACGACACTTTTCTGCGATGCGGACTATAAGCCAGGTCAGGGGTACCTGGAGTATAATGCTAAATCCGGTCGGTCCATTGTACTCCAGGTACCCCTGACCTGGCTTATAGTCCGCATCGCAGAAAAGTGTCGTCCGTGTGCACCGGGCCTAACTCTCCAGTCTGAGGCAAACTTAAACGACTTTCAAACATTGTTGTACTACCAGACGGACAATTTTGGTAGATTGAGGATTAAAACAAGCAACAATTAACTATAATTAAAATACCGGAACAATGAGATTTTTCGTATAGTACAAAAGCGACAAAATAAAATTTTTTTGTTAAAGAATGGACATGGATGTGGAGCAGTAGCGGGAGTTGTGACGGTGAAAGGCCTTCGAAATATCTTGACTTAAATTATCTCGAAAATAACTAAAGATTAAAAAATATTAACAAAGAATGGTGATGACAAACTTTAACTTATAATTACTTGAAAATTAAAATTAAGACATACTTTTGGGGGCAGTGAAAGAGTGGGACATCCACTAACATATCTATTTCCTGTTCTCATCAAGAGTAAAAATCGACAAATCTCAATGTAAGGAATGTATTTTCAGGATATGTACTGAAAAAATAGTCATACTTATACCAATTCTATCAATTAATCCATTCTTAATTAAGGGAAAAGTCAAAATGTGAAAAAATCGAGAGAACATATCATTCATAGTGTCCATTTATCTCAAGATAAAAATTTTGAACTAAGCATCTTTATTATTCATTTATCCCTAATGACGGAAAATAATTGTTTTCTTCAATATGGTAATTAAAACATTAAAAATATTGGTTGACCATAGCTGTCAATAGTGGAGAAAATGGTTGATCATAAAACATAATAAGGGCTATATTTTAGTGCCGAAGATTCGACGTATATGAACTTTTCTTACTTATAGGTTATTCTTTCTAGTTTTATATTTTTTTCTTGTTTTATATTTAGCCCAGATGAACTGAAACATAGATCGAAACGTTGGTAGACAATTGTACCATTTGTTTACACATTTATTAGATTCCTCCTATGACAAGCGAATTTTTTTTTCACACATATGCAATCGCAACCAGGGTTTAGTACTTTAGACTGACTACATTACTAGTGATTTTTGCACACGAAATCGTGGTTACTAAACCACTTAGAGTTGGCTTAGGATTATACCTTGGCTATATACCAATTAACTGAATAACCAAAGATAACGTATGTAATGAAATACAAACTAGACGTTTGGTCGCAGAATTGGTGGGTTGTCAAGTGTTGGGGAACTATCATTAGCATTGTTTGTGTATTGAAATTTACCCATCCTTAAGCACACTGTTTTTAAAATAAAGCTATAAATTACTTACATACTTTTCGTATGTAATTTATTGAATGCTATTTGCTACAAAATAGCAGATTGTTTTATAAAGACTTTTAGAGATGGAAATTTATTCTGATAGTTTTATTTAAAATCCTTTTTGGATGGTAAATTATCAGAAGTTTCTGTCAGTCATTTTCTTAATACAACTAGCGCAACTTCCGACCCAACACACGCGTGATAACCTCACGACTCACGAATAGTGATGCAAAACTATCGATGGTACAATCGATACTATCGATAGTTTTAAACTATCGAAAACTTCTTTTTTAAAGAGGACAAGTGATAGCCTCTAAGCATCCATGAGCTATATAATTCATTTTAATGAAAAATAAACAAAATGTTACAGCGTTATTTCATTTATTAGTCTAACGAAAATGTCTATCAACTCTTTTTAAAAAAATATTAATTTCAATTTAAAAAACATTAACTGATCAAATTCATCCTAACACCAAACTTATTGAATTTCAAAGGTAGGCCGCGCTATGGGATGCTGAATCAAATAATTAAAAATTATGAAAGAAAACCCATTAGTGGGCTAAAGACATGTGAATTCACCTTGCCTAAATACTTGTAAAATCGAATGGTTTGTTCATTTATGTACAACTTGTGTTCCAACTTGATGGAATAATATAAAAAAAACAACATAAACTGATTACCTGTCAGTTCCTTGAATTCAAAATGAAATAGAAACAAAATCAAAGTTTTTGTAACAACATATTTTCAACCTCTCTAAATCAACTACTTATTTACTAACTAAATATTTGAAATATGCACGTTTCAAAGTAAGCTGTGCCAGGGCTAATTTCACAAAAAACGTCATTTTTCCTCCAGGAAGATTATTCCGCCACATTCAAAACAAAGATCTTTCTTTGAATACGACGTTCGAGGATCGCGTTCTAAATGTTGTCACGTCTTGAAAATCAACTTCGCCGACAACTAGGAATCCCGGGAGCATGGTTAATTAAAGGGGGTCTGTATCACTTTCCTCTAAACCCAGTTTCCTAGACTTTTTGATGAAGTTTAAATTTTTTGCTATTATGTACTAAACTAGGACCAATCAAACTAGGAACATATACAACATTAAAAAAATTAGCTATTAAATTAATTTACTAAACATTGTTTTACCTCCCTCCTAACCTACACCGGATTATATAAACTTCTGGACAAAATTAGCGCATCACTTCCTTTTTTCAATTTTTTTAAAAATTAAGTGATAGATATATAACAGCCTTCTATATTTGACTTTAGAAATTTATCATAAAGACCATTTATGGTAATATGAAAGAAATTAGAATGGCAAATTAAGAAAGATGGGGTAGGAATCAAATTCACAAAAAAGAATCAACATTAAAAAATGTCACCCTATAGAGTCAGTATCTTGTAACACCTCCTCTTGCTTTTCTTATTGCTTCCAGTCGTCTTGGCATTGACCGGATGACTCGGGCAATGTCCTCTTGAGGGATGTTATCCCACTCATCCAATATTGTGGTTTCAAGTTCATTAATTGTTGTTGGGGGATGAGACATGGGATGAGCATATCCCACACGTTCTCTAAAGGATTAAGATCCGGACTTCTTGCAGGAATAGGTAGAACATTAATTCCTACTTCCTGGAAGTAATCAGTTACGACAGCAGCAGTATGAGGTCTCGCATTATCTTGGAGATAAAGAAAATTTTCCCCAACAAATGGTGCAAACAGCATTACGAATTGCTCCAGGATATCTGTCACATACCTTTCTGCAGTCAGTGAACCCCTTCGTATATTATGTGTATCTCTGTTCGGGCTTCCAAACTGATGCCAGCCCATACCATTACAGAACCTCCTCCAAACGCAATTCCGGGAGAAATGGTACAGGCAGCAAAGCGTTCTCCTGGCCGTCTTAGCACTCTCATCCGACCATCTGGAGAATGTAAAGCAATCCTCGACTCATCACTGAACAAAACCGCTCCCCAATCATCGATTTTCCAATTTGCATATTGTTGTGAAAACTGAAGTCTGGCTACTCGATGCTGTCTGGTGAGCAATGGGCCAGTGGTGGCGTCTGGAGGTCAGATTTGCTTCACTGATGCGTCTCCTTATTGTTCGACTTGAAATCATTACGTTTCTGGAAGAATGAAGGTCATTACGAATTTGAAGACTTGTTTAAAATCTCTGCCTTAAGGCCGTGAGTGTTATGAAACGGTCATCTCTATCTGAAGTAACCCTTGGCCGACCTTGTCCAGGTCTCCTACTGTTGCTCACAGTCACCCTGAATCGATGGAATATGCGACTAACCGACGATTGGTTTATTCCCAAGCGTAATGCCACTTGCCTTTGGGATAAGCCTTCATCCAACAGTGTCAATGCTCTAAATGCAATTTCTTCCGATCTATCCATATTAAAATTTCAAAAAACGTAATAAAAACTTGAAAAGACAAAGGAAAATGAAAAATGATAGTAAGCTACAACCTCGAAAGACTCGGTCAGAATAAATACTTAGTAATACTATTGAGGTAATTTCTTCTTTTACCTTACAAACATGAAAATAAGGATTAAGTAGGGATAATAACTAACACTCAGGAGCAAACTCAGAAATAAGTGATTTCGAATGGATATGGAGTTTATTATTTTATTTGTAACACAAGAAGAGTCAAAGAGGATTTTACGAAGGATTTAGGATAGTGAGAATTGTATACGAGAAAGATGCTATGGTTAGGGCGGAGTAGCGAAGCTCAGTCCAAATAGTCCTCATTATAGTCATGTAAATGAGGGTATTGTGATTAAGTAGAAGCTTAGAGAGTTTGCGGAGTTCGCGTAGCGGGAAACGCTGTGCAGTTCCTTAAGTTCTGGTCTTGTAAGAGGATTCTAACTAATGCGTCTGAATGAAGTCCTAAGCAACGGGTATGTTCAACAGGTATAAGTGAAGTTGAAAATGAGAAATAAGATTTTTAAAAAAGTGCTTTTTTAAAGAATTATATCATGATTAATTTATTCACTTCCGAGCACACTAATAAATTGTTATTATTTGTATACAAAATGTGCTATGTTTAGTAATTTTTTAAGTCCTCAAATTGAAAATAGATTCTATTTAAACATTTAATAGTAATTTACAACGTCACTATGTACTTATACATATTTTAAATTAGGTCCTTCATTACTCATTAAATGTTTAAAAAAAAGTGCACCCCCCTCAGAAAATTTCTGGATCCGCTACTGGAACTGACAGTTCATATTAAGGAATATGTTTTAAATATCAATGTTCAACCATCCATTCTTAGCCCTCTCTAATATTTTAATTTTTTTCCCTCAAAAAAAAAAGGACTAGAAAGTACTGTGGTAAATTTAGTCAACCTAAACATGGCGATAAATGTGCCACTGATACTAAATTATCAACTCTTAACCACATCCACCGTGGTCTCGGTCACCTTGCAAAAAAAAAAAAAAAAAAAGAAAGAAATTCAGGTAGTGAAAATTAGCGAACTATTTGGGACGCATAATAATTGGAAAAAAAAATTGCATATTTTTATGTGAATTTGATTTGAAATTTATAATATATAACCTCAATTGAAAAATTGAGGCAATATTTATTATTTCTGTAGGTACAATTATAGAAGATGATTGTAAATACTCACTTGATTCCTTGTCATGTCTACAAGAGCATATCCCAGAAGGACTATATCTGTCTCGTCTGAGCCTAGGCCGGCGTTCTGGAGGCCGGAGGTAGCGACGAGGAAGCCGCAGGCAGTCATCCTCTGTCATATCTATAAAATATATAAATAATGATTAATAAGTAAAACATTTATTACTTAAATTAGCTATAACAATTACAACACAAAACAATAAAATTATGATAACTTCATCAAAACAGGAGCACAGAGGCGCCGTTCCAAAGAATCGAGAGAGGCACGTGATTGATTAGCACACGACCAACTAGTAGTCTTCTAAAGTTTAAATCATTTAAACAACGGGAAATGTTAATTATGATTATATATGTATATCGATGCATTATGGAAACCAAGGTTACTTTTTTATGTTAAGTACAAAATACATCAGCAGAATTAATAAAACATACACTTCATACATTTTTTGTTATTTTATGATTAAAAAGAGAAAGGAAGCTATATTTTAAAAGAGAATAGTTCTGAGATCAAGGCAATGAGATTACAAAAGCATAATATAGAAAATAATAAACTAAAAATATTACAAATATTTCTACAAAATATTCCTCATACTATCTTATACAAGGTGCCTGATTAAATATATAATATTAGACGGAAATATATCTAATAATTTACCACAGTGAATGATTTTTCACCTTAAACACATATATAGCGTTCAAGAAGGAAGTCCAGCTATAGTTCAGATAAAAATAATTATAATGACTATTTTTAATTATTTATTTACAGCCAACGTTGATCTAACGGTCTAATATCAAACAACACACAACAGACCAAACACATCGATCGAATCTATCATATAAATTTAACCTCAATTCGGAAACCTAAATAAACGCACAAGTACTAATATACCGGTAGCATAATGAGACAATCTTCGCTTCGAGCAAAGAGTTCAAAACTAATGAGGATTTTCCTTATCTTCTAACATTCACAAAATTTACTGAATATTTCCCGGCTTGACGACCATACGATAATCCCCAACATAATCCGGATTTCCAGACCAACAGACACCCTAATATAGTTTCTATCTATAGCCTAGCAAGAAGTACTGAGTCAGGATGTGTTATCTTGAATGTTGTCCCATCGTCATATAGGAGGTGGTGGGTTACATAGAGTTTGTATTTGTTCACAAACGATTTCGTATTTGTTTAATTTTATAAACTAGTAACGTTTAAAGTAAATAAATACAATATAACACCTTTGTAAAATATACAGAGTGACTTAGTTCTTAATGTCAATGTCTTATCAAACAAAAATGCGCATTTGATGCCGGTTCGGATTCCTAACGGAAAGAAGTTAAGTCCAGTTCTGTGTTTTAAGGTCGTAGCGTTGTTTTTTTTGTTTTTTATTGAAGAAATTACAAAAAAACAGTTTAAAATATTTGAATTCTAAGTGCACTATCATAAAGCAGACATATTTTTCTGCTAAGGGACTATCTGGCTCTGTTTGAGAAATATTTGACTCTTACTGACTAGGTCAAAACGAAACTTATTGCTCGCTGGTTCACTTAGAGCTCAACTATGTCGAATAGTTTTGAGCAATCTCTTCTGATTCGATAAACAACGCGACCGCCATAAGAAAACTGGAAATCGGACTTTTTTCTGATCAGAATCGGAAATGCATTTAATCACCTCCAAGAGTTTGACCATTTAGAACCGAGTTATCTTATATAATAAGTCACAAAAGGGTTAATAAAGAAAAACATTTTTTAGTATAAAATAAATTAAAACGATTTTTAGGTGAGCATATAAAGATTTTAAAAAAATAATTAAGGATTAGATCAATATATATAAAAGAATAATTGCCGGAAGAGGGATAAAATTTCCAAAAAAAGATGGGTGTCAAAATGATATACTCTATGGAAAAAGGTATGGAGGGCTAAGATCTATGGGAGAGGGAGTAAAATTAGGACTTGAATCTAAAATATTAGATGTTGAAAATTATTTTTTTTATTATTTTTGAATAATTATTATATACATTTATTATAAGAAAAAAGTATTGGTCACGGTCGAGAATTGAACCCGAGTCTTCTGCATCCCGTTGCAGCACACTTACCATTGGGCTGACCGTGTGGCCAATCAGTATCAATCTTCTATCTTTAAAAAAAAAAGAAAAAAAAAAAAAGGCGTCGTATGATTGAAAACGATTTACCATAGTTTACTGTTAAACATACGAATTGAATTGATTTTAGAAGGATAGTGAATATTAGAATGTTGTTTGAACCCTAGGTTAAGCCTCAAGGCAAACTAAGAATGGTGTATAAAGTTTCATTAGTAATAGCTACTACAGTAAAATAATTATCGAAACCAATAAATAGAATTATTGCTGATATGAATTTGAACGGATTAAATTGTGAAAATAGGACTTTCAGAAAGGAGTAAAAGTACCGATAATATTTATTGTATAAAGCAGCTTGAATGTCTATAGTAATATCCTTTGAGGCGGATTGCGTGGAGTGGTCGGATCGAAAACCGGATTCGAGAGGTCCAAGAAGTTTAGACAGGCTCATGAACCTTCATTTTAATCTACAGATCCATTTAGTTTCTCTTTCATTATAAATAAAATATATTTTTTTAAAGTTAACTTTAAAAATCACGAAAAACTATAAATATTAACTCAATAGAAACACACATTTAAAAATTTATTTCTAAATATAAGAAGAAAATCAACCAATTTCGTAATGTCCTCCATGAAAATCAATCAATGATACATATTTTCGTAATACAGCTTTAAAATCTGATTTCCTGTTTTTTTTTTTTTTACGATTTTTTAAACTTAAATAGCAGCAACGGCCCCAGAAATAAAATTTAGGGGGGGGGATTGGTTTGTAGAAAAAACGTATACTATACAACTACCACTATACTAGAAAATTTGATAAATTATTAGTGTAAATTTATTTCATTATGGTTTTTTTATTTTTTTATTTCGGGGGGTGGGGGTCCAGCTCCGATATACCACCCTAGGACCACCTCTGCTACATAGTTACCTTACAATACATAAGTTAAAATTTTAAAAACTAAGAAATTACAGAACATGGATTGGCATCAACAATGTCATTAAATAAAATATGCATCAATATTAGGGTCTGGCCACACATGTCCGCACCGGATCCGCACCGTAGCAATAATACAGGTTATGTTCAGAATATTTTTAATTTAACTTACATATTACCTTCAGTTATGCCTAAAGTGGCCTGTGTCTGACATGTGTGGCTTGAACTTTAGGCATAACTAAAGCTAATATGTAAGTTAAATGAAAAATATTCTGACCATAACCTGTATTATTGCTACGGTGCGGATCCGGTGCGGACATGAGTGGCCAGACCTTTATTCGTAATAAAAATGATGGTCAGTAGTATTTAGTAGTAGTATATAGTAGTTTTATTAATTATGTTTGGCGAATGGAGGGTCTTGGGTTCAGTAAGTATATCGTAAGGAGGTACTATTGAAATAGTTATTATTCAGATAACGCCCACCAGTTAAAAAAAAATAACTATAACCGGTTACTTTTTCGTTTTCAAAATTAACATATCCCACGCTGGGAAGAATAATGGTATATCTCCAAAAATAAAACATAGGGAAATAGAGTTTAAAGGTTTTTTTGTGGTTCGCCCACCAATTGCGGTCACAATAAATTTCTTTTCTATTGCCTCTGTGTTCTATGACTTTTAAATTTTTGAATTCTTTATCTCAAATTTAATATTTTAAATAATTCTAATACGCATTATTTTCGGACTTTTAACCAGTACTTACAGTCCCCACTTTATGCACATGTGATTTAGAGCGTAGAAGTATGAATTAAAAAGTGGTGAGTTTAATTTATTTGATTCGTGAGTTTAATATCAAGAAGTGAGATTAATATATATAAAAAAAAAAAAAAAATGGTGGTACTAGTAGGAGTCAACTATGTGGATTTTTAAATCAAGAATATTATTAACATTTATATTTTTTGGATTAAATACTAATTGACATCGTAAATTTGATGTCTCCAAAATAAACATTGTGAGTATATTTTTAGATTATAAATGCTTTATTTTACCTTATATGTTAAGATGAAATAAAATAGTGTCATTAAATTAATTTGGGGGGTTGATTTGGACAGGATTACGTTTAAACAGATTGGGTTTTCAAAATTCATAACCCAACCCAATTCATAAAGGCTAGGGTTTTCACTAGGAAGGTCTTCCGCTTTCAAGGTCGATCGAAGCGTACTATGATTCAACACCTTAAAACCTCGATTATCCGGTACAATGATAAGAAGGAAGGTGCACGATTGATAAATTTGAACACTTTCACATTTATGATTTCAATTTTTATCTTAAGAGATAAAACAGAGAGCTTTCGTTTTGTCGACATTTTCGAAGTTGGTTCAAATTATTGAAAACGCAGGAATATTATGACGTGAAACATAAGAAGGTTTTCGGATTTTTAGGAACGGAAACAATAGACAGAGGAAACTTTTTAACTAAAAGTTTCAACTCCGGAAGTTCTTGAATTACTTAACTGAAAATTACTTCCGGTATATTTTAATTTTGTGAATATTATTGAATAATCAATAAGTGAGAGGTGAAACTCATCTCTTCCTTAATAACATTTTTATTAAAAAACAAACCAAAACTTTATATTATCTTGTAACCGACGTTTCGGCATTTCATCCATCTTAAGGACTATATACTATGGCATTACATCTCTTATTTTTCTATTATCCATATCTAATATGTAGTCAATCAATATTTTTCATTATTAACTATAAAACGCCATCTTATAATTTTAAAACAAAACTTTTTATCACAAATTATTTAAAGGGAACCACCTACTAAATCCACATATCTCTGTCACATGAAAGAAAAAATAGTACTTAAAGGTTAATCGAAAAATTAGAGATATAATCTACAAAATCCTGAAGATGGAGGAAATACAGAAACGCCGGTGACAAGATTATAACTTTTGACATGTTTTTTAATAAACATGTTATAAAGGAAGAGATGAGTTTCACTTATTGATTATAATATAATTCTTCATCCAACTAACAATATAAATATATATATATATATATATATATATATATATATATATATATATATATATATATATAATATTAAATTTTATTATAAAAATCAAACAAAACACTGGAAAATTAAATAAAACATCAATTAAAAAAAAAAACAATGGACAAGGGTAATCAAACTCCGGATAATGAAGGTTCTACTGTTGTTACAATATAGTAGAAACACTAATATAAATTATTGTGTTGATAATATACATAGTGTTGACCATATCGTTATCCCCAACTCGCATGGTTCTGACCCATATGTTTTATTCGAAAAACGTGGTGGTGGATAGAGCTTAGAGTAAACAAATAAACAACTATTATACCTTGACCATTAAAAAATGACGAACTGTCGTACAGTGGGAGACCGGGAACAGAGTGGGTACGACCTTAATCAAGGTGTACTTGATTAAACACTGTTTCATGAACTCAAACGCCTGGTTAGTAACGGCTTACAACTTTAAGTGTTATTGAACAAAAATCCATCCGCGTATGATAAAAGAGATGAAAAGGAGAAACCGGGAGGATAGAAATTTCGGAAAAGAGGGCTTCCGACATGGAAGGGTGGAGGGGGAGGGGGGGAGAGAGTGAGACAAGGAGTCGAAGGAGCAGGTGGTTGGCCGGCTAACGGACTTTTCAGGCCAACGACCCTATCTTCAGCGTCTCCGCCAATCCTCTCACTGCACAGAGATGGCCCAAGTAATCCCAACTCCTCAGGTATGTAAAACATCATAACCTAGAAAAGAAAGGATTATGACGTACGGAGACAAAATAGCATTTTCCCCCTTTAGAAAACTATGCAATAAAGGTGTATTGCAATTCTTATAAAACGAATGAGGGGTTTCAATGATCATTTCAACAATAAACATTACTCTTTGAATCCGAGCATTGATTTCAGAAGTAATGAGGATTTGCTGAAGGGGTCGAGTTAAAAACCTTTATGTATTGAGAAAATGGCTGGTCAATTCCACTTTCCTTCAATCGTGATACCTAATATCGCAGCCAGTGCATATGAAAGGGAAATCTCCAATATTTCACTACTTGAGTTTTTCCACTCATTTATTACAGAAAAGATTGCTCTATATTTCTACAGTACCGCGATAATTCTATTTGTGATAGTGACCTAAAGGAGAGCAATTATCCTAAAGTACGAACTTCACACATAGTGGGCATCTGAAAATAAAAAGCTTTGATAAAATGAAAAAAGTTATAGTACTTTTTTGATCTTCATAAAATTATATTCAGTGCCCCTCCTGTTTCAGCTATAAAAATCAACTGAATAAATACTCATAATTTACCTTTCAGTAATTAAACAATTTTGAACCATAAGTGCGTTTACGCATCATTAATATTATTTATATGTAATAATTTTATTTGAATAGAAAAGAAAGATTGGCCACCGCTGGGAATCGAATATTTAAAATTAATATTCAATAAGTATTTGTTTCAGTATATTGTTATGAGATTTTTGTTTTGTCTTTTCCGTAGTTTTGTGAATGCATAATGTTCTGACTTATTTTTGAAAATTTAAAAAATAGTTCAAATTTTTTCAAGAAAGTTTTTGTGAATGTATTACTAAAGCTTAGTTTACATGAAAATAAGAATATTAAAAAAAAAAAAAAACAGGGATAAAAAAAACAATAAGTGTACATTTCTAGTTGTAGGTTTTTAAAAATATATATTTATATTGATATTCTTAATCATTTCTTTCCTTATATCAAAAATTATACTTTTATGTTAAACATTTCGAATTTAAGAATAATAGTTTTGACATTAAATCTGGGATTAGTTTATTATCTACTGATAATAAACTAACCCCAGTCTTGAAGCCTACAAACTTAAATTTCTTAACATTTATAGCAAGATTAAACTATCAGAATGGTTTATATGGCGAATCTAGGATGAGGTGCACCCCCCACCCCCTCCCGGCATTATATTGTTATTTAAAGTCAGAGTTTAACATTACTAAAAGTAAGGAAGCAACGTAAAGAATAAGTAATATGCAAAGCAAGTAGCATGACAGTTGAGGGAAACAAACTCGAAATCTCTGCCACAGCCATGTTCCAGATCCCCGGAATGACATGCAGCTCCCTCCCTTTACGACCGGCTGGATTCGCCTATGACTCAATTAGAACAATTATTAAAGCAAATAAGAAATCAAGGAATAACCCTTTTATGTAGAGAAGCGTGTTCTCTGAGAAAAGAAATGCATATATAAAGCAGTTTTAAATACGTTCCATTGGCACCAGCTGTTCATTAGATATCATAATACACAGCTTATGTTATTATTTACGTTCTTCAGAGCTATTTAAGAATACAAGGACATTTGATCGCTCTTTGCTTGAGCTGATCCCAAGGCAATATCCAATCAATTTCAGTCATCCATGTCCCCCAAACAGAATATTATACAAGTATGAGAGACATAGACTCATCTAGAAGATGGTCAACAACAGTAAGACTTAGGTAGGTTTAATAGTCACGCCATTGGATATGACAGAAACTTTCAGAATATTTTAAAACAGTTTAAAATAAAACCTGATAAGAATTCTTTAATAGAAAAACAGCAATATTGCAAACTATCCTAAAAATCTTACAGAACAGATTAATAACTACTGTTCCTTCTAATCACTCTTTTTTCTTTTGCTATCATTCTGATTGATTTTACATATCTAAAAAAAAATACTATGAGGAGACCTGTTTCAACGTGTCCCTCTCTCCAAACAACAGACTCGTAAATAAGTACCCTGTAACGGCTTAGCGGTCATAAAGTTGGACAGTGGGATGAAGGGAGCCTAACCTTGAACACGAGGTCATGAACAGGGAATCCGAGCTGAGTAACTTAGTCCAGAAACTCAAGCTAATGAAAAGAGCCATCCCGGTTCATCAGCAGGCGTAAGAATAAAGCGATAGTAACTCTACCTAAGGATTTGGGGGAGTACATAAGCAATATATTGTTTTTTTTTATTCCATTAATCTCCAAAGAAAATAATGGATACTTAATTCTCATTATGTTGGAATCATTTTTCTGAAAAAATTACTTCCCAGATCAGATGCATGAGGAATAAAAATAATTTGGAGAGTTGAACAGCGAATGCAGGAATTCGTGTAAGAAAAGAAATATCGACGTTAGTATTATGACCGATGGAATTATTATCAGTAGCTGTCATTATTTCAAGCAATAAAAAACATCTACATAGATTACATCTTTCAAGAGACTTATTTACTATGTATGTTTTCCTTTAATCTGATAAAGGCAAGGAGATAAAGAATTAGTTGATATCAGACTGTGTGGATTAGTTTAAACGTTCTCCCAGCGGCGCAAAATTATGGAAAGCAAATAATATAGGTTGTAAGTCTTGCATACACGCCCAAATAACGTTTCGGAAGTTTTGGTTTGATAAAGAACAAGAAGAGAGAATAAATTGCACGAATTAGTAGGCATAATCTGGACGACTTTACTATCTTGATACTTGAGGCCTAATAAAAATTATTTAAAAATTAAAAACTTAATTTTAACAACAAACGATGTTAACAGAAAAAAAGAAAGGATAAACCAACCAAAATTTAAATTAATTTAAATATTCTAATAATATCATAGTTTTAATAAGTTATAAGAAGAAGAAAATCATGGCTACTAGTCAATTGTAAAATTTTGACTCGTTTTCGATAAATTCGAACTGTTTGGTTCCAGTTTTAGCACCACAGAAAAGCTGTAGGTTTGGTTTTGATCGAACGGAATTCGAAAGCTGAGATCTAATGCAGTTAATTAAGGCCCTTTTTAACTTCAAAGGATGCGATGGGAGTTCGTTAAAGTCGTTACAAGCACATTATTTTTTTATAACATTTCGCAGCATCCTGTTCAGATTTTTTTTTTTTTTTTTTTTTTTTTTTTTTTTTTTTTTTTTTTTTTTTTTTTTTTTTTTTTTTTTTTTTTAAGCACAATAAATATATCGATCAAGTACAATAAATAAAGGAAAGCTATGACGTAACTGATAACAAAAGTAGGTTGCAGAAGGTATCCAATTTCAAGCTAAGAAAGTTATAGCAGGTCACTAGTGGGTTTAATACATATGGTAGTTAACTATAGTTACCGCGACAGGCAATGTCAGCTATCAAGAAAAAGATAATGTTACGAAAGTAACACCCGGACACCAAATTTTATAATTCATACAGTTATTTCACAAGTAAAAACCACGCAAATAATACCATGGAAAATTATAAAAGATGGAAGTTATGCTGTTGTTACAAACCCTAACGTAAAAACCAGGTTAAAATCACGCAGTACTGACCTCTGAAACCTGGAACAGTACCTGCGACCTTCAACCTACATTCTTCGTCTCAAAACACTTTCACTATGTACACAACGCCATTGAGAGGCAACTAAATAATTCATTAGGGTACTTCAGGAACGAAACTGTGACATCGCTAGGATTTTCATAAAACCGGAAAAAAAGCAATTAAGAACTAAAATTTTAAAAAATATCTATAGATGATATAAGTTCTAGGAAATCGATTTTTACATTGTTTTATGTCGGGTTCATACAACATAAATGTGTTTAAAAAAATGCGTATTATATCACTATAATTCATAACCTTAATGAAGTTAACTTTGAAGAAAATATAAAAATAATTGATATATCACACACCCAAAACCTTTAACACGACCAATTGAGGAAAAATTCGTAGGTAACGATTTTCTTGGGATAGTCTACCTATATTTTTTTTTTCCCTAACAGTCACTTTTCCTTTGGGAACGCTTTTGTTGTTGAATGTGGAAGACAAAGGCTATTCGACGCCTTTATCAATGTAAACCAGCTTTTCAAAAGACCAGTTATCTATTTAGTTAAACAACCTATTCTCTATTCTTAGGAGTAAGTAACTCTTTGAATTTCGATACCATAAGTCAACTGGTCTCGTTTGTCAAAAATGCCGGTTTTTGTAGCGTTTCTTTAAAGTTTTTCTAACATAAAATTTTCTACAGAATAATCAGAAGTCAGAATAATTTCCTACATGAGGCATGTGTTTGGAAGATCCAAAATAAGTTATTGACTTCCAAATTAGCAGAATTTATTTAGCAGGAGACCTGGAATAATATAAGATCATTGCATGGTTAAATTTAGGCATAACATTTTTTATTCCCCTGCGAATAGCGGACCACAAGCCTTTAAATTCAAGGATATCTTCAGTTAGAACGTAATAAACAATGAACCGTTTGGAGCGACTGTCTCATTTAGACAAAGAAACTCAAGCCCATTTTATTTACTGATTCTGTAAACCCACAGACGGTCATTACTTAATGATTTTAGAACAAACCGGTTTTGGAGAGTTTTCAACTTAGCTCTAGACTGGCTCTAATTATCTATTTCCTAACATTCTGACCGGTTTCTTCTAGAAATTAATTCCTTTATCGATCAACCACGTCGTTATTTTCCATGTTACTTGTTCATTATAGGGGCTCCGCTTACATTTCTAGTTATCTTATCGTATTTTAGTTACCTACTTATGAAAATGAAAATAATTTGTAAACTTTTAATCTTATGGTTAGCTAATGTACAAAATGAAAAATATTATCAGATAAATTTATGATGAGGGAAGAGCAGCGTAATTTATGAGAAGAAAGAGCCTAATTCCGACAGAAAAATAAAAAGTTAAAAAGGACTTCAAATGAAGTGCTTAGGAAAAAAATGAATCTGGAGATGTTTCTAGAGGTGTTGCTGAATTAAAACAACAGACAGATACTTGGTTTGAAATTCTTGAAGAGATTTTTAAACTGTCGTACGTTTCATATACTATGTCCTAGCGTACAATTTTCAACAAAAGATCTAGGTATATCAAAAGTCAGAATAGTAGATCGGAATAATTTCCTGCATGAGGTATGCATTTGAAAGATTTAAAAAAAAAAAAAATAGTGGCGTCCCAATTAGCAGAATTTATTTAGCAGGATAACTCGAATAAAATAAGATTCTTAAAAATAAGTTATAAATGATGCATCAATTTCGGATTGAAGTTTAGAAATATATTATCTTTAAATAAAAGATTTGGCTCTGCCGGGAGTCGAGCCCGGGTCTCCCGCGTGACATGCGCGGATGCTAACCACTGCACCACAGAGCTCGGCTCCAAGCAGAGCCAATCCTTCCTCTTCACTGATACCTACACCCCCGATCTCGCAAATTTTGCGAGTAGTAACGGGAGGTGGACAATTTTTGTCCCATTTTTGGTATTTATTGACACACGTCAATTTTAAATTATTTTATATTAATCTAATCTTAATTGTGGGTGACCACCTTTCTATTTTTCTCTTCAAAAAATAAATTATTTGAAAATAATTTAAAAAAGGTGGTCACCCACAATTAAGATTAGATTAATATAAAATAAATTATCTTTGGTTGTAAATAAAGTGCACATGTATTTTAATTATCTTCAATTTATGTTTTGAGAACTTCTGGTCAATTATTACTGCCTCTATAATATAAAAGCACCTATTCCGTTCGAGAAAATACCTTGCATTGCAAGAGTAATTAAAACTGCTCCTTATTTCCGATAAGATAAGAAGCAAATAAACTGAAAATAGAGGCTTGCTATGACGACAGGAGACATTGGTGTGCCGGTAGATATTGAGCCTTAGGCTGCCCCCTCTATCATCGCCGTTCCCCACCTGGTGCTATCCCATAGATGGAGGTGAGAATCCCCTCTACTGCCTACCTTATCACTACTACTTGGAACATAGTTATGGCACAGCTTTCAGTGTGCATGTTACATACAAATGGGTTGGACTATTTATCAGCAAGTTCGTGGCCAATACCGACTGACAACACGTACTTTTTATTTTATGAAAATCTTTAAGTCTTTTCGGCCATAAGATGTCATGCAGTAAACATTCGACCTCCTTTTGTAAGGATTTTTACAACTAACCATTTAGCCCCTTAAGAAGGATTTACATCGCACCGAACCGCGTGGGGCAACTTCGATAATTTTTTCTATAGTAGCATTAGCCAAAGGTGCCCAAGAACTGGCTGTTGGGACCGTTACCTGCATGTCTGTCAAGGCATGACACGTTTGGGATGGGATGTTGAAAGCCCAATAAAGATATTATCATTGATAGAAATACGTCTGTAACTATCGATAACATTAAAATATGAAACTAGATATCTATAATTTTTTTAAAAACCAGTAATTTTGAAACAGGGTCATTCATGTCTGCCGACCCTCCCATCTTGAAAATATGAGAAACAACACCTACCAGTTAAATAAATTCATTAACTATATTTATAAAGTATTATATACAAAAAAATTTTTTAAATAACAATAAGTTTTATTTAAGCCTCAAATATTCAGAATACTTCGACCCCCAAACGAAATCTGCGAAAATCCTTGGGGTAATCCCATATAAAATCATCAAGTTCAAAACCAATTTTGAACCTGTAGTTCTTAAATTTTCCTAATTTTTTGGTAATACATTTCCATTATATGCTATACATGCATTAATGTAAAAAAAAATCCAAAGTTTTGATTTTTTTTTTAAATAAAAATATATTTTTTCCAAAAACTTCTTGATTTAAAACAAAGGAACACAACCTTTTTAATTTTATTAAAAACTTATGTTGTTTTCACATACGGTGGGTGAAAATGTGCCAAATTTCAAAATTTTGAATTACATCAAGTGCGTTATAAACCCATTCAAGGTCTGCCAATATTTAAATATTTATTTAAATATTTTTTTATTAATATTTAAATGTTATTGTGTATGTTAATTAAAAGAAATACAACAAAAATTGAATAAAATATTTATTAGTCGCATATTCAACTATCTCTAATTCTTTATTTAATTTTGTAAAATTATGGTTGATTAATTCATTTCTTCACGGGTTGATGAATATCTGGTCCCTCTCATTCACAATCCTTGGATCAACCATTCAAATGAGCAGATAACATATATCTGAAATCAATATCCTAACAATGAGACATAATCATCCTGACACCATTTCTTCTTTTTTTGTATCTATTTATTTACCTTTAACTTTTTGGTTTAACGATTAAAAAAATTAAATAAAAGGTAATTTATGATGAAATCGTAAATATTTTCATAGGCCTAGATTTATTATATTTTATTTATGTAGCCTACTTTAATTATTATTCTTCTTACCTGTATAATTACTCTAATATTGGTTGGTTTTTGTGGCAATTTTGGTGTACATATTGTTGGACATTTTTTATCTCATAAACACCCATTTTTTAGCACTTTAAAATGTAGAGCTCATGGTTTGTATTAGGATTAAAAGTAGAAAATAATATCGTTGGAATGATATCGATACTCGATAATATCGAAATAACGACAACCCCTAGACACGTGTCTAGATAGTGCCGATCCATGCCCCACCGTTGCAGAGTTGGCACGTTTTATCGCCTTTTATCTTAATTCTGTTTTAATGAGCCTGTGCAAGTTGTCATATCGATTGATGCTTATGAAATAGGCCCTCTTTAATATGAGGAACTTTGTTATAGATATAATAACTAGTTACCTGCGTAGCAAACTTACACGGTCCTCCAAGAAGGGTAACATGCTGGGAGGGGGCACCCAAAATAAGAATATACAGAAAAATATCCTTTTAATCCAACTAAAAATTTAAAGGTTAGTTAGAAGTTACCAGTATTCACTCCTACTGAATTGAGGAATGATTTGATTTGATTTATCTTAAATAATTTAGGTTTTTAATAAAGCAGGCCTTATTGATTTCAATGAAATGTGGATTAGCAATTTTTTAATACCAGATTTGAATAAATTCCGAGCTATTATTTTCTGATTTTTTTCTTTATAAGCATACGTGATAATATTGTAAAAGAAAATCCCTAAACTATTCATTTGTATCTAGGAATAATAACATAGATGTGCTAGTAAGATATAAAAAACAAACAAATAATTGCAAAATGTATTCAATGTACTACTTCTGAACAGCGGCTCGGGTGCCGTTCAGTAAAGTGCCCTTCATAGTAAGGCCCGATCTCAACTGAAAAGGACTCTTTTTGGGGTTTATTTACCTCTGAAGAGCGAGCGTAACGGGCGGGAGTTCAAAGATAGAATTAAATGAAGCTAACCAAGGACCTTCTTAACTAAAAAAGACGCAATGGGAGTTCTATCATATATTAAAATATGTTATAATTTATTATATTATATTTTAAATACTAAAATATGAGCAACGATAGATCTAGGAATATAATTCAAGAGGAAATGCAGGAATGCAGAAATAGATAGCATTAGATAACATTATTTATAATCTGCCAAAATCACGACGTTACCCCCAGTAAAGGAATATTTACCAAAGCTTGATGAATAAAGATGCTGATATAATCTTTGAAAACATTTAAGAAGGGTCGAGTGAGTCAAATAAAAATGTCATGTCCATCCTCCGACTCCATCGTAAATCGAATGAATAGTGAAGTGATAGTTTACAAAATAGTTTACAACGAGAAGATAAAAACAAAAAAGAACTGCGGCACTATAACACATGAAGGAACTTGGGTCCAGTATTGGGAAATGAAGTATTGTTTCTTGGTCGGTGGTGACTTTATCACGTCCGTCGTGATCAATCACAACCGCCAAGTTTTTCTCCTTAAAATTTTCAATTAAGAGTATCCTCTTTATAGAGGCTGGGTTTACCACAGGAGGGTCTCTCGGCTCCTGAGACCAAATAGATATCATACTATAGCAAGATTCGAACTCGTAACCTTGAGCATAGGAGTTCAGTGCCTAGCACTTGTCACGAGAAGTTAATTTAGTAAACAAGTTTTTAGGAAGAGACTATTGGATTATAGATATAGAATGCAAGGCCTCAAAGTCTCGAAGAATTATTGAAATTATACGAGACTTTGAGGCCTTGCATTCTATATCACGAGAAGTTAATTTAATTTTTAAAAGATCGCCCAGGAAGAACACTGCCTGTTCTACTATTTTATTAATTCAATCTATAAATTGAATTAAAAGTGTATGGAATTGCGAAATATTACATCATTCAAAATGTTTCTGCTGGAGAATCTTACGGAACGAAAGTTCGATATGAATTCTAATCAGACAAATGAACACATGTATTAAATCATTTACATCTTTGGGAGCCCTAGTTAGTATGCCTATTAACATAGCTATACCCTGATTATCTAAAGCAACTCTTAATAGCCGTTTAACTTTTCCTATACTAGGTATAAACACAGCATCCTGGACGGGCTCACACCAAGGTTGCTAGTCAAGTCACGCATAATCCGTTTTTATTATTCTTAACGGTCTAAGCATCCGAGAGTGAATATTAATTTTTGATTATAAACAGAAGGAAGTACTTCCTGTCGAATCTCGGTTACCCTCATCGACTGAAAAATTACAGCCGGCTCATGATCTGATGAAGATTTAACCAACGCAACTGAGGCTTTAAATTAAAAAAAAAGTATTTCATTCTTCTATTTATCGGTTATTAAGAATCGAAATAATCCACTAGAAATACTTTTGCTTTCGAAAAAGCAACATTCCCTTTCAATTTAGAATACATTATCCATCCACATTTGTCACTAATCTTGTGTGTCGTGTAGTAACTCCAGTATCAACTTCTTTTTATTTTTTTTTCGATTTAGATTATGGCTGCTTAGAGTCAGGAGGCCCCGAGAAAATTTATTTCTTTCCCTTAAGAAGAACCCTGGACACAACCTACGGGTGGCTACTTGACATCCTGGATAACCACAGAGCGATTCTCGATATGAAACACGAGATAGAATTATCACCAAAGTGAGCGGTTATCCACCAATAACCACGCTAGGACGTCACTTAACCAAATTACCAATTTCAAGTCCCTTTGTTTATTCGGCCATCTCCCTCCCTATCATCTTCTATACCACGATCACATCTAAGTATGAAGGTAAACATTAACAAAAGTCAAACGAGCCCTTCAACTTTCCTTCCATTCTATCAGGGATAACGATTCAATGCTTGATCAGTTAAAAAAAAAAAAAAAAAATACAAAAATAATGGAAGAATCTTTAAATGTCTTAGTCTACAATTCCTAAATATATGTTTTCAACCATAACACTAACGCTCCGTTGTAATGTAAAGTACATCGAACTCGAATTCATCCAAAGCACTTCGCAAGGGGGGCCCATCATTAAAATTTGAACCTTTACCTTCAGGACACCAGTCATCATATTTAAGATTACCTCTTACCTCGGAGGATTTACACTGCACCAAACAGTAGATAGAAAATCCTGCGTTCTGGCACTGTTCTACCTAAAAAGACTCGAACAAGAACAAGTGCTTTGTCTGCTAGACATGTTCAGTGATAGCGCTCTAGTGATTTTAGTTTTCGGCTTCTTATTTCATAATATAATGTGTGGGACTCCATTTATTTATTATTATTTTTTTTTATGCAGTTAACATTGATAATAACTTTAGGCAAAACCGAGAAGTGTCACTATTTCAACGTAATCCATCTTTATTCGCTGAACTACACGATTCACTGTAAATGCTCAGTTTGTTGTTCAGTTTTACTGCCTCTTCGGATGATTATTTGTTCTGTCCGTTGTTCGGTGCAGTGTAAATTCACCTTTCCCTACCAAGTCACCTGCGATGAGGAGGCCTCACTGTTGGATAGGTATGGAGGGGCCTTAAAACTACATCTCGCCTGGGCCCAACGTGGCATAGGTAAGCCATTGGGTCTTCTCCCATTCCCTTCGGTTTCTAAAAAGTATACCTGAAAAGTTTCGTAAAATCAAACCTGCTGATAACTGCTTCCGCACCCATCCAATTCTTAAAGTGTGGATGGGAAAGGCCTCTTACTTAAAAAAGTAGCATAACGCCTAGACAGTTTATGTAAAGAACTGCCGGATTAATCAGATGGAATATGTCCGAATGATTTTAGAATAACAAAAAAAGTCGATGCCTAAGAAAAATAACTTTAAAGATATAAACAAAGCGGATATTGAACGTGACCAACTTGGTCATGAAATCGAAGTAAGCTGTGAACTTGCTCATTTCCACACTTTATTTCTTTGTAAGTTGCTTCTTTAATGTAATTATAATTCTCATATTCCATTTATATTCAGAGGGATTTGCGAAATGTTCTAATAACAACATATAACATTTATTGAGATTGGTAAGTTAAAAAAATATTTTTCGGAAACTCACCTCAGGGACATAAAGAGGTAAAAAATTAAAAACATATTAGCATGATTTTTTAATTTATTATAATTACATTGCCCTGCTATGGAGATAAGCAGTAGCACGAAAAATTGAGGTATTATTATTGTTGGATTCTTTGTGAAATTTTCCAGACGATGCTCCATAGAAAAGCGTCTGAAATAATGAAGTCATAAACCAAAATAAGCGTTTTAAGGCTTTTCTGTGGAGCATCAAATGGATAATTTCACAAAGAATTCTGCGATATAATAATGGGTATGGGGAATAATGGGCAATAAATGACAAAACGTTTACTTTAAAATCGCTCCGAACATCCTAATCAATTTAGGATATAAACATTATCGCACAAGGAGTATTCGGTTCACACGAGTTGAAAATAAAGACTCCCTGGCTTCTATCGTTTCACAGTAATGTTGCAGTGGCATAAATTAGAAACGTTTTTCATAACAAACCGAATCAGGTTTGTTACATAAATAACGAAGGCGATAGGCTTTATAAAAGTGGGTTACCAGTGATATTTTTAAAAATTGTTTAATTGTTTAATACTGGTCAATTGTAAAATATTTTTAACACCGCTGATAACCATTATAATAACTAAAATTCAACCATTAATATGATAACAAACATATTGAATGAATAACATAACTTGAATCCAATACTTTTTTCTTCTGAGAATAATATAAAGTACAATAAATGAAGTTGAATTTTTGTTTAACTTAGAATTGAAATTAATTATTTAATTGCTATGTATTACTTTATACTTTAATAAAATTTCATTAAATAAATTACATACATATACTTTTGCTTCATTTAAAGGCTAAATTACCAACCAAAAGTTTATCCTTCGTTGTCCTAAAGTCTTGTATAGTTTGTTGACATTACGTAAATAAATATGTAGATTCAAACCATGATGCATTAGAAATCGTGTATAAATTCTCATATATTATTGTAAATAAATTAAAAACTGTCTTTTTCTACTACGAAAGCCTAGTCATTATCACTTAAATTCGGATTGAAAACTCAGGTTATTAGCAATTTTATCTCCGGTTCAACTAACCTTGAACATTGATTTGTGTTACAGATACGAAAGTCAATAAAAGGATAGATTTGAAGACCTATTATAGGAATGTTTGGGTTCAAACTGTTTAAACAATATAAGTGTGTTAATGTACATTATTTCAATATAAACAATCTCAGGAATTTTATCATTGTCATCGTACTGAGCAGTACACTCCATTACTATATCTTGGCTGTTATTATTATTTTTTTTTTAATGATATATTTTTTTCGTGATATTAATAAATTCTAATTTTTTACTATGTGGTTTGGATCATTTAGTTACGACAATGAACAAAAGGAAGATGATTAAACTTAACAGAACTAAAACTTATAATATCTAAGTAAGAAATGCTAAAATTTAAATATAGGGAATGCATTATAAAAACAAAAACATAAAGTTAAGTTAATCGTAAAAAATATATTCTACGTTTAAAAAATGTAAGCATTGAGGTTTGAGAATATCAACAATCACCAAATATGAAAGAACTGAGAATTCTAAATGCGAGGAAATCATTATTTGTACATTGTATATAAAAACTCTCTGAACCGTTGGTGGAAAATCTGTTATGTCTGCACTCCAACTGACCATTCATAGAAGCATTTCAATGGCTACGCCGTTCACACCCCGACCTAAAAACGGCTCTAGAATACCTTTCTTCTAGATCTTATTCTCCAGAATGTATTCCAGCCCTAAACTGAAAGGTCTGACCCAGGGGTGTTCTAGTCCCTGGCACCATACCCATCCTACAGGCGCCTAACCCATCCTACCTGGAAACTAAGGTAACGCTTTCGAAGAGTGGCTCCACTTTCATGAATGAGGATCATGAATAATACCTAAATGGAATTACGAGATAGGCCAAATATAGACAACATGCTCGAGAGTGTAACCACCCTTCGATTTACGACTGAGGCGAACTCCCATCGCGTCGTTTACAGTAAAAATCGCCTTGATTAGCTTTATTAGTTCGCAGGTTGAGATCTTGTCTGATTAAATGAAGAAAAGCCAGGCTTAAAAAACAAAACAAGGAATACCGAAACTAATAGAAATGCTCCCCTCCCCTTAAAAACGCTCCTACAATAATACAATTTAATTTATTTATTAATAAAAGTATTAATTAATTTAAAGTATTATTAATTTAATTATTTCAAGAGCTCATTTTCAATAATTGTTTAAAGCTAACTTTTATATCTGAAGTTTGTAGTTATCATATTTTTCGTCACATGGAAGTTGAATATTTTAAAACCGATTATAATAAAAACAGAAGAGAAATCAGGATGCAGAGTTCAGGTAAAGTACTCTTAAGGCCCGGTGCACACGGACGACACTTTTCTGCGATGCGGACTATAAGCCAGGTCAGGGGTACCTGGAGTACAATGGACCGACCGGATTAACCATTATACTCCAGGAACCCCTGACCTGGCTTATAGTCCGGATCGCAGAAAAGTGTCGTCCGTGTGCATCGGGCCTAAGAGAGACACTGACCACAGCACTACTAATGCTCAAGCCTTATAGAACTACGAAAATTTCACTGTATAATTTTTTGGGATTCCAATCAAAATATTCTCGTAAGAGTAGAAATCTGAATGAGCCGAAAAATGGACTGCAAGGATTTTCATAAAGTTTTTATTTAGACTGAACCGTATTAATGAAAATTGCTCGTCAATAAATGCTAAAATTCTATTGCAACTATTGCTAAAATTCACGATAACGGTTCTTTAAAACGCGTTTGTTTTGGATCCATAGAACTTTAACATAAATATCCTTGGTTGTGGCAAAATTTATATTACTTTCAATAAAAAAAAAAAAAAATAGTCTTGATTTATATAAATTACATATAATTATGTTGTGTATTTTTTACAGCTAATTAAACCAAAAACCTCCTATTAATAATTATTATATCATCTTAAGATCTTTAGTAGGTTTATGCTTCATGATATAAATCTTTTATTTATAACATATTTATATTAACGTCTGAGTATTGTATTAATTGTTTATTTAAAGACTGTAAGTACGATGTATATTTTTACTAACTTTTTTTCACTTTTACTCTATAATAAAGTATGAACTATTAAAAAAAAAATTACACTCACAGACTATTAATGCTTGGGATCGTTGAATTTCTGACTACGGAATAGTTCAAAAAAAGACCCGTTAGAGCATGAATTACAATCATAATACTATGTAATATATAAATATAATGTAATATATAAAACGGATCGATGTAGAGGAGAGATCAACAGTGGCGTCTTCGAAGCGCCTTCACACTAAGCACTTAAGGCTCTCCACTTCATTTTTCCATTGGAGCTATGACGGACGGGTGCCTTTAGATTTTTTCTCCTACTTCAACGATACCGCCTAGTTCATCGCACTCTCAATCTGAAGGTTAAAATAGGTCCGCATCATTAATGGAACTTCATTTCATACAGTCCTGCAATAATGATGTAAGCAGTTATGGTATTACAACTTCTTTTGTAAGAAGAATGTAAAAATGTCTATTTAACATTTCATTTCACAACATAGTTGATTTCTTTTCTCCAGCCGTCTTTCATGGCGAGATTTCCTTAATTTACATACGTATCATCAACACTTGCATTAGAAATTTAGCGAACAATGTATCGCGCTTGCATAAAATATGCCGACATCTAGATGATTTTAGAGATACGAAGCAGTCTGTACTGAGAATGCCGATCTCATAGATAGTAACCTAACATGTATTTTATCTAGTTGTAATCAGTTATGAATAATTTCGTTTCAAAATGATAAAATGAAGAAACCACATTTTACGGATGGTTATGAAATAATTTATCAAGATAAAATCATATCACTATAACAAACTTTGTTCAACTTATTAATTAAATAAATCCAAGTATTCTTATAATCCTCGAAGTCAGACTGGTTATATAGAGGTTTCTCCCAATAAACGCGAAAACGAAACGAAACTAAATTCGAATACTAGCGTAAATTGTCGGAAGTTCAGATTCTAAGAAAATTTAAATATATCTTTAGAGGGATGCCATAGATGAGAATATACGATTCTGTCACGTTATTATAAATAATTACAAATGCATAATAATTTCCTTGAGGCATAAATCCACGTAGAAATGTAATAAGTAAATCGAGCTATCTGTGATAATAAATCAAATTGGTGGTGACCGAGGGAAACTTACAAAGTCAAACAAACGACTATCTATCAAAACAGGAGTAATAAGAAATGTGTTGTACGTGAAGAGCAAGGGCGGATCCAGCCGGTTGTAAAGGGTGGGGGCTGCAGCCACACAGCCCTTCCCATCGATATGCCCATCAGCTCTTTTACCTTTATGCTCCTTTCCCACAACTTATATGTTACTTGTTTTGCATATTATCTGTTCTTTACGCTGCTTAGTTACTTTTTTTAAAGTTTGATTCCATCTTTAAAAAACAAAATCTCACCCAAATGAGAGGGTGTCAGCCCCCCAGCTCTCCACTTAGATTCGCCTAAATCCCAGAGGGTCAATTTTAACTGCGGAGTCAGGAGATGGTGCTGAGATAACAATATGCGTTTAATGATCAAACAGTTCTTCAAAGTCTGAATATTATGATAGACCCCTGGAGCAATGTTGGCTACACAGTTACTAACAAAGGCAGCCAACAGCTTAGCAGGCCAAAAATACAACACAATACCCCCAACTATGACACAATGATACAATGGAAGTTCCTTCCAAGAAAAGGGAGTGCTCTATGACAGAATCAGAAAACTCATTAGTCTTTTAGAAAGAGAAAAACTAAACGCGTCGAAGGTCAAGTTCTTTATCCCTTCGATGGTTTATCTCAAAGTGGATCTTTCTATTGTATGAATAGGATTCTATCAGGTACTAGATGGGTGTGGATTTCATCTCTAAAATAGAGCAGTGTCAAACACCCAAAAGCTTTCACAACAGCAGATATTAATATTATATGAATATTTTCAATATCAAGCCATTAAGAACGTATCATTGTTCTAAAATAGAGTATAGATTTAAAATTCGGATTCCCCCCTTCTCTTCCTAAAATTTGGAAAGTTTTGGTAATTTATAGCATGTAGGATAAATTGGGGCCTATTAAAACATGGGATACAGCTCCATTTCAAGTATAAAGATGGACAGAGGCAGATTTAGCACCAAACTTAAGGGGGGTCACGACCCCCCACTTCTCATAATCAGACGTTGCCTATTGCCTGAAGGCACTTTTGTGTTCGGATTTTGTAAGAGATTATTTCCTTGTACTGAAAAGGACTGCAATCTGAAAAACCAAATGTATTACGTTTAGGGTTTAGTAGCAATGTAATTGTATTACATACAATTACATTTATTCCTTTAAATACATTTAAATATCCAAAATATTCGAGGGGGGGTCATGACCCCTTTGATCCTCCCCCCCTGGTGAGGGAGTTAATTTGAGGAGTTTACACCATTTTGCGAAGAAAATGTTGTATGCTTTCCATTGAGCTCTTATGTTTATAATCTTGGTCGGAAGAAAAAAGTTTCAAAGAAGGCCACGGTACAAATAAAAACATAAGAAGAAGGGGCTCATCCAAACGTTTCAATCAATATTCAAAACCATCATAATAACTGAAATTTAATTATTATGAGTTTGAATTTGATGAAACTTTCACAACAAGCGTTCATAAAAACAGAATGTGATAAAAAAAAAAAAAAAAAAAAGCAATTGTACCAGCGCAGATAATTTTACTATAGTTATGAATACCTGCATCATTTCAGAATCCGGAAACTCTCTTCCTTCTAGTTTATTTTTTTTTTCTCTCATGATGCAAAAAATGTTGGCAAAACAATTTTTAGCGGCTAAATAATGCTAACAAAATGATTACTAAAGTAATAATCAGTAATATGAGGAGATCGGATTTCCATGTAAATTAAGGTTCAGATATGTACGTTTATAAGTATGTATAGTATAAAAAATCAGTAACTAACTATAAGGAATATTTTATAAAATTCAATTTATAAATTAAAATAAAATGCAAATTTGAAATGCACCCCTTCCCCCCTTTTCACCCCTCCAAATGGTGGTTGACTCCGTTTTTTGAGCGCACTCTGCAGATCACGATTCACACTACTAATACGAAGTTATGATTAAAGTTTCATAAATAATATAATATAAATAATAAATAGATAATATAAAAAATTTGGTTCCTTATTTTTTTAATTTTCCTGTACTGAGTGGGGTTCAGGGATAATATAGAAAAAGTCGGGAATATTTGCCTAAGCAAAAAATACTAAAAACAAAACATGAATAGATTAAAAATGTTGAAGCACTCTTGAAAAAATCAATAGCGGTTTTAAAAGGAGCGACAATGCTACTTAATTTAAACCTTTAAGAACAAAAAAGTATTATCAGTACATTTATTTTTTTAAATAACTACATTTTACCCCACTTTGTTAGAGAGCCGCTAGCTAAGAGGTTTTGAAACCGAATGGTAGGGGATGGAAAATTAACCCTAACCTTAGCCTAAACCATTATTAGAGGAAAGTTTTACCGAAAAGAATCATACCGGTGTTGATTACAACTCATTGATTACAGCTGAAGAGTTGATCGATGAGTTGAAAACGTTACCTGGAGGCCTCAAGAATTTGATCCCTTAGGGTTAGATTATATACCTTATAGCGTTAGATTTTACAGCTAGGCCTACTTCCGTTGCAAAAGAAAGAGGATTTTAAATCCAAAAGTTAAGAGGAAATACTATCAAGGAAACCGAAGACAAACAAGGAAAGCGAAGAGCCAGGTGAAAATTACGAAATGCCAAGACCTTCACAGAGTGACGCCGTTTTAGCAGTCGAAAGGGCACAAAAAACAGACATAAGGAACTGACAAAAGTCACAAATATTGTCATGCCGCAGTTTAAATGATGAGCCAGCTCAGAACATACTGAGGAAGTTGAAGCAGCTTGAGATCGATTCAGTTTTTTTTTCAACTACAATAACGTGAAAATGTAATGAAAAACATTTCAATACAGTAATAACGAGATTGAGGTAGGTACATTATTTAAATAGGGGAGATATTACTATTTTATGAGCCATTATCTGATTCTAGTTCCAATTACAATCTATCCCTATTGAGCAGTTCGTATATTCGAGGTTCTACTGTAGTTTAAATATGACTGTTTGGATCATGGAATTATTGGAGAAAATTATTATATTTTTAAATGTAAAGAGGAACTGTTTTAACTTCCAAGAACATACTTCCCCCAGATACTTAAGTTAATTGAGCAGCAGTGTGCAGCACATTTACATAACTGATTCCAAATTATGTTTATTTTTTTATTTAATTAGTTTTAACTATGATTAATTAAAAATAAAATATATAATTAATTTTTAATTTCATTTTTACATTTTTTTTTTTTAGAGAATTTCTGATTTACAACTTTTCCCTAGGCATTTCCATCCTCCAGTTTAATTTTAGTTAGCAATAGCATCGGCCATTTGTACACATACACGAATCACCTTAGGTTAAAGTTTGGCTATGAATTATATATGTATAAAAATTATCTGTCGAAATTATCAGAAAATGTTCGGGCGAAAATAGAAAACCATAAAATTAAATGGAATCACAGTGCTTACAGGCGATAAAGAATATAAAATGGATGAATTTTATGAAGCTATGCTAACATATTTAACAGTTATAAATAGATAACACGGGTGTATAAATATAGTGACCGTAAATAAACCTATACCACTACAATCTATGGTTTCAGTACTTTAAAATGACGTACCATTTTATGGTCACAACCGAAGGTGCAAATAAGGGATGTAAAAAAAATCTAAACAATTTTATAGCTATTTAAAAGAAAAGAAATCACAATAGGTAGTTGGGAAAAAAAATCATAATTCCAACAGTAAATAAATTCATATTTAAAATAGGTTCCACTTATAGATTCAAAATCCTCAGAGTCGTTCAAATAATTCTTGTGAATTTGAACTTTTCGAAATTTGCGAATGATGCCACACTACAATAATAATAATTATCTTTCTTATTCAAACCCAAAATTTTAATAATTAAGTCGCAATAAGTATATCAAAATTAAATTTCAAATATATAAGATAATGTTATTAGTTTTTATTTTTTACAACTTAATGATTGATATGAACTAGCCATTTTCTGCTGTGTTAAGTCTTGAAGAATTTCCTTAATTTTTGGATTTTCAAATAGTAGGGAGTGGGGGTATACGAGTATGACCCCCACCCCTATGCCCTTCCAATAACGTTTCACCATGCACAACTAAAAACAGCATTAGTTGGCCTCGGGCTGTCCTTGAAGATAGAGTGTGAATGCGTTTACAAACAATTTTGGATGTTTTTTTTTGACACGTAATGCGGTAAATTGAGCCTCAGCAATTTATTGCACGCGAATTTTTTCTCCCTATTATTTTTTTATTTACTTAAAGTGCTTGCTATTTTTATGGTGAGGAGGAATATTTGAGCAATAATTGAATAACCCCCCCCCCCAAAAAAAAATAGATATATATGTACATTACCATAAAATGTTAACAACTTATAAATGAAGTGTTCAACATCTACTTTTATATATTTATTAGAATAATAAAAAAATAAAAGCGTATGCAGAAAGATATTTGATTTTAATTAGCCATTCTATTGGTTCTAATCACTCACTTGTACAATAAAAAAATTATAATTACATTTTATAGTTTATTTATGTAGAAATTTTATAAGAGTTTAAATTCAAACCAAAAATAAGCTTTAGCTCCATGGAAAAAAAAAAAAAAAAAAAAAAAAAAAAAAAAAATATATATATATATATATATATATATATATATATATATATATATAACGGTTTGAGAAGAAAGTCCTTCGCATGATAAGAGTAATATATGGAGGAAATGGACCAATAAAGCTGAGTCTATATCTCATGAGATAAGTGGGGCATGTAGCTTGCAGCAACTACACAAATATGAATGCCGCAATAATTGGATAGATGCTGCAGAGAAGCTGCTTGCAGCAAACCGAAAAGCAGCAGCCAAAAGTAGACTGAAATGAGACTACTGGTTCAGGTTGAATAGCAATCTTCAAGGTCTGCAAAGCCAACAGAAAAAAATAAAATAAAAATCTCGACGGCGAAAAATGCACTCCCCCCCCCCCAAAAAAAAAAGAGAAAAAATGTCCTTGATTATTTGTTTAAAAAAGTAACTTGAGTTAATTGGAATAAAAAGGATGAAGAAACCAAGTTGAGGAAATAACTGCGATAACAGTAGTAGTAATTACATAATTAAAGATGCATTACAAACACACTCTGCTGTTTGAATAACAATTGAATGTCGCTAGATAAATTTAAGTTCAAACCAGATTATATCAGTACGTACCACAGCAAAGGTGATGAACACAACTTTTATGCTATTCCTAATTTTTTTTAATATAATTTTTATGAAAAAGATTTTACTTATATATGTCAGTATCTATTTCTTATCCGATCATTGAATAGCGTACAAAAGTTAAGAAATAATCAATTACTAAGAGAAGAATAATTAAAACATGACAATACTTGAAAACGTCTTCCACAACAGTCATCGCAACATTTTAAAAGGTTTAAATAAGGTGCGACAAGAAACTGGTGGTGGTAATTAACGTGACAATTGCTCTACAGTTGCTACCACGATCGTTACTGTAAACCATACGTAGCTAGGTAAGTTACTGCTATGACTGCAAACCTCTTTAAAGCTATAGAAATTATATAATCAATAAAAAAATAATAATATAACAAAAAAAAAAACAGAAATAGTAAATTTTCTTGGTCCTTAATTTGAATTATTATCCCAATATATTTGCATGTGGCTTGGTGAGGTTCTTACATTTTGCTCCATTCTTATATTAACTCCATATTGGATTCCCGTGTATCTATATCCCTATGTATCCGTATACCAAAAAATTGGTATGCAAAAAAGTTACACGGAATTTAATGTAAAACTCAAGACAATAAACAAGAAAATTTATTATTCTCTTATCGCTGAGGCTAACTCAGTCTCCATCACACAATAAACTCTTATCATTATTCTCTTAATATTTCGTATTTTACAATCGCGAAATATTAAATTTCGAAGAAGCCAAAATTTTTTTTGGCTCAAATTCAATGAACAGAAAATTAATCTTTTTCATTCTACTTTTATAAATGAAAACGAATATAAACATAAAAAATTCATTTATAAACTAAAAGGCATAAAAAAGAAAAAATACTTTATAGCAATATTTCCAGAGAATATTATGTAAAATAACAATATTTCCGGTTGTGTTTGCACTGCTCCGGCAAGAGCCAGACCAACGTTGTGTTCCGGGAATGTGAAAAGGTCTCGAACCCAAACAGGTATTTTATCAACGCTAGTTTAAGTTTAGCTTGAGCTAACAAGAATGGCTTTCTTATTATATAATATTATCAGTAACAGACTCAGAAAAAGAAATATATACAGTACCAGTCAAAAGTTTAGACTCACTTGTATTTAATTCTCAATCTTCAAGTTTAAAAAAACAATTGTAACTCAAGAGATAACATTTCAAATATTATATGATTGTTTTGAATACAATCTACATAAATAAAGATGGAAGTTCTGTTTGTTTATTTTTTTGTTTGTTATTTATAAAAATCCATACCGTTTGTCCTAAATTCTCCAAATTTCGCTTAGTGGTTCTTTCATACCAGGTGCGAACACCTGACCATATTAAAATTGCATAATTTCAGCCAATCTCTGGGTATATTCTTTATTGTTATACAAAATCGTTATGATCTCGCTTTACAATAGATTTTTACGAAATCGACGATTGGAGTCTAAAAAATTCTCATTTCTGTCCTAACGAACTTTTCTTGACCCACGGCCACGGCTTTTCTCATTGTTTTCCAAGTTCCCTGGGTGAAACCGGGATATACAGCTAGTTATAAATAGATTTAAAAAAAAAATATAGTTGTTATGTTGTTCAATAAATAAAATGTTGTTATTTATTTATTTTACAAAATCTAAGGGGTGAGTCTAATCTTTTGAATGATACTGTATAAAGCATAAAAACACCACAATTATTTATTTACAAAAATAACAGGAAAACTATTAAATTAATACACATAAATACTACTAAACTAGAAAATTAGATACGCAAATTTAATGTATTGTTTTTTTTATTTCAACTCCCCCCCCCCCGCCACTGAATATTATATTTATTAAAATAAGCATATTCATGAAGTTTAAATGAATAATAACTTAAGTAAAAAGCGATTACTCTTAGTGTCAGCCATGTTTGATCCCGGAACTATACAATTCAATATACAGTGTCCTGTGTTCCTGAGATTATCTATTCGGTCCGGGGTAAATACACCTCAAAGGAAACATTTTTCTTGAAAAGCTCCATACTTCCTTAAATTCTTCTCCCGTTATGCCTTAATTGGATTTGGACAAGGATGCAACCACTGTTGCAATAATAATTTATGAGAGATACCTCAAAGGTCATATAACATGCGGTCGCATGTTTTTTTCTGACGTGACGCATGGAGGACAGGTGTGATAGCCACCGACATTACCTTGTCCACTAACAAGTTAGATTCATGTCTATTTATTCCCGTTCCTATGCAGAATAGAAAATAAGTTTTCCTATTCTTGTGAGTGAAAATAAATTTCCAAAAACTGATCCAAAAGATATCAAACAAGAGTTCCCACAACTATTCAGTAAGTAAAGCTACCTCTCTCCAGAGCTCTGGACAGAAGTACCGTAACAGTACGGTATGTAGTATTAAAAAGTCTAATATTTCACTTCCTTCCTTTTTTTGTAACAGTAACTGTGAATAATAATAATATAAAATATGATATTCCTTGACTTAAAGGTAATTTAAAAAAATAAATAAATAAAATTCTATGTAGAATCAAATGCATTAAAGCTTTAATCTTGCCTCTTCAGCAAGGTTTCAACTAAAGTCTTTAAATGAAATTCCATTAAAACAAAAAAAAATTCACGTTATCGAAGTAGTTTTAATATTTCATATTAATTCTCTTCCATGATCATTCGACAGTACTACATATTTAACGTTTTAAATAACATTACACCTGGAAAAATGGATGACTTCAAGAAAAATTCTATTTATGATAATTAAACTGGTCAAATAAAAAAAATAAAATAATCTCTTCTCTTAAGCTCTCTTTGGTGTAGAAATAAAAATATCGAAACATCCAATTTTACTAATCATCTCATCAGTAATACTGGCTCTTAATCTTCCTTAACAAACCAAAATACTCTATATGCATAAAGCTACACATTATTTTTATTGACACAGTAAAGTTTTTTTAATATGTATATAGTTTTGAAAATATAATTATAAAATTGACCAAATGATGAAAAAAATTATTATTTATTATGCTCAAAGTGCTGAAGGCTCATGATTTTCAGCGTTTTAATTTAAAAAAAAAATCTATGTGTTTCAGGACCAAGAGATACCCTAATCTACACTTGAGCCCCTTCTAGGGAACAACACCCTAAATGTTAAAGAAGCTAATATTAGCTACAATATGAAGCCTTAATTTGTTATTAAGGTAATTATAAATGGTAAAATAGAAAGAAGAGGTGATGCAAAACTATTTTTGATATGGATATAAACCGATTGCACATATATATGATTTTTTAAAGTTATAGAAATGTTTGAAAAACTATTCAATGTTATGTTAATAATAGTGATGTTACCGTTGAGAGTATATTTTATTAAAGTACAGCTTTAATGACTCAAGACATTTCGAGGTAAATTGTATAGGTACTTTCATAAGTACAATTAACAGAAAATTAAGGGACATAAAAGATACATGGAATAATCATAGATACCACAGAATATGAAAAAATAAAATATTCTACAAATCGCATATTTCTTATCTGAACAATCCAATTTTATTTATTCTTCGATTGTTGGTATCTTGATAGTATCTACTTAGTCCTCTAATACTGTTATTAACATCAGTTCACAGTAAGTATTATTTTCTTAATCCCACATCAAAATATGTTCCCATTTAATGATGTGTTCGGTTTTAAATGAAGGAAAACTTTATTATAAGTTAAATTAAAAAAAAAAATCTACACCGTGACATAATGTTAGACAGCTTACATCGCAGGTTATTTTATAATAAAATATAAAATGATGTTGACGTTTATGCTAATTTTTAACATTATATTATTCTTCACATAAGAGAAATACATAAGATAAAATTTACTCACAGCCTAGAGAAGAACACTATTTCGTGGTCTCTTCTGTTCTCAATAAGTCTCTAAATGCACTCAATATACTTCTAAATATTCACTACGCATTTTCTTTTAAATGTCCATACCAGTTTAACTATCTTAACCACTTTAATATTGTAAAAATATTTTAGATAATACACGAGGTCAATTTTTAAACGAATCTTTCTCTTTCCTCACTGCTCATAAATTTTATTTTAACAGTTAACCTCTACAACTTCTCTTTTCCTTAACCAACTAAATGTATTTGTAGACTGTAAAAGAATACTTCGAATACGAAACATAAAAAAAACTCATCCGAACTTATGATATGCACGAATCATACAATAATTATTAGTGATATTCCCTCGATCATATTCAAAAATGATAATATGTTTTTTTATTTATTTTTTTAAGCTATGAATTAGGTGGTGTGAAGAGCATACAAACATACGCCAAGGACAATTCGATCCTTGAGAATATTATTAATGTATAATTACTCATTTTTTACTCTTACAGATTATATACGGCAAAGATGAATAACAATTGAAAGGAAAAAAACAAAACAATAATCTTCGAATAATATTAAACCACAATAAACAGGAAAATCTTTCTTTTTGTTTTGAACAGAATTATTACTCTAATACTGAAGATTCAATCTGAATAATTACATTTACCAAAACACATTATTACACTGATACTCGATGGTATAGAATACAATTCAATAGTAGTAGATTTTGCTACCTTAGAGTATAGTATTCAAGTACGAATATTTTCCATTAATAGATATTTATTGTATATATATATATATATATATATATAAAATAAATTAAAAAAGTTTAAAGATAATAGCATCAGAGGATCCAGAGTGTTGGGGGTGCTTATTATTCTTAAGCTTCTTATTATATTTCATTAACAAAAAATATTTGGATAATTTATCAACAGCAAAATAAGTTTATATGTTGCTATATTATTCATATGAGGGTAGGAATAAAATTCTCCTTCAACTAATTAAAAATAATTATCTCTAGATAACACTATGATCATAGTTTAAGTGATTTTTGATAGATATTATCTTATTATAATCACAAATTACAAAGTTAAATCCACTTTCTTCAAAACCAAGGCCACCATACAAAAATGTAAGGTAAAAACAAATGGCGTAAACCAAATGTAGCAATTTAAATTCTTAAATTTCGTTTTAAGAGCTTACCACAAAATTCATCACTGGAAAAAATTTAAACTGACTTCATTAGATAATTATAATAAATTACGACTGTATTAATCGTCCAAATGTACCTAAATTTGGAGTATGGATCAATTTTAAAGAAACCGTTCGCCTGTGTTGACGAATGTAAAACACCTCAACACTCATAATAAATACAATGAGGCAATTTGAAAAATAAAAAAGGTCAATGAAGACAACGAATTTAAATAGAGTTATGAATATATATACCTTAAAAAATAATTACAAATCTTAAAAAATAACAATAAAAAAATATAGACTGAAACACATTTACTCCAACTAATACACAATATGTTGGTGGAGGATAATTCAAGCAATAAAACTTTACTTTAACATTTAAAAAAAGAGATTGGAAAGAATTTACTTAGGTAATGGAAGCAATCAACCATAATTGCAATGTAATAATTAAAAATATTTAGAATAACGCGCCTAAAAAGATGAAACAAATATTTCTTGGCATCTACTTAAGCCAATAAAATATTAAGTGTATATTATAGTATAGAATTATATTAATTTAAAACAGTATTTTTTACGATAGGTAGATTAATAGTCAGGATTTTCAGTTTGATCTATTTTTTATTTTGGATAGCCAACGTTCCGATCTCGACATATGAATCGTCATTAGGGCTAAAAAGAAGAGGAACATATCAGTATCTATGCTAGAAAAAAATAGCAAACTGAACTCAGACAATTAATCTTCTACCTATCCTAAAGGAAAAGAGTTGACTATTACAAACCTCTAAATAGTATTTTTTAATTTATGATTTCTGGGATAGAGCACAGGCAAAATAATAATATTTACTTAAACTTTTTCTCGACAAAACGAAATTTACGACCTGCCCTTAAATCCCCAAAGGCAGATATAAGGACTTCAATGCCCCTGCGAAGGCTGCCTCATTTAGCCCCTAATAAAACCATAAAGAATGGTTGAGGATCCGTAATAAAAATACCATTATTGACACGAAATTACACGCCTGAATAGACAAATGTAACTAAATGGTTGGTTTTAAAATATAAAATATTACACATCGAGTAAATATGCTCCATTTTATTGATCGGTTTTTAAAAGGTATCATTTCATTGTTGTACCCTCGAATCTCAATAACTTTGAGAATAAGTGAACATTTTATGGGAAATAAATTCATCGATGTAAAATGGTAGAACGTTTACCGTACGTTTGGCTTCCATTCGCAGCTCCCAGGAATAAAATATGTATAAATGAAAAATTATTTGATCTCTAGTGAAATTTAGTAGAGCCTGACGTATTCGTTCTGTCTCTATTTTGATTTCCTAAAGTTCGACCATAAGCAAACTTGAAGCACAGCAATGAAATAAAATTAAATTTAAATAAAAAAAAAATGGAGAGTGTGTGCAGATAAGCAAATATAATATATATATATATATATATATATATATATATATATATATATATATATATAGTGTGTTTAAGTATATTCACAAGGTTTAGCTATGGATCAACAGATTAAAAATAAATGTATTAAAAGGTTTTAATAACACACCAAGAGTAGTATTTTTTACTTCCAGATAATAAAAGCAAAAATCAAGTCTGGAAGAGAAGAATTATTTTCATACATAATTGTGCTATAGCAATATGTACAAATATGTGAAAGGTTTCATTCAGTACTTCAGACCAAATGAAACAATATTTGAATTATTGCAAATATCTAATTATAAACATTGCTATCATGAAAGATAAACAAAAAGGTGTAAAAAAAAAAAAAAAAATGTCTTCATCAAATGTAATTTCATTTTTCATTATATCATATTTCTTTTATTAAATTAAGTAAGCAGTCATATTGAAAAAAAAATTAATACAGCAAAAAAGTTAAATAAATAAAAATAAAAAAATTGATCCATATCTAGTTTTATAATACTGAAAAGTTTACCAAATTACCAAAAAAAAAAAGGATTGCTATATAATTTATACTAAACATGATATTCATTACAAAATTCATCTCAGAATGAGTGTGATTATCAAAATGCTCAATTAGTTTTGTGTAATGTATAAATAAATTGGTTTTCATTGCTGTATAAATTCGCCGATAACTATATTCGAAAGTTGGAATAAGAGAATAGAAAATTGTTTTTAAAATTTATTTGAAAGAAGCAGTTCATTAAAAATAAAATTATTGATAAAAATTTAATGAGACACCTAATAAATATTCAATGGCATTGTCTATAATCAAGAAAAACTTCAAGTGAAACTGCTAAATGAGAATATATGAACAAACCCTGAATAAGAATAACACAAAAACATCAGAAAATCAATACTGGATACTTAATATTTTGATTTTAGGAAAAAATGTCAAATGTAACATAAACACCTTCGTGTTTTTAGTTCAACAAATAGAAGGAGATTGTTGAAACTAATAAATTACTACATTGAAAATTCCAGCTGAACATTTTACGTTAAAGGCACTACTAATCTTGGGTACGAACCTGAACAACTAATAAATATAATGGATTTTCGATTTAGCAATTCTTTCCCATGCACACAATCCCCAAAAAGGAGGTTTTAACATTTCCACCGTTCGAGACATTGTTAAAACTTATTAGAAAAAGAAATCTTATGGGAAATTCTCACAGTTAAGGACAATGCTGCCGTATTATATTGACTATTGTTTGCGTCATGTTTTCCATATCAAATATATGTAAAAAGGGACATGCATAATGTTAATATAACTACGTTCACATCATTCAGCCGTATTTCCAAAGAAGAAAATAAAAGCAAGTTTCCTAATGAAATACTAATATAAAAAATAAAAATATATAACTAATATATTAATTATATATACTAATATAAATATATAACACCTGTTTATATGTATGTACAAAAAAACATATATATATATATATATATATATATATATATATATATATATATATATATATATATATAAACACACTCATACGTATGATAGACGAATATACGTGACAACATTAAATTAATTTATGAATAGCATTGATAAAGTTAAGAAGGTAATATATATATAAATAATAAAAACAATATATTGCCAATCCTGTAGTCTGTGAACATTGGTACTTCTTCATATAAAAAACTCGATTCCCACCTGTTGAATTATTGGGAGAATTCGAAGGATACTTCATAATATTCGAGTTACAAAGAAAAAAAAAAAAGGAGCATGTTAAACGGGTTTGAGTACATTTCAATCTTACACATTCACCATCGATATGGGATAAATATCTATGAGAACTTTCACGACATACTCACAAAAATTGAAACAACAGCCATTTCTGATCATTATACCACTACTTTAGAATTATTTTAAATTCGAAATCTTCTAATAATTCAGTCAAAATATCGTGAGCAATTTGGTTCTCAACTGTGTAGCTGAAACTTAGAAATTGCAGACTCATGCTTATGTGAAATTCATGTCGAGTATCGGCGGCTATGATTATTTTTACAACAAATTTTATCAAATATGGTTAATAAGCATCACGATTTAGTTATCTAGTGCTTAAATTCAAAAATATTTCTAACATGATACAAAAAATGAGACAAGGCATGACTTAAATCAATTAACAACATCAAAGAGAAATTAGCTTACCTTATGAAATATACGCTGATGCCTAAAGCATTTTTCAATTTTTTAGTTGCCCTTAAGTACACTGGCCTTCTCAGCGTTCTTTCTGTCCTTTCTGCTTCGAGTGAAGAAAAACTCCGGCGCAAGGGTAAATCGAATTCTGGGATATTCCGGAAGGAAACAGAAAAAATAGGTGAAAATGATATAGCTTAGGACACTAGCTGGAGGGATGAGTCTATCGTATTTTGTTTGGAGTTTTTAAAAATGAGATATATTCCGAAAATCACGCACACTGACACACGCACACACCTGAGGACGAGTTACCTGCGGGCAGGTAAAAATGGCGGATAGAGCTGCGCGCGCAGGCGGCTTTCACCGAGCACCTGGACGAGAGGGGGGGCAAGGGTTGCTTACCTACACCGCACCGTTAGATTCCTTTCTATTTGTCCGGATAATTTTTCTTATTATAAATTAAGGTGAAACAAAAGACCAATGCTTTTAAAAGGGTATAATTTGGTAGCCTTTAATTTTTCAATCGGAAGAAAATTAACCGAATATATATTCTTGGAAGAGAGCCCTAAAGAATAATACAGGTCTACCAACAAGGGAAGAACAGTGCTGGCAAAAGGACAAATTATAATGAAGAAATGATATTTATAATACGGAAACAAAAAAAGAATTAAAGTAAAAAAAAAAATATAAGATTTAATGATAAAAACGAGTAAAAAAGGGTGGTGAAAAAAAAATTAATTTACTAAAACCAAAGAAATATTTATTTAACTCTGTTAATTTATTATTTTTTTCATCAGACGATGACTGGCACTACTACTTCGTACATTTTCAAGTCTGAAAATGTATTTATATATAATATTTAACTTATTTAGAGACATATTCACCTTCAAAACTAGATTCATTTCAGCGTTAACGATACCCTCGTGAGGTTAAAAAAAAATTAATCCATCTCTATCCCTATAGCCAGCATATATCTTTTAATGAAAACTATAACTAGGGTGCAAAATAACTACCAGCGCACATTGATATTTAATAAAGTTATTATGCTACAGATATACAATATTCATCATTCAATAATCATAATGAGATCTAAATAAAATATAAATGTCATCTTATGTTAAGGCTGAGAATTATCATCACCTTTTATGAGTAAATTGAGAATATTCCTTTTTCGATACGAGTAAAAGCTTAAATTCCGGACTTTTTCCAACATATTTATGATAGATTTTTCAGAATATTTTCCAAACTTTTAAAAATAATTTTTCACATTATATTAATATATATTATAAACCTTTCAGTATTTGATATCTTTCTAATATGTATATAAAAATTAAATCAATTTAGTAAGGAGCAATTGAGTTAGCATATTATTATTCTAAAGTTGCATGGACCAAGAATAAATTATGAGTCAGCTTATTAATTGTTGGCCAATCGGCGTTAATAGTGGACAATATTCCGAAGCAATGTTAGTTAGGCATAATTAGTAATAATTTTTAAAATTTACAAAATTAGTAATTTTGGAAGATTCAAACCCTCAATTTGGTTTGCAGTTATATCTGGAATAACTCAATACCGTTGGTAGAGACCAGCAAAGAAAAAAACCTCAACTTTTCTACGACAGCGACCACTGTAAGAAAATTTGTACCTACAAGTAAAATAATGTGGGATGAATTAAGAAATTTTGATATTTTTTAATTTCTAAGCTAAATTTGTTTTTTTAATTTTTCTGAGACAATGTATGGTTTAAACTTACGGGCCAACGCGTAAATATGATTCGCATTTTGTCCAATAATATGACTCCAATGTTCAAATAATAAACCGAAAGATAAAAACGCAATTCAATAGGCTTAACTTCCAAATAAACGTCAAGGAAATCAGGAGAGGATACAGGGGGTATATGGGCAGTACCTACAGGGGTATTTATATAATACAGCTCCTATTATTTTTGTTGGTAAATAAGTGTGCTGGTTTTGCGATTCATATATATAGTTTTAGCTTGCGTTTTTCTACCGACCAGTCTTCTCCAGAAAAATTTTTCTGGGGCCACCCCTGAACGTAATATATATACACAGTGGAACCTCGATTAACCGAATTCAAAATTACTAATAAACATATAAATACCTTTGAGAAATTGGATGTGTATGTTATTGATGATTCAACTTAATAGTACGTAGCACGATTATGTTTTCCCTGATTTAAGCGCGAACAAACTTGGATACTCATTATTCAAGCGGTTAGGAAAGGATAATTTTACTGATGTAATCATCGATAAAAAGTTAAAACGTGTCAGAGATTCCTATTAGCAATCGATTTGTGATCACCTGCTTGCTTTTTCCGTATTATTGGTTAAAGAATTTAAATATAAAAAAATGTTTAACAAAAATATTAAGTTCCATTTAAAACATATTGTACATTCAGCGAAAGAGTTGAAAATGTCATTTTTTACACTTTTTGGGTTTCCCTTTACTAAGAGTGGATGAATTAATGGAAGCCATACTGTACGTATTAATGCAGCATATATCCTTAAACGACATTCCATACAACAATATAGATTAATTTTTACAGCTGAAACAGGGCAACTAATAGATTTTTTTAACTATCAAAGAAAGTTGAAAACTGTTCTGTTGTTTTTACATGTTCCACTCTTGCACTGGGATATAAATATTATTCGTGTCCAAGTTACTAGAAAAACGCCCCAAAAGTCTTTGGAACATCCGCTGTTCCAATGGCTTGGAGGGAATCCAAAACTGTCTTAGACGACTGTTATTATTACAAGACGAATGTATAAGAAATTACAATTAAAACCAAGTTCATAATTCATTCCACAAAAAATATGATCCGTGAGTGCCACAGTCTGGATATCAGTTTCTCTGCCTTATTTTCTTTTATTTAACAATTATGTTAACGTTTATATGTTGGAATAGGCAAACGATAGATGCAAAAGAGATTATTTGTAACTAAACAATAAACACACTACAAAATAAATCATAGAGTTACCAACAGCACGCCACCCCATCATGGATGTAACAGAGTCCATTAAAACTCCATAATCTACATTTTTTATTACTTCACAGAAAATTTACACCAAAATCCGTCACTCATCGAGCAAGTATACTACAAAATCAAGAATAATTTTGCCAGTAAATATTATGAAAATTAATATAAAATATTAATATAGTTCTCAAGCTAGTAAAAAAGATATTTAGATTTGTATTAATATCACAATTCAATATTTGTACTTCCCCTTAGACCGTTTCCGAAACTCATGCCGCCAGAGCTCCATTTAGCATTTCAAAATATATATTAGAATGCCAAAAAAAAAAAAAAAAAAAAATTGAAATATTCATGAGTGTAATTAATGATAAATAAGTTCCTTTGATATTAATGTTCATTTAAAATAAATTGTAATAAATGTTAATATCTGTGTTTATGAAAAGATTGAGAGAAATAAACACTTTCAACTTAAAAAGGATGCTCCGTAAGAGATCAGAATTGGGCATTATTGCATTTAAAAATACGAATGCAAATATTAATACTAATGTAAGAGTACTCACCGATTTTCCTGCAAATAGAAATAAATTCTCCGGAAAAATTGTAAGTATTTACAAAAAATGTTGATATTCACAAATAAACCTGTGAATTCACATCAAAATCATACGAATGTATTCACAAATTAATTTTTAGTACAAAAATATACACAAAATAAGTTATGAATTTTTGCGTATTCACGATAAAAAGAATCTAATGCAATATTCTGTATTTGTATTTTAATATTTTCAAATGCTGTCTAGTTTCAGCTAGTGTAAATTTCAATAATAAAAATCATAACCAATACTACCAATAATTGTATGGAATTGGATTTCACTTTATCTATAATATGAGTAACTCATGCTTTGATTTTTTTTCTCAGAATACGTAAGAAGTCACTTTTGGTGTACATTCTAATATGAATGTCTTGAATTATATTTTAATCAAACATCAGTACAGACTTAGTCCTCTGTTTTTTTTTTTTTTTTTTTTTTTTTTGCGGATACATTAGTATCCACAGGGTTTACACTAAGTTTATATTTATTCATAAAGTTTGTGTAAATATGTACATAAATTTATTCACATTGCTGTTTTTTATATTTAAAATTTTTCCTGTGAATTTATTTGTATGTACAGGAAAATTTGAAAATAAATTCGCATTGAATTTTATTTTAATGAATCAATATATTCATATGAATAAATCTGTATTCATGTTCAAATAAAAATCACGATTTTTATAAAGTCGTTTTAGTATTTATAAATACATTTATGCCACACTCATTTTAATCGTGTTTTTTACTTTCGAGCAAAAACAAGCTAATTTATAAACTTTTATTTATTTTCAATTGTTTTTTTTTATGTTAAATGTCGATCAGATAATTGTTTTGCAACTCAAATGTCGCAAATCTGAGAGCTTTTTTTTAGTGAAATTTGATATGGTTTCTAAAAAAGAGGAGACCAGTAATAAAAAACCTGATTACACAATTTATTTTTTTTGTTTTTGTAAACTCGTCAGTTTTTCAGATAAAGAGATTTTACATTTTTAAACGGATAAATTGAACCTTTCAGCCAAATATGGGTCTTGTACCATTCTTAATGTAAAAAGATTTAAGCAAACAACTCGAAAAGAACCTTGTTAAATATGTTTGTTGTGACCAAAGGAATACTTGTTTTGGTCTTTTACATAACAGTCCCAGAGAGTTCGGGTTGAATTTAAGGGTCTCTACCTTCATATTCATGCTCAGCGTGAAGTCTCATCAGCAATTTATGGAAGAAAACAAATTTTAGGATTTCCAGGAAGTCCTCGCAATTACAGTGATTGGATAAGGAGTTACTAAAAAAAATTGTTGGGAAACACCGTTTTACTGTATAACCTCGATTATATTAAGAAAAAGGAAAAAAAAAAAAAAAAAAAAAAACCGACAGCCTTGTCGGTAGTGTATAATTTTTGTTCTAACTATTATTAATAATAATACAATATCAAGGCATTGTAATATAGTATAATTAATTAATCGAATTATTTAACAAACGTTAGCCCATAAATAAGATGCAATGATAAAACTAGTTCCATGTGCTGCGATACCCGGACACTAAACAGCGTTACATGAAATATATAAAAAAAAAAAAAAAAAAAAAAAGAAGATTCAAGAGAAAAGTCGATAACAGGGGAAGATCTGGGACCACAGTACTAATGAATGAAGTAGAAGGTCCAATAAAAGAACTTCTCACAGAAACTGGTCAGCCTATAATCTCATTATATGAAGGCAAGTAGATAGAGATCGGTGGGACATCAATACATCAGGATGCATCAACACAACAATGAAAGCCTCAATTAAAGGCAAAATACCATGTCGGATTCCAAAAAAGTAGATGGTTAGATCTTGACAATCAACGAAATCGCAGCAGAGCAGAAAGGAATGAGAAATGTCTAAAGTGACTGCAGGAAGATGGTGATGGATTTGTACCGCCAAACAACAAACTATGTTATAATAACAAAAAATAGAACCTAAAAAAGATCAAACGAATTGAGTTTAATATGAGATGACAGATTTAGTGATATGACAGACATCTCAAACGAAGAAATATCAGAAAATCCAGATTAGAGAGAATTATTATTTATTGTATGATCCAAGACTTTTAGGGCAGCGAAGTTCTTCATATTAAACTAATATAAGAAGCACAACATAAACTTAAAAAATCTGGTGCGATGCGCGCAACACACAACTTTCACTTACGAACATACTTATATCAGAAATTCCTCAACTCACACATTTTTCCACATTTATACGCTTATATTTGTTTAACTCTATAAGTTATAGAGTATCTGTACAGCAAAACTTGAAGTTCTCTCACTCTTTTCGATTTATAATTGCGTATTCCTTTTTTTTTAAGAGACCTTATTTCATCAACAGTCGAGTTTGTTTTACAGCGAGTTGCTTTTTGTAAATATATCGTGAAGGTGAATCGATAGAAGATGTATTTATGTCTCGCTGTATAGTTTGTCTCTTGTGCCTTACTGGAAACCGAGAACGATTGCTGTTTTAAATCACTTTATATTGCATTCAGAAATCTATTATGGAACTAAAGTTTATAAACAAAAATATAATTAATTAAAGATTATCTTATACCATATTTTTTTAGACCTTAAATGCTTTAAAGAATTTGAGCATAACGTATTTACTTTCTAAAGTAAACTAAAAACTTTTAATGTAAAATAAAAGTTTTTTTTTTTCATCAGTTATAATACAGGAAATGAAATTTTGACAGTCTCATCGCGGGCATATTCGTACATCAAACACCTAGTTTGATCAAAATAGTTTTTCACGATCGCGATACTTTCCCTTACTATATATTTCATATATAGGTAAGTGAAAGTAAAAAGCGTTTAACATGGGCGACCAACTGAAAATTAGTGTTTTAAAAAAATTAACGTTAACAAGGACGAAAGGAAAGCTGTTGCTTCGGTGCTCCGCAATTTTAGCATTAGACAAGTTTGAGATAGATCATTCCTTAGAAAGAATTAACGTTTTACACAGATTTTCATTGGCAGATAACCTACAAACTTTTACTTAATGATATCATTAAGATAAATCTTGCGATTGTTTATAACTAACGAAAACCGCAGCAATCTTGGAAATCGACCAACCTGTAAAGTATCACAAAAACCACGAACGAATTGTATTGATAAGATAATAAATGAAATCAAAGATACGTTTTATCTTGCTATTTTGAAGTACCTACTGGGCTAGACGACTGACTCAAGTGAAGGTATTAAAGTTATTTTTCATTATTTATTACTCATTGAAAAGTATTCTAGGAATATCTTATTTTCATAATATGTTGATTGATCCGAATCCTGTTGGCATTTGAATGAATTCAGAGTTAACATACGACCGGTAATTATAATTAAACCAGTAGGTGAAATTTTGAAGTAACTATACTGTCCATAGTACCTATGAATTTCGAAAAAAAGTATGAACACAGAAACACCTCAGTATGGGGGGGGGGGGGGGCGTAGCTTCAGGTACGACAGAGGATTCTGATTGTCTTTTTATGTTTTTTTTAATACTTAAAAATTTTATTCAAGTATATTTTCACTCAAAGTTGCTGTTTTTATTGAAAAGCAGGTTTTTAATTTAATTTAAATTATTTATATATTATAATTGGACATTAATCTGTGCTTCCAAATTAACAAGGAATCTCAAATTAATTACAGTCTGCATTAGTAAGATACATACATGTGGCGAGAATATACTAGACAAAATTTTTCAAAAAAAAAACAAAAAAACAAAACAGAGTTTCAATCTTAAATCCGTGTTCAGCACCCTAAATAACACGGAATCACTATATTTCAAAACTCCCATCAATACTTTTAAAGTAGAAATTCCAGCTTTAACTCATACCTGTCATGATATGATATGAGTTACCTGGTCGGCCAGACTTCCCTACATATAAGTCATATACCAAATCATTGCTTAACCTAGAAATGTTATAGTTATAGAGAAATGAGAAAGTTCAAGGAATTTCATTAACGAACCGACAATAATAATCATAATCTAGTCAATAATTTAACGTAATTAGTAGATGTCTAAGATATGCTGAGTAGAGGTTCAAATGGCAAAACATCTACAAGGTTCGTAAAGCTACAGAAAAAAAAACCGCACAAGTTAATTGTCATTAACTATTTTTTATATGTTTGCTGATAGTTATGAATAATACAGGTAACTATTTCAATCCAAAACAATGAGTTCGGAATGGAGTTTTTATCATAATAAAGAGAGTATTATTATTTATTATATTTTTATTTATTTTCCTACCAGTACTTCGTAAGGAAATCAATGCTTCAAATGTGATGCATAATTTCAAACTACAATTATCATTATAAATCTTCTGAGAACACACATCGCCACATGTATATAAAACCTAATATCGTGGGAAGAAAGATTCATGTCCAAAAATTTTACAGAGCCATGAAAGGGATGAGAAAAGAATTATGTACCATAATCCCTGAAAGGAAATAGAATAAGGTAGAATGAGGAAGATATATTAAAAAATGCTGAAGAATGCATTTCAAGGAGCTGCTAGAAGGAGGCACGTCTGTTAGGGCGAGATTTAAAGTACCATAGAGGTTTACTCTCATGAAGACGATTTTATCAGGGAGAAAGAATTAAAGGAACCAAGTTAAAAGAAGGAAAGTCAGCATCGTTAAATGAAAATAGTGCCCAAAAAAATTAGGTTAATGTGCTTGTTTGCTGCCAAGAGATATTATTCCCCTTTTAGACCTGATAAATCATAAGAAAAAGACACTGAAAGATTGGAACGTAACTTTTGTCGTGTCAATTTTTACGCACAAATAGGCGTCCGCAGGATTTCCTCTATGGGGGCAGGCTGATAACATTATTATACCTGGGGGAAGATCTTGAAGTATTCTCACCCCGTAAGGCCCTTTAAACATTAAAATAAAAACATTAAAATGTTTCAAATAATTTTAAATGAATTAATTAAATGAACCAATGAGGTTCATTCATACCCTTTGTATTACCCTCATTGATATTCAAAAGTTGAAATATTTTTGACGATGATTAATGAATACGAATTTATTATATTCTATTCAGAGTATCGATCAAACTCTACTGAAGAATTCTATAACGAAGATTCAGATTAGTCAAACAGTAGTATTTTATTTTTTTTTTATTTAAGGTTTATTGGCTTTAATCTTACACATGTAGCCATTGAGTCTGGCCCATTTCGTATTAATGTGGTTAGTATTAAGTTAAAAACAAAAACAAAGCAATAATTACAACTTATCCATAAGTCTATATCACATTTCAATATTTCACTCACTAATATACAACACAAGTATTTACAGATAAATTATAAACGAATTTAAAAAAATGTATCATATATAAACAAAATTAAAACCTGGTATCATGAATTAAAAAAAAAGAAAGAAAATAAAGCTGGTATCACAAATTATAAGCAAAATAAAAAAAAAAAATAAATAAATAAAAAACTGGCATCATATTCATAAACAGATTAAAAAATTAAAAACTGACATCATATTGGTTTATCATTGGCATATTGATTGCAAATAGAAAAAAATATCATTCAATTTCCCCACGCTATCCAGGGTAAGTATATTTTGGATTGATAAATCCTCATCACCCTCAACCATATATTTTTCCAAGTACCGTTTTCTTATACTATCGGAAAATGGGCAGTGCAATATTACATGCTTTAAACTATTAATTATAATTTCACGACAGAACTTACATTCTTCGTCAGTTCTAATGACATGTCTAACAACGACATTTTTGACGATGATTAATGAATACGAATTTATTATATTCTATTCAGAGTATCGATCAAACTCTACTGAAGAATTCTATAACGAAGATTCAGATTAGTCAAACAGTAGTATTTAATACGAGCTGTATATCCCGGTATCACCTGAGGAATTTTATTTTTCTAGTAAACGTAAACAATTCTATAAACAAAAAATAGCACTAATAGATTATTACTCTAAAGCTTCAGAATATACTATATTTTTAGTTTTACCCTCTGGGGCATATAAAAGGTTCATCCAATGAGGTTCATTCGATAATATAATATAACATATAAAATATTATATATAAGTAGTATTAAGTTAATAGTATATATTAATATGTATTTTAGGAGTTTCACCCGGGGAATTTCATTTTTCTAATAAACGTGAACCTTTCTACGAACAAAAATAGCACTAATAGATTATTATTCTAAAGCTTTAGGATATAATATATTTTTTGTATTACCCTCTGGGGCATATATAAGGTTCATTGTCTTAACATTTAAAATATAAGGAAAGGCCTTACCGGGCCTTGTTGGCCTCGTCAAGATCTATGAAATGAGATTTTTTTCGACTACAACGATGGTTCCGTAAAAATCTAATGTAATGCGAGATCATAACGATTTTTATAACAATAAAGAATATACCCAGAGATTGGTTGAAGTTATGCTAGTTTAATATGGACAGGTGTTCACACCTGGTATGAAAGAACCACTGAGCGAAATTCGGAGAATTTAGCACAAACGGTATGGATTTCTATAAAGAACAAACAAACAAACAGAATTTCATCTTTATTTAAGTAGATAATAGTATACACATATTTTCTGATTCTCGGAATCCAACTATAATAGAAGGCCGATTGAGGTTAAATTAAGCCAAATATTGAATCTCAGCGACTAAAATAAACAAACACGTCGGACAAGCCGGATTGGTTTGTCCGCCATATTTAAGCTTCATTTTTGGACACTGGGGCCTCTTTCTTCGGTTTGGGCCGGTTTTTTTTTTTTTTTAAACTAATATTATTAAAAAAAAAAACATTAAGATGCCTGTTTCATAGAGATCTGGAGAGGAAACGTACAAGTTAGAGGTCTGGCACATAGAATATGCCTTGTATTACATATTATAAGTACCCAAGGGCAGTTAAGTCAGTCATTTAAATTTAATACCTATTATACTTTAGTACAATGAAAATTTTTTTTAGAAAAAAAAATACCGCTAAAAATGTTGAAGTAGAGAGAAGTAAACGTAGGGCTTTTGCAGAAGGCCCTATTTATAATCTTTTTCTAATTTTAGAAATAGAGAAGGGGTAAATTTAAGATAAATTAAATATTCTGGGCCTCTGTTTTAATTTTTAAGACTCCAAAAACTATTACATTCATTTACAAATATTGTCATTATTGAAACATAATATATTTTTATGAGTCTTCTTCTATTTTATCTTCACCAACAGTGAGTGAATTGTGAGGAACTCTAATTAAACAGCCACCTTGAAGTAAAAGCGGGTAATGAAATCTATATATAAAACTAATTTCGTAGAAAGTAACTTCGCAACCCATTAGCAGTTTTTCTATTTTGGACAAAGACGGATTGAGGAAATAATTTGTTCCTACAGTCTTTTCCCATAAACTTAAATGTATTTATTTAATTTTAAAAATTCAATTTAAATAAAAAATATTTAAAAACATTCACTGACACACCAACCTCGCGAGATGAAAAATATTGTTGTTAAGGATTTTGACAAGCTGGCAGAAACTATTTTTTCCATCAAAATCGTAGGAAAATAGTTTTTTGTTTCAAGTACAACAAAAACTAGAATTAAAGGATGGCACTCCCTTTGTTCATAGTTTCAGCGCATGTGGAATTACCTTTGCTTAACAAAACCACAATAACATTAAAATACGCCCCAACAAAACTTTATGGATCATAATAAACACTGTAACAGAGTTAGAGAGTTAGACGATGTTTATAGCTTTAAAAACCTATGAGTCTCCAACCCTACTATGCTTTAAGAGCACCACTTTCTACAGATGCCCAGGCACTTGTAAAGGTGCCTTTACACTTTGCGAACCTTACCCTCGAACAGGTAAACCCCGAACCTTGCCATACCGGCGTACCACGAACAGCTGTTTACACTTGAACGTGAAGTAGAGCGAACTATGATGTCTGACCGCACCTATGCACCTTAATACAATAATTTTCATTACAAACGGCTGACTCGGAACTAGCGGCAGTTTTAAGTTTGCTCTAACTTATTATGGATGAAAGCAATGTCAGAAAAATGCTAGAAAAAGGTGTATAAGCTTCAACTAAATCAAAAGCGACACTAGCGCTATCCCCGACGAATACACAGGCGAACAGATAATGTACCTACCTGTTCGAGTTCGTGTCTTATTTAGATTTAGTACAGTGTTCGGTATAGGCTGTTCGAGGGTGAAGTTCGTACAGTGTAAGGGCAACTTAAGGTGCCTTTACACCTTAAGAACCTCACCTTCGAACAAGTTCTCCTTCGAACCTTGCCGTACCGACGTGAAGCGAACAGCCATTTATACTTCACGTGACGTTTAGCGAACCAATATGACTTACTCACCCAAAGCTAGCTTATAACAAAGAAAAAATCTCCATTATCAATATATTTTATATTATCTGAAAAATAAAAAAATAGGAGACGATTTACAACTTTTCACAAATTACACTAGTATCATAAACAACTCCTGTCACTTAGGAAAAACCCAAATCAAAAGTGACACTAGCGCTTCCCCCGAACCCAGGCGAACAGATGAAGTACCTGGAACACCCGAACAGTCGACGTGAAGGCTTCAGGAAGGTTGTTCGAGGGTGGTGTTCGAAGGTAAAGTTCGTAAGGTGTAAAGGCACCATTAGGAGAAAATTTGCCAGTATAAAAGTTACTAAGAAAAGCATTTATATTTGCAGGTTCCACACGCAAAGCATCCAACACAAATCACAAGGAACATGTAGGAATATTTTTCATGAATAAAATATAAACATTGGGGTCAACTGTGGTGTAGTAGTAGCCCTAGGAATTTTTATAGGGAGTCAAAAATGCTTGACTATGCCAACCTTCGGATGAGCTCGGGACGTAAAATGGAGGTCCCGAACCCGTACGATGACTGGTATTCGTTGAAGATCCCTATGCTAATTATACCTGGAGAGCAGTGACGGATATTGGGGATCACCCCCCCCCCCCGAAATTTCGACGAAAAAAAAATTAGTGGGATGAATTAAAAAAATTAATTACGCATCTAACTTTTACGAGTTTTCTAGGGAAGTTTAGTTTAATTTCGACTAGAATTTTTTATACAGAATTTTGTATATGAACTTAATGTATAAGCATAAGCAAATAAAGTGTGCTATTTTTACGTTTTTTTTTTTACCGACCAATCCCACCCCCCCCCCCCCGAAATTTTTTTCTGGAACCGCGCCTGCTGGAGAGGCAAAAGTTAGGACTCCCAATGTAGCATCGTCCGATTAGCCATAGCAGCATAAGTGGCGTTAGATAAACAATCAATCAAATATAAAACTATTCGAAATTTTTCATATGTACATTTTAGGTTTGAATAATTGTAAAAAAATAAAACTAGAACTGTATTAAATTATACAGAATATTAAATTCAATTATGTTTTCCCACTACTTCATCTCCACTATAAGAAAATGTGAAATAGTCATTTTTTTTTTTTTTTTTTTTTCAAGATAACTAACCCAAGTTTATTTCAGTTCAGTAACCCATTTTGCCCCAGAGAACCGTTTACGCATCATTAATATCAATATTTTTTTCAGAATATTATTATGACATTTTTGTTTTTATTTCTGCTTTTGATTAATTTATAAGGCTCTAAATTATTTTTAAAAATGTCAAAGACAGTTTAAACTTTTTTTAAAGTTTTATGTAAATACACTTCAGAAATATGAAATTTGAAAATTAACAGTAAATTATTGGTATTTCAAGAACAGCATGAAAAAATATTATTAGCAACTTTTACTATACCTATTCTATATTTTCTATACCTAATATTGATTTAAGGAATATATGTATTAAAAAATAAAAAATAAATGGTACTGTTTTTTTTTTTTACTTTTTAGCCCATAATGCGGCGCGTTTCCAAAAAATAGGGTTGCCGAAGGGAAATAAATTTTAAAATAAAAAAAATTATATATATTAAATTATTTTTAAAAATTACATAATATAAATAATGTTTATATTGATTCTATATTTTGCTCTAAGGCGTTACGGTTGATAAAAGAGAAACAGGTAATATCTAGCTTTTACTCGTTATCACCGAAAAGAGAAATGCCCATTACTAGATAATGTAGAATAGTAATTTCTAATTATTTGTAATAATTTAGATATTTTTGTATGCACTTTTTATGTTAGGAAGGAAATATTTTCATTTGCTTTATTTCATTTTCATGCCTTATGTTACAGCATAAACATGAATGTGCAACGGTTACTTATATTATATTATTTGTACAAAATAATAAAAGTAACCGTATAAATTTCCTGTAGCAAATAGAATTTTTGTGTAACTATATTTACTCAAGAATCAAGTATCTTAAATTTATGGACATCATAACCGTTACGTATAGTAACCGTTAAAAACGTAATGAACTTTTTCCGCTGTACATAATTTACTCTAGTTTAACTTTTTATAGGATTAGTTTTCCTCTAAAATCAACATTTATAATAGTGTTTAATTATGAGTGTAAAAAAAATTGGACATCGAGATAACATTAATGGGTTTATTATACCGCGGCCTCACACACGTAAAAATTGTGTACAGAAACGTACTTACACAACCTGAATTATATACAGATAATTGAATAGAAATAACGAAGTATGTAATCAAATTTATATTACCTATTTGAGAAAGCCTAAATAGAACCTACAGTAATAATATGTATTAGTTTGTAGTATTGTCAATAAACTGTATAACGACATATTGATTTTAAGTAATCGATTATACTGTTTTATAGAAATATTTATAAATTTAAATGTCTCCCCCATGTTTTCTATTAAATTGAATGAAACAGGTAAAATTAGTTGGCTTGAAGCAAGAACTTCTGAACATTATTTTGATTATACATCAGTATATCGTTGTTTTTTTTATTTATCTTTTATGAGTTACTTGATATTATACATTGTTAAAAAAAAAAGTTATAGGGCTGCAAAAGCACGCTGACACTTCCTCAAAATTCTGAGTGCCATAGAAATAAAAGTATAAAAACATCGATTTTTTTAAATTATTCCGAACTCGAAATGTGTATATGAATATTGATGGATAAAGTCGCGAGTCCAGTTTTATTTATTTATTTATTTAACGTATGTAATTGATTTTTTTAATTTTGAACTTAAAGTAGGTACATACTAGCCTATTATCTAGGCCGCCCAAAAACATCGATTTTTTAAAGCTAATGCTAAGCTGTAGATTATTAGAAGTTTAAAAATAAATGGATGATTTTTTCCAGTTAAAAGTAATGTGAGAATTTCTTTCTAATTTTTAGAAATATATTTCCTCTCCTTAAGTAGGCTCAAATGAACATAAAAGAATTTGAATAAGGTAGACTGATTTTATGAGTAAGAGGTTTCGGCGCTAGAACGTTTTTCGGCGGCTGTTCAACTTCAGGTAAAATTTAAGGCATTCATTGGCCCTAAATCTTCCAATTTTCCAAGTCCCTTTCTGTAGGCTATAAATATCAGCTGAGATTCAAATATTTTTCTCTAAATGAAAACATGATTTTTAAGCTTGTGATCTGACTAAAATATGCTGTGCGATTTTCTGTTATATGATACTTCCATCAGTGGCAAAATACATTCTATAAATAACTTTACCTTCAATATTTGGAGTAAAAAAGAGAGTTATACTAATCATACAAAGTTAAATAATTAAGTAAATATTTCAAGCTGTATTTAATAGGAGAAATACGTTGCCTTCACTAAAAATTTTTGTAAAACAGACTTAATTAAAATTAGGAACTTAAATTTCTTTGTCAGAGTCAAAAATATAAAAAACTCTTAAAACCCGGGTTGTCTTATATTTTTTAAAAGTTTAAGGTAAACTTATAATAATTTCTTGACCTTCCATGAAGTTTCTGTTGAAATCGAACTTTTTAATAAAAATTTTTTAAATATTTTATTTTTGAAGAGAAAAGATTGGGCTCAGCCGGGAGTCGAACCCGGGTCTCCCGCGTGACATGCGTGGTACGCTAACCACTGCGCCACCGAGCTCGGCTCCAAGCGGAGCCAATACGGGAGACCCGGGTTCGACTCCCGGCTGAGCCCAATCTTTTCTCTTCAAAAATAAAATATTTAAAAATAATATAAAATTAAAAATAAGGTGGTTACCCACGATAATGATTAAATTAATTTTTAATAAATTTATTTTATAACATTAATCCAAATAATTTTTACCATGTAATTTCACTACATATAATAATTATTAAACTTATTAATAAAAAGTATTAATGAATTTCTTGGCAAAAAATAAAATAAAAATCGAATAATCCTCTGAACGAATCACCACGAATAATCATATATAATTATTAATCAAGAATTTGTATTCATAAAAAAATGTTATTATAAGTAAGCATTCACCCACTCTTTCCCTTTAAAGGCCAGTTTACATGGTTAAGTTTTTAGAACGAAGTTTGTAACCAAACTTAGCTTCTCTATTTGACAATCAGGTCCAGTTTTTATGTTCGTTTATTAAGTCAATAAGCTAACGTAAAATAAGTCAACTATAACATTTTAATTCCACGATTGAAATAAAAACTTGACAGGGTAAAAAGGCCAGTTTGATCCATTGTAAACGCACCTAGCGGTCAAAATGCGAAGCAACGAAAGAACAGGCCTTAAGAACAACTTTTATTATCACCACCAAGAGAAAAAATTCTTGTTGAACTCACTCTTAATTTTATTTGTTAAATATTAAGGTGAATCAAGCACTTTTTTAAGAAGAACTTTTACATAAAGGTATAAGAATAGCTTATATTATAAAATAATATGATGATTTTTTTTAATACGTCCAAAAGAATAATGATAATCCTTAGGGCGAACGGAGAGAGATTAGAGAAGGTTGATAACTTAAAATATTTGAGTGCTCATCTCAACGAGAGTGGCTATATGGATGAAGAGGTGACTCGGAAAATAGGAGCGCTGGGCGAGTGTTTTGTCTTGTACGGCGGGGTTTTCCGGGTAAAAGAGAAGTTACTAAGAAAACCAAATTGGCCGTCTATAGATCCACTTTTCTCCATATTTTGTCGTACTCATCCGAATCATGGATACTAACTACAAAACACAACAGCCAAATACAGTCTATGGAGATGCACTACCTTCGGAAGGTGGAGGGAAAAGTAAGGCGAGACCGGATCCGAAAAACTCCACCATATGGGCTAACCTCAAAGTTAAAGCATCCGAAACCATTATGGAGGAACACAGGCTAACACAGGTTTCGGCACCTCCTAAGGATGGAAGAGGAAAGGTCGGCAAAGAAAACCTAGAGGGAAGGAGAATTAGAGGAAGACAACGTACCTCATGGGAGGATGGGGTCCGAAAGACGTTCCAGAAGAGGGGAATATTATGAGTATTATAAGTAGAAGAGAGGAATAGATTGTCTCAAAAGAAAAGAATTGGCTCAGGAACGAGACACCTGCTCCAGACTCTACAGATCGGATCCTCACACTGCTTAGCGGTAACCGAGGATTAAGAAATATGATGATGATGAAATCCAAAACAAAATTTTCAAATTTTCAAAGTTAGTGACTTTTTCGACACCCTAATAAAACCAATCTACGGATAACAAAATATATTTTATAATTACATTATAATAACAACTTGCTACACTGATTAAAAAAGGTTTGGTAATCAATTGGTTGAATAATCGAGTATGTAAATTGTAAATAAATCGTTTTATTTTGTTTTTTTAAGTATTTTCAGGTAAACATTTTATGCAAAAAAAAAAAAACTTACTCGATTACTTTTAAAAATATAAAAATGGATTTTACCGGGGAAATGGGACATTGGTGTAAACCGGTATTTTTATTACCATTATTACCCATTAAATGTAGGATTTAGTGGAGGTGTCGATGTACGCTTTTTATAATATAGCAGGGAAACATTGTTTTCAACTACTTAATCGACTTATTTCATCGCTATCATTTACGGAATTTAATATAAAGGAATACCGATGCCAAATGACATCTTGAGATTCAACCAATAAAAGTTTTCTTATCCTCCATTATTAGTCTCTTCAATTCGTCGTCAGCTAGAGACAAATTGAGAAAATTAACTAAAAAAAAAAGGATTAAAAGGGCTAGTAACAACACAAAGAATAACTACATTTTTCCTGGATTTTTAAAACTACATTTTTCCTGGATCCTTTTACTCAGAATTTTTGTGTAAACTCATTAGAGGGTATATTTACGATTAATTTATTAAAATTTTACAATTTCAGTAATATTAAAATATTTGGCAATAAAAAAAAAAAAAGTAATTTAAACAATGTATTTATTCAAACCCAAATCTTTGACCAAAGTTGTTGGTCATGAACAGGGCTGAAACAAAGAGACATCAGTGTCAAAGGAGGATTTAAACAACTACATATACCACGTAGTAAGACACATGTTTTTAAATTTTATTTTATCCTAAAAAAAAATAGAATAATAAGCAATGTCAAAAATAACTATGTAATATTTTTTTTTTTAGAAAATTTAAATGTGGGAAATTAGAGACAAAGTTATCGTCCTACGAGCAATAATGAACCAGAAATATTCAATTTCCAGATTGATTTGTTTATTTTTTTCGATTTTATACTATAAGAAGTAAAATATGAAATACTTATATTTTTCATTGTTTATAATCATATTTTCTTTTGAAAACTCGAAAAAATATGCGCTTGTTTTCTTGCTAAGATGCCGAATCGAACTCCTATTGAGTTCTTGTAAAAGCTAGCTAAGACATTAGTTTATTTGATTAACATTATGCAATTATCTTTGTACGTGAGAGTGGTTGGAACTAAAAAAAAATATGAAGGAACCCAGGGAAAAGCAATGAAATTGTTTTTGTTTTTTATACAATCAATGATGGACTAAAAAATAAGTTGGTTTTCTTAACAAAATAATTATTTTTAATTACTTCTAACAACTGGCTCCCAAACTAACACCTCCTTTTCTAAAAATAAACAAAATAAATAAAAAAATAGATGTTTTTCAACATCTATTTTGCAAACTGGTTCCGTAATCTCTAACATTTCAACAGGATATCAAGAAGGGGACCAAATTAGTCTCAACAATACATTTTTTTATTTATAAGACGTTTCGGCTCTTTTGAGCCATCTTCACTTCAGCAAAACAGGCAGACAAATCATTTGAAGTCACACAGGGCAGATACAACTCTCAACCAATGTTCTCTAACCCCAAGACACCCAAAACACTCAGGGTGAGCAAACATTTATTTACCTCGGTTAGTAGGAAGGGGGGTCTTTAAAGTGACTTTACGAGTGAGCTAGCAATCTGACACGACAAATATTTGGTGGACAGAGACAGGAAAAATTAGTATTTCCATGAAACTTACATGTATATATAAGTACTTAAACAGTAAATGGAGGAAGGGACACAATTCCTTTGTAAAAAAATTGCTATTGAAGTTATCTTCACAGACTCAGCCTCTACGTGCAAATTATTAAAGAAATCCATAGGAACAAAATCAAAGCCACTAGCCATGTAAAACTATCGATAGCTATCATTAGTTAGCTCTGCTGCCATTGACATTAGTTTGATGAAAACTCAAGCTTATTTGTGAGAGGTTATGATGGGGAATTTTCTAGTGGCCAGAAAACTTGGTTTCTGCTACCCTGTTTCATTAAGGTGGAAGTCAAGTTAAATAAGCTTTTTACTTGGTTTATTTGAGTTCAATAATGTTTCAATTACTTTTATGGTATTCATTAAGTTCATGAGAATCATTTGATATCCGTTTTAATATATTTATACATTATTTTAGGGCTTAAAAGTAGGTGTCAACTATAAAAACAGAACTTAATACAAAATTTCAAAAGTTGACATCGATGTTAACTACCGCCAGAATTAGCCATTTGTTTTCCATCTGGGGGTACTTTATGGAAGTCTGAGTCTGGCTGGATGACAGGTGTTCTATTTTATGAATTTATAGCTGGTGTGCTCTATCCAAGGATCATTGAGAGCAAAAATGCATTGCTGATAATCCTATTCCTGAAGGGACAAGCGTCTCATCTGACTCTCCCCACTACCCAATTCTGCAAAGAAAATGTGATACTTGCTATTAGTCGCACTCTATCAAAATGCTACACATTTCATCCAACCAATGAATGTGGCCATCTTTAATTGTCTAAAAGAGCACTGGAAAAGCGAAGTTCACCATTGGAGAGTCTAAAATTTCCGTTGGAGAGTCCAAACCCAAAATTTAAAAACGAAACTTCTGGCCCTTACTAAAATCTATATATCACACTTACTTAACTGGATCATCTCATTTTTCATTAGATATGTTTGTGATATTTTTGTCTCATTTAAGCTTTTTGGGTATAATTTAATTAAATTGTGGAAATTTTATTTTGTTTCCATTGTTAATTTACTAGTTTGTAAATAAAAAATATATTAACTTTTATTGCAGTCCTTATTACCTATTAAAAATCATGCGAAATCGAAAATTAATGCATGTGTCAACTTTTAAACCACAAATGTCAACTTTCCAAGCCTTTGCAATTTGATGTGTCAACTGTCGGTTCATTTAAGAAGTTTCTAAGAAATCATTTTTGATAAAAACCGTAAATATGACCATAAGCATACCAATACATTAAAAAGAACACATATTTAAAAAGAATTTTAGAGATTGGTCCAAGATAATTTAATATTTAAAAAATCAGTTTATTAACAAATTAAACTTTTATTTTTAAATTAAGTAATACAAAAGTAAAATACTACACCAGGATATTGAGAGAGAACGCTTATTTTTCTTTTACTTGATGTAAATAATATTATTTAAAATGATTATATTCCCCAACATGGACGTCCGCAGGGGGGCATCTGCCCCCCCCCTTAGAAAATATGCCAACCAAAAACTACGAATTTAATAAATTTATATTCATTTAATATATTTATTACGCATTATATAAATAAACATTTAAATTTTTAAGTATCAAAAAGCTATATTTGAAGCCACCATTGAGCCTTAAATAGTTAGAATACCTCAGCACCATCCCCCGATTTCAGATTTACATACATTTACCATAGAGTGCTTAATTTTTTTTTTTTTTGCTACGGTATGTTTTCGTTTATTCAAATGCATTCGTTTACGTTTATGATATGTTGGTTCAAATGTTTATGGGGCCATAACTGGTTAACTCGAATCAACATATAGTTTCAACATATAAATGAAATTTAGAAAAAGATATTTTTCAAGTACAAAAATTAGATACACTAGTTCAAAAATTATGGTAATACTTTTTTTAACCTAGATTTTATGTTTACTTCTTCATTTTATTATGAAAAAATACCTCATTTAACTACAACAACCTTTAATTTAATTTAACTAAAACATAAGAAATTATTTTCTTTGATCAAAAGAGGAATTGAGATGCATTTCATTTTTGAAAACAATATCGTGAGTTTATAAATTTTAATTTTTAATTAGAAATTTATTTTAACTAATAAATTCTTTTAGCCTCAAATTCTTTAGTTTTAAAGATTGGAAAAACTCGTATAGGACCCTTTTGGAAAGAAGAGAAATTTAAAAACCAAATTTCAAGTTTAATAACTGAAATCTTAATATGATATATAAAAAATGCTATTTTCAAAACGTTACCTTATCGTTTTTTGATATTCTTCTATCCTTCTTTCCATAAAAATTTCGAAAATTACAACAAAATCAATTTATATAATTTTAAACCTTACTGATGCCTCCAAAGTAAAAATTGATACCTGAAGTAATAAAAGCCAAAACAAATTTTTGTTAATTATACGAGTTAAAACATTATGATCCAATGACAATTAAACTAAATTTTTTGTTTAACAAAAAGTGCATTATTATTAGGCCCTTAATATAACTTTTTTTACAAAACAGAAAAAAAATCTGTCTTTAACTTAATTTAAACTCAAATGAGAAATTAAAAAACCACGACTAATTGAAAAATCACACAAACTACGATTAATCAAAAACAGTATAAAATAGACTATGCTTTAGAAGAACATTTTTGTAGGAAATCTGATTTAAGTTATGGCCCAATGAAAATTTGGCTATATTTTTTTTTTCAAAAAAAGGTGGTTTATTATTATTAGGACCTTAATATAACTTTTTTTACACACTAGATCCCCAGTATTAAGTTCAGTGCTTTTTTGAATGGTAAAATTCCAAAAATTATATAAGTTTTTAACATAATTTAATACTCTAGGTATAAGAAAAAAAAATCACTACTAATTCAAAAATCACATAACTATGATTAACCGAAAAGAGTAGGAAATAGACCATGCTTTAGAGCAACTTTTTCGTAGGAAATCTGATTTGAAATTTATATATTTCTATGGGTGTGTGTGTGTGTGTATAAATACTTAATGTATAAATTATTTATTTATTGCTTAAATAATGTATAAATAAATACCTTCATTAAGTGATTATAATAATGTGAAATAAGGTTAAAAGTACCTCTAACCTGGAAATCCAAAGTTGAAACATGTCATACGCTGTCAATAACCGTTCCACTAATCTGGTAAAAGGGCCCAGTGTTTCCCTCGTCGGGTTTTGTTGGAGGAGGGGAAATAAAATTTGCTTAGTAAATAAACTTAAACTTAATAAAAAAAACCAACGCATTTTTAATGTAAATTTCCCCTGGACTATAAAGGGGATATGAGAAACTATTATCTACAACTAACTATTTAAGTAGGTTGACTAACTTACAAGGGGAGGGCACAGCTATGGGGTCGTCGATCGGGCCCATTTTTTTTCTGGTGATTCTACATCGAAAAATAGTCGACACGTGTCTGAGCGTTCCGTCCAATGGCCCTTAGGTGCTGAGAAATAAAATAAAATACCTTGAAAATCCTTTATTTTTTATCTTGAGTTTGGATAATGATATCGCCATGATTCTTTCATTAATTCATTTATTTTAAAGAGTAGATTAAAGGAAAAATACAATGGTTAAAGAATTATTCATATTTCTTCAATTTAATTTAAAAAAAGCTTCAAGTTTTCAAGTAAACTAGCTTTATAAATTTTTTCACATAAAAAACAATAGCAGAATTGAGTTCAGCACTTCAAGAAACCCTGATGTCTTAAATATCATCCAAAAAAAAAATAAAAAAATTTTCCTGTCAGGAGCAGCTTAAAAATGTTTCAGCAAAATTGTATGTGTAGTTTCAAATTCTGCATCTCGTGTTGAGCTGATCTGAGTTTTACGTTCTTGAGCTCGTTGCATAGAAGAAAGTTTCCTTTTTCTAACCATATAAATAACTATTGTATTATTTTGGGAAGCTCTTGTAAAAAATGGTCCTCAAAATAAAAATTAAATTCAAACTTTTCTTTATATTATGTTGATTCCTGAACACGTAAAAATATCTCGATTAGGTAAAATGTGTAACTCTAGAGCCTTTATTTACTCTATAAATTTGATGAGAATCGGTGGAATTTTCTCCGAAATATGGTCGGATTTTTGGATGTTTAACGAAATTGTAAGGGTCTAGCCTTAGCGAAACTTTTAATGCAATTTTTAATTTTTTTTTTTTTTTTTTTTTTTTAATCTTCCCAAAATTTCCTTTTAGGTTTTTTTGATTGTCCTCAAAACGAATCTGAAAACTGTTATGAGGAGGAATGAAATCTGACCTAATAAATAAACTAAAAATGAAATAAATAAATAACTGAAAACGGACCTAAGAAAACCTAAAGCACTTTCTAATGCACGTTTCCCCTGGAATATTAAGGGATATGAGAAACTATTACTTATAATTAACTATTTAGGTATCTTTAGGGAAGAAAAATTGACTTAATAAATTAATTTAAACTTAATACAAAGAAAATAACTTAAAACAGGCCAAAAAAAAAAAAAAAAAGTAGCAAATTTTTATGTACATTCCCCCTGGACTATAAAGGGGATATGAGAAACCATAATTTAGAACTAACTATTTAGTTACGTAGGAGCTTAACTAAATTAAAATAACTGGTAAAAGGTACCAGCGTTTTCGAAGTCGATTTTTGTTGGGAGAAGGGGATGAAAACTTGAGTATTAAATAAATAAATTAGAACTGAATAAATAATAAATTAGAACTGAAAAAGGAACAGTGAAACCTAACGCATTTTTTTTACATTTTCCCAGTAATATGAGGGGATATAAGCAATTATTACTTAGAACTAACCATTTTTGTAGATAGTAACTAAGCCAAATTGACCTGAAATTTAATGAAATAAAGTTGAATTACTTTTAGTCAAAAAGTTATTTTACTTCATAAAGTGCAATGTGAGCAGTAAGTGAGCGATACGACTACTTTCACGGTTTTCCGGTTATTTCTACATCTACAGATTAAACTAATTGTAAAATATTCGCTTTACGTAGGATTAGACACTCTTAAACTTTTATCTGTAACATTGTTCTAACCGGAGCAGACGTTTTCCAGTTGTATGCATAGAAACACGAGCGTTATTCATTTTCCCTCCAAAATGGTAAAAAATTTCGAGTAATATACAAAAAATCTGGTGCGTGCGCGCAACACACAACTTTCACTTACCAACTTACTTAGATTAGAAATTGACGTGTTTTGCTAATTATCATTTCCCAAAGTCACACATTTTTCTACATTCATATCTTATTTTTGTTAATCGTTAAAGCCGTTTTTGAGTAAATAAAAAACCCCGTGAAAATGATACAAAATTTATTAAGTAAAGTCCCCCCTCCCGTAGATCAATTTTGATGAAATTTTTACAGTCATATCTCGGGCATATAAATACATCAAATACCAAGTTTGATCAAAATCGTTAAAACCGCTTTTGAGTAAATAAAAAAAACATGTGAAAATGGTACAAAATTTATTAAGTAAAGTCCCCCCTCCCGTAGATCAATTTTGATGAAATTTTTACAGTCACATCTCGGGCATATAAATACATCAAATACCAAGTTTGATCAAAATCGTTAAAGCCGATTTAGAGTAAATAAAAAAAACACGTGAAAATGATACAAAATTTATTAAGTAAAGTCCCCCCTCCGGTAAATCAATTTTGATGAAATTTTTACAGTCATATTTCGGGCTTATAAATCGATCAATTACTCAGTTTAATCAAAATCGTTAGAGCCGTTTTTGAGAAAATCGAAAAAAACGTAAGAAGTTATTAAATAAAGTACCCCCTCCCTTTGAGCAATTTTGATGAAATTTTTGCTGTCACATCGCGGGCATATACCTACACTAAATACCCAATTTCAGGTTCCCACGGTTTATAGTTTTTGAGACACACATACACACACACACACACACACAGACCATTTCGCGGGACTTGGTTATTTCGACTCAGGGGGTCCCAAAACGTGTATTTCCGTTGAAAACCGGAAGTCGAAAATTTTCACGATCACAATACTTCCACTTACTATATATTTCATATATAGGTAAGTGAAAGTAAAAACTGAAAGTGAATGAGTTTTCTTCCCCTCCCCCCCCCCAAAAAAAGGCTTGGCGGGAGACGCTGAGACTTCTGTATTTTTACAGTACTATTATTGACCATATATATAATTAGGAAAAAATTTGTACAGGGTGACGATTAAAAGTCAACGAATAGTGCGAAACTATTTTATTAGTTGCCTAGGGTTCGAACCAACATTGCAGGTCTTCTTTAGGCCTAAATGAACAAGATACACAAATATGGCTACGAGTCTTATATGGTAATATAAAGAGCTAAATAATGATAGAGAAAAAAAAAAAAAAAAATATGGCACGATGCACATCATAATATTTACACTTAGCCAGTAGCGGATCCAGAAATTTTCTGAGAGGGGAGGCGCACTTTTTTTTTTACATTTAATTATGTTAAACTATTAAATGTTTAAATACAGTCCATCAATTTGTGAACTTAAAAATGTCTAAATATAGTGCGTTTTGTATAGAAATATTAGTGTCTTCACATCTTAGGGGAGCGCCCCCCCCCCGCCCCATCCCTGAATCCGCTACTGCACTTAAAACTTTATTCTAAGTAGAGAAAAGTACGTTCGTGTAGACTATATATTTTGAATACTATTTATTTTGATTATAAGAGTTGATAGTTTATTCTAGTCCGATTGAAGCATTGAAAGTTTTTCTTCCCGTGGGAAAAAGAAAAAAATTAACTATCGGCGAACAACTAATAAGCCACGCTGATCAAGCAAAACACTTCCAACAATAAAAACTTTACATCAAATTTATAACAAAAATAGTTAAATTAAGGATACCAATCATTAGACTAGTAATACATACATTTAATAATGTCCAACATTGATCAAAACTTAACACGTAAACAAAAACTCGTGGGAATGAGTGAGCGCTTTTTTTTTGTTTATTGATTTCACGGAAGATCAATATGAAAAAAAAATAGCAACAATAATTTCACATGTACTAAGAATGAATGGAAATAATTCAGAGAAAATTATAATTTTCTAATTATATCAAAATTATTTTGAGAATAAACATTCATGTGTTTTTTTTTTTAAAGAGCATACATTGAAAAACTAACCATTAAAAAATGGTTCTCAACTCAAATCACGATAGGGGAGTGTTATTCATTTTTCCGCCAAAATGGTAAAAATTGCCCATTTTTAAAATATATAAATGTAGAAAAACTAACCATTAAAAAATGGATTCTCAACTCAACTTACGAAACAGGAGCGTTAATCATTTTCCCGCCAAAATGGTAATTTATCAAAACAAAATTATATATATATATATATATATATATATATATATATATTTTAAAGAGGATAAAAATTTTATTCATGTCATTGTTTTAAATTATACATATTGAAAAACTAATAAAAAATTGACTATCAACTCAACTCACGATACTTTTATTAAAAACGTTATTCCGGAAACATTTGACCAAATCTTGAACCCTTCATTGGTTCTCGTCCCCGATCTGAACATATCAACGCTTATTTAATCTTACGTCAGGAAATTTTGTTATTTTTTATAATTAAGTTTTTTTTTTTTTTTTTTTTATAACTAGTTATAATGTGAAACGGCCAAATATGGCAAATAAACAAATTGAAAGGTACTTTAGGGGGAAGCCAAAATTTGAATGTTTGAAGTTGAAGACCTGTCATATTATTTCAGTGGTGATAATATGGACTTGATAATAAAAAAACACTTAATGTTTGATCAATATAGCGATTTTCATCAAAATCGAGAGAGCCGTTTTTGAGATAGTAAAAACATGTGTAAAAGAGTAGCTATAAAGATCAGCTTCTAGTTACACGACTTAAATGAGGCTGTTTCTGCAACATCTGTGACATATAATTACCTCAAAAATGAAATTTCAGTTACATACGAATTTTCTTTTACGAGCTAGACTAAATTTGGATGGGGCCAAACTTGGAGGCCCCAAGGCGTGCATGTCCATTAAGAACCCGGTTTCAAAAGTTTTCACGATCGCAATAATTTCACTTACAATAAACTTCTTTTATATATTGCTAAGTATAGCTTGGTTACACCTGTAGAGTAATCCCCCGTATGCCAAACATGGCCACGTAGGGGTATCTACCAAAAAAAATATATACATATATATAAATATATATATTGGTAAGTAAAATAAATATAATATTTAACATCTTGAGAGGTAAACTGATAATATAAAATAAAAAACAAACAAGAAACATGATATGCGCTAGCTAAAGTAACTAATAATAATGATAATATGGTAATATGAGCCAAAAATACATTGATACTGAGTACGTTTCATAATTATAATGATTTAGGTCTAAACATAAGGGCGGAAACAGAAAATAGTTTGGTGATATAAAAATAAAAAGTGGTACTTACAGCGTGACGAAAGAGCGATCAAATGGCAATAGATGGAAGCGGCAGGGGTAGGGGTGTGTTAGGGGTGGGGGTTAAGTTAGGGGAGGGGGTAAAGTTAGGGATGGGGTAAATGACGCCTAATGACTTCAATATACGACTTTAGCTTAATTGTTACCTGTTCATTTCATAAAAATAGCAAAGATGTGAAATATAACAAATAAGAATACTATAAACAGTCTTATGTCAAATTATTGGACTTAAAAAAAAAAAGGAACAGATGAGATAATTACAAATACATATATAATTATAAGTAAACATTAAATATTAAATAAAAAACAGCCAATTTTTATACAAGCCTAGATTATTAAATTTTAAGTAGATATCATGAGTTTTAAAAGTATATGTACAAAGGTAAAGGCAATTTTTATCTGAATACAGTTAATGATTTTGTTTTGGTTAATACTTTGTTTACGAAATGGTAACTGTAAATTGTACCCCAACTATTTCGGTTGAGAAATATTTTTCAATTTATTCCTTAATTTTTCTATTTAAAATAATAATTTTTGGCCATTGTAAACGTTGGTTAAAAAAAAAAAAAATTATTCACTAGATATATGTAATTATATTTAACAATTAAAATATTAGTACATTTCTAGATCAGCTACTGGTATGATTTTTTAAGTTATGATCAATTCATCAATAAGTTGCTAGAATAACAGTATTTTAAGTTAATTTTTAAGTTTCTTTCAATCAAATTCTTACTCCACACATTTCTGTCATTCGTATCCTTTTCCGTCGATCCAAGTTTTCTTCTAATTGATTTTTCGATTACCTCATGGTCTTTATTTTCCCTCTTTCCTTATTTTCCCAATTATCAGTTACCATTTCGATATTCGATTCAAATCCATTCTTTTTAAGTGGCCACTGAAGCAAAGAAGAGGGGGGTTGTTATGGGTACTGAAAGAAAAGACCAATCTTTTCTGTGGCTCAGTTCAGGCTCTGGAGGCTGCAGCCCCCACCATTTTTACAACCGGCTGGATCCGTCCATTGATTACTAGTGAGCCATGTATTAATTTGTCTTGCCAAGGATACTGCTGTTCCAGGAAAGAGAATGACATTAATTATTCTATTATTAGCCTCAGTGTTTTTTGTGCCACTACTTTCTAATATTGAGCCATGGTATTATTAATATATTATTAAAAATCATTTTATTAAAAATTGCGAAAATAGTTAAATAAAAAAAAAATAAAAAAAATGTGTTCATTAATATTCATAGGAATCGCAAGATTGACAACCCAGTACCGTCTATATTAAATTCCACATTGGTGAGTTCCCCACCATTGTCGGATGGGAAATATTTAATTTTTCCAATAATATTTTCCACCTGGTTTTTATATTCCTTATTCCTATAAGGTCGCTTATATTCCTTAAAAATCTGACATCAGTCCAACGAGAGTAACCATCTGTGAATATGATAAAATATCTCGACTTACCAAAAGATTCTTCTATTGACATAGGACCACAAATGTCAGAATGAATAATTTCTACAATTTCTGTTATTCTGCTTGATTGTTTTGGGAATGGTTAACGAATGAATTTACCTTTAATGCAAGTGTCACATCATCGTGTCCAGTAGCGTCGATTCCATTCACATATTTAGATCTAATTATCCTATTTAAATCCCGGAAATTAAGGTGTCCAAACTTTTTGTGGCAGTTCAATAGCAATTGATTATTGCTGAAGCATATGAATATATCATATACTTGATACTGTCATATGAATATAAATCTTAAGAGTCTAGGACACACAAGGCGCCGATTAGAGGTTGAAGGGCGGAAAAAACCTATTTTTTGAAGGCATTAAAGTTTTTTTTCTTTTCATTATTAATAAATAGAATATTTACCTGACACGAAGATCTTCCGATGTTTACACCTGTTATGACCCTTTGAAAATCGATCATTGAAAAAGTTTATTTTTGAACGAAAAATATAATATAATTATTTTTGCAACTCGCATTTTTGTTTATTGGTGCGATGTTCCTTCTTAATCATGAATATTATTAAGGCCATTCTACATATTACACTACCTTAAAAATGATGCTGTTTTTCCTTTGTTTTAACCCAGAAATAAAATCCCTAATAAATGCAATAAAAATAAGACAATTTTTATATTTGTAATCCACATTTTTTAACCGCAGCCGAGCACAGTTTTAAATCCATAAAATCCATTTTTTAAGAAGATACATCTAAGTAAATATTAAAACAGATTTTAGCTTTGTCCACCTGCGTCTGTACATGTGGATTTTTTTTTTATTGAGTTACCTTTGCTATTTCATGCAGTTTATTCGCTATTGAGCTTGTGCTTCGAATTAGGTTATAACTAACCGCTAAGTAAAACATCGTTCCTTACTTATTAAGTCTGTAGCATCATTTATAAAGTCAGTCTGAATCGTTATTAGGCCGATGATAGATCAACTTTTTCACCTATCGTGTTTTTAGTATATATGTGGAAAATATCAGTAATAAGTTTATTAATCACCGTATCAAATATTAATAATAAATATTTTAATCAACTTGGTAGAAATAAACCGATTTCTCATGAAAACTTTCTTGTCTCGTTTAACAGAAAGTGACAGGAAGCTCAGAGAAATAAAAATAGATTTATTAAAAAAAAATGAAGAATGGCTTCCACATTAGAGTGATATGAATGAAAACCAAACTGATGATTCGGTGCCACTTCACTACTTTCAAGTAAAGGCTTGATTCGGTTCAAATATTCAACATTTTTTTCAAATACTTTCCCCATTATAGGTAGAAGTTCGATAGGAGAATAAGATGAAGAATTAGTTTTGTGTTTAGAATTCCGAGTGTGGAGAGTATCTGAAGCAGGGGATAATGGGCTGTGATAGATAGATTTATAGATGTGTGTAAGAAACAAAACAGCTTTTCGAGGTAGGTGATGAAGAATTAAGGAGTGATAAGATCATAACTTTATGCTTTTCTGTTAGGAAGTCTCTTGATTGCTTTCTGGATATTTTTTGGGGTGAAACACCGGAGGTGGATCAAAAGATAAAGGTAGGTAGTGGAATTGACAAGTCGTCGTCTATTTCAGTGAGTGTGTATATAGTACAGATTTCGTTCCAAATATCAGGTCAAGATATTTAGGAATCCATTTGCTTACTAAAAATTTGTATATATAAAAATAAAAAAAAACTTCAGCTGTTATTTAGAATGAATTACGAGTTACTATTAAGTTATTAGTTGTAGTTGTTAGTTATTGTTGTAGTTATTACAGAGTTGAAGTCATTAAACTCATATATTGAATAGTCTATTCACAATCTCTCATCAAAGTTATAAACGTTAAAAATTAAGATAATACGAAAAAATTAATTGATATCTCCTATGTATGATACATTTTTTTTTCTTACCTACCTAACTTGGGTGTTTTCATGAACTAAAATGATATTGCAAGTACTTCGAGGATATTAATAGCATAAAACAGCAAAAGTGTTTAAACTAGCAGATCTCGAGTCGAAATTCGATGTATCAATTTTTTTTCTATTTTCCTTACCCTGACGGTTAATCCGATGAGCCGATTAAGCGGGACTCCAACCTATACATTTTATAGGAAATTTAATCGTGGTTATTTTAATATCAACTTTATTTTTTTTGCGGCTTACAGATCGGGTTTGACAAGGTTTTTTTCCGATAATAGTATATTTTCAACCACTGTGCGCCGCACAGCGGGGCGATCCAGCTATCCCGCCGGACCTTGGGCCAAAATAAAAAAGTTAAAATTTCTAGGTTTTTTGTAATATTAATGTAATAGAATCCTTTCCTCTTCATATGCACTAATTTTTAACTAAATTTTTGCGTTAATAATAACAAAATATCAGATGAAACATGACAAAAAGACATTCATCTTTTTTATATTCAAGGCTAGTGTGTCAATATTTTTTGGCTATACCTAATGGTATGTTCACTATATGATCAGGTACTGCTAATGAACCGTAATATACAAGAAACATAGTTTTTAAAAAATATATGCAACAGTTACGACCATTCATAACAAATTTAAATGAGATTTTGCCACGCGGGAACACTGAACTCAAGAGTGAATTCCTTTATTTAGTATATCTTCCTAGCATATTTGGGTTTTCATTAACTCATAATTCTTAAATTAATATATTTTCAACCAAATAAAAATTTTTTTTCATCAAATTACGAGTTCCAACTGAATAATTTTAAACATAAAAAAAAATTGTTTATTTTTTTAAATATTCTTGAGTTATACTGTACTATAATAATTAGAACATTAAAAGAGTACACTGTCATAAAAACGAATTGTTTAATTGTTAAAGAGAATATTTCACTTTCTATTATTTATAATAAAGTATTCTTTAGACAGTAGTTACTTGGTTAAAGTAGGCAGTTTGGAATTGACTGAAAGTAGAGGTGTATGTTTATATATATAATTTTAATTACCTTTTTTTATTTTTTTTAAGTTCTTTCATAAAATCAAATGTAGTTGACGACTTCTGTGCTGGTGACATCATAGAATGAAAATAAATAATGACATTTTCTTTTCTTCAAACGAATAAGATAGGCTTTACTGATAACAACCTGGTTCGGAATAATGATCAAGAAACAAATCACAAATACTTTTGAGCTCATTCCAGAAAAACGTCAAAAATCAATTGTAACGGAGATGTATTTAAAAATTTGTTATTGTTATATATATATATATATATATATATATATATATATATATATATATATATGATAATTAAGTGAATATTATGATAATGAATGGAATGACACTAATCAAGATCCAGCATTCTCAAAAATATAAACTGACAAAATTTTAGACATCCAAAGAAATGTCTGTAAGTTATAGCTGATGTCCGGTGGGACGCTTGCCCCACTGTGCGCCGCTACCGATCCTCTCTTTATCTTATGCATGGGTCCGTCAATCCCTTGATCGAACAATGCCACGCTGCTTGCATCCCCACAACCACGTCAGTCCATCTTAACTGTGGTCTCCTCTCATCCACTAACCAAAGATGAGTTTTTGGTGGAGCTTCGTCATCCATCCTTGCAGAAACAAATGTTGCACCTAGTTCCTTCATCTGAAAAAATCATTAAACAGCATTATGTCTGAATTGATTGCCAACTCTTACAGCTCAAAACATTTTTCTTTCCAAGAGTAGTAAACTATTGGCATCCAACCTAGACAGAAGCTAGGTTTCCGAGTCATATGTTAAAACAGGCCTGATGAGCGTTTTGTAAAGTGTGGCCCTTGTTTTTCTTTAGTTACCAGATTCTTAGCACTTATGGAATAGCTGAATTATCTGCATCTACCAGAAACCAAAATACTTTGAACACTCTCGAATGTATTGGCGCCGAATGTGACAGTAAGTTCTAGTGATTTTACGAGGTTTGCCAGCATATACTTGGATTTTGATTGGTTACTTCAAGTCCCATGCGACGTTAAGCATATCTCTAATTGATCTTGCCTATATCATCCGGATAAGCCAGTTTAATAGATTTTCTTATGATTATACTAGCCACCTTCACTGCCAAATCTCTTGCGAACTTCTCGAGAGCAAATTTAAAAAATAGGCACAAGAGTTCGTCCCCTTTCTTCAGACCTCTTCTAGTCTTGAAAACTTCTGAAAAGTCCCCCTGGGTCTGTACCTGTCTCACAAGCTTCTGGACGCTAGTCAGTTCTTTGGAGACATTCATTCTCTCCATAGCTTGAAACATCATGCCTTAAATATAAATATAACTGTCACAAGCACTGTTGAAATCACCGTAGATGGTGAGAAGTGCTATTGATTTTGTACTTACTGGTTCCTTTCATAAGGGTTCTCACGGCTTTAGTCTATACAGGATCTGCAACTCATGAATCCACACTGTACATTACTACAATAAGTCTCAGCATAAGAAAGTGATATTCGGTGTAATATATTTGACAGAACTTTGAAGGCAAGAGAACCACAATAGTGTCGCAGTTTATAACAGAGATGATTAGCCAATACAACAATCGACAAGAATAGGTTTTTTGAACCAAACATGATGGTGCATATCACGGATCGCCTTTATTATTTCATTCCCATCAGTGTTCGGAAGCTGAGCTGGAATGCCATCAATCCTGGTGCTCGATTATTCCATAGCTTCTGAATTGCATTCTCGATTTCCTCATCATCCGGTGGGTCAAGAAGCTCACACTCTTTCTATGAACAATACAAATCTTCTTCTACAGTGCTTTTTTTTTTCAGGAGATTTCCTAGCACGCTAACAAAAAGGTTTAAACCACCTTTCTATAAATTCTTCATTATTCCTCGGTTTATTTATTACTTCTAATTTTTGAAAATTGAACATTTTTCTTTAATCATAACTCAATAAAAAAAAAAAAAGAATCCTTAATTTAACACCAGTTAAAGTTTATATTTAATGACTTTTTTCCTAAATATTTATATATTGATATTATAGTAATTCTTTTAAGCCCAAAAACAAAAGAGGATGTAATTAATTGACTACATACAAGTCTTACTCATATATCGTGTTTTCCAGTTTTACCTACCTGCTTTTCGCCCATTTTTCCAGATTACTATAAAAAATATAAATTAAAAACTTATCTAAACCGATCATTTTTTAAAGACTAGCATATTAAAAAAAATACGTATTTTAAATTCCGCTAGAAAAAAAAAAGTTCAATAATAGAAAAAACTACAGCCCAGTAGGTCAGTACGGATATTGGAAGAAATAAAGAAATATCGACATTTTTTTTTTAATCCAATAGTTTTAATTTGATAAATTAATACAGACTTAAGTATTATTATATAAGTAAAAGTAATTATTTGAATACCAACCATAATATTATTTATATACACAAAACAGAACATTTTTCTATATTTTTTTTAACATTCCAAGACTCGAAAAGAAATTTATAAGGACGGAAGTTTAGTTGACAACCAACAGACACTAAGAAGTAGACGGACTTGGGGAGTAGTGGGTCAGTATTTATTTATTTTCATATAGTTATATATACCAATATTTTTATTGTTGAATCGTACTAAGATAAAACTAAAACTATTGTTCCTAACCATTTCTGTTGTGTAAATACGAATAGAAAATGAAAATGTGTGTATATATATTTTTTTCTTTAAAAAGCTATTCGCAAAAGCGCGTTACATAAGTAAACTCCTGGTCATAAAGAATATTGTGGTAGGTTTTGAGTAAAAATAATTGCTTCTTTTTTAAAAAAAAAATGTATTTAATAATAATCATCTAAGTAACAAACAATTAATGAAAATATAGTGCACGACTTAATAGTGTTAACATTCTTGTAAACAGCAAGTTAAGTTATTAACTTGCTGTAGTTATTAAGTTTTAAAAAAATTATGGTAAAAATTATAAGAGACCTAACATCGAAACGAATTTTTTCAGAATAAAATAATTTCATCGGTAAAACATGAAAATTCTCGGTTTCGATAATAATCGAACTCTTTTTACTTCCAAGTACGAGTAGGTACAAAGCTTCAAACGCAATATTTCGTACAGTCACAGCAGTATAATGCACGAAAATAAATTGGTTACATCTCATGTATTATAAATTAGAATCTGACATTGAACTCCAGAATTCTTCCATTTTTTTTTTTTTTATATTTTTACGCTATTGCAGATATCGATTATAATTTTTTTCGTACTGTATTCATGACTTGGCTAACCACTTATCCGAAATTGCTCAATTTTTTTTCAAATTCCACAAAAGCTTCATTCCTTTTTCTAAAAATAATTTTAACGTAAAACTGAACTTGCGACATTTCCAATGGCACTATACTTTAATTATTTCTATAATAGTAGGTATACAAGAGACGGCAGCAGTTATAAATCGAAAAAGTTATGTTCAATCACCTCATATCCACCAAGTTTCCCGAACAATTGTAATAGTCTCTACAAATTCTCAATTTAATTTTAAATTGGGATAGGCCTTCATTATTTATTTATTTTTTAAATAGAAGTTCCGTGTATTTTATTTGTAAATAAGTGTATATATGTATATATTATAAGCTTCACGCATATAGTTATTTTCATTTTAAGCCAATAAGGATATTCAATTTATTTCTAATTTTTTCATCACTTTATTATTTGTCTTCTTTTTTTTCATCTGTTATTTTTTTGTTTTATTTTAATTTGCTTCATTTTTGTTATACTACTCTAAGGCTCTAAAGCATTCATATATTACTGTATAATTTGTTCCTAAGGGACTAGTTCCCGGGACAATTAAATAAGGAGTTTATTATTATTATTAAATACTTACTATGTTTCGATAACGGAATCAGTCTAATAATCCCCTTGGCTAAATAAAATGTTATGAATACTTAAGAATTATCTTATTCTAGATCATTTGTTATCGTTAAAATAAAAATGTTTGAATGATACGGAAATAGAATGGTGAAACAAGAATATCTATATGAAAGAGAAGTATGGTTTTGAACTATACTTTATATAATTTGTAAATTTCAAAAAGAAGAAAAACTTCTTGTGTTCCTTGAAATTTAAATTTAGAAGAATAGAGGATAATAAGAAGTATTAATATAATCTATATCATTTTAATTAAAAGTCGTTGTTGAGGGTAAATAAAACAGTAGATATAATTATGTCATTGGGTATTAGTGAGTTTTCCGTTCATATTCGTATTTTTTAATTTTTTTTTTCTATTTTTCTCAAGTATTTTCGCCTTCCCGTCCAATATATCCCCTTATCCGAAGTCATACAACTCCAAGTGGAGTTGTCTGTACAATGCGTGTTACTATTGTTATATATGAATGGTCATTTTTAACGCTTAAAAACAAATATGTACTGCAGAAGTAGATGGAAGAGTATATGGAACAGGGCATGGGAGTCCGCAGGGAGGGGGGGGGGCAGGAGAGGGCAGCTGCCATCCCTAGATATTTTGAGAAACAAAAACTACCAATAAAGTAAGTCGCATTCATTTACTATATACATATAAAGCATTATATAAACACGTATTTTAACTTTTAAATATCAATAAGTTCTATTTTAACAATTAATTGAGCCTTAAAAGGTCAAAATACCTCGACCCTTTCGATTTAACCAAACCATTCAAAAAAAAAATTTAACCAGTCTGCCCCCCCCCCTAGACGAAAATGTTACCAGCCTCCCCCCCTAGACGAAATCCTGCGGACGCCCCCGAATCGGGGTTTTTATGTATTTAACACGTAATTATTTTTCTAATAATAAAACGAACTATAAAATTAATTTAAAATAGTATGAAAAAAATGTCGAAATTTTGAAGAGTAAGTCTTAATTAAATTGATCATTAGGGAGACCTTTGAATATTTCCCTAGGAGTGTATTCGATTTTACGAACGTCTGTAATGAATGGTAGGACTCCAAAGAAAGACGAAAAGAAAAAAACGGTCCACAGTGAATCTGAAGAGAGGAGAATGTAGAACAGCGAATAGACGAATACATAAACAATGTTTAGAGCGGAAGTGAAAACAAGAAGAAATTTGTATTTTCACATCACACGGCAATTTTTCTTTATATTTTCATATACAGCAAAATCAAGAAGAAAAAAAATACTTGGTATATTAGAATTGTAATTAATAATCTCTTATCAAATAAATATTAGATATGAAGCTAATACGATTGTCGTTACCTACAAATAGTTTTCCTAATCATTTTACATACAATTGCGGACAATTACGTTTAATCCTACTTATTTATCCTTCATAAGTTATTTTTAATTAAAACAACAAATAAAATAATACTCTTTGACGAATGATAAAATAATGATTTAAAAAGATGACAAAATATTATAACTATTTTTTTAAATTTAATTATTCAAGCAAAACACGTCTTAATCCAAAAAGTCTAGATAAAGCTTTTTTATAATAACTTCCTAAACAAACTGCATTCCATTTTCAAACATTCACTTCTTAACAGCGCTAAAGGAAAACAAATATATATTATCATTGAGCAAAAAATAAGTTATCCTTCACATCCAATGAGGTATCCATATTATTTTTTTTTTTTTAATTTAAGGTGATAGACATGAATAGAGATTTAGGAATTCGAAACTTCGACAATGAATTAATGTAGGTATAAATACCACTTTCAATCCATTCATTTAACATATTATTTTAGGAGTTAGCAAAAAAAAAATATCACAATTATTCGAGTAATTACATCATTGCAATAATTAAGATTAGGAACTTATCCATCAACCAGTTGAGGACATACATATGTAGATCTTGCAGGGTCCGGAAAAACCGATATTGGAGTCCTCCCCTAAATTGCACCCTTACCTCCCCCTTGATCAACCCCCAATGACAATTTTCGAGAAAGATTTTGCCATTGAAGTCTTTTTGACAAAATCAGTCAAAAGTAAAAGAATATAGGAATGACAATAATAAAATATAATAGAACAGTTAGTTAATTTTTTTTTTTCAAATCATAATTGTAAGAATTTGTAAAAACTGGTCCTTCACACGTAACTCGTCAGGCTCCTTCAAGCGGAACATACAACTGTTTTCCAAGGCCATCAAAACACTGGAGAACAACTTATCAAATATGAAAAAACGTTCGATAGACGAAAATTATATTTGATTAATTTTACGAAATTTTAATGCTAGCCATTAGATTTATATTCATTAGATTAGACAAATTTGAATGAATGATTTAAAAACATTGGTCTTCAACCTTTAACATAAGATAACATTTACCATTTTATAAAAAGGGCACATAGTAAAAGTTTGATATAAAATATGAAATGGAAAATTAACTGGGTTGCGATTTTTTGTACAAGTTATTAAAGAGACTCACTCACCTTACCGGCCAGGTAGTTTCGTAACTTAACCTGCTTTAAGAACACCTGTTGAAGGTGAGACAACTTGAATTATGAAATTGAAAAAAAAACACAAATTTAAAATTTCCAATACACTTGTTTAGTCCATACAAATTTGTGCTATATTTTTTTAAATTAATTAATCTTTGTGAAACATTTTTAAATTTTGATAAGACAGCAATAAAGGCTGTGATAGATAACCGCAACAGAAATGAAGCTTGTTGTGAACTGTTGTCAAGTAACCTTAATGAAACCTCACTTATGCCTTTTGGAATAACTTTTTGTTTTCTGAACTTTAAGGATTTGCTTACATACTTTAAAATCCTGTTTGAAGATATTCAGTAATAAAGAACAGAATTCATTCTTATTTTAATAAATTCTTAATTAATTAATTCTTGGTAAAAATGTATACAGATATGTATACTTGAACCATTTGAAGCTACTTAGTGAAACAGATGAAATAATAACCATTTATGATCTTTAGTTTCTCCAATGTTTCCCATCGAATAATGCCTTTGGACCAAACCTAGTTATATTTATTGTAAATAAGTTTTGTTTAAGAAACTATGATGACATTTCATCAAATATTCATAGAATAATTCAGGTAAAGTAATTTTTATTAAATAACCTTCAAAATCATGGTTTTATTGGCTGTTATAACTTATAATTATAGCTTCCATGTAGTTTTTTTTTATAGAAAAGGTTATATAAAATTTAGTTGAATTATTTGTCAAACAGCTTATTTATGACTAGTGGTCTGTATAATTATCATAAGAGTTAAACATTTTATCATTAATCTTCTGATCCATGGAAAAAGTTTGTTTACTTGGATCTTCTGACAAAATAAATGTTTAACTTTCCTAAAAACTTATAACTTTAATTTATAGATTTCTGTAAAGTATTTAATTCTTGGAGACATCTCCATTGTCAAATATTTGAGTTTAAATCCTAGAAAGTAAGTTTTAATTCTTATAAACAATCGTTTACGTTATTATATTGTTTAGACTCTTCATCTGATACATTATGTCCTAATAATTAACAGTTTTTCAGATATCAGACAAATATATTCAGAATATTTATGTACCCAGAATAAATGAGGATTAAAACAAGTATTCATTCCAAAAGTAATATAAAGCACTTGTGTTAAAACATTCTACGTAAGAAAACACAATCCACTTTTTACTCCAAATCACCCTTCGTCTATAATCAGTTAGCCTATAAATTGTATGAATGTTTGCAAGTCAGATAGAGCTTTTGGATTTTTGTAGGAATTCCACTAAAGTAATTTTTGTTAAAATTTTTAAACAATATATAGTCACGAATGTTTTAATTCTTAACTTAATTAGAATTAAAAGCCCGAAATGTTGGGATAATAAAGTACAGGATAATGCGTTGGAAGAGATTCCTTCATTTAAAGAAAAACCTTATGCAAACCAAATTCATCCTTACTGAAAGGTACAATAGAGTAGAAAATTAATTTAATTTTTGTCTCATACATTTCCTACAAATTTATATATAATTAATGTCCTTTCTTTTTTAACTGCCTTTCTGATAATAGTAACCTGTCAATTGATAGCTTAAACTATTTAGAAAGCCACTAACGATCGCTCTATACCTAAAGGAAACGGAATAACCTTGAGCGTGATATCATAAGTGATAATGTATTCATGGAGTTAGGTGAAGCAGTTACAATGTCAAAATTTATTACTCCACACTTTAAGCATGTAAAACTGGTGGAGGTGAAAAATACACTGCAACATATTTCCACAAAGTTTTTAGAATGTGCTATGATAATTATTAATAAATTTATTACTAAAACAGTATTGTTTTACTAAAACAGTATTGTTTCAATTTGAGACACTGGTATTATGAAATATTTTCAAAATTATTAAAGAAATTAATAGATCATTTGTGTCACCTTCAATATCTTTATTTTACCAAATATGTGGTTGTCTAACATCATTTTCAATATTATGCATCTTCCTTTGGTTAACTGTGAATAGATATGATTGACATTCGAGCTGAAGATGAAATACCGACCATAATATTAGGAACCTCTGTTTGTTAAAAAAAGAAAAAAAAAAAAAAAAAAAAAAAAAAAAAAAAAAAAAAAAAAAAAAAAGAAGAAGAAGAAAAAAACCAGATGCATAATAGGCTTGAAAATGGATTTAGATAAATCTTAATTTTTTTTAAATATTTTCAGTGGATTCATAATTTCTGATTTTCTTCAAGTTTCAACTTATTTATTTGGAGGATAAAGTTCAGATTATTATATGTTTTAAAGATTCAGTCTTATGAGATACTTGTAAAAAATATCTATTTACTATTTTTTTTATTGTTGGTAACAAAGTTGCGAGTTCATTCCTTCTTATTATTAATCCTTGTTATAATATTCATCAAATTTAGAATTATTACATTTATGAGTTTTAAAAGTTACTTATTGGATCATAGGTCAGTACTACTTATATAAGTAATGAATAAAAGAATGGAGTGCAGTGAAGGTTAGTAGTTCTGTAGTAATCTTCTTCAATTCAAATACTCTTATTTTGTCCTTCCATTTAGAGTGATTATCAGTGGCTGCCAGGGTGATACTACTCCCTCTACAGAGGGTCAGCATTGGAAATACTGAAGAGGAGGTTCATGAAATACTTTTTATAATAATTTTAGTGATAATATAAATTTAAGAAAAATTATTAAATAAAACCCCATATGGTCAACATTTTTATATTACTTTCACTTACCTATATATGAAATATATAGTAAGTGGAAGTATTGCGATCGTGAAAAATTTCGACTTCCGGTTTTCAACGGAAATACACGTTTTGGGGTCCCCTGAGTCCAATTAACCAAGTCCCGCGAAATGGTCTGTGTGTGTGTGTGTGTGTGTGTGTGTGAACAGACTAGCTCAAAAACTATAAACCGTGCAAACCTGAAATTGGGCATTTAGTGTATTTATATGCCCGCGATGTGACAGCAAAAATTTCATCAAAATTGCTCAAAGGGAGGGGGTACTTTATTTAATAACTTTTTAAGTATTTTTCGATTTTCTCAAAAACGGCTCTAACGATTTTGATTAAACTGAGTATTTGATCCATTTATATGCCCGAGATACGACTGTAAAAATTTCATCAAAATTGATCAACTGGAGGGGGTACTTTACTTAATAAATTGTGTCCCACTTTTATGTGTTTTTTTTCATTTACCCAAAAACGGCTTTTTTGATTTCGATCAAACTTGGTATTTAGTATATGTATGTGCCCGCGATGCGACAGTAAAAATTTCATCAAAATTGATCAATTAGAGGGGGCACTTTACTGAATACATGTAGTCTCATTTTCACGTGTTTTTTTATTTACTCAAAAATGGTTTTCACGATTTTGATAAAACTGAGTATTTGATGTATTAATATGCCCGAGATATGGCTGTAAAAATTTCATCAACATAGATCAAATGGAGGGGGTACTTTACTTAATAAATTTTGTATCATTTTCACATGTGTTTTCAATTACTCATAAAAGGAAAAAATAAGAAATGAATGTGGAAAGATTTGTGACTTTGTGAAGTGGCAATTAACAAAACACGTCAATCTCTAATCTAAATAAGTTGGTAAGTGAAAGTTGTGTGTTGCGCGCACGCACCAGATTTTTTGTTGTTATCTAACTAGTTAGTGACATAACAATTTGAAATGCCTCAGTTTGGGTAGAGATAGAGGAATAAAATTTTGTTTCAAGAAGTATTCCATTGATATTCAATAATTTTAAGTGTCGCTGCCTGTAGGTTTGGTACTTTTTGTGGGTTCTCTCTTATCAGTATACCTTCCACGTTCAGTATACCTATTTCATTCACTTGTTTATGAAGTACTGTTATTATTTAATTTTTTTATACCTTCATATACATAACCATCTTTAAATACTATATCTTTTTTTTTTTATTCGTCTTTGTGACTATGTAGTACATTCAAATTTTTATTTTTTTATTTTAATTAAAATTACAATTGTTAGTTATTCTAAAGCTTAGCATCAGCTTTGCCCATATAATGACATGATTTTATTACAATTATTACATATTGCATGTTGGTTACATCCATTTAATTAGCCATGAAAATAAAAAAAGATTTTATGAACTTATGGCTCTAATCATCCTTATTGCTACCCAAAAATGAACTGAATGAGAATTAAATATTTCATGTGAGCATGAAAATTATTCATAAGTACATCAAACATGATCAATAACTACCTATTTAATTACTCAACGCTATAAATGTTTTATTGGGAAATCAGCTTTTGATTAAAATTATGATCTTGGAAGATAGTCGACCATAGATATAATGAAGTGGAAATGGTTGGGGAGTGCGGTATAAAAGATAAAAATGTTATCTTGACAGTATCCCCCAACCATTTCCACTTCATGATTAAAAATTATGTTAAATATATATTCAGTCAGGCCTCATTTTCTTGATAAAAAAGTTATCTGCAGAAAACATTCCTAGACTACTAAAATATATTGTAAATGGCAGCTAAGGTTTTACCTTTTTTTTATTGCTATATGTACTAGTATAATCAGTCTTGTCTAACGCACCCTCTACTGCATACTGTTGAGTGTTTTCTTTATCTAAACCATTATTTTTAAAAAACTTCTGACTTCCACTTGAATTTCATTTCTAACCGGACTTGGTGAACTTTCAAAGTTAATCACAATTTTTCCTATTCTGCCCTCTTTTCCGAATCTACGACTGTCTCTTAAGGCGATATCCTAGGTCCTATTCTCTACATGGTTTACCCAGGCTGGTAAAATTTTTGTCTAGGAACAAGCAGATTGGTAAAATTCTTATGCCTGAGGTAAGTGTTTGATGGGTGTATTATCTGTGAATAATGACCCAAATGCTGCATCCCAAGCTCTGTTATCACATATCACATCCATTGAAGAATAGTATCAAAACTGGAGAATAAATCCCATCAAATCACCTTTACCTAATGTCATAATACAACAACATCCTGCCCTACTTTATCCTTTAATAATGTTTTACTGATCCATGTGGTATAGGTCCACTGCAGAGGACTAATATTGACCAGCACCTAACTTGGAATCCTCAACAAGACTGAAAAGACAAGAAACTGCTCGCAGATTCCGACTTTACAACTTTACTTGGCAAATTTTCCAAACTTTCAATTCACACTATAAATATTTAATCAACATGACAATAATAAGACCTATCTGGACTTAGCCAGTTGAGCTTTGGGGTTCCACCAAACCATCAAATTCCTCCTGCAACGAATCCCTGCAATCCATAAAATGTTTGATGAATACAAAATTCTTATTCTTTGTTGTGAAAAAATGCTTTTTTTGTCACAAAAACAAAACAAAATTATCTGTAAAGACCTCAATATTCCATATCTGACCAAATTGGTCCATGCTAGATTGCAATCCTTTCAAAATAAACTCCCAACTCATCCGAACCCACTTGTTTTTAACCTTGCTTCTACCTCTAACCCTGAGAATCCTCAGAGGCTTCTGAAAAGAAGGTGGCTTGAGTACTAAGAGAAAAGATCTGAGTACTACCAATTGGTAGGTAGCTTATCAACTTGCCTTTTCACCCTGTCACAGTCTTATATCACATTTTCCAGGCTGTATTATTTTTTTATAAAGTTGTAAATTTGAATAAATAAAAAATTTACCGATAACTTAATTTACTTTGCTGGACTGTTACATTAAATATTAGGAAATGGTCCCTCCCATTTTATGATCCAGGCAATCTTTGGCTTTCACCATAACAAATTATAATAATGATTATTTTAATAAATGATAATGTACTATTGTTACCTCAGCAAATAATTTTATCACAAACTGTGTGAAATATGCAAACTACATAACCTTAAGAATTAACTTTATTAGTTAACATGAATTTTCGAATAGATAAATTTATATTTTTAAATCCAGCACTTATAAAATTGTTGGAGCCATGATATTAATGTTAAGATCCTGTCACTTAAAAGTAAAAAATGAAAATGAAAGTTTTATTACTGGAATTAGTTCTATCAAGTAGTTTCCTTTTACCGTTACATATCGGGAACTCCAGGGTTAATATTTATTTATACATTTAACCTTACTCTTTGCTAGTCATACATTTTTTTTAATTCTAAAAATGTTGTCAATATATTTTATTTAGGATATTTTAATATAAGTTTGAGCCATATATTAATTTATTTTTAAATTAGTTTAAATAATTAAGGGTAATTCTCAAGTTCCTTCTGAATTTTAATTTTATTATTTGGTAATGTAAAGAACATTTTCATCTTTTCTCAAGTTTTCACTCTTTTCATGACCACAAATACTTTTTGTGTGACAATGACAAAAATGTTTGGTAACTGATCATTAATAGCTCTAAATAAATAAATAGATAAATATTACATTTTTCTTAGTGGTGTGTTTCAAAATTTAAAAAATATCTATTTCTTCACCCGATCATATTTCTGTAATCTCATCTTTATATTTTTAATACGTCTCATCTAATATAATATAATTACTAGAAGATACAAATTTAAAAACATATTTTTCTTTAAATTTTATGACTGAATTCCACAGTCCTATTCAATATACCAGATTGTGATATGTTTAAAATAATTTCTGTTTATTTATTGCTGTCCTCACGAACAAAGTCATTTTATGTAGTACATTATGGGACATGATTTAGTCCAGAAATTGGAAGAATGGCCATAGGGCAATTGAGATAGGAATCTCTGCCTCAGCTGTCTCGAAATTGGATCAAAATGTAATTGATAAATCAGGTGCTTTTGATTTTATGACTGCACCGATGGTTTTGAAAATAACTTTGAAGGATTTTCACTAAATCAATAATATGTCAGAGCTAAATAATACAAAATTAGTTACAACAAAGGAAGTAATGATATTAAGGAGATATGCTACTTCGAAATTAACCACAGATAACGTGGGGGAGGGAGAGTTGCATTTAATGCTGGGGAATTTCCATCCTAGGTAATCTGTCCTACAAAGTTAAACTGAATAGGCGATTCAAATGTCAAAATCTCAGATCGACTAAAAAATTATTCTAGATTTGGTGTGGTATTGCTTGTACAGGCTAGATAATGGTGAACTACCTCATAGTGAATGTACTTTCCCAACGCCTGATGGAACACCTGTAAACCACACCAATTAATGAATGAGACAGATGAGATTGGTGTTTCACAATTACCGGTTTTTATAAGAGAACAATCACATTTTTGGAGGGCTGCTTAAGGATGATTAAGAGTAACCACATTATAGATGCTGTATGTACCTATGGGATGATCAATAGTGGAAAAGAGAAAAAACCCTAAAGACTCAAAATACTATTAAAAGAAGTTTTACACATGCATGTTTTCTCTCCTGAACATGCCTCCAGTATACTTCTATTGTCAAGAGATATTCTCAGTAAGATGTGATAGCGACTGTATTGTAATATGAATATTTAAAATAAAATTCCTTGGTATGTCAGTTCTAACAACTAACCTAACTCATAACTAGAAATTTCTTCTAGAAACGAATCTTTTGAGCTCAAGGCTCAATTAGGATACTGAATTCCATGATTAATACAATAATAATATTTGACTTTATTTATTCCAGACTTTCTATATTTGAGATAAAAGCCCTACAAATGGTAAGACAAAATAATAAAAATTAAAACTTCAAAGCATTTATTGAATTTTTCACAAATAGTAACTTGCTTATTCCTACATGGGTATCATTAAAAAATGGCTGATTTTTAATGACTCTTGTACCTAACTAAATAACAATTACATATTTATATACATGAATCTAATTAATACACAACTAATATCTAAATCACAATTAAATATTTCTACTGATATGACGTATTTTACTAGTCTATTATTTTATATGCACTCAAGTGTGCTTACTTACACTTATTAAACCTCAAACTCTTATTCATATTTTTATCTGAACCACATAAAGTATTTGACTCTAACATTAGTATGTATTAATATAATTTAACAATCATATTTTCCCATTTATATGTGATAATTATTTTTTTAATTTATAATGTTTTTTATTAACAGACAGGTAAATTGATAAAAAAATTGTAGGAATTTAAGAATTTTTAGAAGTGACATGATAGCAACCAAAATTTTGGAATATTTTGAATCATTACTTCAAAATGTACCAAAATTAGTTACTTAGAAAATTAATAAATGAATTGTTTATTTAATAGATTTATAAACCTACTAATTTCTAATTATAAGACATAACAATATCAAAATATATTTAATGTTTAAAAAACATTACATCTTATTGCAGTCAAACGTAATGTGCATATAAATCGCAATTTTAAGTCCAATAAGTTTAATAACTGACATTGAAGCATTCCGTATTTTTTACATCAGTTATCTTGTATATTGAATTGTAAACATTTTAATTTCATGATTAATGGAAAATATATAAATAATTTTGCAACTGCTTTTATGCACCATAAAAATTTACAATTTTTGAATTACTTTAAACTACCAACATTAAATACATAACTAGTTTTATACTACTAACATTAAATACTTGTTTTAAACTACGAACATTAAATACTTAACAGGTTTCGTGTACGAATGGCTGATCGAACACTAAAAATTATTTATACTTAAACATCATTCTAGAAATAAGTAAAATATTTGTGTTGAGCAACATAGCTCACAAAATGACATTATTTAAAGCATACCCAAATTTCCCCTCATTTGAGGTAAGAAAGAGAACTTGTGCTATAACATTTGTATTTAGATGTTAGTTGAATAAGTTAAATATTTGTGTAATACAACATAAATATGCTTGTATATACATAATAATAAATATTAATCGAATGCTAATTTATTAATTTAATTTATAAATCATAAATTTATTATTTAATTTATAAACATTCTAAGATTATTTAATCAGTCAAATATCTTTATAAACAAACACCTTATAATATCTTCTGGGCGGCTATACACAATATTATCCATTGAAGTAACCCAATCGTCAACAGAATTATTTAATCTATGTAATTAAGTATTTATAATATGAATTTTGTTCAAAATGTACCTGGCATTGATTTTATAAGAGATTTTAAGTACTCAAAACACTTTAAATACTAAAAAAAAAAAAAAAAAAAAAGCACAATAATAATTTTCTATTTTTTTATTTGATTTATTTAGTTACCATTATTTTCAATATACAATTCAGAAACTGAAAATAAGATATATGGATTATGTTGATTCATTCATTCTTGCAATGGTACTGAGACTTTTTGACCAACATTTAGAAAGTTAATAATCTCATTGTGCATAAATTTTGTTAACTTAAATTTAATAAAATTAAATGTTGATGGCTTTTAGTTTAATTTTTTTAAATTTGAATTGTTATTTGTTTGTACTGACAACATGGAACATAATTTTATTGACTTTGATTTAATACTTCTGGTTTCAGGGTGGATCCTTTCATAATCCTATCATGATCCAATTTTAAGATTTTTAAATTAATGAACTATATATACTGTAACTAGTATTTATAAATGTACTAGAACATATTATATGCTTCAAAGAAAATTTATATAATCAACCACATTTATTGCTTCCCATGACTTAGGCAGTACCTAATCTTATTTACATTCAGGAACTTATTTATAATTATATATTTTAGAAATAATAAACCATAAATGCCTCAGTAACAAACTTCAGTGTCATCTTGTTTACTATTAAAGTTTCAACAATATATGTGATGTTATTTTTATAAAACAGTTCAAACCATGCTTTGATCTTTTTTTTTTTTTTATGTCCGTGTATATAAATAATTATAAAATCAATAAATAATTAATAATTTAAACATTGATTTACAATTATTAGCTGACCAATAAAAAAATCATTGTAATATAATAATATTATAATTATTCTTCACAAATATATTTATATTTATTAATACTGCTTCAAAAAGGTCTGTGTTAATACATATCATATTCTAGGTTTAGGTACTTTTACTATTATAGTACCTCCCTGTTGTGAAAATATGCTTTGCTTTATCATGATTATTCAAATTTAAATGTATTACATTTTATTTCTTAGCCTCTTGCATTTCCAATTTTACTTTTATTAAAAAAAAAAAAAAATTAGTGATAACACATTTAAAGTATTTGTAAAGATTTACAGATTTGTGATATAATCTACTTTCTTTTATTTTAAAGACTACTGATTGGTTTTTATCACTAGAACCTTATAGGTATAAGTATATTTAAACTCTAACACATTCAAATTAAGCTTAACTGATAATCAGTTTTCATTTATGAACCATCCACATAAAATTAGCATTTTTAATGCTGAGAATCCCTACTTGTAATAGATTTATATATACATTAATAGTTTTTTTTATTCAAAATTCCAATAATGCTGATTCAACCAACAGTTTTACAATCACATTATTTTTACAAAAACAAAATATGTCCTTAAAACCAATAATGTCCATTAATCAAACATATAGCCAATGTCTTAGCTTGAATCTGCTCACTACCTGAGTTTCCCTCATCATCTGATGTTCTTCAACTGGAGAAATACTGAACGCTAGCTTCTATAACATAACAGATGGTGCAGATTTGTATTGTATTTGAATTAAAAAAATGTAATGTACACATTTGAATTTAATTTTGTAGAATAGGGAAAAAAATTATATTTAGGTTAATAGGCAAGTTAGTTAATTTTTTTTAGTTTTGAAATTTGTTTAGGGAAATTCGGCAAAACCAAGAAAAAAAGCATATACAGTGAAAATGATAATAAAAGCACACATTTGTGCTTAAAAATTGAGAGGAAGAGTTGGAATATGTGTTTGGTGTCTGTGAATCGGGAAATATTGAGGAGAGTGTTTTGCATTTGATTTTGAAGATTTTTGGTGGTTCACATTTTGAAAGTGTGCAAGTTCTGCTGGATATTTTGAAGGATTGCTGTTTCTACTGCAGAGATGTTAGAAGGATATTACTAAGGAAATTAAGGAGAAAGGTGTAAGACAGAAGGTTTTTATTAATATGTTTAAAAACCTATTAACTTATTTACTTTTTTGTTATAAGTAGTTATTTTTTTTGTGAGAGTGCCTGATTCTCTAGCTGACTCATACCCTGAGAGAATAATAATTTTTTCAATAGGTATATGAAAGTAAATTTTTATTAAAATCCAAAAATGAAGGAAAAACTAAAATATTTATGAAAATGAATATTGTTAACTTTTTATTTTAAAAAATATTGCAATATATACATGCAAATATAGCTTTTATTATTTTGAATTACAAAAATTCAAAATTTTTATTTATATTTTTAGATATGACTATGATATGTCTTTTTAGATATATAAATGGATGTTTCAGGGTTGTTTCCTAACGGAAAATATAAATTTAGGACCTCAAAAATTTTTCTAAAGGGGCAAGAACCCCATCAGAACTTTGCACTAAACCAGTTTCTGTAATTAATTGCAGTCCTAAAGATAGTCTGGTATGGTAATCTTCTATTCAGAAAAAACAAGGAATCTTCATGAAGGGATTACCCCTCCTATGCAGAAACCATAAATAAATATTGGAATATTCAGTGTTAAAATAAATGTAAGGCATGATGATGTATACTGTAATGTGCTACACACTGATAAATGGTATTAAGAAAGAGTTACTTTGAAAGTTAATAATGCAAACCCAGATTCCAGAATGCTAATATTGATATGTGCAGTAAGGGATAAAAAGTCATTTTAACACTTTTTAATTTTTTTTTTAATTTAAACTATTACAACCAATTTTTCACACTTACTAACATTTTGAGAAGTAAAATTCGCACAGATAAAACAGATTATTGTGAGGCATACCTTCTTATAATTTCTTATTTTGATGTCTTAAATTCGTATTTTCAGTTATGGCATTTAACCCTGAACATAGTGTGTATGAATATGTTTAGACTATTGTATATTAAGAATATATACTAGATTAATCTAGAAAGAGGAAGAGCACAATTCAATAAGTTTCCATCAAGAGAGAGAAAGCTTGTAACTTAGTCGATTTAAGGCACTCAGACCTCTTCAATGTGTATAGTAACTTATTTCCTTATTGAATGGATTATGGCCTGGACCCTCTGAAGATTAGCCACTTTACTGAAGGTAAATGTTTATTAACATGGACCTTTGATCAGGTCCATATTAATTAATAATCTTATTCCGGTACACCAGGTTTAGGTAATCATATGATCTCTATATCTCCTCTTTCTCACTCACATTTATGAATAATATCAGAAACTTTATGTTTTATTTTATTGAAACCAAATGGTAATATTAGTTTAAATTTAAGTGGTTTTTATTTTTTGTTTTCTTATTTTAAATTCATGTTTATGTAACTTAATAATTTATATTTTTTTCATAGGTTATTCCTTGATCTTATGGCTGGATGATTCAATGAAATACATTAGGGATTTTTATAGGTAGCATTTTATAGAGAAAAGAACAAATTTCGAAATTCAATCATGTAGATAAAATCTAATGAATATATTGTATCAAAATGGGAGGTCCAATCATTTTCTGAAGGAAGTGGGAGTACACTTTTTTAAACAAATTTCATCTTTTGATGCTTTCGACCCCTATTAAACTTTTAATTATTAGAATAATTTTAAGTTGAAGAACTCCTAATTCTACATATATTATTAATCTAGATACTGTATGGTGACTAACAATGTAGTGCAAATGGGAGATAAGGCATCAAAGGTATTAATTTAAAAAATGGGTAATAAAATTAATTTTTCAAAAAAGCATATAAAATATTAATGACTAAAAGCGCTTTTTATGTAGTAAAAGTTTTATATAATGTTTTCTTATATAAAGAAAGAATCTCCCCTGAAGGGAGGAGAGGCTCACCGCACCCTCTTGGATCCGCTGGAATTTTAAAATACTGTAAAACATTTACTATTTAATAAATATTTATTTCAATAATGCCTAATTTAAGTAGAAACCAAAGTTGTTGGTGTGCTAGAGTACCAATTTTTGGGTGAACGAAATCCATGCTGTTAAGTATTTCTCTAATCTTGAGAACATACAGTAATTATAATATAATAATAATAATAACTGAATTTTCGGTCAACAGTTTGAGATTGAACAATATATTTAAATTTAGAAATTATAGAATACATATATTTATATAGTGAGGTTGATTGATAATCGTGATACTGACTTCCTTGAAGGTACCTGGTGTTTTGTACAAGGTCCAAACTGCCATGCCTGGGATAGCAAGAATAGCAGTGAGTGAAACTGACCAGCCAATGACTTCTGCCCAGCCTGGGTAGGCATAGTCACCATAACATAATGGTTCATTGATGAGATTGACCAAGCCGATGATCACTACTCCCTAAGAAGAGAAAATAAAGTATTTTGTTGCTGTATGTTAGCAAAGTTGCTTATAATTTAAACATATAATAGCTTGTACATTATTACTAACTATTTTTACTTATTATGAATCATCACTTCAAATTAATTATTAAAATAGATCCACCAAATTTTATAAGGGGGATTTTATTACTGGAAATTTAATTTCTGTTAATTAGATATTCCAGTTTAATCATGTTATGACCAATGTAAAACTTACAATAATGAAGATTGGGCTAACAAACTTCCAACACAAACGCCAATATAATGCTGGTTTCTTCCCCAACATGTCTGTTACATCTTGACAGAACTTTTCAAGGCCTGTGAATAAAATAGAAATTCATCAATGCCTTCTTACCTTCTATTTGTAATTGTAATATCTTAAATAGAAATGTGTTCAATATGAATTTATAATTCATTTAAAATGTAGCTGCATAGTACATTTATTACTAGTTGATTAACTTTTTTTTTTTTCAGTCTGTTACATATATTTTTAAACACCTCACAATGCCTAATAACAATATGTCCTTTATCTCTAATAACAAAACACAATAACATTGAATTCAGGTAGTATTGTATATATTCAGTATTCAGGAGTAATGATATATTACTCTATTTTTCAAAAATATACTTAGACCACAGTGCCACAACAAGGATTACTTTGAGGGGGAGGGCTTAAATTATTTTATTGAATTTTAGAAAAAAATATCCCAATATATCAGTCAAATACAAAATGTTCTACTATTTATTTGACAATGAAGTGGATAGAAAAGTGCTGCTTAAAATTTAAATTTAATTCAGTATGTGATTTTAGAGAGAAAAAAAGTTTCTTTCTGTCGTCTGGGAAGGGGCTTCAGCACCGCAACCCCACCCTTGGTGTGCCAGTGTTAGACCATCACTCAGAAAAATTTTATATTCCTCTACAGGTGAATTTATATATAAATACTTTTTAAATTACGATACGCTACATGAAATTCCTCCATACAATAACATTAATTTGAATTTCAACAATTTTATTTGTTTAATGTTCAAAAAATTACAAACTTTAATGGCAGGACTCTGGTAAAAATAGCAGGTTGCTACAATCAAAGTTTGATAAGTTGACTGTTGATATTAAATGTTATGGTAGGGTTCTTGATGTTTTAGTCAATTGAACTTAAATCAGTTAAGTATTGACTTAACATCAAGAACCCTATTGAAACACACACACACACACATACATATATGTGTGAGTGTAAATTTAAATATTTTCTTGTGGACAACCACATTTATAATTTTTTATAATTCTTTCATAAGAAATTCATAAAATTTCATTTCTTATGAGAAAAGATTGGTATAGGCCGGGAGTCGAACACGGGTCTCCCGCGTATATCGCGAGATGTGCTTCCAATAGGCGGGCGCAATCGAATATAGGGTGCGCTAGTAGTTTTGTAAAATGTCGGAAAGAACGATGTTAGACCTAGTTGATGTGATAGAGATAATTGGTAATTTTAAAAGACCATTAATTGAAGGGCAGGCTATTCTTGATGCAAACCACATATTTACATGTGGAATAATATCTAAAAATAAAAAAACAGTTATTTTACAAGCCTCGTGCCTTTAAACTAGCAATCTTAAAGGACTGCCCCATCAAATAAAAGTGGAAATCAAATTTATTAATAATAATAAGCAATTTTCTTGTCATTGTACGTGTAAAGCTGGTAGTTCTGGTCAATGCAAACACATCATTGTAACTTTACTCGACGTTTTTCGGTTAGTAATAACATTAATTACCTATTCACACAATCATTGTTATGACATCTTAGATTCTTTGTCATATTATTTATTTATTTCTCAAAACTTTCAGGCTTCGCATTGAAAACATGGAACAATTAAGCACAACGGATGTAATAGAAAAATGGGGAAAATTAAAAAAGAAAAACAAATCTATGACACTATGGTCTCAATGTTATTTGCATAAAACTAGCATTTTGGAATAATAAAATGTCAAATACTAATATTTTCCTGGATAAATATAGTCTCTTTCTTTAAAATAAAGACTACATATCGTCATATGTTTCGAAACAGGCTTATCTATTCTTAATTTTACAATCCACTCTTTAAGAAGCTTTTTATTTTTTGGAAATAAAAGGGAATGACACGTCTTTTGATTTTCTAATTGAACACTGAGGGACCGAGCAATACCTGTTAGATATTTTTCAAATGATTTTTTGCTCAATCGGGTTTTAATTATGGAAAAATAAATTAAAAACGCCAAAAAACCCTATGAATCTCAGGTAATGGCCCCGCTTTTATCCCCGTTTCTCTAGTTCCTGCAGCGCCGTCGCAGAAGCAGCACCGTCGCTTGCGCCCGCCTATAAAGCAGTACATATATATTAAAAGTAGGGAAAACTCTCACTTGAATGTACAGAAAGTGTTGAGACTGGGCAGACTAACATCTTTAGATTGATTAACCCCTTCCTTATATTAGAAATTTCACGAATTTAAATGTAAGAAGGGGAATTTGGGGCTGAAAAAGAACTGGATTCTCACTTTCGTGAGGAATTTGAGACTGTTATATTACCAATTTTCTATTTCTATTTCAATTTTTCAGAACAAAATATAATAGATTAATATCCGATGAGCAGACAAATTTTACCATAAAACCATGCTACAGCAATGGCCTCGAAGAGCGCTGAACAAAGAAGAGACATTCCTGCATAGGAATCTAGGAGATGGAAAAAGTAGATTCCACCCTGTAAAAAAAAAAAAAAAAAAAAAAAAAAAAAAAATCGTGTTAATTTGACTGTAATATTCATATTTATAATCATGAATACATAGTACCGAAAATATAACTATCACAAAAGATTTAATAATAAACTTGAGACAGAATATTTATTAGAAGGGACAAGGCATCTATGGTATGAGAGGCTTCATGGTAATATCCAGTTAAGCTGCTACTTATCTCTCGGAATACACTGACCTTTTTTTTAAAACCATTTAGATTGTGTTGCTGATCTAACTAACATTTGAAGGTGATACTTAATACCTTTGGTGCATAGCATAATAGTAACTAAGGAAATTAAGTGAGTCTCACTAGAATCAAATTACATATATACATATATATATTTACATGACTATATGGCTTAAAATGTTACATACAGGGTCTAGGATACATGAATGATGTCATGCTGTTTTTAGTTATACTAACTGGGGTAACGTTGACTAACGCCATGCAGAAAGAGCTTCCAACGATGACAAAAGTAAAGATCTCTCTGACGTACTTGCTACCGATGAATCTTCCACCATATTCGTCCATGAGGCCAGTTATGATGCATTCTAAGCCTCCCATCTTGAAAAAGAAAAAAAAAAATACATTATAAATGCCGTCGAAGAGAGTATTAATAATTATATATTTTTAAATTTATGTTTCAATAGGTATTCATTTATAGTTAGATCTTTATCAAGTAATATCCACCACGTATACTCGAATAAAACAAAGTTTTAATCTAAATTACAACGTTTTAAGTTACTAAAAATTTATTTGTATCTTGTAGTACATGGCTCACTGAGGGTTTTTTCATTCATAATCTGTTATTATAAATATTGTATTGCTTATTTGACGATTTGTGCCGTATTTCCTCCTTTAAAGTCAAAAGAAAGATTTGTAGTCACTGAATGCATGGCATTTAGTGACGACACACACATTCTTTTTATTTCTATTCCTTCTCTTCTTCTTTTTTTTTTTTTCTGTTTTATAGAAGAAATTTTTAAAATTAAGAGTTAGAAAATTATCTTGCTTCTATCAAAAACATTATATTGGCTCATTACACATTATAAAATAATAAGTTTCCGCTACAATATATATGATCATGGTAGTTTATAACTGAAAAAAAAATCGAATAAGTTATGTGTATGATAAGGGTTTTTAAATATATGAGAAACGAATCGGTTAAGCTTAAATTTTGTCTTGATTATCTTCTAACGGATACAGCAGACTTACAATAGTTCAATGCTAATGACCTCGTGCGGATCCCATTACTGCGTAGGAGAGTGTCTCACGATGGCGGGGTGTGATTATGGATTGTGGGACTTTCTATTTATAAGTTCCTGCAGGCTTGATCCGATGGACTAGATAACTAATAATGAAACTCCCTCCCCCCAACCTACTAGGTTTTGCGGAGTATTACTCGCACATCTTTAGATCAAGAACAAATCTTTTTGAGATAAAACTCTCGTTTCTGGAACGGGTCTCTTGAAGAGAACTTCACCGAGGGATTCTCCGCCAAGTTCAAAGTCGACTATGTTTTAACTCCATGCATAAATTGTGATACAGGTGATCATCAATAATCTTTATTATTGAACATTAGCATTAACATTTATCATCGAAGAATTTGATAAAATTTCAATGAAGCTCACCCCGCTGTCAAGTCCCAGCATGATGAGCATAAAGAAAAAGAGAAGAGACCAGAAATGGCTGCCAGGCAGTGTTGCCACAGCTTCTGGGTACACTTGAAACACTAAGCCTGCTCCTGTAAAACGATTAGATACACACATTATATTTCTTGATTCATTTAAGAAAAGGTTTAAAAAAAGAAAAAGTTCGAAATACTCCTATATTTCATATTTACTTATAACATAAGTCTTATTTATTGATCTAAGGTTAAAGTAATTGAATATTAGTTCTTACCTTCAGTCGCAACTGAGCTGATGGGTATACCCTGTTTATGGCTCATGAAGCCAAGGTATGTAAAGATGACGAAGCCTGAGAAAAAAGAAGTGAAGCTGTTGACAGCGGATGTGATGATACAGTCGCTAAAGAAACATAAAACAACCCTCATGGTACAACTTCATTGGCATGAAATTATTAATTTTATATAAATATTTTTCATTGAAACCAAAAACTGTAATTAATACTTTTCCTGATTTTTTTTATTATAATTTAAATCTTTAATTTATACACTTACGAGAAACAATTATTGTTGAAGTTATTATAACTAGCGTAGGACAGATGAACCCCAAAGCCTGCGCCAACTGAGTAGAAGATTTGAACTGCAGCGTCAACCCAAACCTGCATCAAACCAGATTTATATAAACATTCAATTGATACTTAAATATATTATATCATGGCCAAAGAGTGTCTCATTGTCTTTTTTCAAAGTCTCCTTGTTTTGAGGTTGAACAGCAACAAACATTTCTAATGATTCAAATAATTAATGCACCATATTTAACAAATATCTTGAAATTTTAAGTAAGAAGCTTAATGGGACTCAATAGCTAGTAGCAACGTGCCTCTTAAATAAAATTTACTTTACAGGGTGGAGTCAGAAACAATAAAGCATATTATTACATAAAACTGTCAAATTAATTACAATATTTGTTATTCATATTGTGTGTATTTAATATCATATCGAGAAATATTTGTTTTAAATATGTTTAGTCACACATAGGTATCAAGGTTTCGATCATTCACGGAATTTCCACAGTATAAAAAAAAATAAGTTGAAGCGAAATAATGTTACAATAAATTAGTATATTCAACTCGACATGAAAAGCAAGTAAGAGGACATTAGGACATATTGCCATGTACGAATTAGCTTTTTATTTTATTTATAATATATAAATACTGCTTTGATTTTTGTCCTCTATGTAGGCTTAGGTGTTAAAAAAAAATGATTTTTCCTAAGACCTGGGTTTCCTTGAGCTTGGATAGTTCGGGTTGAAGGTAGTACTTGATTCCGGTCATTGCCCCAGGGAGCATGAGACCGCGGACTAGAAGAATCGTGAGGACGACGTAGGGCATTGTCGCTGTAGCCCACACCACTTTACCTGTCAAAGTAAAACAGTACTTACAGTCATATCTGGCATCATCGCCCATAACAAATTGTAAGTATGCAAAAAATGAACGAACTTTTTGAATAGAAAAATGAAAATACTTCTCATTCCTAGTGCAAAAACGAGTACTTTACTCCAATTTAATAGCAATCACGAATTAAATCACTTCTTGAACTGATCTACTGAAATATTGATTCTATCCTTGTTAAGTAATCAGTATTAGAGTAAAATACTCTGTTTTTGTTACTCAGAGTGGTGTTTGAACGTATCTCAGGTATCTTCTTTTGACATAACGGCAATATATTTATTTAATTAATGTAATTACAGTGTTTTGTTGGAACCAGTACACTAGCGTGTGGGGAATGTGGGAATTTCATAATATAATTCTGAATAATATTAATAAAAATTACTGCCATCGATATTTCCAGTTTTTTAACATCTTTTACAGATTGGAATCAGGGACGGGTTTAGCACAAAATTTAGGGGGGGGGGCAATGGACCCCCCGGGTCTCACCCTCACGTGTTGCCTTCCGCCTAATAGTACTTTTGTTTTCAAATTTATTTAATGGATGATTTCCTTCCGTAGGAAACGTAGGAAGTATTGTGTCTATGATTTAGCAGCTATTTCATTACACTATTCCTTTAAAAATACAACAAAATATAAATAGCCCCCCGCTGATATAATATAAATAGAGGGAACATGCCCCCCTCGCTGGATCCTCCCTTGATCGGAATACAAGTACGATTGTGGACACGTTGTGACCTAATTGACACTTCAGAAGAAAACTCCGTTTCTCAATACTACGTACTGCTAGTCGCTGAAACTGATCTTTGGTATACATCCCAAGATAAAAAATAGATGTTTTGAAACATTTGAACACATTGAAACAGTTTTTTTTTTTTTTCTAATACGGCATAAAAGAATGAAAATTGCAAAAATCAATTCAGAGATAAGGGATGGGATCGACAACAAAAAATAAAAGTTCTTTTTGTTTTCATAGTAAAAACTCTTTTAATCGTATCCTAAGAGGAATTCCACCTACTTACAACGCCCTTAATAAGGTTTTTTTTTCTTTGAATTTTCTGAATTCGTCACTGGCATTTATTTTAAAAATAAAAATAAAGGAAATAACCAAAACAACGGTATTTTTGGAGAAGCCTGGATAATCGCGCGTAAACCTAGTTCAAAATTATAAATAATCCACTTAACTACTTATCTTAAATAAAACTGGATCCACGACTTATCCATCAATATTGAAATACAAACCAGTTCGGAATAATTCGATTCGAAATGGCCTGAAGGAGCCTGCATTTATATGAAAAATTGTTGCTACCATCTTGAATTTTCGATACCTCTTATTATATTAATTCTTAAATAAATCTCTCTCGTGGTGTGGGAGGGGGGGGGGGGTGCGGGAATTATACGGGAATTTCTGAAGACATTGGCTGCTTGACACCCTGGATACACTTTACTAGATACACATCAATAAAACTAGAGGGCTCTAATATCATTTGTCTATTAGTGGAACACCGGTACTCAAACATAGCACAATGCGTTTGGTAATTATTATTGATTATATTTCCCTCTATAAAAACTCGTTCTTGCATTAATATTTCACATATCCCACTGCATCAAAACCACATATCCCATCCTCGATTACTGAATATATTTTTAAAAAACACTTCACCACATTACCTGAACTGAATTGATGCAACCTTACGAAACTCGACATGTACCCTAAAAATTTTGGATAGATGGATTTAACCTTACAGAGAATTGACACTAGATGTCTAAGATAAAATTACTGAACGACATTCTAAACTAAAATTGAGCATCCTTGTAAAATCAAAATTTGAGTTATATCCTGGTAACGGGGAAGCACCATTTATAGAAACTAGATTTAAATTCATGAAGAAAATAACGAAACTGGCGAACTCATATTCCTTTATTATTTATAACTTGAAAAAACTTAAGAAATGAAGATAGTAACATATTTTAAACTGATCTGTTAGGTACATATAACGTCAAAGTTAGGCTAGTGAAACTAAAAAAATAATGTTATGAAAACTTATAATTTGTAATATTCAATTTAAAATTAGCAGATACAAATAAAGCAGAAAGGTGTTTATTTGGGATATTGTGGTAAAGTATAGTCCGGGAAAAAATTTCCAATGCATCCTCATCTTTAGAATATTAAGGAGATTTTCCGTGAACTTCTTTTTTTCACAAACCAGACTCCTTGAAACCAGAACAAAAAATGTCCCTAGGTAATTCCGAAATCACCCCTACGATGTTTCCCATTCTGAAAACCTGGCGAGTGGGATTGTTAGAGGCAGGGTTGACGTGGCTGGGATAGACTCCACTGTTAACTCAGTAGTTAAGATCGCTCCAACGGTGATGCAGAGACCCGGGTTCGATTCCCGGTCGTGGACAATCTTTTCTCTTCCGATAAAAAAATAATTTTACTAATAATTTTGACCATGGGCATTTCCCCTAATTTCTCTAGAAATATTTTGTACTAAGTTATCGGTCCGTCAAAGTGTATTTTTCTCCTGATCCTATTGATCTGTATCTTTTTTCATTCTATCTGTCTAATATAATTTTTACGATTTTTCCCATCATTAGCCCCTTTTCCTTTTGATTCAAGGAAGTGCTTATAGCATGGTCTTTAAAAATGTTTCAGTAAATAATTGTAATATAATAATTGATTATGATTTAATAGATACCCGTGGACTTCACGCCCTTGAAGAGGGACAGGTAAAGGATACAGTAGACAACGAAGACACAGATGGCAAGTTGTAACTTTGGAAAACCAAGGTCATGAAGTCCGTCACTCCGGTCCATCTCCAGCACTCCCCTCCTAACGGGAAAAATAACTGTTTTAAAAACCAAAATATCACTTGAGAATATGTCTAATCATAGTAAATTTGAACAAAGGTACAATAAATTCGCATTTCATTTTTTAAAAAATAAAGAAGTTGATAACAACTGCTTAGTGAAACTTTGTGATCCAAGGCTCTATTTGTTCGTTGTCATAGGGATGTCTTTAGGAATGCAGAGTAGGCTCTACAATCTATTAAATAATCCTAAAGGCATTTTGCATATTTTATGGAATATCATACACGTAATTTACAAACCCTTCTCATATCCATTAAGTTTGGTTTATCGTCGGCAATATATTACTGGAATGCTAAAATGCGTTTTTTCGAACCACAGAAGGTTAGGAAAAGCAATTCTTGACTGTTAAATACAAATAAGAATGAAATTATGAACCTGAAATACTCTGAGGCAGGACTATGTTCTGCACGATCTGTGCCGTTTGATGAGTTGAACTGGAAATGCGTGCAGGAGTCCGTGTTCCAAGTGTTATTGCAATAAAGCCAGGGCAGCTCTGACGACAGGCTTCCGACCAGGTAGTAAAGTGCCCAACCTATAACATTACTTAATGAAGGAAATTTGTTGACCGTAGAAGAATATGAGATGGAAATGGTTGGGGGTGCGGTCAAATGAAAACACTATATGTTTATTTCAATTAAATTTAAATTAAATTAAATTTAAATTTCAATTCAATAAATTCAATTAAATTTAAATTTATTTTTGAAGAGAAAAGATTTGGCTCCGCCGGGAATCGAACCCGGGTCTTCCGCGTGACATGCGCGGTATGCTATCCATGTCACGTGCGCATGTCACGCGGAAGACCCGGGTTCGATTCCCGGCGGAGCCAAATCTTTTCTCTTCAAAAATAAATTATTAAAAATAATTTAAAAAATAGGTGGTCATCCACAATGATGGTTAAATTAATATAAAATAAATAAAACAATTAAATGAATATAAATGTATATATATATATATATATATATATATATATATATATATATATATATATATATATATACATATATATACATGAAAAATGAAAATGAGATAATAATTGCATAATAGAATAATATAAATTTTTTTTTTTTTTTTTTTTTTTTTTTATTATTTTTTTTTTTTTTTTTTTTTTTTTTTTTTTTTTTTTTTTTTTGGAATTAGATAATAAACAAAAGTATATGAATGAAATTTTTGGATTTTAAGTAATACAATTGTCAAATATGGAAAGCTATACAAATCAAAAATATGCCTATAATAGACTAAAGAATAACAATATTAAATGGGATACGGAATAGATGTAACGAGGAAGCAGAAGGAATATGTGCGAAGTGAAAAAAGAAAAAGATGGGTAAAAGTCTAACATATATGTAGCATATAATAGAAAAAGAGATAGTAATAAAAATAGAAAAAGAGATGGGTAGAAGTCTAAAAATATATGTAACAAGAAATAAAACGTACCTGTCGAGTGAACTGTTGGAGATCGACAGCAATCGGAAGAAGTGGGGGGTTATGTTTGTTTACCAAACCATCCGGTGTTACTGCCGAGTGCTTTAACGTATTTTAAATTATAGCGAAGTTTATTTTTAATATTAAGGAGTATTGATTAAATAGCGATTGAACGAAATTGTTAGAATATTAGTATTTAATTAATTAAGGAAAAAAAAATTATGGATTTTTTAAAATTTTGGAATCGGTTGGAGATAATTTTTGTTTGTCTGTTTTTAAATTTACGGAATTTTTTTCAAGGTTAATGTAGAAACTTTCCATAATAAGTCGTTTGTCGTGATTGGGAACAGTGGCAAGTATGGATGTTTTTTCAAAATCAAATGTGTGGTTAAGGGATAAGGAGTGTTCTGAGAGTTTTGATGCATTGTAGTTATGAGAGGAAACAGAATATTTGTGTTGTGTGATTCGGTCTTTGAGGAGATTTTTGGTTTCTCCAATGTAACAGGAATTACAATTTGGGGCAGAGCAAGGAATGTGATAAACAATTTGAGAGCGGTGTGAAGGAGGGATGGTGTCTTTGAGAGGAGTGTAGATTTTTGAAAGTGTGTTGTGTGATTTGAAGGCTAGGCATAAATTAGGGTTAGTGGAACGTAAATGTTTTTGGATGTTGTCGGAGAGGTTGGGGATGAAAGGCAATGATCTGTATATTGAGGTGGAAGTGGATTGTGGAGTCACGGTGGAGTTTGTTTGAAAAGAAAGGGGACAGTATACCAGGTGTGTAAATATGAAACCGGAATTCGCCAATGATAGGAGTCAATATAATTATAATGTTAGCAGTCAATATAATCTTCTAACTAATCCGTCAGTGTTGTTATCTGCTTTTGCCTACATGTAATAAAGAGATCCAATTGATACCAACATCAGTTTCATTCTATAACCGTGTTTTTTTTGTGGCGTTGAACATGTCGACTTTTGTGCCAACAAATCAAGATTTGTGGACATCATTTATTTTCCGTTTCCTTCTGAAAAAAATTGGAGCATTATCACATAGGATGCTTGTCGAAGCTTACGGGGAGCATGCCCTAGGCAAATCTCAATGTTTCGATTGGTTCAAAAAATTTAAAGATGGATTTCGATAAAAGAAACAAAGACCGTGGAAAACCACAAAAAAAAAACTTTGAAAACGCTGATTCGGAAGCGTTTGTTGGACAATTATTACATGTGACACCGTCTCCATTTGTTTGAAAGGCATGGAAAAGATCCAGAAGGTCGGAAAATGGGTACCTCACCAACTGAATGACAGGCAGCAGGAAGCTCGAAAAACCTCATGGCAAATGCTGCTCGCCAGGTACAGAAAAAAAGTCATTTCTTCATCAAATTGTGACTGGTGATGAAAAGTGAATTTACTTCGAGAATCCTAAGCGTAAAAAATCCTGGGTAACCCCTTGTGAACCATCGGCATCGCTTAGGGAGGAAGAAAATGCTCTGTGTCTGGTGTGATCAGATGGGTGTTACCAACTATGAGCTGGGGAAACTGTTAATACGGAACGCTACCTACAACAGATGATATATTTGAATAAAGATTTGCGCCAAAAAGTCCCAAATATCAAGAAAGGACACACAAAGTGATCTTGCTCCATGACAATGCCCCATCACATTCGGCTAAACGGACCAAGGAAACGATCCAAGTGTTTGGTTGGTAAATTCTTCCGCATGCGGCACCAGATTTGGCCCCATCCGATTACCACCTATTTGGATCGATGGATGGGACACGCACTAGCTGAGCAGCGCTTCACTTCTTATGAAAATGTACGAAATTGGTTAAGTGATTGGTTTGACTCAGAAGAGGAAGCATTATTTTGGCGGGGAATCCACAAATTGCCTGAATGATGGGAAAAATGCACAGATAGCGAAGGACAGGACTTTGAATAAAAAAAGTATGTATCATTTTTACACAATCAACTCTTATTTGCTATTTGAAAAATTCCGGTTTCATATTTGCACACCCGGTATATGTTATTTCACATATAGTGTTTTCATTTGACCGCACCGCATTTCCATCTCATATAACATTACTTATTTATATATTTATTATATAAATATCCTTTTCCGTTGTCTTTATCTAGAAAACATGGCTAAAGACCAGTTCAATTCTTCATCTGTTTGGATACTGTAATTAATCCATCTTTTAACAATATCATAAATTTCTAGTGTTAAAAGATACAAATTTCCTTGAAATATTGAAATATCATGTGTCATAACTGGATTGCCCATCTTAAAACTGTCTAGAGAAGATTTTGTATATTGTTTGCACCAAGAAGTCTAATCCATTTGTTTACTATTGTGCAGCCTCGGTGAAGACTGAAAAAAATCTCAATCTCAAGAAAAAACATTGGGTATGAGAAAGTAATTGTGAATAAATTTTCATTTGGGAATATCAAGTAAACGCATTATTAAGTTTGGGAGGAGGGGGGGAACATTTGCCCGGAAGCACCTGATCTGTTTACTTGGGATGGAGGAAGGCCCGTTTTCAAGGTTATGGTGAAAGTTTACAGGGATGACAGCAACTTTCAGTTTACATATTGAACTTCACTTACACACTGAATCCTCCACGAAGTCCCATGGGCCATGACTTAGCCAGCCCATCATACTCATTGATTAAATTTGAACTATTTATTTTTCATTGCAAATGGCAGTAACTATGCTTTTTATTTATTGATTGTATTAGTTATTTAGTTAAATACGAAAATCAGATTTGTATTTTTTAGGAATTAATAACATGATGAATTGCTCAATGTAATCAGAGTAAACCACGGCGAGCCAGATAATGTGGCACGCGGACTATAGGGGTTTCTACTGACCAATAAATTCTCAATTGTAATACCCTTAATATGTTTTTCGTACTTTACATTATAAAAAACTTTTCTCTGACCCTCGGCGCTCTGAAACTTCATTAATTTTTCGTTGTGTGGTTCAATTCTTGCATGTTTGCAAGTTTTCGAGGACCCCTGTTACACACAAAGCCAGACTCTATACTATCTAACGAATATGGTCTCGCTTTTATTCGGATTTATAAGGAACTCTATTAATTGTAATTATTGTTGCCAACGGATAAAAATATGAAGTTATGTGGTTGCGCCAGTCATTTCCCAAGAAAAATTAGGGTTACATTCCATCAACCCACAATTGCTCATTGGGTTTTACTTGTTCAGCACGTTCCACATGCAATATTGAGGCTAAAGACTACATGGGGACCTGATTTTCAGATAAGCTACAAGAGGCCGATGATCTGACGTTTCCTAAGCTTTATTGAAGGCAACCTTTGAAGGAACCCTGGATCTACACACAAGATGAGAACTAAGTCGTACCTCCTCTCCCACCCTGTTTTCTATGCACGATCCTGGCTGTAATCAGGGGCGTATATATGCTGCACAAATAGTTATTTTTATGTTAAGTCAATAAGGATATTATTTATTTTTAATTTTTTCATCATAAGAAGATTAATTTATTATTTATCATTTTTTCTCAGCTTTTGTTTTTCGTATGATTTTAATTTGCTTCATTTTTCATTATAATACTCTAAGGCACTGAAGCCCATTATGTTTCTGTATAATTTGTTCCGAAGGGACTAGCTCCCGGTACAATCAATAAAGAGTTTATTATTATTATTATTATATATAAATACTAAGTGATGAATATTTCAAAACCGATTGAAATGGCTAATAACGTTATTCAGTTTCTCTATCCTGAACCACAAAAACATCCCTCGATCGTCGTCAGTATGATAGGTCTACTAACCCACCCCCTATAATATTTTCCTATACGCCACTGACGTGATGTATAAATGATGTATATGGTGTATTATGATAGTAGTTGAACTGATATTATAAAAAAATCAAAAACATAGTATATGTGGGACATCAAGGTACTAGTAATATATTTTACATAAAATTGGCACATAAAAGGAGATTTTTTATTGTACTAGCTACGAAACAGAAAGCAATTGTCGGGTACGCATCTAGTCGGTCAGGCATAGAACATTATGTTCGCCATTTATTTTTATAATTTAGTTTTATGGAATAAAAAATCAGAATAATCTGTATACCTCGTAATAATCTGGCCCCGCACCTACCCTTCTGTTTTTAGATTTTCCAATTTTTATCTACAATAGTTAATAGTTATAGGAAATAATCCGGAGGAGGATAGGTTTTATATTTTAAAAACTTACCGATGATAACGTTGTAGTAGAATGAGACAAAAAAAGCAACTATCACAGCACACATGCCAACTCCTGAAAGAAGAAAGAAAAAAAGATCTATTAATATAACACAAAAAAGTAACATGAAGCTTTGACAATTGTGAAAAGGAATTTAGATTTGTCCCAAAATTAGACACAGGTATACTGAATTTTCTCTAAAAAGAAAATGAAAGTTGTTTTTCAGGGATGGAACCCATGGGTTACATATACTGAATTGTGGAATTATTCGGAAAGCAGGTTTAAGCATTGACATTTTTCAATTTTTAATTACTGATGATTGATATATAACTGAGTATATGTTTAGGAATTTAGTTATATACCTTTAAAAATGGGGCATATCCTCCATAATGTTATAGGTCCTTGGCGGTTGAACTGACCAAGAATGAGTTCCATGTAGAAGAGAGGTACAGCACCAAAAACCAACATCAGGGTGTACGGTATTAGAAACGCTCCTGCAACAATCCATAAGGACATCAATGTCTTATCTTCATTTGATAGGAAATATTAAACCGAAACGACGTTGAATTATTAAAATTTCAAGTATTCGAAATAATCTGTTGTTGTAAACTTAAGATTTATTGTTTTATTCCAAAATGTTATTTTTTATAATTTTAAATTTATTGAATATGGGTTGAATACCTCCACCATTCCTGTAGCAGAGGTAGGGGAATCTCCATACATTGGATAGGTCTACGGCGAATCCTATGATGGAGAGGAGGAAGTCTGCGTTTCGTCCCCAGGTCTCCCTCTGTTGGGTGTGGACCACGGTGTGGGCTGTGCCGCCGATCAACCGAACTTCTAGGCATTCTGCGAAACACATCACCATAGATTTATCAGCATTGATTGAGATATTTTGACTTGAGTAATTTTTAGTATCTGTAAGGAATCCATATAAAAATCATTATGAGAAATAAAATCACTTAAGAGTTACTCTTGTTATGTTCAAAATCGGACTAACTGTTATCTCTAAACGAATATCTCTTTGAATCATTTTGACATTCAGAAAGGCAACAAAAGTTTTCCAGTTTTATATTAAATATTCAACCCTGATTATTTATTATATTTTATCAAACCTGTTTCATATATTTACGGTTCTAATAAAAAATAACCAAATAATTATTCACCACTGTAACAATATGCCCATGTTTACTTTAGATGAATACATCTATATATGACTGGTTGCAATATAGAGGAGTCGATCCAAGGGGGGGGGTTGGGGGTTGTGCGAGGGGTCATGGCCCCCCTCAAATATTTTGGGTATTTTTTTTTTTTTAAAGGAATAATACAATTACATAGCTACTAAGCTTAAACGCAATGCTTTTGGTTGTTCATATCCGAGTGCTTTTTAATGCAAGGTAATAATCTCATGAAAAAATCGATAGGAAATGTGCTCTCAGGTAAAAGGCATTGGCGGATCCAGGGGAGGGGCTGTAGGGGCTGCAGCCCCTCCCTTTGGAAAAATTTTCGTCATTTTAAGATCGAAATTGACTTTCCTTAATGTAAGGAAGCAAGTTAAAGAACAAATACTGTGGGGAACAAGTAGAATTTTAGTTGTGGGAAAGGAAAATAAAGGTAAAAAAGCTAATTAGCAGATCCAAATAAGGGGCTGAGGGGCTGCAGCCCCCCCTCCTTTCCGATCGGCTGGATCCGCCCATGGTAAAAGGTAACTCGGAATTTTGATCGACCCCCCTCAACTTTGATGATGAATCTGCTTCTGATAATATAGATACGGTTGGTTGACAGAAAATCCCAAATAAGCCATCATAATGTTTTCTAGAAACGTTTTTATCAATTCATAAATCCTCATAAAAAAAAAACTCGTACTACAAAAACATCGAGTTATCTTATTCAAACTTCATGCACCGTTTATTTCTGTTATAGATACATCTATTTGTTATCTTATGATATTTATTTATTTAGGCAATAGCATATTTATATACCAGGAATAGGAGTGCAAGGCAACCTAGAGGTCATTAACTTGTCTCCTAGACAGAATTTTTTTCGGTTGGCGCAATAGGCCTAATGAGACCATTGGCCGCGCAGTATGGTCTTCGTACAGACATTTGTGTTGCTTGCGGGAGCACAGGCAGCCTGGAGGGGGTAGCCCAAACCTCACGTTGCTGCAAGCCATGGTGCAGCGGCAGACTGCCCATAGCTCCATAACCAATCCCATTGGGGCCAATTTGGAAGTGTCCTTCCCACCGATGGCGTCAGTTCTCTCGGGTACAAGGTCAGTGACATAGCCCCGAGGACCTATATTTCTTTCCCTGAAGCATACCGTCCTTGTACCAAACCTCCGGGCGGTTACTGACATCCTGGAAAACCACACCACGATTATCGATGACATATACGGGGAAGTTTTATCACTCCAACGCCCGGTCGGTGTGAGTCGCCTCCAGTAGGATGACGGGCCTCACATACCCGGAGGTGGGGTAGGCTTGGACTGCGTGGCGTTCATTGGCGTTCATATAATAAAAAAAATTATTATAATGTCTAATATCGAATGATTATATAGATAGCTAAGGGAAAAAAAAAAGATAGATGTCTTATAATCTAATGTATAATCTTGAATAATTATCAGTTTAAGTAAAATGATCATAGTGTAGTAATGAAGATGTGAAATATAAGAACAATTATATTAACTTACTTGGTTCCTCGATTTCTGCAGATTGCTGAAATTTCGTTGCTAACTTCTTCTGCCCTCCACTACAGTAGTAGCCTGAAATGAAAAAAAAAAAGGTTAACATTTATCCTTATTTGTCATTTTTCCTTTATTCAGCATTTTTCAAATGGCCAAAAAACGTACAATTTAAAAAAAAAATCTTGTTAGGAAATAAACGGATATATAAATGCTAAAAGAATGGACCATTAGTAGTGTATAATACCGTTGTTGATACTGGACGAAAAATCATAGTTGAAAAGGTTCTTATCGTAAGAACCTCCATTAGAAGATACTTCAAAATGAATTTATTTCAAGGAAATAAGTCAGAGCTTATCAAATTTGACTACATGCGGCAGCTGCCCCCTCCCCCATCCCCATATAAAATATAAGAAACAAAAACTACAAATTAAATAAATTGGTATTCATTTAATAAATATATATGAATTTAAGTATTATATGAATAAATACTTTAAATTTTAAATATCAATCAGCTTTATTTGCAGCCATAATAATTTGCAATACAGTCTAAAAACCTCGACCCCCCTTCACCGTTTTTATCAGCCTGCCCCCACCCTAAACGAAATCCTGCGGACGTCCTTGCTTGACCATCTCAGAAGATGGATACAAAATACTCGATATCTTTAATGGAGAGTTATATGTTAATAATAGAGAAAAAATAGGAAGAGTAATCCTTTTTTATCTAATACATCTAATAAAAACATTAATTTATTTCATTAATTAAGCCATCGCAATATTTAGGGGATTCACCCCCATCATCAGGCTACAATAAAATGAAATAAACGACTTTAATATGTATAAATAAATTTTGGAATTAACACGTTCACGCCGGGATTGTTAAATGCTTTTCGGTCTATCGGGCGGGAGCTATTCGAGGGCATTATGCAGTATTGGCAATCCAACAATAATAAAATAAACAAAAAAACTACTATCCTACTAGTTATGTTTATAATACGGTATTAATTATAATTGTTGTTAAAAAAAAATTATACGTTTATAAGTATATAATAAATATAAATACAAATAAATATAAAAATAAATAAATGTACGTAAAATTTTAATTATTTTAATTTTCAGCTATATAGAAATTATTTCTACTTTCTTAAAACTTCGGCTCCCATGTCACCTCAAATCGAATAACTGTTCTTTTCTCAGAGAGTTCAATATTAAAATTGTGTCGAAACGAGAGCGTGATTCTCAGGTATTCTTTTTCGGCAGTTGAAGTGTTAAAGATCTAATTATTTGGCTGAGGCAATCAAGTGTGAGCCACCGGTGGTACACGCCGCACAGTGGTCAATAATTGCTTATTGGCGGACATAAATCTGCCATTTCCACAATTTTACAGATAAATTTATGGGATCTTTTTTATTACCTTCGTAATAAAATTCAAAAATCAAGGAAACAATTCCCGTTAAGATTGCTTCCGTATAAGTATCCTTTTTTGCTTACCCAAAACCAGGTTTCTCTTGTGTGTTAAGGGATAGTTTTCGTTAGTATGCAAAAAAATATGGAAGAAATCAATATTTTTCAGAATTTTCATTTTTATTTTTTTATTCTGAGGGTGGGCTTTCATACCACCGAGTATCCAAAAGAAAATACAAATTGCATAGAAGTTATGGGTATTTTAAAAACAACTAAAAATTCAACATTAAACTCGATTTTCTCCTTTTAGAAATAAGATATCAATATACCGATTTCACTGAAAGCTTACATTCAACGGCTAGTATATTACGTATGAGCAACATGAATATGGTTTGCTTATTAGGGTACAAAAGCAATTTATAAACCACTTTTTTCAATAAAAACAGCTTTTATCGGTTTCAAAGGGGTGCTCCCCGGAGTTATCACTGGGGTAATTTCTAGTCTTACTTGTACTACGACCACATAAAAAGATCAGTTAAATTCACTTGCGCCTTTGGAAATTTTTTAGAAAAGTATGTTTTGTATATTTTTACAGAAAAATTGGCAATGTTTGACCCTGTAATCTGCTCTAAATGGTACAGGTACATTTACAAGCTCCTTCTAATCTATAACATAAAACGACTACACCTATACATAAGGTTTTCACTTATAAATGTATACTGCGGTATAAAATTTTGAATAGCCTTATTGAAAGCTTGAGTACCTGTTATCGAATAAGGGGTTTCACAAGTACACAGAATTATGTTTCCCTTCTTTAGTTGATTAGGTGAGATGAAAAACTACTGAATAGCTGAAATCACATACATATTTACTCTTCATTAAACTTATAACGAATAAATATAGACTTTCTTGGTTTTTCTGTAAAATAAAAACCAACCAAGTTAATGTGTCATATCAATTTACACTCGTTAAAATGTTTAAGCTATACTAGGGTGCTAGGGTGAACATTGCCATTTTTCCCGTATCAAAACAAGAAGGACTGGATTAGACTTGTAGTGCTATAGATTGTCTAGAGAAAACATAGCTTTATCTTAAGTAAGGCAGACAAAGCCGATTAGAACCACAAGAGCAGAGTCATACTGATTCTTTCCTAATTCCTTTACCCTCCAATACAAAAATGAATGAATAACTATACGTAGAAAATTATTATTTCTAGATAATATGTGTTTGCAGGAAAAGTCATAAAATCTTACCGTAAAGTATAACTTAAACATTTTAACGAGTGTAAATTGATATGGCACATTAACTTGATTGGTTTTTATTTTACAGAAAAACCAAGAAAGTCTACGTAGTCGATATATGTTATAGATCACAATGAGCTTGTAAATGTACCTGTACCATTTAGAGTAGATTACAGGGCCAAACATTGCCAATTTTTCTGTAAACATATAGAAAACATACTTTTCTATAAAAAATCCAAAGGCGCAAGTGAATTGAACTGATTTTTTTATGTGGTCATAGTACAATAAGACTAGAAATTATTGAATTTTTAGTTGTTTAAATACCCACAACTTCTATGCAATTTGTATTTTCTTTTGGATACTCGGTGGAATGAAAGCCCACCCTCAGACTAAAAAAATAGAAATGAAAATTCTGAAAAATATTGATTTCTTCCATATTTTTTGCATACTAACGAAAACTATCCATTAACACACAAGAAACCTGGTTTTGGGTAAGCAAAAAGGACACTTATACGGAAGCAATCTTAACGGGAATTGTTTCCTTGATTTTTGAATTTTATTACAAAGGTAATAAAAAATTGTGGAAATGACTGATTTATGTCCGCCAAAAAGCAATTATTGACCACTGTGCGCCGGCGTGAACGTGTTAATTTATTTTAATTAAAATATTAACTCACCAGCATGCCATATTAGAATACGCCTAAAAAGTAAAAATATTAACTTAAAATTTGTTTATTACACCACATTTTGAAATTAAAGGTATATTAAACATATCCGCTATAATCATAGTTACTTACAACAGAACCCCAGCTAAACCTTCCCCCTATCTCCACTAATCCAGAATAAATTAATGTTTTTATTGTATGTGCTAGTTTTAGAAAAAAACAAAAACTTTTAAGATTCTTCAAACATCCTGATCATATCTAAAGTCTGAACCGTTATCAAATTGAACTCATTTCGTGAGACTTCACTTGATAGCAATGGAAATTCTATTGAAGAGGGACTGGAAGAGAAACACAGCAAATTATATTTGGAAAAGATAAAAGGAGAAAATTTGGACTGAGGAAAAAAAAAAATATATTTATATATATATGTATATATATATATATATATATATCGATATACTTATATGAAAAAATAGGAGGTCTTTAGAGGGGCCTATACTGAAACGAAACATGACATAACATCAAAGAGGGTTCTGGACGAAAATCATAATTCGACGAGAAAGCCATGTCAAAAATAAAAAAAGATATAGAAAATTTTCGATTCAGCTTGGAGTTCCATAATCCTCCTCAAAGGTTTAGCACACATGGATTGGGAATAGTGAATACCTATGAATTGATCACTCAGTAGTCGCAGCGTCGATTAGACATTTTTTAACCACTTTAGAAAAACACAAACGAAAATATTTTCAAAGAAATATTTTTGCGATGAAAAGATGATAAATTTGAAGGATCCCTCTAACCGCGAAACGCTGGTCTGTAAAAAGAAAGTCTGTAAAAATTTGAAATTAGCAGTAAATTTGACAGTAGGTAATGTACTATTATTATACATGGAAAATTCCAATTATAAACAATGGATATTACTTTTTAATTTCAAAGGCCTAATTTTATCCACCTTGTTGAACTGTTCATTCAGGACGCCATTTTTTTTTTTTTTTTTTTTTTTATTGGTCCTCCCCTTCCTCGCCTATTAGGCTATACGGGGTTTCCCGGGCCAGGGGAGAGGGTGGGGATTGATGCCGAGTATTATTAAATTTACCCTGGCTCCGGGTTTTTGAACTTGCTATCTTTCGGTTATCAATCATATGTTGCCATGGGCAACGCGTATTTTCTGACGCGTTTGCCCACTCGGCCATCCCACCACCCAATTCAGGACGTCATTGTTAGCCGTTACAAAGAATATATGATGTTAAGACCCAGAGTTACTGAAGACAGGGGCGACACCAAATTTCGAAATCGGCCTCCCCCCCCCCCAATTTTGTGAAAAATATTATTATTGGAACAAATAACACTTCTAATTCCTATAAATTGTCTAGTATAATGGTATTTAAGTACATGAATTTAGTGATTTTTTTAAAAATAAATATTTGTTCTGTATGTAGATTTCATGTATGTTTTTTCTTGTGTTTTTTTTTATACCGACCACTTTCTGCCCCTCCCAAAATGTTTTTCCGAGACCGTGCCTGATCAATGATTATAGTATAGAAATTTTAATTTTGTTTCAACTATAATGTGTCCGACCACCCACTCTCGCTTTAAGATACAAAACTGGATATTATTTAGGTGAGGAATATAAAATGGTTGCAAAGCATCAGATACTTACTTTCAATATCGCTTATGTGATTCTATTGCGTTAACTTTAACTAACTAGCGTGCAGTAATTAATTATTAACTATCAAAAATGCTTTAATAGTCTTCGAAAGGAAACAGCTTAGAATTATAGTTGGGCCATTGTTCGATGAAGTAATTCAAGGATTGAGGATTGGAATAAATAATTTCGGATAGTGGTAAATGAAAGAATATTCATTTTTGAACACATATTTTTACTTTCACTTACCTATATATGAAATATATAGTAAGTGGAAGTATTGCGATCGTGAAAATTTTCGACTTCCGGTTTTCAACGGAAATACACGTTTTGGGGTCCCCTGAGTCGAAATGACCAAGTCCCGCAAAATGGTCTGTGTGTGTCTGTGTGTCTGTGTGTCTGTGTGTGTGTGTGTGAACAGACTAGCTCAAAAACTATAAACCGCGCGATCCTGAAATTGGGTATTTAGTGTAGGTATATGCCCGCGATGTGACAGCGTAAATTTCATCAAAATTACTTAAAGGGAGGGGGTACTTTACTTAATAACTTTTTAGGTTTTTTTCGATTTTCTCAAAAACGGCTCTAACGATTTTGATTAAACTGAGTATTTCATCTATTTATATGCCCGAGATATGACTGTAAAAATTTCATCAAAATTGATTAACCGGGGGGGGGACTTTACTTAATAAATTTTGTATCATTTTCACGTGTTTTTTTTATTTACTCAAAAACAGTTTTAACGATTTTGATCAAACTTGGTATTTAATGTATTTATATGCCCGAGATACGACTGTAAAAATTTCATCAAAATTTATCGACGGGAGGGGGGACTTTACTTAATAAATTTTGTATCATTTTCACGGGTTTTTTTAATTTACTCAAAAACGGCTTTAACGATAAACAAAAATAAGATATGAATGTAGAAAAATGTGTGACTTTGGGAAATGACATTTTGCAAAACACGTCAATTTCTAATCTAAGTATGTTGGTAAGTGAAAGTTGTGTGTTGCGCGCACGCACCAGATTTTTGAACATTTGATTCGCAATTACCTCTCTTAACCTTCATTATTCCATATAGCCGTTCCATATATAACTTAATATGTAGAATATTCAGTGTTACCGAATTAATGTATAGGGGAGAGCGGGGTGGGTTGGCAACAGTTTTCACTTTTTTGATTGTTGAGTCGTTCCTGTTAATTTAATCCCAATATGGCTGATATCACTGTAAACTCCAAGAATTAGAGTACTTCAAGTATTTTTTTTCAACACGTAATATTTAATACTAAGATCAAAGAAAATTGAAGAATTCGTCAATCCAGAGTATGCCAATTAACCCCCTTGTGTGGCAGGTTGGCCTATAAGGTGGAGTTGTTTAGCCATCTCATTCAAGTACTGCCTGACACATATTATTGTTATTAAAAGCTGCACTATAATGGTATAATAATTTTGAATCTTGAGGTTCAAATCTCACCTAAGGTTTTTAACAGCTTTTAAGGAAAAATAGAAGACAATAGAAGAAGATAGAAGTTCAGACTGTCGTCACTTTCTGCATAGGAAATATTGCTCTCATCCTCCTCGCTGGAACTAAAGACATTTGGTAGTTTCACCTTTGTTTATGTTTACCTTGCTTTTGTGAATTGCTACTGCGCCAACAAAGCCCAGTTGAAGAGAGCCAACTAACCCCACAGGAGAGACCATATGAAAGATGGCTGCCAGGACAGGGGAGAACAATCAAACAAGAAACTGGTTAGTCGAAAGGTTAGGTTTTCCAAAGGAGTTTGGAGCTCGGAATCAAACGTTTTGCCATCCCTTTAAACCAAATTTACTGAAAATATAAAAATTTACTTACATGTTGTAAAATCAATCAATGAAGCACGCTCTTCTCTACTCTGTTAGCATCAGATTGAAAACTCAGGACAAGACTCCCAAGGTCGAGCGGGTCACATGCTACAATGGTGGGGCCTTCACAACAGGTGTGACGGAAACTATAAGCCGATGACCAACCTACCCCCTATGCCAACCAACCCCGCTCTCCCCTACATATTATATATGTATAACTATACACATGAATTAAAGCTATTATTTTATTGTATTATATATATTATGTTATGAAAAATCTCAACAATTTTATCTGAATTAGTTTTATAATAGTTGTTTTCAATAACTCTTATTTACTCCGAGTTCCAATTACGTAAAGTCTTGCAATATGCTTAAGGTATTGTTTTTTTCAATCCATAAAAACCAAAATATTTTCAAAAATTCTTATATCAATATAAGAAAGAAACAGTTTTATCCAGTATTTAGGTATACTTTAACCTACTCAGATTACCTCCATTTCACTCATGTTTTTATATTGTGCTACTTTATAATTTATTCCTTCGCATAAAATGATATAAGGAGTTCTTGGCCCAGAAGACCAAGAAGGTCATGACTAGAGCTCGGATTCCCGTGCAATTGCATCTTTTTTTTGGAAAGTCAGAATAAAGCGAATTTAAGTTACTTATCCGAATCAAGCCTAATGGGATGTTTTAATGAAGTTTTATACTGCACGAAATTGCACGTTTTGGGGTTTACTGCACGAAATTGCACGTTTTGGGGGTTACTGCACGAAATTGCACGTTTTGAAGTTTTATTGCAAGAAATTGCATTATTTATAGGATAAAAAAATGATTACAAATTTTAATTTTCTTAAATACGCATCAAAAAATTAGGAAATTGGGAATAGGAAAAGAAAAATAACAGAAAGGAAACATAGGGAAAAAATAAAGGGAACTTGAGAGATGTAAACAAACACAAACCTCCAATTTCCAAGAACTAAGGGCTCAGTAGTTCCTGGATGTTTACATTTTGTTTCTTAATTCTCATCGTTCTGTCACTATCAATCTTGCTTCTGTCGAGTATATTGTTACTTAAAATGCCAAAAATTGGAGGTGTGTCTTCGAAAATTGCGGGACGGATTGAAAAATATCCTGACTCAAAAGGGATGGTAGTGTAGTGTTTTGCAAAACTTTTGATAAAAATATTGGATGTGAGAGGAAATCACAAATTGATGCCCACTGCAGCACAAGTAGGTACCTAATTATTTTTTAACCATAGAACGGTAACAGGGGTAGTGCGTGTCCTCAGAGTGATTTAAAAATAAGCCTACGCACCGGATATTGCATCTAGTAATTCCATAATTTGAGTAGTATCTTTCGTTTATAAGATATCCTTTTTTCCAATATAATTACAGCTCACATGCGAGTGTTTTACTCTTTAATCCACATCTTGATACTATTTGAAGAAAATATTTTATATTCTGATTTTTTTTTTTACCGGAAATATTTTCAAAAATAGAATTGGAAGAAAATTTGCAATCAATTATCAAATTAAAAACCATTTTTATGAATCCAACCATTCAATCTGATTTGGCATTTATTAGATGGAATTTAGCATCTTTGGCGGTTGCTCTTACAGAACCAGAGGAGAAAAATCATTCTCTATATGACCAAATAAAAATAGTTGAGGACGTTGGAAAACCATTGGAACAATCAAGAGCGAAAAAGGAATTACATTTACGAAAAAATTCGAAAATTTTTATAAGAAAATCGTGAATACAAGCTATTAAAAAATTGTAATGATTGCCTGAACGGAAATTCAGTCACTGTTGAATTGAAGGAGATCTCTAGTTGCTGAGTCGCTATAAATATCGTCCTTTAACGATTGTAGCAGTTGAGATATATTTTTCTAAATTGAAAGAAAATTTAAATGACAGGAGGCACTGTTTTACGGGGAAAAAATCAGAAATGTATTTATTTATAAACTTTGATTAAAAAAATAATCAATTATAGTTACATTTCTAATGTATTCCATTATTTTTTCTTTACTAATGAAAAAATCACTATTTTACCAAAATCTATTTTAAAAATAAAAGATTTTACTTCAATTTACTCTCCGCTACTTATTTGTTTAAAAGCAGCTATATATTGTTCACATCAATAATTTAATTCATGATTTCCAAGCAATATTTTTTTTTTTGCATGTTTTTGCACGTTTTAAAGTTTTTATTGCACGGTTTTGCACGTTTTAAAGTTTTTATTGCACGTTTTCAAATTTTTACTGCACGGAATTCCGAGCTTTAGTCATGACGGATGAGAGTAACAAACTGAACGGAATAGGTTATGTATATCTTTCGGACATCTACGCAAGAAAACTGTTGCTCTGAAAGCTAAGGCCTACCCAAGGATGCGGAGTTATGAGAGAAGAAGATGTAATTAATTGAAGTCGATCAGGTTACAAATCAGTTTCCATCGTTCATGAGGTTACGTCATGTCGTGTACGAAGAGATTATCCAATTCGTTATTATTTTCAAAGCTTCGTTGCAAATGAAATAGCGATATTTGATGGGACATAATTCAAAGAAATGGCACTTTTTACTTTCACTTACCTATATTTGAAATATATAGTAAGTGGAAGTATTGCGATCGTGAAAAATTTCGACTTCCGGTTTTCAACGGAAATACACGTTTTGGGGTCCCCTGAGTCCAAATGACCAAGTCCCGCGAAATGGTCTGTGTGTGTGTGTGTGTGTGTGAACAGACTAGCTCAAAAACTATAAACCGTGCGAACCTGAAATATGGTATTTAGTTTAGGTATATGCCCGCGATGTGACAGCAAAAATTTCATCAAAATTGCTCAAAGGGAGGGGGTACTTTATTTAATAACTGTTTACGTTTTTTTCGATTTTCTCAAAAACGGCTCTAACGATTTTGATTAAACTGAGTATTTGATGTATTAATATGCCTGAGAAATGACTGTAAAAATTTCATCAAAATTGATTAACCGGAGGGGGGACTTTACTTAATAAATTTCGTATCATTTTCACGTGTTTTTTTTATTTACTCAAAAACTGCTTTAACGATTTTGATCAAACTGGGTATTTGATGTATGTATATGCCCGAGATATGACTGTAAAAATTTCATCAAAATTGATTAACCGGAGGGGGGACTTTACTTAATAAATTTCGTATCATTTTCACGTGTTTTTTTTATTTACTCAAAAACTGCTTTAACGATTTTGATCAAACTAGGTATTTGATGCATTTATATGCCCGAGATATGACTGTAAAAATTTCATCAAAATTGATTAACCGGAGGGGGGACTTTACTTAATAAATTTCGTATCATTTTCACGTGTTTTTTTTATTTACTCAAAAACTGCTTTAACGATTTTGATCAAACTAGGTATTTGATGTATTTATATGCCCGAGATATGACTGTAAAAATTTCATCAAAATTGATTTACCGGAGGGGGGACTTTATTTCTTAACTATTTTTGCAATTTTTAACTTTTTTTCGATTTTGTCAGAAACGGCTTTAACGATTTTCATCAAATTCGTCATGTGTAATGAAAATTAGGTGTTATTTAATATCAGGTAAGCATTATCATTATTAAAATGTTCTGGGGGGCTTAAATGGGGTAGGGGCCTTTTTTTTTTTGTTTCCTATGAAGTATCTTAGTTTTTGTTTATATGGAGAAATAAACTGTCTTTCATTACGCCTACAAATAAAAAAATGGCTAAATATGAGATATGATAAAAACCAAGTAAACATATAGAGGAGAAAAAAAAGAAAAATATTCAGTCAACTCACAAAACACGTTGAGCCCACGCATGACGCTTTTAATGACAGACCATTGTTCATAATTAATGCCCTTCTGTTCATTTAATGGAAATGATTTGTTTCATGGGAAATAAATAAAATATTCAACAAGTACATAGAGAATTATAAAATCAGTCGACTTGGAGTATTATGCTTGCATTGCCGAATTATCTCAAGTAAAAACTTTTATTTAATAATAAAAGAAGTTAGTGTTTGTTATAGAGCAAATGAAAACAAAAATAAGAAATGAATGTGGAAAAATGTGTAACTGAGTAAGAAGTGGCATTAACACAACGCATTAATTTCTAATCTAAGTTGGTAAGTGAAAGTTGTGTGTTGCGCGCACGCACCAGATGGACCATTGTTCATAATTAAAGCCGTTCTGTTCATTTGAGAATTGGCAATTAACAAAACGCATTAATTTCTAATCTAAGTAAGTTGGTAAGTGAAAGTTGTGTGTTGCGCGCAAGCACCAGATTTTTAACGATAAAAATCATGGTTTAAAGATATTAATTTTACTTTTGAATTAAAGCTATTAGTTTATTAGCATTACCAGACACAACACACACGATAAGGCACTAGTTGGTATCAATGTAAATAAATAAATAAATCGTTTTTATTTTTAAAATAAAGATTTTATTTATTTATTGAATTTTTATTAATGAAAAAAAAAATGATCCGTTTTCACTGAATAGGGTTTGTCTTTCCGCGCTTTGGGGGCTTGTTATTCCTTTTGAACGAGTGAAGCGAGAGGAAGACGAAAACTAATCATGGCCCTTTTTTAACTGAAAAGGATGTATATATTTATAATATGTTGTATTATATGAAATGATGTATTAGTAATATATAAGAGTTAAAAAAAGAAAAAGAAAAAAAAAAGGTCTGTTAATATGCGTCTGTAATCGGTCTATATTTTTGTAAACATTTGTTTTTGTTAATAATTTATATTAGTAATCTCTGAACAATTTTCTGTTTCCCATTCATCCCTTCTGAGCGAGCGCGGCGGGGGGCGGGAGTCGAAAGCTGAGTTAAAATGAACTAATCAAGGTCCTTTTTAACTGAAAAGGATGCGAGGGGGGTTTGAATTATGCCCATTATTTTTTATTTAAATTCAAAGCATCGTGTTCGAAAGAAGGCTATTTCCGATTCGTAATAATTTTTTTTATTTTTTTTTTTTGGAATTAATAAAATCAAGCACAACAAATAAAGGCAAGCAATAGACTGATAACAAGGTATGTTGCATAAGGTAGAAGAAGGGTATTTGGATGTAAAGAAGTACCTTTATTTATTAAATTTTTAATAAATATAATGTACAGTACGTGGAAAATTCAAATTATTAACAATGTTCATTAATTATTATTTCAAAGGCCTAATTTTATCCACCTAGTTGAACTGTTCATTCAGGACGTCATTGTTATCAGTTACAAAGAACATATGATGTTAAGACCCAGGTTACTGAAGACAGAGGCGATACCAGGGAAATACTCCCCAAATTTCGCGAAAAAAATTATTATTGGGACAAATAACACATCTAATTCTTATACATTTTCTGGTATTATGGCATTGAAGTACATGGATTCAGTGAAATTTGTTAATAACTAAGTGTGCTGTACATTGGCTTTATGTATGTTTTTTTAAACCGACGACTCCCCCCACCCCAAACGTTTTTTGAAGGCTATTTCCGATTCGTTATAATTTTTTTTATTTATTTTTTTTTTTTTTTTCAAGCACAACAAATAAAGGCATGCAATAGACGTAACTGATAAAGGTATGTTGCATAAGGTAACCGCAGTTGAAGGATAGGTTTCATAGGGTATTTGGATGTAAAGAAGCACCTTTATTTATTTAATTTTTAATTGATTTATTCGTCTTTAATTATAGTTTCATCATGAGTATAGAGAGGTATTGTAAAAATTATCGTTTTCTCGATTATGAGGAAATTTTGAGTTTGTAAGAGTGCCCACGGAACCAGGAAAGTTTATTTACAATACACACCTATCAGGTTCAAGATCCATTTATAATTTATAAGATATTTAAATATTAGATTTGTCGATAAAAGGAGAGGGGTTTCATCAAACTGGTCGAGACGGAATCTGTCCCCTATCTCAAATATGTGGGAATTATTGGGCCGGATCCATTTTAATTGTCCAATAGGGAGCGGACCCAATAGGGGGGGGGGAACTGAAATGAACTTGTCGCCGAAGGAATGCCCCTTTATAAGAATTCCTGGCCTTATTGCATCCCTCACTAATCGTTGTACCTTAGCCTTCCCCCTCTCCCATCAATATTACACTTTCTCATAACTAATATCCCACCTTATTCACCTTCGTTTCATAATTAACTCTTTAAATAGATACGAAAACATTTAAAGAAATTATACTTGCCACAAAACAAAAAGCGAAAAAATTGTACATGTCGTAATAAATCAAATATGTATATTATATATGTAATGTAATATGTAATATTATGTAATAAGTACATATGTATATATATATATATATATATATATATATATATATATATATATATATATATATATATATATATATATATATATATATGATAAATCATATATCAAACGGAGAACATCCCTTAATTTATTTCATGTTTTCTACGAGTATATTTATTATTTGTTTTCCTCTTATTGACTTTATTTTGTCCAGTAATGCTACTTTCGAACCTACATATATTAATTTCTGCTTTATTTAAAAAATTACGAGGATTATCTAAGGACGCGTAAAGATAAATGAGCTCAAACAAAATTAAATGTTTTTATTTATTTTTTTTATTTCGGGTGATAAACATCCAACTTATTTTGTTTAAAACCTTTTTTCTTTATTTTATTTATAACTTGCGACGTTTAGGATCTTATTATTAAGCATCTACAAGGTTAACATTGTTATCAATAATAAATAAAAAAATTTACACATAAATATACGAGGGTCATTCAATAAGCAAAGAGACAAATTCTATAATTTTAAAACTATTCAATGAATGTGTGGTGTTAGTTGGCAACCTTGGGATATGCTGTGATCAGCTGTTTCATCATTTTATGCCAACATAACCTCAAAATATTAAAATCACCATGCCAAGTCCACTAGAAGATTGCACCTTAGAAGAGCAGCGCACAGTCATTAGATTTTTAGTCACAGAAGGTGTAAACCCCTGAGACCAAAAGGCAGAGTGTTTTATGACCCACGGTTTGGGATGCAATGAACGTGGGTCATGGTGTTTATTTTAATTTAAGGCTGGTGATTAATATATATGAATTGTGGTGAAATGGACTGTATTTAATATGGTTATTACAAAACTGGTTTGTTTGCCAAAAGGGATACAATATTATTAGTGTGTTAATTATGATTTTGGTAAGTTTACAGTGATATTAGTATTTGGCTTTGATGGTGTGGATGGTACCTGTTGACTTGTTCGTTGCTTCTCCCTTCATCAAGAGATGGCACCACTGGAGCGCCTGTGTTCAGAGGCGTTCTTTGAACACAGAGTATGGAGTGGAAACACACTAGCTCTCCAGTTCGCAAAAAATTTAAGGTTCAACCTTCCGCCGGTAAAGTGATGCTGACCATCTTTTGGGGCTCACAGGGTCCAGTCTATTGCGATTTCCTCGAAGATCAGAAAACTATCAATAGCCAATACTACTGTGAGATGCTAGAACACAAAGCAAAGTTAGACCAGCTATCAGGAGCAAACGCCGTGGACTCTTGTCAAAAGGAGTCATTCTTCAGCACGATAACGCCCGCCCACATACAGCCCAGCTGACCCGTGATAAGCTTCAAGAATTGGTTGGGAGGTCTCGCCCCATCTGATTTATACCTGTTTGGACCACTCAAAGACGCCCTATGTGGAAAAAGATTTGCTTATGAGGAAGTTAAGGAAGCGGTGCAAAAGTGGCTTTGGGGTAAATCGAAAGAATTTTTCGCCAAGGGAATTAGGAAGCTGCAAGAAAGATGGGACAAGTGCATACCTGTGGGAGGTGATTATGTTGAAAATAGCCTTAATTTTGAAAGATTGAAATAAATCGTTTTTGAGCTATAGCCATTTGTCTCTTTACTTATTGAATGACCCTCATAGATAGAAAAATAATATATATGCAAAAGTATATATTAATTATTAAGGAAGATAATGATGTTTTTATACATAGATTGGTGAATAACAAGTGGTAATAATTTTAATTTTAAAAAAAGTTAAAAATATTTTTAAAAAATGTGACCTGTTACAGGTGTAATGGACAAGTGAAAGAAGTATAGAATATAAGCTAATTGACCAGGCCACCAAAAAAATGTATGTACAAATATTTATGTAAATTTGTTACTTTTCATAAGATATCTAAGCTGATTTATGTTAGTGACTTATATATGCACATTTTATATTAGGAGAGGAAGGTATGAAATAATAGAAAATTGCCCTGAAGATGGACGAGAATTGTCTGAAAAGTTGGAGTTAGACCATTTTTAAATATGTAATGTTTAAATTAAAAAAAAAATAATGGAAGATTGTCATTCACCAATCTATGTATAAAAAAATAACTTTTTATACAACAATATAATATATTCTCCATATCTTGTAGAGCTGTATTATATTATTTTGAAAAATAGCCAAATATTATCAAATTAATTGTTTTGTTTGTTTAATTAACGTCACTTTATGCTACTAAGGCTAATCGGACGATGCTATAGTGAGTCCTAAATTTTGCCAAGTTCAATTAGGATAGGGAATTTTAACGAATACCTGATTATACGTCCTATCCGAGGGACGGCATAGCCAAGGAGTTTTTACTCCTAAAAAACCCGCGAACTTTAGTATGTAGACTGCTTTGCTAGCCATTACACCACAGGTACTTTAAAATTTTAGATGATAATAATGTGTTTCTTGTGACAAGTTATAAAAAAAAAAAAAAAAAAAAAAAAAGAGAAGACACGTAAGACATTATGTTATGTTCGATGCATAAATGTTAAGGTTTGTATCAATTTGATAATATTTGGCTATTTTACAAAATAATCTGATAAAGTTCTATAAGATGTGGAGAATATTTCACATATATTTCATGTGTAATATTTTTTTTTTTTTTTTACTTGAAATGCTTGATAATGGACAATGAGATCCGAAACGTCGCTCATTATTCAATAAATAAAGAACAGGGTTTCAATGAAAATAAGTTGGCTGTTATCGCCCGAAATAAAAAACAAATGAAAGAAATCCAAAGAAAAAAAAATAGGAAAAAAGAAGAAAAATTAAATGAAATATAAGTACATGCATGAAATAAAAAAATAAATAAAAAAATCGGGCACACTGATTTCTTCCCCATAATTATTGTAAATTTCTTCGGTATTTTAATCTGTAGGATGATTTATTTCTTTCATAAGTTATTTAAAGTGCATTCACTCATTAAAAGTTTTCAAAGATATAAATGTACAAATAATTCCTTAAGTTAAAATGAAGAAATGATTTTTTTTCACAACTGTTAACTATTCGTACCTCTCAATTTAGGTCTTTTTATGCACTAGATACACCAGTTACTTTAAATGGTTGAAAATTAACTGTTTTAAATTATTTAAAAATCCTCCGTGTATGCAGATCCATAATCATTGATCAAAATGAATTTGTCGGAGAAAAGATTATATCCCTTATTTTATTACGAAAAAAAGGGCCAGAGACTGATTATTAAGTGAATTAATAAGGAAGAAAATGTGTATTACAGTGTTGGATATTTCATGAAAATTTCTTAAGGAATAGGCATTTAGAGATGTTTATTTGAGAACTTTCAGATGGTTAATAGGGAAGTTAAAGGAACATGGATAGAACATACAAAATTAAATTTATCAACAGTTATTTATTTCATATATTCTTTTTACATTAAATAAATTCATCGTTTTAATAAAATATACACATATCTTCTTATCATATACTATTCATTGGCGATCACTATAATGATTGGAAAGTAACTGGTAATTTTATTGAATTTTAATAAATAATTAAAAAAACTTAATTTTCTACCAGTAAAAGTAACTAGTGTACCTAAAGCAAAAAAATTTAAAATGCACAAAAACCTATGCTTGTACATAAAAATATAATTTGGGAGAGTTAATTCGGGGAACGGCCGTATGGCCCGTACTCTATACAAGCAAGATTACCAACTATTGTAAAATAAAAAATATTCCTCGTAATCGGCCTTTAAAATAAAAATATTAGCTGTCCGGATTTTTTATTTTATTTATTTATTTTTTTGTGGGTGAGTTTATACAGTGCATTCTGGATAGTTAAAAACAATAAATACCAAAAAAAGAAATTCTACATCCAATAGCCAACCAAAAAGTTTCGATGAATGTATGGACTATTTCCCAATATTTTTTCTAGTAATAAAAACTATATATAAATTCAACAAGTTATGATCTCATAAATATTTAACTGCATTTTTTTTTTTTAATTTTATTGTTACTTTATTTTACAAAAATAAAATAAAAAAATAATAAGCTAATATTAATATAAAATTAGTGCTCTTTGGAATGGTACAAACAACAATTTCCCATCTTTTTTAATTAAAACCATATACAAATTTTTCAATAAAAAAAAAGATTGAAAAATCACAAAGACGGTCATTATTTGAAAATAGATAGAAATGGACCGTACCAGGAACATTTTTGCAGAAAATTTTATTTAAAATTGCTAGTATATTTTGTTACTGTACTTGTCCGAAACACCCTTTATAATATTAATAATTATTAGTCTAACTATATTCAGAGTGTTCCAGCTAAGAACAAAAAAATAAAATCAGTGGCAATTCTATTTAAAAATTTCCTTTCAAATACTACCTTATAATGCTACATCTCGTAGCATAAAATAAAAGTCATAATGAAGTTGATTATGGTCTTTCTATATTATACAGAAACATAGCATTTCAACTTAACACTACCAACATAACATGAAATAAATTTTCATTCTAATAAATTACAAGTAATGGTGTTTTCAATAACTTTAAATGTCCTCATAAAATTCTAAAAACTCGTAACAATTTAAGTGGGAATCCTTTATGGCTATATGTTAATAAAAATTCAGAAAAGAATACGCCGGGAGACAATACTATTTATTGGATGGATGAACGTGTATAGAAGTTAAAAACATGAATTGTACTCTGGAGCGTGAATTATTTCTTTTATCCCATGCTGGACCTTAATATCGTATAATGTATCTTCTCAACCGTATGCAGAAAAATCCCGACCACATAACACCTACCTGCTTTTGCCAACAATTCTTTTTCAATTTTCAATTCGTGTCCTTGCAGTGAAACGTGTAATTAACCGTGAACTCTTAGTATAACGTGGCTGTACCCATATTCAAAAACTAAGTTTAGACTTAAGATGATATGACAATGGTATAATTTTTTTTTTTTTTTTTTTTTTTGTTCTTTTCCCAGAATGAAAAACAGGTAATTGAATAAGGTAAGCACTTATTTTACAAAGTTTCTATTCTATTTTTTTTCCTTACATTCCTTGTCACCCTCTGTCATAATAATATATATAAAAAATATAATTTTTATTAATAAAACAAAAAAGTTTCCTGGAAATATAACTGCCTGGACATAAAAGGCTTAGCCAGCCAATTTAGGCCGATAGAAAATCAGCAATAATAATAAATCCAAAGATTTGGTATGAAACCAATGATCAGGGTCAATGGTCATTAGGTTTCACAATGAAAAAGAGATGTATATTAAATGCATAACATATTTACAGGAAAAATACAGATATTTTGCAGATAAAAGAGAACAGTTACAAACCATAATGGAAAATATAATTTTAGACACTTTGGAGATTATATATCACCATATTTAATAAAATAAAACTAAAAATCTGTGCTTTACAAGTCCCGTACACTGCTGGGAAAAATGAGAAGGCAAAAAAAAAAAAAACTAACTAAATACATTTAAATGTATATATAATGTTTTTACTGATTAATAAGTATATTGTGCTAGCAATCCTATTCAACAAGGCAGAACTACTTTTTTTTTTATAAATTATTTTTCTCTTGGTGTTTTTTTTTTTTTTTATAGAAAAATCGCAAAAATACTGGTTTATCATAAATCGATTTATAGCATAGATCGTTATTGAACTAGTTGTCTGCAATGTGCAGTAGCGGATCCAGAAATTTTCTGAGGGGGGCGGTACTTTTTTTTAATATCTGTATCAGTACATAGTGACGTAGTAAATTACTATTAAATGTTTGAATACAATCTATTTTCAATTAAATGGCATTAAAAGCCATTAAAAAATGGCATATTTTTTTATTTTTGCACCATAATTTTTATTCTTGAGGGTGGATTTGAGGAAACATACAGTCATTCCATAGTTTCGGTTTTAGATCAATGAAATTGTATAGAAATTATTAGATCTTATAGCAAACTAATAACAAAATCTATTTTAAAATTTCAACCCCTTGAAGAGGGTGAAAAAATGATATTTTTTGTTTCTATTGAATAAAGTTTTTCACCATTTTTGAAAGTGCGAGAGTTGAGAATGGCGTCCTTTTTTGTGTGGAAAAATCTCCATTGAACCTTAAAGGTGTCTATGAAACGGCTGCAAATTTCTTCAAATCTACTTAAAAATACAAATTTTGGCACAAGAATGTGTTGGTATGATTTTTCAAACTAGAAATACAAAATAAAGAGGCTTAATTTTTTTTTTCTTTTTTCCTTTGGCTTCTCTGCAGAGACCTCAAAAATATTTTCATCGAGACCCTTGCGAGACTGACTCAGGGAGGACAGGCCCCTTGTAAATAAAAGTAAGACAATTGTAATTAATGTAGTTTTTATTTTACTTTTTGTTCCTTCTTTTATTTTATACAATAGTAATTTATACTTTCCTGCCTTTGCTATTTGTTCAGCCCTATAACGCGGGGTACGGAGGTTAAATATGAAAAAATTAAGTAGAGCAAAGAAAAACAATATTTTTGAAATATCTGTGTTGAGAAATACGGCTAAATATTCGAGAAAATTTTTTTTTTTTAGATTACATCAAATATAATCATATATATGTATGTATATACGATGGACAACACTAACGCACCATATACATGTCTACAATGATTACCACATTATTCGAGTTTGGTGCCCAACATTTTTTTAAATTTTATATACGAGTATGATGAACTAGTCAACTAGTAGTTTTTTACAATTACATTTTATTTTCACACAAATTGTAAGAGAAAAAAAATATTCTCTTATGATAAATTTCAAAAGAGAAAATTGTTTTTTGGATAACTACCATTTTTTGAAATAATATGACGGTACAGCTGGCATGAATAAAATCCATTAAACATCTTTCCATTGATTTGAAAAGATTTCCAATGAAGTAACTAGGAATGTTATTCCTTTCTCTCTTTCCCCAAGGGTGCTAGGGCATGGATACTATTCTCATTTGATGGTCCCAGGTATGTACGTTTTATTATATGTCAGGATGGTGGCCACACCCGGTGGAAAATCCCAACCTCAACCTGATATCCATCCACCATTTGTGACCTCCTCGCACCACAACCAACTCTGTGCACGCATTGAAAGAAATCAGTATGCTTATCATGGGCCGATCCTTTCTTCTGGGCGTCTCAATTTGTAAATACGACCATCAGATGGATTGTGACCGACAAGAAACTTATCTGTGAAGAGAACTCTCTTCCTATGCCAACTTTGTATGGTATTGTGCCTGTCCACATTGTGAGCTGTGGTAAGAAAAAAAAAACGGGCAGGATGTCGAGCCCTTAATTTACATCTATTACAATCGTCTTCTAAAAACCATTCCAGCATGACTAATTTCGGACTTGCCTAATCAGAATTATAATCTTAATTTCAGGGATACTATAAGCAGAGCGTTTAGGCTGATATATCATGTATTGCTTTATACCTAGGCTCAAACTGTCATTCTCTTCTAGAGTATTTTCTCGTCACTATAAAACATTTTTATAGCTCTTCCGATCGTTTTAAAGCGAATTCACAGTCTCCTGGCGACGCTATATACTGTAGTGTATCCTTCCTCAATCAATTTCACAGCCCTAACAAAGTAATAAATCACTTAAATGACTTCATCCGGCCAATCAGAGAAAGAAAAATCTGCAGCTAGAAGTTGAGGAAAAAGATGTAATAAGAATAAGTTCATGAGGGGGGATACAAATTAAAATAATTCTTCAGAAACTGAAATATCCTTAATACCAATAAGTAAAGAAATTAGAAGCTGGAGAAACTTAATTTTATTTTAACTTAAGATATAGTGTTGCTTTAATTTCGTCCATCATTGTAAAAAATGAACATGTACAAACAATGGAGGGTTATGAGGTCATCGGTTGCACAAGGAGGTGATCTGACCAAAACCACGCTCAAACACTAATTATAAAATAATTATTTTAAGAGTCTTCCGACCCCAGAGTCGATCCTCGCCTAAGTAATATAGTGGAGTACTTGTAACTGGCTGCACGGCTGGACTCGAATCCGGGTCCGTGCTAGCACGTTCCCGGATCAATTATTAGATTAGCACATCAAAATTATTAAATCCAGAATTTTATACATAAGTTGATTTGATTCTTCTGGATAGGGATTCAGTGGTAAGATTTTTATTCCATAATTACCATATAAGCAATATAGCTAGATAAGTGTATAAGACAAGTTGAGGGTCTATCTAAAAAGTCTTCAGGTTTGACATCACTCAATATACTTTGAGAAAGTTGCTTGAAATACTTACTATATCTGGATTATTTCCGGAGAGACTGATGCATTTTCTGTTCTTTTATTTCTTGTTTTGTATGAAGTTATTTTGACCATATCACCTATTATAAATATTATTTATTTAGGAAACTTTGTGTGAGTTTTTCATAATATTTGTTAAACAATATGAAAATAATGTAATGATAAGGAGGATATAATTTTCGCTAAATTCCTTAGTTGTAATGTAAATTACGCAAGACAAATCAAAGCGTTTGAAGTGCGGCTTCCTTCAGAGCGCGTTCGTGTATAATGTAACAAACACATTGGTATTGTGATTTCTGCTCATTTGCTTCCTTTTTTGTGAAAAAATAATAGAATACCAACTATCTATGTTTTATGTGTAATTAGAGATCATCTAATTTACTGGTGAAAATGGGGGAGAGCGAATTGTGTAGTCTAATCGGATCCAAATTTTATCTTAAAACTGCTTTAAGGTTTACAGACCTTTCGTTCAGCTTAAACATTTAGTTTACCAGGGAATCATGACGGAGTGAAAATAGTGTTGAAGAGTATATAATATAAGCATCAAGTGGGTAATTTGCGCATAAATATTAGCTAGATTATATTTTCAATTATTATAGGCAAGATACATTTTCAAACAAATGACTAAATTTAAACACTGCAAGGAATCTGAAACCGTAAATTGAAAACTCATCTGTGATTATTGGCAGAACTTGATAATTTACATTATCTGTGTTTTTTAAGTTTCTCGTTCCTTAAATATTCAATGGTAAAATTGTTTCCATTGCTAAAAAAAAAGGTTATTCTTAACTTAGCGATGAACGTTGAGCCTGTTCTTAACAGTTATATCAATCAAGATATTAGTTAAGATGGTTAATGAATGAATAGGAAATGACTTGACTGAATGACCCTCCCCCACACATACATATAGATCGTATGTCAGCTGCATCATATAAGTATATGTAATATGTTTAGGCTAAGTAAAAGAGGATGTCCGAGTTTTCATACGTTAGGGATGGGGGTAATCAACTGTATGAACATTATACGGAAATAAAATTCTTTTACATTTATACTATGAACATGAGATGACAGGCTAGCCAAATTATGATGGAGTAAAGGTTCCTACCCTAAATAATGGGTAGGATCTTCAAGCTCTTAGTTTTGGAGGATGTAGAAGGCCCAGGACGATAGCGCCATCAGATGAAGATGATTTGGAAATGGAGAAAAGACAGAAGGTATACAAATAAAAATAAAAAACTATTAAAAAATAATGACAATTAATTACTGACTATGAGGTGAGCTGTTGGAGGATCCGTATCCATCGTCCAAGTTGTAATGGACCAGGCCTATCTCTTCCTTCTTGAGCACCTCCTCTGTATCCTCCATGGTAGCCGCTACCTGAAACAGAAATTTATTTTTTCAAGATAATTGTCAATAAAAATCAACAATAAAAAATAATATAAGGAATGGTAAGCAAAATAATTTTTACTTGTGTTCATTGGCAGATTTGGGGGAGCGCTGTGGGTGCTGCAGCCCCCCCCCCCTTTGGTAAATTTTTCTCAAATAAAGATAGAATTCGACTTTACTAAAAGTAAGGAAGTATGGTAAACAACAATAATTATAAGCAGACGGAGCAGAATTTCAGTTGTGGGAAAGGAACATACAGGTAAAATAGCTGATTGGCAGATTTAGGGGAAGGGTTGTGGGGTTTCAGCCCCCCCCCCCCACTTTGGGACTCCAGCCCCCCTTTACAACTGGCTAGACAGCCCATGCTTGTGTTACTGCTTTCCGAAACGGTACATGCAACCCTGTAACATCTTTTTTGATTCTATCTATCCCTCTACATTTTGGCCTATGAGATCTACTGCCTGGTATTATGCATTCATGGTCCTGTAGAGTTTTACCGATGGATTGCTTCGAACTACACATCCCACACATATTAACCTCATCGCCTTCATATCATGAGATATGGATTTAACAGTTACTAACAGCTGTTCATTGTTGGTCCTTCTCTTTCATTATTAATTAATATGCTCCAGATCGTTCCGATGATTGTATGGAGTGCTTATTTCGCATATGAGGTCTACAATGTTTTAGAGTGTATATTGAAACTTGAAAGCAGATTTCTGTTTTATTTTTATTAGATTATTATTTTATTAGAGATGAGAGATAGTCAACTGTTATTCTATCCGATAGGTTAAATGGTTATCGGGATTTTCAGTTAAAACTTTTTTTATTTTGGAAAGCCAACGTTTCGATAAAGGAAATATCTTGGGTAGCACTAAGGATATACTGGAAAGATGGAAACAGCACTTCAATGATCTTCTGAATGCCACAAGGATACCACAACCGGTTCAGTCGAGCTTAATATACTCAGGCGATGCCATTGAACAGGAGAATGAAGATGAAATAGACGAGAATGAAATACCACCGGATAAAGAAGAAATAGCTGAAATAATTGGCAATATGCATAACAACAAAGCCCCGGGAATCGATGAGATAAGTGTAGAGGTGTTAAAACACGGAGGTGAAACCACTATTGATTGCATTTATCAATTGATATGGGAGATATGGATGGGAGAAAAAATGCCAAGAGAATGGAGTAGGGCGGTTTTATGTCCAATCTTCAAAAAAGGTGATAGGCAGAACTGCGATAACTACAGAGGTATTGCCTTGCTCCCGACAATATATAAGATTCTGTCCATCGCTATAAGTAAAAGAATTATGATCTGGATGGACAAAGTAGTCGGTGAATATCAGTATGGCTTTCGCCCGGGAAGGTCTACTGTGGATCAAATCTTCTCGCTGCGTCTGATGCTAGAAAAATCATACGAATACAATGTAGACCTGCATCACTTATTCATAGATTTAAGCAGGCGTATGATAGTATTAACAGAAAAGAACTGTTGATAGCGATGAAGACATTAGGCATACCTAAGAAACTAGTTAGCCTCACACAAATGACTCTGCACGACACTAAGTCAGTAGTGAAAATCCATAATACCCTATCGGATGAGTTTTCAGTGGGAAGTGGTTTAAGACAGGGTGGCCTTCTCTCTCCAACACTCTTTAATCTTGGCCTCGAGTTAGCTATAAGAGCCATTAAGACTAACCCCGGTGGCACAATATATAACAGGCTTTCCCAGCACATGGCCTATGCAGATGATATAGTGATTTCAGCCCGAACAGAAGCTGCCTTGTCAGGAGCCCTGCAGGAGTTGGAGGAAACTGCGTCAAGAATGGGCCTTGACATAAATGAGGACAAAACGAAGTATATGATGACTTCAAGGCAAAAAAGACGGGTAGAACAGTCTATTCGCTTTACGACCCATGAATTTAAGACGGTGGAATGTTTCAAATACCTGGGTGTCACTGTTACCAACACTAATGAGAAGATGGCTGAAATTAAAACAAGAATGGCAGCGGGAAGCAGATGTATGTTCTCGTTACAAAAGCTGCTAAAATTTCGGAACCTGTCTAGAAAGGTAAAAATAATAGTATATAAGACAGTAATCCGACCAATTGTGACATACGCCTGTGAAACATGGACTCTCACCAAGGTCATGGAAAGAATTCTTCTGGTATGGGAGAGAAAAGTTCTAAGAAAGATTTTTGGCCCGGTGTTTCGTCAAGGAACTTGGAAAATCCGCCCAAACACAGAATTAAGAGCACTCTTCCAGGAAGCTGACATAGTAACGTACGTCAAGAAGGCAAGGTTAAGGTGGCTTGGCCATGTGGAGAGGATGCCCGAGTATAGAGTCCCCAAGAGGATGTTATACGGCAAACCTGGTGGCCAAAGACCAAGAGGGAGGCCAAGATTGACGTGGTTGAAAAATGTTGAGGAGGACCTAAGAAAAATGAGAGTGAGAGGATGGCGGATAAAGGCGAATGATCGTCAGGAGTGGCTGAAAATTGTGGAGGAGGCCAAGATTCTTCAAGAGCTGTAGTGCCCGTCAGTAAGTAAGTAAGTAAACGTTTCGATCAAACTTGCGGATTTTCATCAGGGCTAAAAGAAAACAAATATATGAGTATATGACAATAAATGAATACTTTACACAACTGATAATGATATGAAAGATGGTAAGCATTATACATAGCATCATACCACTACTTCTCACCTTATTTTACCTTCAGTCTTTGTATCACTCTGGACTCAGAAGCTAAATATCGGATTTTATTTTATCTTGCTAACCAGCCACTTATTAAAATATTCATGTATAATGCTTACCACCTTTTAGATTATTATCAGTTTTGTAAAGTATTCATTTATTGTCATCCTCTAGCATAGATACTCATATATTTGTTTTCTTTTAGCCCTGATGAAGATCCACAAGTTGGATCGAAACGTTGGCTTTCCAAAATAAAAAGTTTTAACTGAAAATCCTGATCATCATTTAACCTATATTATTAATATTTGAAAAAAAATCATGTACTAAAATATAAACTTGTATTTTAAATAAAGTAAAAGCGGTTTGATCATCATGAAGTGCATCGATAAGGTCAGCGATTTCTCTTTTAAGAAATGTGAAGCTGAAGGCTTAAAAAAAAAAAAAAAAAGTAAAAATGTATTTCCTTTACCCCTTTGAAACCGACTTCATTATAATAAAAAAATATATTTTTTATACTCCATTTTTTTTTTTTTTTTTTTTATAATTTCAAAAATGTCTTTATTTATAAGCTAATACTAGCTAAATTAACGAGATCAAACTTAAATCGATAACCATGAAAATAAATCAGAATCTGCAAGGACTTGAAAGAAAAAAAAAACGAAGACACATTTCTTTGATCTACAGACTTTTTCAGCTCAAGATCAGAATTTTCTCATTCAAACAACTCGATTCTATCTTCCTTGAAAATCTAATCTGTGAATTTATATTTCCACGTCATTGCTCCGTTAAGGATGAAACTTCTGAAGATTAAAGTAAAAAAAAAATAAAATAAAAAAAAAGAAGAAGAAAATTACTGTTTCCCATGAATATGCACTCTTGGCTAAAAAAAACAACAAAAAAGATAAAATCGGGTTGCACCTCATTTTCTTTTGATATTTACACCAGAAGTAATAAAAATATTAGTTGATTTAAACTAAATTATTATTCTTTATGTATGTATATTTAGAAAGAGTAGATTATTATGCCTAGTAACTTTTTATGATTCAAACTGGCGTGATTCGAGGTGATAGTTCTTACCTCAGAATTGCCCAACGCATTATTTTTCCGCCTTCAAACTTTGGAATAAAAATCTTAACAGCCTGCCCCACTTTGATGAAATCCTGTTTACGCTCTTGTACTAATGCCTATGATTTTTAATTAATCCTCCTCATTTAAGCCAAAATATAAAATATGTACTCTACGAGAGATAGGGTTGTCGTTGAAGTAATTAATTATGAGTATTTTAAGACAAAGAGAAAAAGTTAGCAATTGTTACAGTAAACGTGTTATGAAAAAGCTTTAAATCTTCAAGCCATCGACTCTACTTCTACCTGGGGCTATTTTAAATCTGACATTATAAGCAATAATGTTATTCTGCTGTTTTATTTTTGGAGATATTTTGAGTTGTACACCTTCGCCGTCGTTTTCCAATTTGCATGACCTAAAACGTGGGAGTTATGTTTGTCTAGCAAAGGCAAAATAAGGCACATTTTGCGTTACAGTATTACCATACATATGGCTAACCTTTTCGTAATTCTTAAATAATTTCGATAAGTCGAATTGTGTGGTCGCTACATTAAGGTGCATGCAAATGTCGCGGCGATCTTCGATCTTTTGTATCTTACGCTCTTGTACTAATGCCTACGATTCTTGATTAATCTGCCTACTTTTAACCAAAATATAAAATATGTACTCTACGAGAGATAGGGTTGTCGTTGAAGTAATTAATTAGGAGTGTTTTAAGACGAATAGAAAAAGTTAGCAATTCTTAGAGTAAAAGTGGTATGAAAAATCTTAAATCTTCAAGCCACCGACACAACTTCTACCTGGGGCTATCTAGCAAATGCAAAATATGGCACCTTTTGCGTTACAGTATTACTATACTTATGGCTAACCTTTTCTTAATTCTTAAATAATCTCGATAAGCCGAATTTTGTGGTCGCTACATTATGGTGCATGCAAATGTCGCGGCGATCTTCGATCTTTTGTATGGATGCCTGTTTGATGCACCTAATAGATCGTTCCTTCAAGGCTCAACAAGTGAAATTCTCATACTGCGAGTCGGTACTGGTAGTGCAATCAATACTGACAGGGGAAATAATCCAGCGAACAGGTTGCATAGCAGTAAAAGTACGTGACACAACTTTAAAAATCTTTTATGTCGAGAGACCTAATAAAATTCCGATAACCACTGTCGAAGTGCGCTTTATCTTTAATGGATGTGCCAATATTCCGTGATCACCACCTAGGCAGAATAATGAGGATGGTCGAGAGTATTGAAAACTTGTTTGTAACCTCCCTTCATTTAGATCGCTACTTACGGTTTTGGCGAGCTCTCATCGTCTCCTTTTCATTTAAAATCGGAGCCTAGAATATCTTCTTTAGATCGGAGTTTTATGTATGTACTATACGTAATGATGTATTGTATTTTTAATGGATCTCGGTTAACGATGTTTTCTACAACTTTAGAAATGTCTTGATCATTTCCTGCTGGCTCTCCCATCTCTCATCAGACAACTTTAACTTTTTCAATCCTTTTTCGGATACCCAGGGTTTTGTGGATTACTAGGGTTCTATACGAATCTAACGAATGCCGCTCGGAGCAAAACCAGCACATAAGAAATACGAAGAAAAAGTGCTCAAGTTTAATCTTGAACGATAGCCGTGAGAGTCACACAGAGGATTACGTTCCTTTAGATGATATTTTTAGTATAAGGAAAGACATATATCTTTTGGGGAGGAAAAATCTCAATACATGTTTGAGGTTGCTCATTTCTAATAATAGCTGGGAATATAAAAGCAAGTTCTTCATAATTAATATAAAATTTGAACACAATGAGGGTCGAAGATAAAAACTCTCTGGTCCTTTTAGAGATAGATAAATGAACGAAATCAAACATTTCCATGACGGAAAAAATAAAATAAAAGTCGACCCCTTGAATTTTATGAGAACCCCTCCAGATAGGGTCGGGATTCCTTCTCACTTTTGAGAATTTTATTTAATCTAAGGTTAATATCTCAAAGTTTGAAAAGCGATTTTAATTAAAGAGAGGAAAAAGAAGGGAGGGCTTGGATAATAATATGCTTATAGGACTGGGAAGGGTGCCTGTTTTTTTTATTAGGCCAGGGAAGCCTTGCAAAGACCTCCTCAGTTGTAATAGCTTTAAGAGGTGTACTAGCCAAAGCAGGGCGCCTCCCTCCCTCGCCACCTTCCTCCTCGCCTCACCTCCTTGCCCTCAGCAGCTAACCTCACCACCTCCCTACGTCAGCTCCTCACGACTTCACGCGTCACTCCCCCTCCCCCTTTAATTTTATATACATCACTACCTTATTACATCTATCATTAGTTGTGATCTTAAATATATTTAAACACCATAGGTGTTTTAAGCATATATATATTTTTTCGAGGGATGTACGTGATAAAAACTAGAACTAGGTAATATTTACCAGAAGGAGACATATCCAAAATATATTTTTAAAAAACAACAGATAGCTTTTAACGGTATGCGGTGTTAATTATTTTCAACTAAAAAAAAAAAAAAATATCTTATTCCTTGTATGAATAAAGAACAGTCTTTAAAAATATATGAATATTTAGTATATGAGTCCCCGCTATTTTTTCATAATATTGAGGTAATAAAGTCGTACTTACAGTCTCTAAGAGTTTGATACAGATTTTTGGAATATTTTCCGAGCTTGGCGGAATATTGTGCGGCGCACAGTGATTGAAAATCGACTATTTTCGGAAAAACCTTGTCAAACTTGATCTGTAAGCCGCAAAAAAATAAAGTTGATATTAAAATAACCACGATTAAATTTCGTATAAAATGTATAGGTTGTAGCCCACTTAACCGGCAGTGTAAGGAAAATAACCACTTTTGATATTTTATGCTATTAATATAAAGGAAGGTTCACAAATTATAAGCTTTAAGGGTCTCGAAAATATTTTCTTTTATTGACTTTTATACAGTCATAGTCAAAATTTATAATGGCTGACGTTTCGCTCGTATGTTAGCATTTTCACATATGAAGCTTTGGTTTATTTCAGAATAAACCAACACATATATAGCTTAAAACCGAAATCAAAAATCAACTCAGCCCTAGTCGAGCACCATAAAATTACAAAACATGAATTTAATTCCCAAAACACAAAAATAATCTGCTCACAAAAACACAAGAAAAAAAAAGAGAAATTATTGAGAGCATATATATAAATAAAAACATCAACAATTTAGTTAACTTTAGAAAGGAATGTTCAGAAATAAAAAAATTTTATGGTAATATTATAAAGAAGTTTTAAATTTAAAAATACTATCTTATATCGTATAATATAATTTATATAATTTTAAATAATTTATTTTTTTTTTTTTTTTTTTTTTTTTTTTTTTTTTTTTTTTTTTTTTTTTTTTTTTTTTTTTTTTTTTTTAAATAATTTAAAAATGGTGGTCAGCCACAAATTAAGATTAGATTAATTTATATAATTTTATTTTATCTTCAATTTTACAATACTAATATGCTTGTACTTATAATTATGTGTATACTTATAAATCAATAAAAATGTCAATTATAATAATTGATAATGTAGATTGTTATGTAATTTTTAGACCTCTATTAATTTTTAAGACTGTGATATTGTTGTTTTTCTGTGAATGTTTATTAATTGAGTATAATTTTAATTGGTTTTAATTTTTCTTTTCAAATATCTGTATTTACTTAGACTCCATCTTAGATCAGTCTCTGTTTATAGTTTTAATACCATTTGTGATTACTCCAGCTTAATGCATTAGCAAGATATTTTTTGACCACTATGTTACTTCCTTATATTTTTTTTCCTTACTGTACCAAATGACACAATTTTTTTAATTTGTGAGTTTTTATGATTTGTTGATGAATGTGGTAAGATTATGTTTCCTAAATTTGTACTTTTATTCATAATGTTTTTAATTGTAAAAATAATTTTAACCACAAGGCTGTGATTTTCCTTTTTGATCTTTTAGCTTTGAAAATGCTCACATACGAGCGAAACGTCAGCCATTATAAATTTTATGTATAAAAGTCGATGTATAAAAGTCAATAAAAGAAAATATTTTCGAGACCCTTACAGCTTATAATTTGTGAACCTTCCTTCATCATTATAGTGGTCTTTTAATTTTCTTCTATTTGAAGATTAATACTGCTATTAATATACTTGACAATATTTGCAATATAATTTTAGTTCATGAAAACACCCAAGTTAGGTAAAGCAAAAAAAGAAAATTATCATACATTGGAGATATCAATTAATTTTTTCGCATTTTTTTAATTTTTAACTATTATACGTATTATCATATTAAAGTATAAGTCTTGGTGGATAGACTATTCAATATAGGTTTTATAACTGCAACAATTAATAAAAAATACAACGATTAACTTAATAGTGACTCTTATTCTTTCTAAATCAATCTAATTCCTTCTAAATAACAGCTCGAGTATATACAAGAAAATACGAGAAAATATACCTATTTTTAATAAGCAAATGGATTCACTAGATATCTTGACCTGGTTTTTAGAACGAAATCTGTACTAAACGACACATTCACCAAAATAGACGACGACTTGACAACTCCACAACCTCTATCTTATGATCCACCTCCGGTGTTTCACCCCGAAAAATATCCACAAAGCAATCAACAGATTTCCTAACAGAAAAGTACTGGGCTATGATCTTATCACTCCCTTTATCCTTCGTCACCTACCTCGAAAAGTTGTTTTGTTCCTTACACACATCTATAAATCTATCTTACACATACACTATTATCCCCTTCTTTGGAAACTCTACACTCAAAATGATTCAAAACCCACAACTAATTCCTTATCTTACCTTCCTATCGAACTTCGTCATCTTCTACCTATAATGGGGAAAGTATTTGAACATTTTTTTTTTTAACCGAATCAAACCTTTACTTGAACGTAGTGAAGTGGAACCGAATCATCAGTTTGGTTTTTATTCATATCACTCCACTGTGGAAGCCAATCTTCATTTTATTTAAATAAATCTATTTTTATTTCTCTGAGCTTCCTGCCACTTTCTGCTAAAACGAGACAAGAAAGTTTTCATGAAAAATCTGTTTATTTCCACCAAGTTATCCAAGGTCATATTAATGAACTTATTGTTGATATTTTCCGAAATATACTAAAGTCACGATATGTAAAAGAGTTGATCTATCATCGGCCTAATAACGATTCAGATTGAATTTATAAATGATGCCACAGACCTGGTAATTAAGGCATGATGTTTTACTTAACGGTCAGTAATAACCTAATTCGAAGCACAAGCTCCATAGCGAATAAACAGCATGAGCAAAGGTAACTAAAAAAAAAAAAAATCCACATGTACAGACGCAGGTGGTTGCAGCTAGAATGTGTTTTAATATTTACTTAGAGGTATCTTCTTCTATAAAAAATGTATTTTAAAACTGCGCTAGGCTGCACTTAAAAGATATGGGTTACCAAAAAAAAAAAGTCTTATTTTTATTGCATTTATTCGGGATTTTATTTATTCGTTAAAACATAGGAAAAACAGCGTAATTTTTATGGTAGTGTAATATGTGGGATCGCTTTTTATGATTATAAAGGAAAATCGCACCAATAAACAAAAATGCAAATTGCAAAAATAATTATATTGCTATACATTTTTCGTTGGAAAATAAACTTTTTCAAAGAGTCATAACAAGTGTTAAAATCGGAATATCTCCGAAAAAATTCATGGAATGTGTCAGGTAACTATTCTATTTCTTAATAATAAAAAGAAAAAACAAATTCCAATATCTTCAAAAAATAGGTTTTTTCCGCCCTTCAACCACTGTGCGGCGCGCCGCAACAAGTACAATACTTAATGATAATGAGTACCATATACGCTTCAAAATGCAAATGCGATCAGAGGAATATAATTTTTGACACATCCCGTTCCTAGATTAATTGCTAAGAACTTAATGCGGGATAAAGCTTTTTCCACAATCATGCTTCAAATAGGTTATTCAATATGACAGGATTTCGCTTATTTAATGGTTTTTATTGGGCGACTACTGCTGTAAAGTGGTAGGTATATATATGCACATAAATGATGTAAAACACCAATCAGACGAATGTGCTATAACAATCTCAAAATAATAACAATCCAATGCTACAAAAAGTGAAATTATCTTACAACAACAAATAAAATTATAATTTCAGCTTAAAGCAAACTTTGTATGGAACAAGCGAATATGTTTTAATTTTTCTACTATTCAAGGATAAAACACAATCAAAATTAACTCGAGAAATGGACATTGAATTTTGGGTTCAAAAATGTGGGCCTGAGTCAGCTGATTGGAACAAGTGTTATTGGAAGGAACAATGTCTGGCGAATACTGCGGATGGTGCAGAACCTTTCAGTCCAAATTTTCATACGGTTTTGCAACAAGAGGTCGAGCGTTATCATGCAGTAAAATTACTTTATCGTGTCTTTACTCGTTTTGCGGTCGCTTTCGCTTGAGGACCTGGCTAAGACGCATCAATTGTAGTCTATACTGATCTCATAAATAGTTTCATTAGGATAAAGAAGCTGAAGGTGAAGATGCTGAAACGACGATGACAATGATCCCATCAATTGCAAAGCATAGCTTGGAACCACTGATCATTGTTTTCGAGGTCGTCCACAAAGGGGTGGGGGTAGTTGCCCACCCCCAAGAATTTTGTGAAACAAATGCTACCAATTAAATATAATCGTGTTTATTTACTACATGGAGTAAGCATTCCATAAACACCTATTTTAATTTTTATATGTTTTATTTTAACAATTAATTGAGCCTTAAAAGTTCAAAATTTTAGCAGCCTACTTGAAATTCCCTGCAAAAATGGTTTTGATATTCGTCATACTTGGCGAGGTTAAAAAAACGAACCTTAAAAAATATATATACAATTCTTTAAGATTCCAGATTCCGTTTATAACATGTGCAATGTTATGAACAGGCACTCTCTCTCTCTCTCTCTCTCTCTCTCTCTCTCACTCTCTCTCTCTCTCTCTCTCTCTCTCTCTCACTCTCTCTCTCTCTCTCTCTCTCTCTCTCTCTCTCTCTCTCTCTCTCTCTCTCTCTCTCTCTCTCTCTCTCTCTCTCTCGTTTATTTCTTTAATTACAAAATAAAAATAAAAAATATCAGGAACTTAATAATGGACAAAATTCGTGTAAGAAAACTAATAGGAAGCTATGATTTATTATTATTATTTTTTAAATCTTTGTAAATTATCTAATTAATAACAGAAAGATGCTGTTTAGCAGATAAAAATAATTTTATAAGTTTTTCAGCAGCGGCGAAGATCCTTGCTCTCAAATTGTCTATTCTAGAGGAGTGAGGAGACGCACCATTCGCCCAAGCAAGGATCTTTGCCGCTGCTGAAAAACTTCGACGTTTTCTCACTTTTGGTGTGACAGTCGGGAGTATGAGAAAACGGGCAGGTTTGTGTATTGCAGAGTATGGCTTCCAATTTGAACATAAATAAAATGATTAAAAATAAATTTATTTTAAAGATATTGGTGAGTTGTATTAGTTTTTCAAAATTAAAATGTAAATTCTCAAGCATTAACAATCCTTGAACCATAATTTTTTCTCTTTATATATATATATATATATATATATATATATATATATATATATATATATATATATATATATATATAAAGATTTTTTTTAAGAAGACGAAAATTCTTAAGAAAAATCTTTAAAAATAATTTTCAAACATGTTAATATAAAAATTACTTTGAAGTTCACGTTGTATTTTAAATAATTGGTCCACTGTCTTTTTGGTGGTATTTGAATAAAGCACGTTAACGTAAACGCTCTATTAATTACTAGCCCGGTTTCGTGGAAATAATATCGAATTAAAAGCGGAGTTTTGGTGAGATAATTGTTCCATTCTTGCTATCAATATAAAAATTGTTGTCTATATGAATATGTAATAAACAAAAATGTCAACAAATCTGATCCGGATTAAACGAAGATCCGGATAAACGAAGTTTTACCGTAGTTTCAAATATATAAAACTGACAAAAATTACTCAAAAAATGAATAGGGATATAATCTAAAATTCTATTTTTACCTATCCCATGATTCTGGCAAATTTCCAAAAGCACCTTGTCACCTGCCGGTAAAATAATGATAAACAAGTAAACAGCTGATCACATGTGGATGAATGATTATAGATGTTTATTGCTCAGGTATGGGAGGCTCGACAATATTCATACAGTTTTAGCGTTATATAACAAATTATATTAAAGGACATCTGAGAATCAGGGCCTCTAGATGCAGACGGAGAAAGACGGAATTCAGTACTTTTGCCTTGATTGCCTTAAAATTAATTTTTAAATATCAGAGTACTCCTTTGAATTGTAAATAATTAATTATTATACCCGCAACTCTGCTCCTTATTTCTCGAGCAAATGTCGTTCATGACCAATGATGACATTGGTGAGGGAATGAGACAATTGCAGGTTTTTAAAAATAACTTAATCAATTTTACACAAATCAAATCTTATAAGTTAAGATCAATAGTTTCCGGTAAAATAAATCTATTATGTTCCCAAAAAAAAAAAAAAAAAATACTTTGTAACTTAGTTTTATTGAAGGAAGTGAATGAGCCAAAATCAAACTACGCAAGCATCTTAAAACAAATAAAAACAGACTAGACTGCATTGAACTCGCTCAGGCATACATGGCAATGCAATGCACGTCCTTGATTTCGATGTTAATGTTTTTAGTTTTTAGCTACCTGAATATGGTATGGAGTACGGGGAGGGCAGCCTCCCTAGATATTTTGAGAAACAAAAACTACAAATTAAATAATCCATTATATCTATTATTCTTATTAATTTATTAAGCTATTATAAATTATTATTATTGTTTAACACGGTCATGCCAGGACTGTTAAATGCTTTTCGCTCTATCGGGCGGGAGCTATTCCAGGGCATTATGCAGTATTGGCAACCAACAATAATAAAATAAACAATAAAAAATACTATCCTACTACTTATGTTTATAATACGGTACTAATTATAATTTTTATTAAAAAATAAATGTTTATAGGATTATAAGTGTATGAATATAAATAAATACTAATCAATCTAAAAATAAATTAATTTACGTTAAATTTTCACTATTTTAATTTTCAGCTATATAGAAATTATTTATATTTTCTTAACACTTTGGCTGCCGTGTCACCTGAAATCGAGTACTGTTCTCTGACAACAGAGAATTAAATATTAAAATTAGAACGAGAATTAAAATAAACGAGAGCGTGATTCTCAGTTATTCTTTTCCGGCAGTCAAAGTGTTAAAGATCTAATTATTTGGCAGAGGCGGCATTGTAGTGTGAGCCACCGGTGGTACACGCCGCCCGATGAGGCAGTCAGTGTGAGCCACCGGAGTTACAACGTGTTAAATAAACACATCTTTTTAACAAAAATAAGTTTTATTTGAATGATTAATTGAGCCTTACAAGGTCAGAATACCCCAAACCCTTTCCCCAGGCATAAGAATTTTACCAGCTCGCCCCCTCCAGACGAAATCTTACAGAAACCCATGTCATGGAGGATTTTCAAGGCACCAATAGAACAGATATTACCTTGTGGTAAGAGAATGATACATAACTACTCATTTAGCACGCTGTCTACCGTTTTGAGATATCTTTAAAGTTCCAGATTGAAGAATTATGGATTCTTACCTTTCTTTTACATTATTTTTTAAAATCTTTTTATTGACATATTTTTTTTCTGATAAATATTACTATCTTAGTCACGCTTTCATTCATAAAAAAAAATTCTGTCAATTGCATGACCAGAAAAGCCACAAAAGCGTTGTGACAAGGATTCGTCATTTTAAGGTAAATGAGCCATACACCATATTGTAAGAGTCGTGTCTCTGATAGTGTTTCTGATTTCTGTTTTATAAGCTTCTCGATGACAATATTAACTCTCTACTTTTAAAAAATTGTCTTCATTTAGAGTAGTTCTCAAAAATGAATTTCTGGATTTAGCCTCTGCTTTCACGTTTATCTTTCTCTTCCTTCTCAATCTCTTAAAATTTGTGCAATTTAGAACGATCTTTTTCTTCAACATTACATTTTTACCATTAACCAAAATCGATTTTTAGATCAAGGTACTGTAAAATTTCTTCAGAAAAGTGCTCGCATTGTTTAGACCAATTAAACTTTACGACTTTCTTCAATAAAGCCTGCATGGTGCTAATCTCCAGAAACAAAGGTCAATGAATTTATGATAGACATTAATTTTCCCTGACCACTGACGAACCGGCTGCTTTGTTTGAGGGCATCGTAAATATTTAATCGCGTTGAAATTATTCCTTATTGGATATACATGTCCCAAATAATTAATAAAATATTTAGTAAAACCGTATTTCTCTAATATCAATGTAAATACTGCCGCATTATGGCGTTGAATTTTTAAAACTATTTTTTAATTTAATTTTTATTCTTATAATTTGTTTGAAATATTTTATTCTAACTGGAACAGACCCCCAACCCCCTAAACTTCAAGAAAAAACATTACAACACTAATTCTCAATAAGTTGCTAGTATATTAGTATTTGTGTAAATGGATTTTTTTATTATTGTTATTTTTATAAATTATTTTTTTTTAAATCTTTATAAAATTTTATATATAACTTTTAGCTTGTTGTTTGATATTGTTATTATTATGCAGCTTTTGTTATTTCATGTTGTTAATATTTAACCTACTTTTTAATTTTTAATTATTACATATGTACATTAGTTAATCTTTAGTGGCCAGTTAAGCCTATATAGAGAAAATGTTATGAAAGTTAAATAAAAAGAAAAAAAATTACAAGTTTCTTTGTATATGCAGAGATATATTAGTTCTATTATTATTTAGGATCTAGCAAATAATCTGGATAAGATAAATGAGTATGCTGTGCATTAGCAACCCAATATAATTGGGGAGCATCACTTTCTTCAATAAAGTGTTTCTCTCTCTAGTTCTTTTTTAATCTTTTTTTTTTTTTTATACTTGACAGTGCAAATCCTATTTTTCACTTTTGTACATATTAAGTATACTCTGTGTCCGCTTTAGATTTTTTTTTTTCTCTTTTGGTTTTTATAATGACCAATCCCCCCACCCAAAGAATTTTTTTTACGCTGATCGTTCCAGCAGACAAAGAGGCGATATGCCTAGCCAAAAATAATCGACAGTAACACAAAGTGACAATAAGAATCTGATTCAGAATTTATGTATTCTGGAATTCTTTCAGTTAGTTTAGCTCCTTGTGATCCACAAATCGCTGCTCCGGAAGTATTATAATGACACAACTGTAAACATTAAAATTCAGTTTTACAAGAAAAAGAAAAATTTTTAAATTATTTTATTAGAAGATAAAAGATTCGACCACGGCCGGGAATCGATCCCAGGTCCTCCGAATCACTTTCGATTAAGTGGTCATAACCTGGGTTCGATTCCCGCCGTGGTTGAATCTTTTATCTTCTAATAAAATAATTTAAAAATTATATATTAAAATATTCAACCAAAGACCATAAATAAATACATCACGAAAAAGAAAAATGATTATAATTTTTCATAATATAGATTCAGTGGCGAATATACGCTTTTGCCGATTTAAAACCATCTAGTAAATTTATTGTTGATCCCACTAATACAATAAAATATATTTCAGAAAATTTTACAGTAAAAATTCAATTTTCTCATTTTTTCACTACTTATACTTCCGGAATAATCTCGCAATTTTTGCATTATCTTCCTTCTTGTATGTCAATGTTACTGGGATAGCGAATGGTTAATCTTCTTCATCTATCAGATTGTTTTCAAAGTCTTTAAAAATGTGAATACATTTCTTCTTCATCTGGAAGCATCAGTATGGCCTTTTAGAGATTTATTTTTCTTCGTTTAGGGAGCGGGGTAACCCACTGGTAAGGCAGTGGATTGCTGTGCTCAAGGTCCCGAGTTCAAATCTGACATGGCTTAGGATATCTTTATTATTCGCCACAGTTTGTCTCGTGGGCCGAGAGACCTTCCTGGGGCAAACGCAGCCTCTATAAAAGTGGGTACCCTTAATTGAAAAATTAAGGGGGAAAAACCTGACGGTTGAGCGTGATCACGGTCAAATCACCTCCTTGCACGACCGCTGACCAAGAAACAGTACTCTTCCTTACATAGTACTGAACCCAAGACCCTTCATGGGTTGTAGTGGTACAGGTTTTTTTTTTTTTTTTTTTTTTTCTTCGTTTATATTATTTAGTGCTTCAAAAGACTTCACTGGCACAATAATAATGGTTTTTTTTTTTTTTTTTTTTAATAACAATAATCCAACATAATAAAATACTATCATCATATGGACAGTAGTAGAGTCTGTCCAGTGCCGGTAAATGCATTATAAGCTTATGAAATTCTTTGTCTTCTTTCAGCCCCTTAAACTAAAAAGCCCACCTTCTTTTATAATATTCTCTTTCGTTGGTTTTATTCTCAAAGCACTGGGCTCCATCTCTAGACATTTTAGCTTATAAAAAAGTTAAGATTTGAGCATACATAAAGAATTACAAAAGAAAAAAATCGATTTTTTCATTCCCATTTCATACGTTTGATGTATAATTTTCAGAAAAAAAGTAAAAAACAAAAATGGTTAATTAATTGAGAAGCATAGAAGCAAAGAGGTCCCGAACATTTTTTGTCTTTTAAAATTGTTTTAAGAGCAGACACCATTGGCGGATCCAGGGGGGGCTGTGGGGGCTGCAGCCCCTCCCTTTGGAAAATTTTTCGTCATTAAAAGATAGAATTTGAGTTTCCTTAAGGAAGGAAGCAAGTTAAAGAACAAATAATGTGCAGAACAAATAGAATTTTAGTTGTGGGAAAGGACCATAAAGGTAAAAAAGCTGATTAGCAGATCCAAATAATAATAATAATGGTTTTTTTTTTTTTGGTTTTTTTAATAACAATAATCCAACATAATAAAATACTATCATCATATGGACAGTAGTAGAGTCTGTCCAGTGCCGGTAAATGCATTATAAGCTTATGAAATTAGAAGGGCTGTGGGGCTGCAGCCCCCCCTCCTTTAGGACTGCAGCCCCCCCTTTACGATCGGCTGGATCCGCCCATGGCAGACACTGGATATTAACTTTCATTTAGTAACACAAAAAAATAAATGAAATCTAAACACAAATAAATTTTACCTCTCCCAAAAGTAATCGTACAGGATTTTTGAAAATTATTACTATAACTAAATTAATATATACCTTGAAGCTCAAAATTTAATTCTAGAGTTCCGACTAAGAAACGTCATGCATTTTAGGATACTATTATTTTTGGACTAAAGATATTTTAAATGAAAATATTTCAATATTCTATTTTTTAACAAATCATACGAAGCAAAGTAGGAAAAATTCGCGAATCAGTAGCAAAAATTCTATCAGCTATAAATTTATTTTATAATCATTGGGTTCCCTTTATGATTGAGAATAACAGCTATATACATACAACATCTATGAGCAATGAAAATTAATTTTTATCGGGATCATTTTTTCACTTTATTTTAAATAATATCTTTTATTTGGTAAAGGGTCATTCTAAGGAGATAAATGGACTAATACCCTTATCTGTTGAGCTTTCTGAGTAAATACAAGCGTTTTTAAGAGATTCGCTACGTTTATAAGATTTATAAATAATTATTATATGAAGGAAAACAAATAAAAAATTTACTCATTCTTGGAATCCCAATGGAACAAAAACCAAGACAAATTATAAAAATAGAAATGTAATTTATGATTTTATCTGACCTAAGACTTAAAAAAATATGAAATGTTTAAAAGTAGGGCTTCAAATCTTCAGATCCATATAACACTATTCTATTACATTCGATCGATCAAATTTTACTATAGCATTTTCGTTCCACTTTTAAAAAAATAGATCCAAATATTGCATTTTGTTTTTAGTGCAATATTATACAAGTGATATATTTGATATGGACATTGAAAGACATCTTTATTTAATAAATTTACCGTATTTTTTCTCATTTATAAGATCTATCTGATGTAATAAAATAGAAAATAATAGAAGAAAGTGTAATATAAAAAAAATAATAATTTCAAAGAAATGGGCATAAAGCGTGTGATTGATTCCATTATAAAACGTTTATCGATCTAATGTGATAGATCAGTGCCTTATAGATCTGAAGATTCAAAACATCGCACACCAGTCTTGGTTCAAGAGTGGTTGTGATCGGATCGCGGTTTGTGTTGTTTGAAGTTTCGGCACCTTTGAGAAGAGGCTCAACAATGGTTTCTTTCTGCAGCAGCCTGACTAATTCTTCACAGCTATAAGGGAGTACCCAATATTCTAATTTTTTTTTTTATCGTTATATTTTATTATATATAGGGGAGAGCGGGGTTGGTTGGCAACAGTTTTCACTTTTTTGATTGTTGAGTCGTTCCTGTTAATAAAATCCCAATAGGGCAGATACCACTGTAAACTCTAAGTATTAGAGTACTTCAAGTATTTTTTTCAACACGTAATATTTAATACTAAGATCATAGAAAAATGAAGAATTCGTCAATCCAGAGTATTCCAATTAACCCTCTATGTGGGGCAGGTTGGCCTAGAAGGTGGAGTTGTTTAGCCATCTCATTCAAGTACTGCCTGACACCTATTATTGTTATTAAAAGCTGCACTATAATGATATAATAATTTTGAATCGGTTTTTAACAGTTTTTAAGGGGAAATAGAATGACAATAGAAGAAGATAGAAGTTTAGGTTGTCGTCACTTTCTACAAAGGAAATATCGCTCCCAACCTCCTCACTGGAACTATAGACATTTGGTGGTTTCACCTTTGTTCACGTTTACCTTGCTTTTGTGAATTGCTACTGCACCAACAAACCCCAGTTGAAGAGAGCCAACTAACCCCACAGGAGAGATCGTATGAAAGATGGCTGCCAGGACAGGCGAGAACAATCAAACAAGAAACTGGATAGTCGAAAGGTTAGGTTTTTCAAAGGAGTTTAGGGCTATGTTAACAGAATCGGAAACAAATGTTTTGCCATGCCTTTAAGCCAAATTTACTGAAAATATAAAAATTTACTTACATGTTGTAAAATCAATCAATGAAGCACACTCTTCTCTAAACTGTTAGTATCAGATTGCAAACTCAGGACAAGACTCCCGAGGTCGAGCGGGTCACATGGTAAATTTTTGGGGCCTTCACAACAGGTGTGACGGAAACTATAAGCCAATGGCCAACCTGCCCCCTATGCCAACCAACCCCGCTCTCCCCTATTAATACTTTTAGACTTCATGACCGTAAGAATAAAACGGTATGAGCCCAAACCTCTTATTTGTTTTTCATGCTACAAATATAGAAACACTAGCAAGCAATGTAAAACTATTAATTTTGAGAAGTGTGGAGAAAGTTCACGCAAATTCAATAATTGTTCTAATTCCCTGCCCAGAATATGTTTAATAGGTTTGTTGGTGATTTAAATATAAATAATAATAAATCTTTAGTAATTTTGAAATTGAAATATATAGCGATGCACAGTATAACCGAACAACATGGCAGAATAATTTGCAAATTCACGCAACTACAATGGTGGCAAAAAGTATCTGCACACCAAGTTTCTTCATTCATCTTGGCATTGAATGAACCAGGTTTTTAATTAATTCCTGGATTAAAACATTTTAAAGATAATTTCTTCCAAATGTATTGTAACATTTAGGTCCAACGTGTTCGATAATTTTTTAATTATATTTAAGTCTGGTGATTGCGGAGGGTTGTGCAGTTGTTTACAAAGGTTAAAAAATTGCCATTCTTTTGTTTTATTGGTTGTATGTTTAGGATCGTTGTCCTGTTAAAAAATGAATTGATCCTGGATTCCCAATTTAGTACCACTTGCTATGAGGTTACGGCGCAAAATCCTCACAGGATCTTCTGCTTTTGAAATTTCCTCGATTGGTACGAGATTTCCAACTCCATTATAGGCTACGCATCCCCAAACCATTACATTTCCACTTCCATGATTCACAGTAATGGACACATTTCGCTTCTTCAATTCTTCCTTTTTTTCACCAAATAGTCTTCCGGACATTAGATCCTAGCAAATTAAACTTGCTCTCATCAGAGAACAACACATTTTGCCAAAAACTAGTGGGTAAGTCAATTTATTCCCTAGCAAAAGCAAGCCGTTTTCTGAGATTCGTCTCATTACGGTAAGGTATTTTTTTCTCGGGAACCATAAAGCCCATTAGAATTTAAAAAATTCCTTCCACTTTTTATGCTTAAACACTTCCCAGAAGTTGATTTGACTATATTAGATTGGGCTTAAACTTAACTTAACTTGCAATTACAGCTGCATTTTTCTGCGCTTCGATTTCAATTTTTCTCTTCATTCTTTCACTTAATTTCCTCGGACGACCTTTTCGCAGTTGTACCAACGGAAATACAGGTTTTGGGGTCCCTTGAGTCCAAGTAATCAAGTCCCGCAAAGTGTTCTGTGTGTGGGTGCGTGTGTCTGTTAACAGACTAGCTCAAAAACTATAAACCATACAAATGTGAAATTGGGTATTTGGTGCATATATATGCCCGCGGTGTGACAGCAAATATTTCATGAAATTGACCAAACGGAGGGGGTACTTTATTTAATAAATGTTGTCCCATTTTTAGGTTGTTTTTTTTTCGATTTTCTCAAAAACGGTTTTAACGATTTTGATTAAACTGGGTATTTGATCTATTTATATGCCTGCGATATGGCAGTAAACATTTCATCAAAATTGATCAAACGGAGGGAATACTTTATTTCGTAACTTGTTTTCCCCTTTTTATGATTTTCTCGAAAATAGCTCTAACGATTTCGATTAAACTCGTCATGTTTAATGAGAATCATGTATTCTTTAATATCAGGTAAGCTTTATCATTATTAAAATGTTCTGAAGTGGCTTAAATGGCGAAGGGGGCCTTTTTTGTTTACCTATAAAATACCTTTGTTTTTGTTTACATGGAAAACTATCTGTCTCTCGCTTCGCCTAAAAATAAGAAATGGCTAAATATTAAATATGAAAAAAAATCAAGTAAACATATACAGGAGAAAAAAATAAAAATATTCCGTCAACTCATAAAACAGAGCCCACGCATGCACAGTACGCCTTTAATGACAGGCGATATTATATAGTTAATGAACATGTTCTGTTCATTTAATGGAAATTATTTCTTTTATGGTAACTATATGAAGTTTTCAACAACTAGACAGAGAATTATAAAATCAATGACTTGGAGTATTATGCTTGTATTGCCGAATTATCGCAAGTAAAAACTTTTATTTAATAATAAAAAATTTAGTGTACTTTAGAGAGCAAATGCAAACAAAAATAAGTAAATGAATGTGGAAAAATGTGTTACTTTGAGAAATGGCATTTAACCAAACATGTCAATTTCTAATGTAATTAAGTTGATAAGTGAAAGTTGTGTGTTGCGCGCATCGCACCAGTTTTTGTTTTTTTTACAAATGGTATATGTAATATAGAAATTGAAAGGTATCGTTTTTCAATAAATTTTCAGGCATTTTCCTCATTTCTAAGATATATCTGATGTAATAATAAATCATGTAAAAATTGTCTTTTAATATTGTAAATTTGAAAATGAATAAAAACTTTTCTCTCTCTCTCAACGTATAAAGTAATCGATGAGGTAAGTAACCTTTATCGATAATTTTTTTTTTTATCTTCTATAGTGCTATATGTATATTAAAAGACTAATAATTGCAAAAACAGACAGTCCTTCTAAACGAATAAAAACGTTATTGCTTCGACAGATTTAGTCTCGAGATAACTAATTATTCTGCAGTGTCAGATGAACCAACAGAACATTCTGGAGTAATTAAACAGCCCTCAATTGACATTTATTGAACTACAGGAAGCATACCTCGAGAGGGAAAAAGCTATCCGCAACATCAAATGCAGCGAATACCGTATCCTAACTAGAGTTAATAACTCCTTTGATCCAACTACTTGTTGTTTGCGTTTATAGCGTTTCTATAACTAGTATTCCAGTATTGACTAGGAGGTTTCGCCATGAATGCCGGCTCATACAGAAGTGGCAATTAATAAACAATCTCCCATACACGATGCACTAGCCTTAAGTGCATACACGTGCCTGAACTGGAAACGTTTATCATAGTTCAGCCATAAGATGCATACACATAATGGCAAAAGCGAAAGACAATAAATAAAAACCAAGGGACGATTTAAATAAAATCTTTTTTTTATTTTATTTTTCATGTAATCTTCCCAAAGTCAAGTTTGTCAAGTTTTAATTACTATCTCAGTCAAGCATTGTCACTTTTGGTGACAAATGTGACACTTTTGAACCTAATTGATAACTACCATAGCTCAAAATAAAAATGCGACATCGGAATTCAAATGCTTAGCACAGCTAGTTAGTAAAAATGGAAGCTACTATTTAGTAAATGATCTCATTCAATTAGAATTTATCCATATATTTTATTCTCACCAAAGACTTACTAGACAAACGCTCCTTAGCCTCTTATCAATGGGAAAAATCTACTTTACAAGAAGATTATAAGGCATATGTTGAAGAACGTTGAGCTTTGAGCAACCAGAAAATCACCCAATTCTTCTCGCACCCTACCTTATAATTCTCATTTCGAATTTTTTTCTGATTCCTTTTCAGAATCTGACAACCAAACGATATTCATGCTCATAAAACGATTACTGTTCCCTTAGGTCAACTTATATTTCATTCCAAAAATTTATTATGGAACTAAAGTTAGATATTTAAGTTTAAAAAACTGTGGTTCTATTACAGATTTTTCGAATGGAATATAAGGTGACCCTACTAGAACAGTAATCGTATTCGGTTTCTGGAAAGCCATCGGAGACAAAAAAAAAATGTTTCATTTTACTATGAGGTGTAAATACCCCTATCGATTCCATGAAGAACGGTAAAAAATCCTCGACCATTGATGAAATTAGGATTTCTTTTTGTGGCCCCTTGAAAATAATAGATAAATAATAATAAATCGAGAGCACTCCATACCTTATAGGAAATATAAAGAAAAATAAGTAAAAAAATGTGAAAAAAACTTGGTAAGTTAAAGTTGTGTGTTGTGCAAATCCCACCGGGTTTTCACTCCTCTGTGTAGTGTTTTACTACATATACCATAAAAAATATATAGTAATGGATATTATTGAGATCGTTAAAAATTTCGACTTCCGGTTTTCAACGGAAGTAAACGTTTGGGGGTCCCCTGAGTCCAAATAACCAAGTCCCGCGAAATGGTGTGTATGATTATATTATATCATTATGATGAACCGCATCTTTGTCTTTCTTTATTCAATATAGCATACTGATTACATATTTATTTATACAAAATTTGTATTGTTATAATTTTGTCTTCCGAAGGGTTAATTTTAATTTGTTTTTCACATTGCGAATCCAATATTGTCAAAACTCTTGAAACATCTGCTTATGAATACTTGAACTAATAATGCATAGAAAATATATTTGAGCAATATAAGTAAGTAATTGGGAATAAAGATAAATATTCCCGAGAATTCTTGCCTCACTGAGAAGATACTTCGTTCCATTGCCAATATCTTTGCTTTGAAGATTTTTTTTCAAGTTCACCTCCTTGTTGAAACACCCCCCCCCCCCTTTAACCTTATAGAGACAAACTGTTCTAGAGGGTGAAAGAATCTTTGGAATGAGACCAGAAATGCTTAGGGTTCCTTATTTTATTTTTTTGTATGAGTGAATGTACACACGGATGCATATATATATATATATATATATCTTCAGTCAAAAAAATTTTCTTTATTTCAACTGCTTACGTTTACCCAAACATGTGGGACTTCATCAAGGTTAAAAAGAAACAAATGAGTAAAAATAAGGTATCCATAAGTAACAGAGAAAATATTAAGTATCTAAATAACAGTAGGAAAATGTATGCTTGATAATAAGAGTATAATTACTCTTGTAATGAAAGTAAGAATGCAACAAATTTAGAAACAGGATCCAACTAGTGATATGTTTCCATGCCATTGATATTATGAAACGTAATTAATATAATTACAGAACGTTAAAGGAATGTACTACACGAATTAGTAACTGAGTGGCTTAATCTAATTAAGCTTAATATAATCTGATATCACAAAGTGAAGCGTAATATGTTTTATATCCCGTACAGATATGTTTAATATATATATATGGGGTACGTAGGCTGGATAGAGATCGAATTCCTTCCTTATTGATAGGTTAGCTCCACAAGTTGGATCAAACGTTGGCTTTCAAAAATAAAAAAGTTTTATCTGAAAATCCTGATTATCATTTAACCTATCGTAAAGAATAACATTTGACTATCTCTCACCTCTTTATATATATATATATATATATATATATATATATATATATATATATATATATATATATATATATATATATATATATGAGATACATATCGATGATTATAGCTTCCAATTGGCCAAGTTCCGCAGTGAGGATTCATTGAGGTGTTAAGATATCATACGAAATAGTTTGCTTGTTACAAAACCGTATAGGAACTGTTTGACTAGGAGTAGCACTATAGACATTGTATTCTCCAAACTTGTCCCAAGTTACTGCTCAACAACTTACTTAGGTCTAACTGAACTACAAATTTATCTGTTAAGTAAGGTGTTTCCAGCGTATGTACTGGCCGTCCATGTTTTATGATCCTAGTTATAGCTTCAATCCTAGTTATACCTTCATGTTATCGACTTTTTTCTTATTTTTTAAAAGATTACTATGCATGTGATCAAGAAAATATAAACCTTCTATTTAGAGCATTAACAGGAATCTTGTTTTTTTGCGTATATATTATTTTTTTAATATGAAAATTAATTTTAATAATGTAGTTAAAAGAAAAATGACCTGACATCGAAAAAACCTATAAAAATAAATCAAAATCAATTAAGATCAAAGTTTTTATTAGGTTTAAAAAAAAAAAAAAATGAGGATTTTTATCAACAGTGATTTTTATTTTTGATCATATGTTAATTAAATTTTAATCGTTAAAAATGTTAATAATTTTCGATTAATTCTTTTTTTAATCTGAAATATGAATTTTTGTAATATTCTCTATGAAATACTTCAAGCCTGCAGTAGTTGATCCATAAGAAATTTTTTCTTACTAAAATTTTTAATTTCTTAACTAACTAGAAAATGTATGTTAACATTCTTCGGTGAACTGTTTTAATAAAATCATTAATATAGCAAACCCAAATAAGTTAAGCAACATAACTAGTATGAAGTAGAAAAAGTAAACGTCTAAATATTACACTAAAAGGTCATTTTCTTTTCTTAAAATTATTTAAATTTAAATATATGTATTTGTGTAAATATATTTTTAGTTAAGATAAGATTCTAGACCTTCTTTTAGCATTTTTTGACGTTGCTTATATCTATAAAGTCAAAAGTTGCAAAAGTCTGAACAGGCGCTAGTTAAACGTCAGCCGTCTTTGTAATGAAAATTATTGTATTAGGTGCATAGGTGCGGTCAAACATCATTTTTCGGCGTTTCTTTTCTGAATCAAGTATTTTTTTCTAGCATTTTGTCCTGTAGATGGTTGTGAATATGGTCTTGTAGGCTGGACAGTAATCATGAAGAGTTTTAAGTAATGTGTATTCACTCAGTATGAGTTTTATTTTTAGGGACTGACATCCAGGTGGTGAATCGCAGGTCATAAGATAGTCATGGATCAGTCATGTGTGGCCTTACTGGAACCATATCAGAATCACTTCTTCTCTAACGTTTACATCAAATCGGTTTAGTGTCCGTAACTTTCTGCTTCATTTGATTCCAGTTTAAAATAACTTTGTTGAGACAGTTTAAGAAGGATTAGAAAAAATAATTAAAATCTCGAGAAAGGTCACGTTGTTAAAATACCAAGTTTTTTACTTTCAATCCAGATGAAAATGTCTTTTTCTAATCTCCATCCCTGGATGCCAGTCAACGTCAGGGCTCTATTAGTTTAATACGGCATGTAATTAATTCATTTATTGCGCATATACAGCCCGTTCCGGATAAGTAAAGACAAATAAATACAATTGATGCTACATCAAATTTTCTACCAAAAAGTTCCTATGAATTCTTGGTCAGTTCCCCTGATTTTACGAGTGGTCTCGGTTTTTAGAAATCAACTGATTTTCCCATACAATAAGTGGTTGTGATACTCCCCGTGCCCTTTTTGAGCAAGAGGAGTAGTTTTTACCAAGCATGGTTGGACTAGGAGATGACCAGCATACATATGTGTGCCATTATCAAAGATAAAGCTGCAGAAGAAGATGAAAGCCACCGCAACTTTCCTTATAGCCGTTCATAGAGGTGACTTCGGCAACTATATGGGTAGTTTTCATCTGCATCTTTGACTAGAAAAATCTGCTTCAAACATTAGATCGGCTTGGCAAGTCTTCTAATCAGGGATGCAATTGAAAACCACGTATATGCAATTAAAATTATCCCTAAGTTCAAGACTCCAGGAAAGGGAGCTGGAAGAAGGCTATCTATAGCTAAATTAAGTTAATACAGAATAAGTGCTGACTTTACCTTTTAAAAAATGGCGTTTTTCACTTGATTTTCTGCCATCGCAAAAAAGCTATAAAAATTAGGACATAGATGCTTATTCTTTATTTGAATCTTGTGAAAAGTCAAGGATGAATTTGTTGTTGGCTAGGCTTCTGTAAGTAAATACCATTTAAATAGAATTTAAAATGGTATTATTACATGAGTATGAATGAATATGTTGAAACATCTTGCGGCGCTACTTAATGAGTAAAAATTGAATATGGAGTCATCTTCGGTGTCGTGGCTAGCATAGCAACTTACAATAATAAAGATCGCGGGTTCACATCCCGCCAGGTGGCCCACGGATTTCTTAAATTGAATCAACAAATTTTGGCTATGCCTTACTTCCGATGGGGCTAAAAATGTAGGTCCCGAGCCTGTGCGATGTCAGGTACTCGTTAAAGATACCTGTCTTAATTATACCCGGATAGGAAAAATATAGGCCTCCCGCTGTAGCATCGTCCAAAAGCAAAACTTTTATAAGTGAATTTTATTAACAATATTTTTTGCCAGCTGACAAAAAAACGAGCAAGAGGTTGAAGATCGAAAATTTGTATTTTCAACAAGGTTTCATAACATACAACTCATCATAAAAATATCATTATAAATTTGAAGTTGAAATGGTTTTTTTGTGATTAAATTTTTTTTCTGTACTCTGGAAAAAACGATAATAGATTTAAAGTCATCATTACGGCTGCGGATGAACTCATAAAAAAAAATAAACATCATCTCTTTAATAATTTAAAAATCGATCTAATGATAAAGATTATCTCATAATATACATTTAATACCTATTCATGGTACATTAACAAAGGTGCACACTGTAGCCAGAAAAAAAAAATGATTATAATTTAGAACTAAATTAGCAAGTTATTTCTTCATCGTAAATTAATAATATTAATTTATAATAATTATTCAATGACAATTAGATGAAAGCTGTATGTTTTTTCTTCATTACTTTTACTTCAAATATGTTGAAGTTTTCGAAATAGCTATGTAAGATAGAAAAAAATTAATACTCCTACATAAAATGAAATTTTATTTGTTTGAATAATTTTCGGATAAATGAAAATATCTTGAAATATGTAAGAGACAAGAGAAGGTGTAACCTATTGACGAGAAAATTCTATTCGTTTAAATTTGTATAATGTATTTATAATTGTTAATAATATTATGAGGAAGTCATATATATATATATCACCAAATATCTAAGAGTCATGTATTTCATATAAATATGTATAATGATAAATGACCACATTCTTTCTTCTCCAGAATAACCTCTGATGCTAAGACTCTCATCAACTTTCTTTGCATCAGTTGGGTCAGCCTTGGTCTTTTCCAGTAATACCATATATATTTACGGTTACACCATAAATATATATGTTTTACGTTATATAAAATTGAATAAAAAAATATTACTGATGGATTTGAGGCGATTGATCTGATAATATGAATTTGATTTCTTTTTTATGTTCACAGATACCTATAAATAAATAAATATACGATTGGTATATATATTTTAATTATTAAAACTTGAAAAAAGTATCAGAAATTATTTCTTTAATGATTCCAATTTTATGTCAATTCTTAAATAAAATAAAATTATAATAATATAAATATAATAGGTCCAAGCTATAATGCCCTGCTGTTGCCGTCGATGATGTATACACATTTAAAAAATATTTATAATAAGAAAATTTTCTATAAAAAATAATAATAAAAATTATAATAAATGTGGGAGTGAGAGAGGGAGGTCTTACCTGGCTCTCATGTCGTCGACTGCCGCCCCTCAGAAGTGAATTCGCTCTTATATATATCTTGTCCCTTCCGCGCATGTCGCCCCCACTTCTTTTATCAACCACATTTCTGTCATTTTTTTTAAGTTTAAACTAAAATTACCTTCATCTACATTTCAATTAAAAGTAAAAGAAACATAGAACAAGTCTAAAATTCGAAAAATTGTCGACGTTACAATGAAAAAACAAAACAAAAAAGGAACGTTTGTACATCTATAAAATAAGTAAAACGCGAATTTCTTTCACCTCACGTAATAATAATATTTCATTATTTTTACGACGATCATAATATCAGTTGATTCTATCCGGAGTGATACATATTGCCAGAATGGTGAAAGATAGTTGATCGTAGATATTAACACGTTGAGCGCCAGGGAAAAGATGATGTACTTTTGCCTGGGGCCAAAGCAATTTTTCCTAATTTATAACTTTAATATGATTAGAATGATACAAAAATTGCAAAAGAAATAAATAAAAAGTTTAATTTTGGCAATTAAACAATAATTTTGTGAGCGGTACGTATGTACCGCCCGGCCCCAGGGTAAAGCCCGCTACCTATAGTAGTACGGGGGCTGCCCGGTTATGACCGCGACGTCAACCCTTGTCCCCATAAAATATGTTATTTTAATAAATAAGATATTTTGTTTTGTAAAAAAATAAATAAAATTAATTTATTTTATTTATTTATTTATTTATACCCCCAAATTAAAAAAAAAAAAAAAAAAAAAACATTTGGGCCAATTGCATTGGCGAATTGTTCGGGGCCGGAGCGGTCCAATATGCCTTGAAATCACGCTCGGCAGGCGGTCCCCTGGCCCAGATCAATCTTTTAGCTGGCGGGAGCGGGCGGTACCTGGGGACCGCCTCGGCCCCAGCCAATAGTCCAACAGCGGTACGATCGTACCGCTTGGCGCTCAACGTGTTAATGAACTGAAAATGGTTAGGGGTTGCGGTTAAATGAAATAACACGTATATACGTATGAGAAATAACACAGGCGTTATATATGTAATAAAAATTATAGATCCTCATAAGGGCGGAAAGAGAAAACCAGACAACAACCAATAAGAAAAGATATATATGTAACAAGCTATCTGCGCCCCCAAAACAATATCTAAATCCACCATTGTAATTGATGGCGACTAATTGCTGGCATAATTGAAAAAATTGAAGATGTTTCAAATAAAAAAAATTGCCTCACAAAACATTTAGTAAAACTCATTAATAAAATTACTAATGAACCGTTGAATGGTAATTCATATCGCGATGAAATGTTAATGATTGAGGGCTGAGCTCTAAGGAAATAACATATATTTATATATACACAATATATACACATATATACACAAGTAAGTGTTACATATTTATTTGAAATATTTTATTCATAAGTAAGCGAATGAAAAAATAATTTTTATACATACTTGTATATGGGTCTATGGATATTCTAGTTATATTTTATTCAGCTTCATTGTTTTCATTAATCACTAAATAATGTGGCTATATAATTAAAAGAAATAATTTATTATTAAAATTACCACACCATTCTCATTGGTAAACCTATTCCTTTTAACCATTACTATGATTATTATATTATATTATTATTCTATTACTTACTTTCTTATTTTTAAATTCTGTTTACTTTCTTTATGTTTAATTAGATATAATTTTTCATACTCATATTTTTATATCTATATATGTATGTTATATGACAAACTGATTATGTATATATGTAATTAAATACGAGTTATGTCGTAAGATGGTACGCGTAGAAATAAAGTTACTCGTTACAGGGTTACTGTAATGAGAAAACAAGAAAGCTTACCTAAAATAATCTAAGGTAAAATTGCGATTTGGTGAAAAAATATCTATTGTAATTATTTTCATATAAAAATAAATTTTCACCTATATCTCAATATTACCTTAAATCAGCTTTATTTATATCTCATTTTTTAAATTTATATTTTATCATGTTCTTAATCAAATAATTTTAATCTCATTTTTTTAAATAGCCATAATTTATTTTAATTAATGTTATTGCGTTTAATTTTGATATGGTGTTACAAATAAGCTTTATATTTATTTGTATATTTTCTCTTATCGGTTGTTGTCTGGTTCATTTCATTTTTCCATCTTATTTTTGGTCTCTTGCCTTTTATTCAGGAATTCACTGTTATCTAGCGACTTACTAAAGAATTAAAAACTATTTTTATACCAAAATGGCTATAAACATTCGTTTATAGCATCTTTACACTGAATAAATTGATTGTCAGCTTTAATAGGACTTGAAGCAGTTACTAGTTGATTTTTATTCACCGGTATAGTCTTACATTACCTCCTTCAAAACGTCCTTATCAAGATAGGCACAGCCAAATTTTAGAAATATATAATTAAAAATATTGTAACGAAAACAAACATTTTACTTTAAAATCTTTATTTTCACTTCAAAAATATTTAATTATAAATAAGCCATATTTTTGGACAAAACTTACTTGCAACATGACAAGGGTGGTAGTATGTGATTTGAGCTGGTATTACAGGCCCTCTTTTTAAGATATTTCAATTTTGTAAACATAAATTTCATTCTTATTATAAAAAGAGTATAATAAGAGTTCTAAGCAATTTATTTAATTTTGTTTTTATCTTAATGCCCATATTACCAGCCAACTGGAAATTTTCTGAAAAGGTGTATAATATTACTGTTATATTTTAATGGTATTTATAAATTCATTATACAAATAATAATAACTAAATATACAATTATAGATATACGATATCTATATAAAAAAATCTGGTGCGTGCGCGCAACACACAACTTTCACTTACCAACTTACTTAGATTAGAAATTGACGTGTTTTGCTAAATATCATTTCCCAAAGTCACACATTTTTCTACATTCATATCTTATTTTTGTTAATCGTTAAAGCCGTTTTTGAGTAAAAAAAAACCCCGTAATATGATACAAAATTTATTAAGTAAAGTCCCCCCTCCCGTAGATCAATTTTGATGAAATTTTTACAGTCGTATCTCGGGCATATAAATACATCAAATACCAAGTTTGATCAAAATCGTTAAAACCGTTTTTGATTAAATAAAAAAAACATGTGAAAATGATACAAAATTTATTAAGTAAAGTCCCCCCTCCGGTTGATCAATTTTGATGAAATATTTACAGTCATATTTCAGGCATATAAATAGATCAAATACTCAGTTTCATCAAAATCGTTAGAGCCGTTTTTGAGAAAATCGAAAAAAACTTAAAAAGTTATTAAATAAAGTACCCCCTCCCTTTGAGCAAATTTGATGAAATATTTGCTGTCACATCGCGGGCTTATACATACTCTAAATACCCAATTTCAGGTTCGCACGGTTTAAAGTTTTTGAGCTAGTCTGTTCACACACACACACACACACACACACACACACACACACACACACACACACACACACACACACACACACACACACACACACAGACCATTTCGCGGGACTTGGTTATTTTGACTCAGGGGACCCCAAAACGTGTATTTCCGTTGAAAACCGGAAGTCGAAAATTTTCACGATCGCAATACTTCCACTTACTATATATTTCATATATAGTAAGTGAAAGTAATACGGGTCTTAAGAACTGGAGATCGGCCAGGAGCAAGCAATATTGGCGGCAGCGAATATCTTTAAGTACTGTCAAAGACTCGACTCTATCTATGACCGACTGTTTCTTTAAGGTAAGGCGCACATTGAACTGTGCCACGCAGGCGACGCAGAGCAGAGCAGGCAGCACGAAAAAAAAAACTGCGTTGCACACTGCCCGCACACATTGGAGAGCAGATTCTGTGCCGCAGTTTTCCGAAGGCAGGGGCTTATTTTGTGAAAGTATGTTAGATTTCTTGGATTTAAGCTCAGAACCTGATTCGGACATAGAATTGGAAAATAAAAAATGCTATATCAAAAGTTATGGTAAAACATATTGTAATAAAATGCGTATATGTAGAAACGACCAGCTCATGAAAGAATTTACACAGAGAATTTTCTTAAAATAACTATTTCCGTTTGAGTCTGGTGAAGCTCATAATTACATTGAAGTTACTATATAGTCTGAGAGATCCAATGCTTAAAATAAATAACTTATCGTGATGCTTAAAATCATGTAATGATAAGTCTGAGAGCTGGGTAAAAAATAAAAAATAAAAAATAAAGAGAGCTGGGTGCGACAAAGTGGTCGGTGCTCTAATAACATGGATTCGACACCAACGCAGCCAAAATGTTCCAATATCAGTGACAATTTTACTCGAAAAATTTACGATAAGGCTGCTAGCGTCTCCTAAAGGATAACCAGTGATTGGCTTTCTTCAGTATGGCCATCAAATTCGTGAAAATTACGATGATTCAGATATTTTTAACGCAGATGAAACTGTACTTTTTTACAAGCTACTGCCTGATCTTACACTACATTTTACAGGGGAGCAATGTTCTAATGGAAAAATGTCAAAGGTTAGAATAACGGTTTTGGTGGCAGCTAATATTACTCGAACAGAAACGTAAACTTTTTGTAATAGGAAATTTGTATTTTTTAGAAGGCTATCATTACAATCAGCTGTTAAAAATGGCCTAGACCTGATATAACGACCGGCGTCGTTATAAGCGATATGCCGGATGTAACGACGAGGTTTGTACGGTCCCTTCAATGTCGTTATAAACGATATCCACTGTATATATATTTTTAAATAATTTTACAACTAAATTTTTTCATCCTGAAATTGTTTAGTTTCAGAAATTCAAAAAACTCGTATAATGCACTTTGGGAATATCGAGAAATTTGAAAATTATTTTTCGATTTTGAAATCGAACATTACAGAATATATTATTGTATATATATTTTATAAAATTATATTTATATGTAAAATTAAAGAATTTTTTTAGTTATTGTATTTTCAAAACCAATTTTTTCCCCCTGTACTTATCTAGAACACCCTATATATACAGAAGACTTACCTAGTTTCATTAACCAGCTTAAGAGAGAAGTATAATATCACAAACAATAATATTAAATGATATTAATAGGAATTAAAATAATCAAATAGCGAATAGTTTTCTGTGGCAGATCCACGAGTGCCACATCGGCCTGTTATGTTCTGCTCTGCGTCCCAATGTGGACAGTTCCTATCTAATTTACTTTCCACAAAAGCTGCTCTGCTCTGCGTCACGAGTGTCTCAATGTGCGCTCGGCCTAAGGCCTAACATACTTTCACAAAATAAGCCCCTGCCTTGGAAAACTGCGGAACGGAAACTGCCTTCCAATGTGCGCGGTCACCAGTGCGACGCAGTTTTTTTTCGTGCGGCCTGCTCTGCTCTGCTCTGCGTCGCCTGCATGCAGTTCAATGTGCGCCTTACCTAAGGCTATGCACTAATAGTGCATAAGATACTCCCGACGCAGAGCAGAACAGAGCAGTTTTTGTGGAAAGTGATTAGATAGGAACCGCGCACATTAGGACGCAGATTAGGGCAGCACAGTTTCCTATCTATACCACACGTATTACAAAAACTGCTCTGCGTCGCGAGTGTCTCAATGTGCGCCTAGCTTAAGACTTGACTATACTGCTTCTGGAATGGGGCTTTCTTTGTATAAAGAAGGGCTTTCGAGCACAAATTCGGGCCTAGTATTATTTATATCTATCTAATTTAAACAATATCAATTGACAATGTATGTCATCTTTCATAATATCAATTATAACAATACTTATTCACTGATGTATGCCCCATTTACACACATTAATTATTATAATCAAATATAATCATGCTACTCAATCAATAAAACATTATACTTATCAATATATCATAAAATAATAAAACATGTACCCCTTGTACAATAACAATAATCATGGGCGGATTTAGCCGAGCGTAAAGGGGGGGCTGTAGTCCTAAAGAGGAGGGGGGGCTGTAGCCCCACAGCCCTTCATTTGGATCTGCTAATCAGCTTTTTTACCTTTATGTTCCTTCCCACAACTAAAATTCTGCTTGTTCTACACATTATTTGTTCTTTAACTTGCTTCCTTGCATAAAGGAAAGTCAAATTCTATCTTTAAATGACGAAACATTTTCTAAAGGGAGGGGCTGCACCCCACAGCCCCCCCCCCTGGATCCAACAATGAGAATAATACATCATTCATATGTAGATCACTAAAGTGCAAACATTTGTAACTCGTTAATTAGTAGATCTAGGGTGTTCATGTAAGCATTTATGTTTCCCAGATGCTAGGGTATATTTTCTGTAAACCTTTAGATTTATAGAAGAGTAATTGAATTTGACACCTTCGACTGGTAAGCAGAAAGCCAAAAAAAGTCTTACATACCGGTTAATGGTTTTTACATGCATCAAGTCCTATAAAATTAATTATCTTAATATTTTTCTTCTAAAAATATTTATTGCACCTGTCTTATATTTCTATTCCGAAAATATCGAATCCTTTTTTTCGAAGAAATTGGTAGATATACTTAGACCGAGTACGAATAACCGATTCTCACAAAAAGATATTTTTTGTGTGAATTGTGAACAGTATATGCCAAAAAAACGGTTTCTGTTAAAATCGACGTACTGCACGAGCAATTTTATATTATTGTTATTACTATTTTAATTATGCTATTTCCATTAAACTTGTAATCTCAATGACTTTATTAAAAGGTCTTAAGTGTAATGCCGAATTCAGAATGAGTTTATCTAAAGCGTATTGAGTGATTAACAGTAAAGGTATAATAAACCATTAATTAAAATTAAATACATTGAGCTTCAAGTAAATGTGATATAAATATAGTATACAATATATAGAAATATAATATAAATTTATTTAATAAGGTTTAGAATCCTTAAACATTTAGAAATAAAATGTATATATCTTAAACAATTATGTTTGTATTGTTTTTTCAATATTCATAAAGGAGTACTACAATTGTAAGTTTATAAACATCAAAAAATATATTTTAATGTATTAATTAACTGAATAATCTAATTTACATAATTTTTTAATGTTAATAAACATCTTGTGCGATGCGCCAACACACAACTCTCACTTACCAACGTAGAAATCCACGTGGTTTGTAAAATGTGTAAATGACATTTAGCAACAATTTTTTCCACATTTATTTACTTCTTTTTATTTGATATTCTAGGTACGTTATAAAGTATTATAACCATTGCAAAACTTGGCAGAAGTCAGTACTTTTCGATTTTTTTTAATCATTTTTTTTTTCTACTTGGTTAAATGTTTCACTTTTTATTATTATTATTATTATTATTATTATTATTATCTTGGCGCTACAACTCGTCGACGAGTCCTGGCCTCCTCCACCAGCTTCCTCCAGTCATCTCTGTTCTCTGCCGCTGTCATCCAGCTTCTGACTCCCAGAATATCTCTAGCGTCACCAGCAACACCATCAGACCACCTGAGTTCCGGTCTCCCCCTAGTGCCATGGAGGGGTTCAGTCAGTACCTTTTTAGGGATTGCCTCGTCGTCCATTCTAGCCACATGGCCAGCCCATCGCAGTCTTCCCAGCTTCATTGTCAGAACGACATCTTTTTCATTGAAAATCGAATAAATTTCGTTATTCGTCCGTTTTCTCCAGTTTCCGTCTATATGAACTCCTCCGAAAATCCTACAAAGAATTTTCCTTTCGAAGACTAAAAGGTCTAGTTCGATTCTTTTGCTTATGGTCCATGCCTCTGATCCATACAATAGTACTGGGCGGATTAATGTTTTGTATAGATGAAGTTTGGTCTGCCGGGATAAGAGGCGGGAGGTGAATTCCTTGCGGAGTCCGAAGTAACACTTGTTGGCCATCAATATTCTTCTCCTCACTTCTGCCGCAGGTGAATTATCTTGAGTGACAAGTGTCCCCAAATATGTGAACTGGGAAACTTTTTCAAAGTTAAAGGGGCCGATATTGATAGTCTCGCCAGGACGAGCTTAAATGTTTCACTTTAGTGAGGACAATTGGCGATGGAACTACAAATTTATAAAATAGAAATAAAATAAATAAAGAAAATAATCCCAGAAGATGGGCCAACAGCCCGAAACGTTGGGATAATTAAATAAAATATAACACATGGAAGAGACTCCTTCATTAAAGAAAATTTTTATTTATTTTTTTCAATGGGCCTCATAAATAAATTCTTACTTCATCGAAATTCGATTTTTTTTTATCCGTTTTTATCGATATATCGTGAACGGGAATCGATAGGGGTATATACACCTCATAGTAAAATGAAACATAATTTTTGTTTTTTTGTCTCCGATGGCTTTCCAGAAACCGAATACGATTACTGTTCTAATAGGGCTATCTTATATTTCATTCGAAAAATCTATTATGGAACTTTAAGTTTTTAAGCTGAAATGTAATTATTAAACATTAACTTGTACCATTTGTGATTAACCCCAAACAACTTCTTTTAATATTTTATGCATTACTTTTTTGTTGTCATTCTCTCACTACGGAGCTATAAAATAGTTTGTTTTTTACTTTCACTTGACTATATATGGAATAGATAGTAAGGGAAAGTATTGCGATCGTTAGAAATTTCAACTTCCGGTTTACACACGTTTTGTATGTACGGTAATACACGTTTTGGAATCCAAATAACCAAGTCCCGCGAAATGGTCTGTGTTTGTGAGTGTCTGAAGAGACTAGCTAAAAAACTATTAGCCGTACGATCCTGAAACTGGGCATTTAGTGTATTTATATGCCCGCGACGTGACAGCAAAACGTTCATCAAAATTGGTCAAACAGAGGGGGTTCTTCATATAAAGAATGTTGTCTAATTTTTACGTTTTTTTCGATTTTCTCAAAAACTGCTCTAACGATTTTGATTAAACTCGGTATTTGATGTATGTATATGCCAAAGATGTGACAGCCAAAATTTCATCAAAACTGATCAAACGGATGAGGCACTTTATTTCATAACTTTTTTTTCAATATTCACCTTTTTTTCGATTATCTCAAAAACGGCTTTAATGATTTTGATCAAATTCGTCATGTTTAATGGAAATCAAGCTTCCTTTAATATCAGGTAAGCTTTATCATTATTAAAATGTTCTGAGGGGGATTAAAGGGGAAGGTGCCTTTTTTGATTTCTTATAAAGTACCTTTGTAATTGTTTGTATGGAAAAATAAAGTGTCCCCGTTATGCCTAAAAATTAGAAATGTCTAAATACGAAACATGAAATAAATCGAATAATGATATAGAAGGAGGAGAAAAAAAGAAAAAAATCCGTCCACTCACAAAACACGTTGAGCCCATGCATGAGCAGTACGCCTTTAATGTCAGACCATTGTTTATAATTAAAGATATTCTGTTCATTTAATGGAATTTATTTGTTTCTTGGTTACTATATGAAGTTTTCAACAACTTAACCCTTTAACCGGGGAGTTCCCTTTTAAATTACGCATCCTACAACGGGCGTGAGCTCTTTCACTAGGACGTGTATATACGTCCCGCCCGGTGCAATGTAACTTCATATTATTATTTTTTTCATTTATGTTTAAAATAAATGGGAAGGCTATGAAATATATTCGTTTTCGTTTATTTATATATAAACCACAAAGGAAAACACAAAATGACAAACAAATAGAAAAGAATATCAACAAAATTATAAATGTATCGAATTAAGAAATTATAAATTTACAGCCTTAACCTATTATAAAGAGTAAAAAAAAATATATATAAATATAAATTAAATATATTATTATTATTATAAATATTATAAATTATATATATATATATATATATATATATATATATATGTGTGTGTGTGTATATAATATATATGCATAAATTCACGTCGTTACATGTATCGATGATTAATCACTCTGTTGTACGAAAATATAAGTCCCACCCATTCCAGGGCACAACATATATTTCAAGGACGTATACATACGTCCTGCCCGTTCACGGTAGTGTTTAGGTTGGACGCCTATATACGTCCCGCCCGGTTAAAGGGTTAATAGAGAATTATAAAATCAGACGACTTGGAGTATTATGCTGCATTGCCGAATTATCGCAAGTAAAAACTTTAGTGTACTTTAGAGAGCAAATAAAAACAAAAATAAGAAATGAATGTGGAAAAATGTGTGACTTTGAGAAATGGCAATTAACGAAACCCGTCAATTTCTAATCTAAGTAAGTTGGTAAGTGAAAGTTGTATGTTGCGCGCATCGCACCAGATTTTTGTATCTGCGACAGTATGACAATGCAAAAATTTTATAGGTTTAATGAAAACTTCATTTAGTCACCAAGGAAGCAAATTTTTCGTAAGTCATACAGTTTTTGTGGTGATCTGGTAAAACACATACCTTTTTGCGGGGAGCACAAAACGTGTATTTCCGCTGAAACCCCGAAGCCGGAATTTTTCTTGATAGCAATATTTCATATATATGTAGATAAGTGAAAATAAAAGAAAAAAAATGCAAATATATTTCCTTGAATGTTGCCAGAATATTTTTTAAATCATTTGAATAAATGGTTCGGAATTCTGGCATGAATCAGATTATGTTATCTATTCTAAAGTTTTCCTGAATTTTTCGTTGTTGCCTTATATAGTTATTGTTATGCACAATAGAATCATGTAGATTGATCATCAGGATCATTTTCAATATCATCATTGTTCAAATTAAAACATGAGCCTAGTAGCGGTTAGTCTTGACGTACAGAAAGCATACGACATGATATACCGACCAAGGATTATTGCAAACCTATACCAAAGTGGTGTAAGGGGAAATATGCTCAATTTCATTAAGAAGTTTCTAAACAATAGGGTTATGCGGTAAATGAAGTCTACTCCGCCGATGTTGAACTTGAAAATGGAGTTATTATTGTTACATTGTTCCTTATTTCTAAAAACGACATAGCCGATCGTATTAACTTACCGGTAAAAGGATTTCTTTATGCCGACGATTTACGGTTGTGTTGCAAAGGAAAAGATCTAAACCTCGCAAGACAAATAATGCAGGTAACAATATCCCAAATAGAACAATGGGGGAGACAGACAGGATTCAAATTATCTGCAGAAAAATCACAAACAATTATTTTCTCCAGGAAAAAGATATTGCAGAGGAAAAGAAATATTTCCATAAACAACCTAGAAATCGAATTTTGCAATGAAATAAAAATTTTAGACATTCTTCTAGATCGAAAACTGGAATGGAAAAACTAAATAAAAAAATTGAAAGAGGATTGCAATAGAAGACTGAACTTTTTAAAAATCATCTTCCGTCAAGGATGGGGAGCTGATAGAAAAATAATGCTTGCAACCTACAGAACACTAATACGATCAAAACTGGACTATGGCTGCATATTGTATTCCTCAGCATATAACAGTCTCCTAAGCAAATTGGAATCCGTTCAGAATTTGGCACTGAGGCTTTCTACCGGGGCGTTTAGAACAAGTCCCATATCAGCCTGACTAAGCGAAACGGGGGAATTGCCACTGCAACACAGAAGGAAACTGCTAGTGCTCCGCTACGCGGTGAAAATTTTCAGTATACCAGATCAATCAAAAAAGTACAACATTTTTGACATTCTACAAAATGGCAATACCAGTGACATTGAGCCTCACAGATCGGAAACACTTAAGGACAGAATCACAAATACTTCAACGAGTTACACCTCTCCTTACCCTCAGATATTGTTCCCCAGAAAATAGGAGATACTCCGCCATGGACAGTCCCATTAATTAAGACTGAGCTCGAGCTAACCAGGCTTACAAAGAATACCCCACCCGAAACACTAAGATTCAGATATCATGAATTGATTTTCACCGACGGGTCTAAGGATGAAAACGGTGTGGGATGTAGCATAGATCTATACCGAACTAGTATAGATAAATGGAAGCTAAGCAACATAAATTCCATTTACACTAGCAAATCGTTAGTAATACTAAAAGCATATGAATATATTAATAACAAACGTATTCCAAAATCAGTAATTGTGACTACTCTCTTTCGGTAATTAAGGGACTACAAAATTGATGGAGCAACAACGAATTACATAAAAAAATTCTGGAACTAAATTTCGAACAAGTAAAAAGCGGGAGGGAAGTGTCGATGCTGTGGGATCTTTCTCATGTTAAAGGAATTAAGTAATTAAAGGAAATGAACAAGCAGACGAAGTGGCAAAAGAAGCAGCCAAGAGCTTTGACCCTCCTGATCTAAAACTAATATTTCCTTCTGAGTGGGCAAAACAGGTGAAAAGCAAAGTAAAGGAAAAATGGAACGAAGAGTGGCAAAATAAACAACGTAATCACCTTCGTTTGATCAAAGAAGACAACCATGCTTGGCTGCCTCCAAAGAACCTAACTCCAAAAGAAGCAGCCACAATAACCAGGCTAAGAATTGGTCACACGAAGCTGACTCACATCCACCTACATATTGGACTTCACCGGCCAACTTGCCAAATTTGCGATAATACTCTTCTTACAGTGGAACATCTTTTCCAATTCCAAAATACTGGAAGGAACGCCGCGACTTCAATATTACAACTTCGTATCCCTACAAAGCCAACAACGGTATAGAAAAAACCCTACGGTACCTCAGGAGCAAAAAATTAATGTCCGACATTTAAGAAGAGCAGTCGTCGCTAATGGCCTGGGCAGTCCGAGCGACGTTAAACAACATCAAAAAAAAAAAAAAAAAAAATATATTATTAGACTAGAATTTTATAATACATATTATTCACTCCTACTACCGGTTAGTGTGAGTCGCCTCCAGTAGGCTGGCGGAACTCACATACCCGGGGGTTGGGGGGAGGCTTGGACTGCGTGGCGTTCATTGGCGGGTGGCCACCCAAATGGAACGGTCACCCATCTAAGTACTAAACACGCTCGACGTTGCTTAACTTTGATTACCTATTGCAAGCGCCTTTGTCCTATCGGCCATCCCGCCCCCAATTTAAATTATATATAACATAATAACATTATTTGAGACGTATTCCAATCTAATTCAGAAAGTTCGTTGGTGCCGGTTTAAAATATCTTAACCAAAACAAATTACGAATGTTGTAGTTAGTTCCTTAAATTAAATAAATATGTTTGTTTCCAAATAGGGGACCTACTTTACAGACTACTGCTTAACTAGTAAGTTAGAAAATAATTGTCGTATTTCTCATTCCATTCGGTCGTTATAACATTGAGCACGATAAAGCATTTTAAGTTCTATTTAGAGCGAGGAAAAATAGTTTATGTATCAAAGTAAGAGTTATATATAGATTGTAAAAAATTGCTTAAAACATGGTATTTACTTATAATTAGTTAAAAACGTTTTGTTAATTAAATTTTGTTTAACTGAATCTATAAATGTTATCAATTGCAATTTTTACATGTTGTTAAAAATATAGGTTGTTTCCATTTTTTAATCAAAAATACCTGACAGTAATTAATCGTATCTTAATTTCGATACACATATATTGAACTGAATCTCTTGCACTCTTGCAAGGGGAGGACAGGGTCAGTCTCAAACAGATCTTGACGAAAATTTTTAAAGGTTCCTGGTCGATAAAAATTAGACATGTACTTTCCGTTCGCGCCAATGGGCCCTAGAAGCCGAGAAATAATTTATATATATATATATATATATATATATATATATATATATATATATATATATATATATATATATATATTTTATATCTTTGGTTTGAATGAATGTCTGGGTTATTACATATCAATCGATTTGTTTTATTGTGAAAAAATAATGCTAATTATATTAAATTAATTCAATTATATGCTATTGCCATGTGAGTAATCCCAATCTATTCAGAAACAAACAAATGTAAATAAAATATAATTTCGGGGGGTCAAATCAGTGAAATTGTTATACGAATAACCGGCCTCTCGTTAAGATAGGAAATGGCTGATCATTGATCATTCTGTGATCACGCTCAACCGCCATGATTTCTTCTTATTATTTAGCTCCAATTAGGTTTTCATAATGAAATATAACCTAGTTCAACCGTAACCACTGCCGTTTTCTGAAAAAGCTATAAAAAAAAAGTCTAAAATTATGTTTCACTTATTATGGGCTCTAAATACAATATCGATTCCCATTCACGATACATCGACAAAAACGGCTTAAACTCGACTACTGATGTATCAAGGAAAGGCGTACCCAGCCATGTTGGTCCAGAATGGATTTATCTTTTAGGCCCCTTAAAATAATAATATTAATAAAAATCGGAATTAATTTTTAATTTTGTAATTTAGAGGCCAAAAATCTTTAACTCCTGAACAAATGACGATAATCGAATAATTATTTTTTTTTTATTAATGGGCATGAGAATTTTTTTAATAGTGAGATTTAAAAAATATAAATACCATCACTCTGGATATTTCAAGTTAATTTTAATATGAATCCTTCCTTCACTTTAATTTAAATAAAATTGTTTTTTAGGCACTAGATGTGCTCTCAATTCATTGAGAACGAAATGGGTCAGTGTTGTTATCTATTGAGCTTTCTACTTATTTAGGACTTTTAACAGAAAAAAATACTGTCAAAAAATTCAACTAAAAATACATTATATGATTTAGTCTAATTCGAGGCCGAAAATACATTGAATGTTCAAATAGAGGGATTTAAATCTTGAAATTGATAAATCGCCGATCGATTGCATTTGATCGATCAAATTCTATTATGGTATTTTAGCACCCTTCATCCTCTACTACTGTGAAAAAAATTAGAACCAATTATTGCCAATTGAAGAATTTATCTTAATTTAAATATATTTTTTAAAATTATCTATGCACTTAAAATGGGTGAAATTAAAACGCATTTTTATCCAATAACGTTATAGCCATTTTTTAAATATTGCACAGTGTATATTTTGTACAATAATATAAAAAGCAAAGCTTATATATATTAAAAAAAAAAAATTCAGAAAAATCTATGCTCATCTCTTAGATGCTTTGCTTTTATATTATTGCACAAAATATATTTTAGAAATTACGTACCATTATTGGATAAAAATGCGTTTTGATTTCATTCATGTTAAGTATATAATTTACAAAAAAATAAATAATAATTTTACAATCATTTTTATTATTTCTAAAATATATATGGTGCAATAATATTAAAAGTAAAGCTTAGTAAAAAAAGTAATTTTAAAGAAAGGAGCATATATATTTTTACTTTCACTTACCTATATATGAAATACTAGCTGTATATACCGGTTTCACCCGGAGAAATTCATTTTTTAAATCTATAAAATCTATAAAGTGAGACTTTTATTGACTCAAACGGTCGATTTCGTAAAAACAAATGTAAAGCGAGATCAAAACGATTTTTATAACAATAAAGTATATACCCAGAGATTGGCTGAAGTATGCAATTTTAATATAGACAGGTGTTCGCACCTGGTTTCAAAGAACCACTGACCGAAATTTGGAGAATTTGGGACAAACGGTATGGATTTCTATTAAGAACAAACAGGATTTCATCTTTATTTAAATATATTATAGCTGTACATCCCGTTTTCACCAGGGGAATTTCATTTTTCTAATGAATCGGTCGATTTCGTAAAAAAACATTGTAAAGCGAGATCATTCCGATTTTTATAACAATAAAGAATATCAACTGAAGATCGGCTGAAGTTATGCAATTTTAATATGGACAGGTGTTCGCACCTGGTATGAAAGAACCACTGAGCGAAATTTGGAGAATTAAGGACAAATGGTATGGATTTCTATGAAGAACAAACAAACAAACAGAATTTCATCTTTATTTATATAGATATAGTAAGTGGAAGTATTGCGATCGTGAAAAATTTCGACTTCCGGTTTTCAACGGAAATACACGTTTTGGGACCCCCTGAGTCGAAATAACCAAGTCTCGCGAAATGGTCTGTGTGTGTGTGTGTGAACAGATTAGCTCAAAAACTATAAACCGTGGGAACCTGAAATTGGGTATTTAGTGTAGGTATATGCCCGCGATGTGACAGCAAAAATTTCATCAAAATTGCTGAAAGGGAGGGGCCGATTTTCTCAAAAACGGCTCTAACGATTTTGATTAAACTGAGTATTTGATCTATTTATATGCCCGAGATATGACTGTAAAAATTTCATCAAAATCGATTAACCGGAGGGGGGACTTTACTTTTTTTTTTTTTTTTTTTTTTTTTTTTGGCCCCAAGACTTGCAATCACAAGTCCTATTTCGCCAAGGGACTTCAGTTAATAAATTTTGTACCAATTTCACGTGTACGTATTTTTTATTTACTCAAAAACGGCTTTAACGATTTTGAAGAAACTGGGTATTTGATGTATGTATATACAAAATATGTAAAAGCCAACATTTCATCAAAATTGGTCCAACTGAGGGGGCACTTTATTTCATGACTTTTTTTCCAATTTGTAACTTTTTTTCGATTATCTCAAAAACGGCTTTAACGATTTTTATCAAATTCGTCATGTTTAATGAAAAGTAGGTTTTCTTTAATATCAGGTAAGCTTTATCATTATTAAAATGTTCTGAGGGGGCATTTTTTTTTTGGGGGGGGGGGCATTTTTTGTTTGTTTGTTTCTTTCTGATAAAGTACCTTTGTTTTTGTTTACATGGAGAAATTAACTGTCTCTCGTTACGCCTAAAAATAAGAAATGGCTAAATATGAGATATGATAAAAATAAAGAAAACATAAAGAGGAGAAAAAAAGAAAAATATTCAGTCAACTCATAAAACTCGTTGAGCCCACGCATGCGGAGTACGCCTTTAATGACAGACCATTGTTCATAATTAAAGCCGTTCTGTTCATCTGAGAAGTGGCAATTAACAAAACGCATTAATTTCTAATCTAAGTAAGTTGGTAAGTGAAAGTTGTGTGTTGCGAGCACGCACCTGATTTTTTCTATTAGGCTTTACTTTTAATATTATTGCACCAAATATATATTAGAAATGAAAAAGGAAAATTATTAGACTAAAGTACGTTGTAATTTCATCCATGTTAACCATATAATTTATTTTTAAAAATATTTAAATTAATAAAAATTCTTTTATAGGCAATAGTTGGTTCTAATTATTTTACAGTGGTAGAGGATGAAGGGTACTAAAATACCATAATAAAATTTCATTGATCAAATGCGATCAATCGGCGATATAACGATTTTAAGATTTAAATCCCTATATTAGAACATTCAAAGTATTTTCGGCCTCGAATTAGACTAAATCATAAAATATACTTTTAGTTGAATTACTTGACAGTTGTTTTCTGTTAAAAGTTCTAAAAAATAGGATATTTTAAATTGTTTTTTCTTCTTCGGACAATATTTAAAAATCCTAAAGGAGCAAATGCCTGAAAAATGCACATATATAAGAAGAAAGCTTAATAGATAATAATAATATAATAATACTGACTCATTCCATTCTCTATGAATGACCCAATACCTAATAAACTATTTTATTTGAATTAAAGTGAAGAAAGCATTCATATAAAAATTAATTGGAAATACCCAGAGTGATGGTTTACTCACTGATAAAGGAAATCCAATGCTCATTAATGGAAAAAGAATTATTCGATTATCATTATTGGTCAGGAATTATAGGTCGTTAAAAGTATAAACGACTCTCCAGTTTGTAATAATGTTTATATTCTAAACCTTACAAAGAGTAACTAACAAAAAGCAATTATAAGTGTTAAAACTTTAATTTCAGGACTTTCAAGGGGGGGGGGGGGGTTGCTAAATGGCACTAACACATTTAAGACACACGTCGATTTTTATTCTAAGTAAGTTGGTATGTGAAAGCTGTGTTTTGCGCGCATCGCACCATATTTTTAATATTATTAGTTGTAGTGTCACAGTATTATTGCCCTAACCATACCATTTACGTCGCATATATCCAGAATATTTTATTATATTTAATTTATTGGCATTTTACGTATTATAATTATTTAAATTTACATTTAAGGATTCTATGAGGCACTTTTACGGTATAATATCGACAAACCATTGATAAGCCTCGGTCTCATGATGAACTCATATTCCTCATATAGCATGCGGGATTGTATTAGTCATCAACAAAAATATTTACAGCAATTGAAAAAGGAAATGACGCTTGGCAGTTGATGTTGCAAGTGAACTGCACTGGGTGAAATGTTCCCACTCATCACCGTCTCACCTTCAAGGAATAAAACTGAAAATCAATTTTTTTTTAAATTCCTCAAATATAGTTCTGTTCCAAATTAAGCGCTCCATCTTAATTTTTCATGAACAATAATATATTACTTAAGACTAAAAAAATAGTTTGTGTATTATAATTTAAGAATTATTCACAACAGGTTTTTTAATACCTGATCAATAAAAAGAGATTTATTAAAATATTTTCTTTTATTTATTTTAAATGGAGTAGGGGAGGGCGGGGTTGGTTGGCATAGGGGGCAGGTTGGCCATTGGCTTATAGTTTCCGTTGTGAAGGCCCCACCATTGTAACATGTGACCCGCTCGACCTCGGGAGTCTTGTCCGTGAGTTTTCAATCCGATGCTAACAGATAAGAGTGTGCTTCATTGATTGATTTTACAACATGTAAGTAAATTTTTATATTTTCAGTAAAGTTGGTTTAAAGACATGGAAAAACATTTGACTCCGATTCTGTTCACATCTCCTTTGCCCCAAACTCCTTTGAAAAACCTAACCTTTCGACTAACCAGTTTCTTGTTTGATTGATCTGCCCTGTCCTGGCAGCCATCTTTCATATTATCTCTCCTGTGGAGTTAGTTGGCTCTCTTCAACTTTTTTTTTGCGCAGTAGCAATTCACAAAAGCAAGGTAAACATAATCAAAGGTGAAACTACCAATTGTCTTTAGTTCCAGCGAGGAAGATGAGAGCAAGTCTATGAGTCTAAACTTCTATCTTCTTCTATTGTCATTCTATTTTCCCTTAAAAGCTGTTAAAAACCGATTCAAAATTATTATACCATTATAGTGAGGCTTTTAATAACAATAATATGTGTCAGACAGTGCTTGAATGAGATGGCTAAACAACCCCACCTGCTAGGCCAACCTGCCCCACATAGGGGGTTAATTGGCATATTCTGGATTGACGAATTCTTCAATTATCTATGATCTTAGTATTAAATATCATGTTGTGAAAAAAATATTTGAAGTACTCTAATACTTGGAGTTTACAGTGGTATCAGCCCCATTGGGATTATATTAACAGGAACGACTCAACAATCAAAAAAGTGAAAACTGTTGCCAACCAACCCCGCTCTTCCCTATGTCCAGAAAAAAGTTTAAGATTTTACAATCAATCCAAACAGATTAAAGTTATTGATATGATATCCGTAGTACTCCTATAGTAAAATAATTGGTGCTAGTTTCCCTGAGTTGGTACTAGTTTTCCTTGAGTCCCCTTAAATGTCTGGTCACACATAACCGCACCGTAGCACGGGCGTGTATCGGATCTGATTGTAATAAGAAGGATAAATAGTAACGGTTTCGGCCATGTGTGACCGGTTACTATCTATTTGAATCAGATCCGATACACGCCCTTGCTGCGATGCGGTTATGTGTGACCAGACCTTAAATCACGGTAACATAACCTCCCTAAAGTAACATAGGGAAATCTTTACCAAATTATTTATTATTGTAATTGAAGAAATGTCATTAGATGTTACTAGTTGGACTAATAGTCCACTCCCGTATAAAATCGCAAAAAATATGCGAGATCAGGGGAAGGGTATCAGTTAAGAGAGGGGCTTGGATGCATTCTCGGTGGCGCAGTGGCAGCTTATCGCGCATGCTACGTCGATATATATGGCCTTAACCGGGTTCGACTCCCGCCCAAGGCCAATATATAAAATCTTCGAAAGTAAAATATTTAAAATTATTGAGTCAGTACATTAGTCAGTTATTTCTGATTATGTGCTTTCATTACGATATCATCTATGGTAAGATGTGCAAACTTCAACTATCTCATCTTTAATCTACTATAGCCAGCACTATATTGCAAGATGTAAGTACACTAAGTTAATATTATCAAAGTTCTTCGCCTGTTTAAACTTGTTTTCTGTCATTCAATTGGTTTTCCTTTACCTTACCAACCATTTTTCCTTTACTTTGATAGTAATCAGGACATATAAAAATCAATACAGCACAAAATAAAGTTTAAGGCTTGATATACATAAAAAAAAAAAACCCATTAACCTTACATTGATAGCTGGTTGTATTTTTTTTTTTTGTATTGGTTTGAAGTTGAACATTCCACTCAATATGACGCACTTAGGACACTTCCCCTTACATTAAAATTATAATACAAAACCTTAAAAGATAAACAAAAAATAATTTTGATAGTTTACACCGTCCAATATCACGACAGCAGTATCCTTATGATTTTAGAGCGTAATAAATACCGGACTTCACCATTGTTTACTGAAAAATAAGCTGATGAATAATTTAAAACATAATATACAGTAGGACCTCTATTATCCGGGCCTCGATTTACCGGGGTGCCGAGGAGCCAATTTTTTTTTTTAATAAGCTTTTTTTACTTTGTATGTATAATATTTTTAAAAAAATGTATACGTAAATATTTAACGATTACACAATGATTAACTATCTATTATGAAATAAAACAATAAATGGAAAAACACAGAAAGCGAGTATTGTATTATGAGATGTTTTCGTTATCTAATACTCCAATTAATAATCTAGGAACGATATTGTTTTCAAGTTTTTCCAACAAACTCCTACTCTGGCCTGTTTGGCTACAAAACAAAATATTGTCAATCGTGATTTAGTCTCGATTTAAATACATACGAAGTAGCAAAATGCCAGAATAAAGAAAACGTGTCGTTTTAACGCTTGAAGAGAAATTAACTATTATAAACAGATTAGACAAGGGTGAACGTGTTAAAAAATTGTCGGCTGAACTAGGAATCGGCGAACAAACTGTACGGGATATTTTGAAGAAGAAAAAAGACATTTTCGACTTCGTATCGTCGTCGGCCCATAATATATAAAAACATACATTTACTTTTTTTGTTATTTTTGTATATTATAATTTAAATTAATGTAAATAAAACGTTCGTTTGTTAATAAAAGTGATTATACCTTATAAGTGATTTTTTAACCTTTTTTTTCTATCACATTAAGTCAATAAAATGTTTTAATTCGATTATCCGGGGTTTTCGATTACCCGTGGACCCCCATACCCATCATTACCCCGGATAATGGAAGTTCTACTGTACTTCATTATAAAGCCTCAATTTTTGTGCGCATCACATAGGACATTTTTTCATAGGGGATATGCGTTATGACGTAATTTGTAAAACCGTCCCTCTAAAATAAATCTTACTAATTTACCTCAAATGGATGCAGAGATATAAGCCTGGAACATCGAGCATGGTACACAAGGTTTATACCTGTGTTTATTAATACTTTCATTCTTCTCTAAAAAAAACATTTAAACCCATTTCACTCCAACGATCAAACACCAGTGTTGCGTACAATATTAAAGTTGTTAATATTGTTTTGAAGAGGTAGTTAATATTATTGTCGGAGGTAAATTTAAAAATTATAGCATTATTAGCACTAATGCTCTCACTGAGGTGGCCGAAGAGGATAACAAGGACGAGTATGACCTGCTCGAAAGAGCATATGACCTATCCCCAAGATATGACTTCGCGGGAGATATGAAAGCAAAAGTTGGGCAAGAAGAAATTTATGGACCTACTATTTATTGCAACTTGGTGAGTTCAAAATCATTGAAATAATGGTCAGAGTTCAATATATACTTCGCTGCCTCACACTGCTTAGTGGTGGGGGTGGGTACTTTCTTTTTGCATAAGGGTATCCAAAAGGGCACATGATCCTCCCCGAATAGTTTATAAGTTCCACCTTATCCATACAAACGCAAAGAACAAGTCGAATAAAACAAAATCTGATGCGTGCGCACAACACGCACAACTTTCACTTACCAACTTACTTAGATTAGAAATTGATGTTTTTTGTTAATTGCCACTTCTCAATGTCACACATTTTTCCTCATTCATTTCTTATTTTTATTTGCTCTATAAAAAACACTAACTTTTATATAGTTAAGAGACCACCTGCGGATCACACCATATGCACCTGCACCGATTTCCAGAGAAACCTGACTCGGCACTCCATTCCCTATATATCCCTCCCCAGACTTCCCAGACGGAGAGTCTAGTCGAACCATCGTTACAGTCATCAGTAAATACCATTCTAGCCATTGTTCCGTTATATTTTGTTTATAGTGTTATTGCTAAAGTTTAAGTTTTATATTTGTGTTCATTGTACTCTTTTTAAACAAATAAAGTTTTTTTTACAATTATTGAGTGCGAGAAAATATAACTAGCGCCCGAGAACAGGTACTTGCATATTTATTATCGCAAGCCGAACATAGAAGAGTTTCCGCGATTTCGGAATTAGGATTATCACCCCGAAATCCTCACCTGTGAAGATTCTGGAAATTTGGCGTACTTACCTAAGATTACCAACTTCCGATCTTCAGATTCTGACGGATTACATCACCCCGAGTAATTCGCACATCGCAGAGGCACTTCGACCTTGGCAGGACTCACTGACCTCAGGTTTCCGGCTCAAGGGCAGATCTACTAGAGATCAACTTATCTTTCACCGCTCTCAAATAACTGTAAGTGATTTTAAGTACTGTATGTAATTTTATGTCTGATGATTTTGTAGACTCCCTAATTTCTCAAATTAGTAATTTAACCTTAAAACACACAATGGCAAGTTTCCAAATTAAAGCAGCAGATTACGATCACATTCCTAATTTTAATGAGAATCCCCACAATTTATTAAAGTTTGTTACTGTATGTAGGCAGGTTTATCAAATAGTTTGCAAACCAAATAATACTTATAAAGATTTAAATGAACAGAGGTTACTGAGTAAAATATTAGCTAAATTAACAGGTGAAGCCGACTACATTAAATATATAACTTATTATTAAATAAAGGTTTTTACTTGTGATAATTCGGCAATGCAAGCATAATACTCCAAGTCGCCTGATTTTATAATTCTCTATTTAGTTGTTGAAAACTTCATTTAGTTACCACGAAACAAATAATTTCCATTAAATGAACAGAACGTCTTTCATTATGAACATTGGTCTGTTATTAAAGGCGTACTCCGCATGCGTGGGCTCAACGTGTTTTATGAGTTGCCGGAATATTTTTCTTTTTTCTCCTCTATATGTTTACTTGATTTATTTCATATTTCATATTTAGCTTTTTCTTATATTCAGACGAAACGAGAGACAGATAATTTCTCCATATAAACAAAAACAAAGGTACTTTATTAGAAAACAAGAAAGACCCCTTCACCATTTAAGCCCCCTCAGAACATTTTAATAATGATAAAGCTTACCTGATATTAAAGAACACCTAATTTTCATTAAACATGACGAATTTGATTAAAATCATTAAAGCCTTTTTTGAGATAATCGAAAAAAAGTTAAAATTGGAAAAAACGTTACGAAATAAAGTGCCCCGTCCGTTTGACCAATTATGATGAAATGTTGGCTGTCACATCTTTGACATATACATACATCAAATACCCAGGTTGATCAAAATCGTTAAAACCGTTTTTGAGTAAATAAAAAAAACACGTGAAAATGATACAAAATTTATTAAGTAAAGTTCTCCCTCCGGTTTATCAATTTTGATGAAATTTTTACAGTCATATCTAGGGCATATAAATAGATCAAATACTCAGTTTAATCAAAATCGTTAGAGCCGTTTTTGAGAAAATCGAAAAAAACTTAAAAAGTTATTAAATAAAGTACCCTCCCCCTTTGAGCAATTTTGATGAAATTTTTGCTGTCACATCGCGGGCATATACATACACTAAATACCCAATTTCATGTTCGCACGGTTTATAGTTTTTGAGCTAGTCTGTTCACACACACACACAAAGACCATTTCGCGGGACTTGGTTATTTGGACTCAGGGGACCCCAAAACGTTTAATTCCGTTGAAAACCGGAAGTCGAAATTTTTCACGATCGCAATACTTTCCCTTGCTATATATTTTATATATAGATGAGTGAAAGTAAAAAAAGTATAATGTTGATGGTCTGAAATCAGCATTGACTCAGGTTTATTTCGCCTTAGCCATCGAAGACAAGCTTCGTTAAGTTGAGATAGATGAAACTAATATTCTGGACAGTGGATGGCATGAATGTAGCAAAACAATGAAGCAGGTTGCAGGGGACCCTCGGAGAGCGGGTGAGAAAATCCAGAGCCCCTTGGTTCGACGAAGAGTGTAAAGCTGCTACTGAGAGGAAGAATGAGGCATATAAAAGAATGCCCCAGAGAAAAGAATCCGAGCTTCTCACGAAGAGTACCGCTAACTGAGGAGGAAAGAAAAACAAAACGTCTTTATCAAAAGAAGAAGAGGGAATGGGAGGATGACATAAAAAAATTTGACAGCAAAAATTTCATCAAAATTGATCAAATGGAGGGAGCACTTTATTTCAAAAAAATTTTTCCAATTTTTACGTTTTTTCGATTTTCTTAAAAATAGGTTTAACGATTTTGATTAAACTCGCCATGTTTAATGAGAATAAAGTATTCATTAATATCAGATAAGCTTTATCATTATTAAAATGTTCAGATGGGGATTATATGGGGAAGGGGCCCTTTTTGTTTTCTAATAAAGTACCTTTGTTTTTGTTTATATGGAGAAATTATCTGTCTCTTGTTCCACCTAAAAATAAGAAATGACTAAATATGAAATATAAAAAAAATCAAGTAAACATAGAGAGGAGAAAAATAGAAAAATAATCCGTATTTTTATAACTCATAAAACACGCTTTAGCCCACGCAGGCGCATTACGCCTTTAATGTCAGACCATTGTTTATAATTAAAGATATTCTGTTCATTTAATGGAAATTATTTGTTTCTTGGTTACTATATGAAGTTTTCAATAGAGAATTATAAAATCAGACGACTTGGAGTATTATGCTTGCATTGCCGAATTATCACAAGTAAAAACTTTTATTTAACAATAAAAAAACATAGTGTACTGCAAATTTCTAATAAAAGTTAGTTGGTAAGTGAAATTGTGTTTTGCACGCATTGCACCAGATTTTTTTATTTACAGAGATTAGAAGATAACCTAAATGGGAAAAAAATTAATTTAAGGTCTACCAAGGCTGTTTTATTTCTATTGATCTGTTTTCGACTAATACTAAAGAATCAGGTACATCCTAATTTGTCCTAACTTAAATGTTTTTAATTCTGTTTAAAATTGAGCCGTGAGAAAATTCTGTGATCCACTTGCAGAACTAAGAAAATTGGAAGCCTTGAAATTAGACTGAGACCAGATGAGATTCCATCTAGTGATTGGTTGGAATATAAAGCATTGTTTTTAACAAAATTTACCTTTCAGAAGACACAAAGAACTTAATTCAGAAAAATAGCTGAAAGCTTAATCGATAGAGGTACTCCCCATAAGATAAATTGTATGAGATATAATTTAAATAAATTACTGTACATATTTTTAATAGTATTACCATCAAATTAATTAATAAATGTTAATTTAGTGAAAAGACATTACTTTTTAAATACTTGAAAAATAAATACACTTATTTTAAACGAAGGGGTAGAAGAATTTCCTATTAATATTATAACTTTTAGTCGACAAAACTTGTTCAAACTTTGTATTGTGTTTATTAGTAGATTGTAGAGCTGTTTTATATCAGTTTCATGAAAATAGGTAAGGGTGGGGGTAAGAGGGAGGGGTGGGAGAATTTCTTACTAATATTATAACTTTGGTGCACAAAACTTGTTCAAACATTGTATTGTGGTTATTAGGGGATTGTAGAGTTGTTTTATATCAGTTTCATGAAAATAGATAAGGGTGGGGGTAAGAGGGAGGGGTGGGAGAATTTCTTACTAATATTATAACTTTGGTGCACAAAACTTGTTCAAACATTGTATTGTGGTTATTAGGGGATTGTAGAGTTGTTTTATATCAGTTTCATGAAAATAGGTAAGGGTGGGGGTAAGAGGGAGGGGTGGGAGAATTTGTGTTTATTAGTGGATTGTACAGTTGTTTTATATAGATTCATACTTCACTTTATATTAATTATCATGTATAATGTTTAATTTATAACAAAAAGAACTCTTTTAATGATCTTCAGAATTATTCATACTAAGTAATAATTTAATAAGTCATCACTAGAGCATTTGTATTAGGTACATTATATTTTTATAATTTAATAAACACGACATTTTTAAACACGAAAAGAAAACATATGTGCTCATTTACATAAGAATATAATAAGAATGTTCACTGGTAATAATTTGAAGTGTATAAAACAGTGGAATAAAACGAACACGTTTTAAAATGCACATATTGAGTTCAATTATTATAAGTTTAAAATTTTATATTGATAAAAATATAAAATAAAAAATAAAAATTAAACACAGAACATTTCGTTTCCCTGTAATTAGTGATTTATTAACTAACTTGACAGAAATTAGGACCACAAATATCAAATTAAGGTAGCGTACCCTTCTAGCCGGCCGGCCGTGACTCATGCTTTATCTCTAAAAACTCCCCTTTTACTAATGTTCATGGATTGTGATGGACAAGAAACTTATACAATTGAAACTCAGATAGTTTTTGTAACGTGTAGTATCACAACCAACGCAGACACTTGCGAACAAAATTTTTCAGACATTCCCCAAAATGAACAATAGGTGGCCAAAATTGTTTACAAAACAGTTCGTTCTCTTAAATCACTGGATACAGAAATCATTTGGATGGCTGTATATTGTATATGGAATGCACATTCAAGGTGACATAACCCGTTATTGGTATGGTCCATAAGTTGTTACATAACCAGTAAGGTGGGGTCAACGGGACCCCAATATTTGTTAATTCAAAATGTTCCCTGTAATTGTTCAGTTAAAATGAAAACAATGTTTTTACAGCCACACATCGTACCTAAAGGTATCTGAATGGGATATAACACAATAAATGTAAATTTTTATTTTATAAAAAAGTATATTTAACAAAAAGCAAAACTGTAAAAATGAAAATTACAAAATATGAAACATTAAAATTAAGACATGAGCACATGAAAAATAATAAAAAATAGTGATTGATTTTTATCATTTACTATATGAGTAATAATAAAAAAATGGATAAAAGATAATTAAAAAAAAATATATATATACATATCACAAGCACTATTACAGGCAGTCTTCACAGACACTCTTGGCACAATCGGTGCATATTGGTGTACTGTAATGAGCACAGTAAACCTTTGGTTTTTTTATCCCTGTTCCTTGGGCACTTCCCACATCTTATTCTTTTACCAGGTACAGCTGATTCCACTTCATATTCCTGTTTGTAATCGGTCCCATAATCTAATCATGTTCACTTTCTAAATCTGAATCAAAGTCCTGGTCACATTCAGAATCGCTCAAAGCATCTTCCAGCCATTTCAGAAAATTTGGATCATTAACATTCATCGACTGTCGCTGTGAATATGCCATTTTTCACAGAAACAAAATCAATTATTTTTAATAAAAAAATTTCACTAACGGTATGGTGGGGTCACACGGACCCCATGCTGTAATAATAGTTGAATAAAACTCATAAATCACTTACCACAGAACCACCACTTCTGTCAACAGCTCAGAAGCTACTGCCTGAAAGGTACTGTGAGCAATAGCTCCTCATAGCACCCCCAATGGGAATTACAGAATAAACAAAATTGGCTGGGGCTCCTAGGACCCCACCTTAGTGGTTACGGGATAAGTAAAAATTGATAGAAATCAACTAGCGAATGATATAAACATTGGTTAACGGGCTGCAAAAAGGGCGCGGATGGAGATGCAAGAAACATACAACTTTGAAATGTTGTATATTCCACAAAGTTTATTCTATTTTTGTTTCAACTATATTTTCAAGGTCCAGAATTAATATAAAAAACAAAACAAATTAATAGATCCAGAAAAAAAAGTTGGTTTTTGGGATTTTTTGCACCATAATGCGTGAATCGGGACCACTGTGCGGCGCCATTTTGGCTTTGCGCAGAAGTAACACTGGGAAACTACTAACATATTTGCTAATTGATTTTTAAATTTGATTCTTATCTTAAATAATTGACTCTATTATTTTATGGGAATTCAAATATTGTCTGTGGGTTTGAAAGTATCAGTTTTTATTTTATCTTTACAAATACTGTAAGTTAGCCAATATTAACGAAAAAATAAAACTTTTCTAGGTATTTCAGAACTTTTTTCTTTTCAGTACTACCTAAACCTCATGAAGAGGGATAAAATTAATCGATTTGTAAATCATTGTATCCCTATTCACGAGCTAGGGTAAAATGTATTTGGAGCACTTAAAAAAGTTTGATTTTTTTCAATTATTTTGGCTAACTTTTAAGATTTTAACATAAAATGAAAACTGATACTTCCATAGACTGTATTTTAATTCCCACAAAAGCAAACTTGGGTCACCCTGGTTGTTTACTAAAGCAGTATATTCCATGGAGGAATGACAGGATTTTTATTATTAATTGGACGAGTTTCTAAAACTTGTAGAGCTTAGCTCTCATTACGATCCTGCTACAAAGAAATGGCTTAATGACCCAACAGTTGAAGTCTTCCTGGAAATTGTTTCATTCTTATTTATCTCCGTAAATTCAAAATTTAGGAATGATCGATAAAGATGTACTAGGATATACTCAAGGTGAATAGTGAGAAGGTGGGCTCACTTGGGTAGGCAAACCCTCACGATCCTTCCCGCGTACGTCATGGGACGCATGAATCAAGGCAGATGTATTGAATTTCCTTTAAATAATATTACAATTCCCAGCAATGCCTTTAAGGTGACAAATATTAATGTTTTCCATTATTTTAAATACTGATTTCACAACTGAGATTTTTTCTCCGCAAACCGCACGTTTATTCACGAAAATCAGACTTTTATGAAATAAAAAGTTCGGGTTGGTATATTTTTTACTTTTCCTAATGCTGAAAGAACCTTATATCAACCTAAAAAATTATTATATTTTCCATTTAATATTTATATCCTGTAACTTTCACTACTAATTTAATAATTTTAACCATGATAGATTTAGTAATTAAAAAAAAAGTAAATAGGTTTCATTTATATTTGATGGTAAAATCTCAGGTTAAATATGGGAAAAAAGTCATTGTATATAAAGAAAAATCAATAAAATTTATTGATAATTAATGATAATGTAGATATTTAAAAAATCAACAATGTTTATTAAACAATTTATTTACAAAAAGTATACAAAATTCAAAATATACAATTACGTCAACAAACAAATTTTAAAAATTATTATAACATATCATTTTTTGTTTCTTAAGTGGCTTTTAAAATCTAATATTTAAAGATTTCTTCTTTTTTAAATTTTCATTTTTGCTAAGCAAATATGAACCTTATGATTAATCGCAGTTATGCAAATTTATTTACAACTACCTTGGGTATTGATAATGAAATTTTTTCTAACATAATTAAAGTTATTCTGTGAACAATTTTTGTTTATGTTAAAAAATTGTATATTTGGACTAAGGACTTAATTTTTTTTCCATGAAAATCGTTGACGTAATTGTATATGTATTTTAAATTTTTTATGTATACTTTTATGTAAATAAATTGTTTAATACATATGTTGATTTTTTAAATATCTACATTATCACTTACTATCAATACATTTTATTGATTTTTCTTTACATACAATGAATTTGTTTCCCATAATTTACCTGAGAGTTTACCAGTTATAAATGAAACCTATTTCTATAATTTCCAATGTTCTTCTAGGTTTTTCTATTTATTTTAATTGATAAATGTATCGTGTTTGAGATTATAAAATCTGCAGTAAAAGTCCAATGAATGGACACACCAGATATACATACATAAGAAATGGAAAATATAATTAATTTTTATATTGATGCAAGGTCCTTTCAGTATCAGGAAAGGAAAACACTATACCAACCCGAATTTTTTTATTTAATAATAGTCTGATTTTCGTGAATAAAGGTGGGATTTATTAAAAAAAAAAAAAAAAAAAAAAAAAAAAAAAAAAAAAAAAAAAAATCCTTTCAAAATCTTAACATAAACACTGGAATGATACTTGACTACTGGCAGTCGATTCACAGATGCGTCCAGGGGTCACCTGTGGTGTAGTGGTTAGCTTAGAAACTTACAATACTCGCGGGTTCGCGTCCCGAGGTGGCCCTAGGATTTTTTAATGGAGTAAAAAATCCATGTATATGCAGTCCCTCGGATAGGACGTAAAATGGAGGTCCCGAGCCTATACGATGTAAGGTACTCGTTATCCTAATTATACCTGGATAGGCAAAATTTAGTACTCCCACTGTAACATCGTCCGATTAGCCTTAGTGGCATAAAGTGACGTTAAAACAAACAAACAGATGCGTCCCAATACATCATAGGTCGGTCAGCCATATTGCCCCTTAGAAACTGGACCCACCTTCTCTCTACTCACCTTGGGGTATACCATTTAATTTAATAGCACCTACAGTGGCTCCCAGTAAAAATGATGCAAACGAATATTTATATTTCAAAAGCTATTTACTTGCTTTTTGTTAAAATTTAAAAACCAATGCAAATGAGGCCATGATCATTGATTGTCATACATTAAATTTATATAATCAAATCAACTCAACAGCTATTACAGAAAGAGAAAAAAAATTCTTCATTAAAACTCGTAGGGATTGAAGGTCACAGTAAAAAAGTTGCAATGTTTACTTCCGTGTAGAAAAAGGTGAAAGTAACAAGTATTCTTCAATTATCGGGTAAATAAATTCATTAACCTTTTTAATTCCTTTTCATTCTTTCAATTAAAACAAAAATAAACAATATGAATTATAAGTAATCACTCTAGTTCGAGCATTTGCTTAAAATGGGTGCGCATACAACTATTCGTGAACGTAAATAGTGATTAACGAATTTAAAATGGGCAAAACGCAACGAGAAATCGCCTCTATTATCAATTATATAACAAAATACATGGACTTCTGGAAAAGAGTTCTGTATCCGGATGAGTCAAAATTTAATTTGTTTGGCTCTGATGCAAGAGGTTTCGTCTGGTGAAAGGAATATGAAGACCGCCATGAGAAAAGTCTTCGCCCGGCCATCAAACTTGGAGGTGGTCATGTCATGGTTTGGAGGTGTATTGCTGCCTCGGGGGTAGGAAATCTTCATTTTATTGAGGGAAAATGGATAAACATGTATATTGTCACATTCTGAAAAAAAAATTTAAAGTCAGGGCAACCGAGCTCGGAATAATAAATAATTTTGCTTTTTATAGTGGTTACGATCCAAAGCATTCTTCTTATATTGCAAGAGAATGGTGTTTATATAATTGCCCCAAAACTATACAAACACCTGCCCAATCACCAGACCTAAACGTAATAGAGAATTCATGGAGTAAATTAGAAACAGATATGAGGAAACATGAGATATCAAACAGAACGTTTGAAAGTGGTAATAAAATATAAAGGCTTACCTAAAAAGTACTAAAATTAAAATTTTTTTGATTTTTTGGAAGTTGTTAATTTTGGCCTTAGAAGTGTATATTTATTCATTAAGTTTTAGTTTAATTTTAGGAATTGCTCTCAAATAAACTTTTAACTATTGCCAATTCTAGCATAATTTTGGTACTTTATTTTTGTAAACAAAGATTGTTATTGAATTTATTACACTTTAATGCTGATTTCTACTTCAATGCTGATCCTCTAAGCTTGAATTGACAGATGGAAGGTTATACTTGATAAACTTTTGTTTGTAACCTTTCATCTTCATGCTCACAATTTAAATTGGTTTTATCTATTTCTACATTTCTTACTGCCTGTTAGGGACAATTTACATGTGTCGTTTTAGTAATATGAAAGGTAAGATAAGCACTATTGAAACCTTGGGCTCTAATCTTGATCCCACAATTTCTGAACATTATCACTCTTATCTAATATAAATTTACAATGGGTAATATTTATTTTTTAAACATATTTATAATTTACAAAGAGAGAGTGAGAGATATGGTAATTTTTTTAGTTCACCTTCTCGCTTACAAATTATAGGTACTGATTTTGTTTATTGGATATAGGGGTTATAAAGTGATTATATAACTAACTTTTTTTTAATGATTTATTCTTGGACATTTTTATCCCCTATTCATCAGAATACCATCGTGTTTTGCAATGAAAGTATTTAATTAGCATTGAAAGTAAGTAAAGCTCCTTAACAGTTGTCACGATTCTGCTTTATATTTTTGGTTATAATAGTACTCATACTTATCTATTCCTCTAATGAAGATAGGTAATTGGTTTATCCATCCTTACTAAGGTTATTATCACCTGTGACATCACCCTTGCTGTATTTATCCAAAATTTTTTACAAAAGTTTTAAATATTTTATTCTATTGGAGGTAGATCAAAACTGTTATTCTTAAATCTTATTGGGTAAATATTACTTAACCATTGCCAATTGAGTATTGGGGTGAAAATTACCTGTCTTTTAATGCAATATCATTGGTTTATTTCAAAATTTATTGGATTAATATTGCAAGGTAACATTTCATGGTAACACTTTTGCTTTGGTACTTCTAGGCTTGGCATATATTGAAAGGTTATGTGGTCCTAAAGTAAGCAAAGTACGATCTTATCCTTTTTAGTTAATGAGTTCTATGATTAGTTTTATTAGATCCCAGCTTTTGACTCCCACTCACTCTAAAGTGATACATAACCCCCTAAACAGGTACTTTTCCAATTAAACCTCACATTGGCCAGGTCCTGAAGTAACCTAGCAGAAGTAGTACCAATTTCATTTTTATTTTAGTGTTTTCATAGAAGAAATAATATTTGTTTTTTTCTTCAACAGAAATATGGATCCAAAACCATCTACCAGTTAGTCGATATTTGCTCCAGTATTATCCCTGGGTCGTATCTGCACTTTAGAGATTCCCCAGAGAACTTCAGTTTTAATTTTAAATATGAACTTGCTACTTGTCGATTCAAATCCTCGTTAAGAAAAATGAGAAATTCTGAGCAACCAAGAGGTTTACCTAGGTTTGTTTACCGAAGATTCATTGCTTTATCAGGATCGCCCATCCTAAAGGAAGTTTGACCATGAACTGAAATATTAAAAAATACATCAAAATTTTCTTTAATGGCCACTTAATAAAAGTTGAAAAATAAAGACAATATTTGTGAAATAAGTTTAAGATAATTTAATAGCATTTTTTAATTATTTTATTAAAACGAAATTTCAATAAACTAATTTGCCATGTTTTCATTTTTTCCTTTGCCAAACCTAATTTTACTTGAATTTCAAAGAAACTTTTTATAATTTTGATTGATAATGAATTATTATGATGAACATATGGTTAACCCATAAAAGTGAAACCACGATGCTATGTAACAATTACCCATACTATTTATTCATGTTTGGTGTATGCTTCGTTCTTGGGATAAAAATGTTCCAGAATGTATAACTTATGAACCATAACTTTAGTTATTAGTTATTTTTATTACCAGATACCCAATAAACAAAATAATTGGTAGTGATAGACATATATAAGCCAGACACCTTATGTTCTGGAGATTTGCTATATAATATACAATAGTTCATTATAATCATAAATTTGTGGTTTTTGAACTCCTTTCCCTCACCAGTTCTAAGGGTTTTATGTATATATATATATATATATATATATATATAAATTCGCACAGTTCATACAACTTTTACCGTACTGTATCAACATTTCACTTGGTTATACACCTTCTGCAACTAAAAATCTAATGACTGAGCGCTGCTCTTCTAAGGTGCAATCTTCTAGTGGACTCGTCATGGTGAACTGAAAATTTTGAGGTTATGTTGACATAAAATTATGAAACAGCTGATCACAGCATATCCCAAGGTTGCCAACTAACACCCCTGAAAAGATTGTACACATTCATTGAATAGTTTTTAAATTATAGAATTTGTCTCTTTACTTATTGAATGACCCTCGTATATATATATATATATATATATATATATATATATATATATATATATATATATATATATATATATATAAATATATATATACGAGGGTATAGTATATATATATATTATTTTTAATCTATAATCGTTTTACTTTTTTTTTTTTAATTTTAGAAACATTCAAAATATAGCGAATATCAGATGAATAAATAAAAGAAGTGTATTGCTTTTTATCAAAATTGATTTCTTTTTGTATTTAGGTAATTACAATCTGGAACATATAACTTTTTAATTTATCAATATTTTCTTGTCTATATGGTATGAATATATAAATTCATTTCTTTTGCTTATTTTCCTTAAACGTGATAGATTATAATGGTTAATAATACACTTATTATTTTTTTTTTTTTTAAAGTTTATCACTGAAACTCTACCCATTTAAATGTTGTGCTGTTTATGTCATTTTAAGACTGCAGTGAAATCTTTACTGAATTTCCGCCTTGGTTAACTTCTAAATTTTTAGGTTGTAGATCAATATTTGCTCATGGCAGAAAAACGAAGCCAGATTTTAGATTTTATTTGCAGAATTTACAGTCTTGTTTCATTATTTGATGAGGTAGATGTCTATTTAATATATGTACTCTAATCCAAATTATATTAGAAAAAAACTTATATTATTTATTCTAAATCAGTTTATTTTTCATAGGGACCCTATATGGCATTGGTTGGTATACAAATAATTCATTGACAGGCTGTCATTCAGGTGCTGCAATATAGAAGATCTTTTCCATTCCAGTAGGTCGATTCATATAATTTATTTCAGAAAATTAAAAGAAAACAGCTTTCCTTTAGTTGTGAATGTATTGTATTGTTCATCGTAACATTATCCCAATATAATTTGGGAATTCGCTGATAGAAACTGACTTTCCCTCTTCAATGCATCTTTTGGGAATAAAAAGTGAGTAAAATAAAAATAAGAATCAGCCCTTCAGAGTGCCCTATTTTTTTTTTTTTTTTTTTATTTAGTTCTTCATTTGTACTATGCCCTTGATGATTACAAATCTTTTGAAAATGTTATTTACCTGGAGTAGACTTAAATTATTTGTTCTTCTTCCTTTTTAAGGTTTCTTTTAATTCTATATTCGGTTCTTTCAATAATTAGTTGTAAAACCTAAATAGTGAGTGTACTTTTTTTTTAAGATGTTCTCGATGTCAAAAACCATCGTAGTCTTCTGTGGTTTAAGTTAATTAATTATGGGTCGTATAGGTTAATTATATTGTATTAAGTATTAATTGAATAATTGAAGTAGAATTTTAATCTAAAAGTATTTTTGTATTGATTTAAAATAGTTTACAATGCTGCTGATTTGGTCTCCGTTGTTCAGTGATAATATTTGTTTATAGGTAAAGTTGTTAATACCTAAGGAATGAAACAGAATTTTTCCCTGTGATTTATAGCTTTCACATACCATAACAATATGCTCAAAAGTTTCTCGTTTATCGCAATTTTCACATTGAGCAGTGTTGGAAATACCAATACGGTGAAAATAACTATTGCATAAACGGTGGTTAGACTTAAGCCTACAATATGTTTTTATTTCGAATTTATTTAGGTTGGTTGATGAAAACCAGGGCCTGCGTGAAATATATGGGAATATTGATTTATAATAATGGCCTGTCTGAGATTTTTGATATTCTTCTTGCCAGATGCTCTTCTTTAATTGCAAAATGAAAATCAGTGTATAGGACCAGAATGCACACTGGCTCATCTGTACTATAGCCTTTTTTGCTAATTTATCTACTTCTTCATTTTCTGATATCCCTACGTGTGAGAGTGTACTGGTTGTAGACTCAATATGGGATAGATATTAAATGCTATCTATTATGATACCGTTTATCATTAATTTGTTTTAAAAATTAATGTTTTACCAATTCTGAATGTGGAAAATATTAATTTATTTTTTGTCTTATAGATTTATTTATAATTTATTTATTTAGTTACAATTGGACATGTTCTTCATTTATATTATACAATGTAGTGTAGTAAAAAAGTTTACATTAGCAATAATAAATAGTTTTGGTACTGATTAAATTAATTTTAAATAAAGTTATTAAATCATGATCGTTAGTTAAACAATTAAGTTGTAATTTTTAAACTAATTAATTTAGAAGATAAAAGATTCGACCATGGCCAGGAATCAAACCCAGATCCTCTGGATCTACGTTGCAGCGCTCTTACCACTGAGCTAACCGAGGGACCGTCTCAACCGTGATCGAATCTTTCTCTTCTGCGATCCCACCCACCAGGTCTCGCCACATTGTAGCGAAGTACTTGGGTGCTGAACAGCTGTTTAGGCTTTCTTGTCGTTTTGTTAAAAATTTGTCGTTGACTGCTATTATTTCAACTATAATTATTTCTTGATAATAAGTTTTATTTAAGTTATGGATATTTAATCGAAAAAGTAACTGCTGAAGGCTCTTCTATCATCTAGGTCTATTTTAATTTATCCATATTCAATTTTAAGAATTGTATTCAATAATTATTTATGTATCATACTTCTTTATCATTTATGATAAGAGAAAAATAAATTGTTTAATCAAACTTAGTTAGTAGATAGGTACTTATAATCGACAAAAGTTTGAGTTATTCTTTTCCGATTATCTAAACATATCAACATTGTACTGTAATGGTGGTATTTTCTTTCATATTGAATCTGTCATAAGAGCTTCTTGCATGCCACTTATTAGTTTGTAACATAAAATTTGATGAGCCTTAATAATTTGTGTCTGATTATGATTTATTCTGGTTCTGGTGCTGGTGGGAAGAACTGTTCGGGCAACTAGGCCATTCTGCAAAAGTCTGATGGCTTCCTTAGCTTGCTGTCCTATCAAAGTCAAGATTCGTTTCTTGGACTGCAGATAATTAAATATTAACTGTCCTTGGCTGGAATCAAACCAAACACAATTCTAAACTGGGTAATCTGAGACTATTTCTAACTTTTCTGTAAACCAAAGGCCCTATCTGAGACATAAAGATATCTTATAGTAATATATTTATGGAAAGATTTATTACTAATAATTTCTCCAGAATGTGTTACAATAATTTTTTATTATGCCTTGCAGGTGGTTGTACTAGTTAATACTTTCAAAATATTATTAAAACAAATAATAAGCTGATGCACAACATAGAACCTTTAGTCTGTCACCAATATGATTTGTTGCACACAATATATTAATCTATATGTCAGAAGACAACTGACTTTTATCAAACTATATTATGAAATATTTATTTTTTGCTCAATGCGAAATGAAATGAATCATGGTATTGATAAATTTGGTATCTGGAATGACCATAGCTCAATAAATTTGTATTCTTAAATAAACCGCTTTCATTGTCTCAAGATAATAAAAAATGCATTGCTTAGTTTGAAAGGTTTTGATAATTTTTATGTTTTGTGTTTACTTTTTCTGTAAACCAAACATTCAACTATATTGGTTTCTAATGATGATTATTCCATTGATTCCAAATATTGTTTATAATTTTAAACACTTACAAGAATATATAACGTTTAGTATAAGCTGATAAATTTAAATAATAATCCTGAAAGATTAAACATACTTTGTGTTTTTTGTTTGCAGTGAGATCATCACGATGGGACCAAACGCCAGAAGATGCTTTAAAATGGAAACGGGTTAGTTTGTTTTTCATCCTTTTTATTTATCTTTTAATATGAATATCTATTATTAAAAGTAATTCTGTTGAATTTTCTGGGAGGAAAGATAAAGTTTCAGCCTAAATGCGATTTTGAAAATCTGGTGAAGAGCATCAACTTTGAGTAAAAAATAATAATAATTCTCACCAGGGGCATATATAGGAATGCTTAGCCTCCCCACTGCAATTAGCTATTTAAAAAATAAATAAAGTAATGATATTCTATTGTCTTTATAGCAGTACAGATAAACATCCCTCAGCTGTAAGTATGATAGCCTGGACCCCGCCTCAGTCATCACCGCTTGGCCACCCCTCCCCCAAAATTTTTTTCTATATACATTACTGATTCTTACTTTAACTATAAATATTAATTTATAACAATTAATAGAAAGTATAGCTGTTCTGGACATTACATATTTCTGGTTTGTCAAGCTAAACATATAGTTTAAATATTTTCATGGAAATGTTATTTAGCCATCATGGAAACATGTATTTTCCATTCGCTAATATGAAAGTTGATATTATGAGCTGCAAAAATAATTAGTCATTTTCATTGAATCATCAACTATGCAATTGTTAATTATAATCTTATCCCTGGATTTTATTTTTTTAGGCTGGAAAAAACATTTCTTCTTCATTTAATTATCAAATACTTTCCTAGTCTATTTTATCTGTACCACTATATCCCTAAAGGGCCTTGGGCTCAGATTTTTGTTAGGAGGTACTGGGTTTGGTCAATAGTTGTGATAGAATATTTGACTAAAATCACCCACATTCACTATTTTTTCCCTTAATTATTACGTAATTAAAAGAAACATCTTTATTAGGAGTCTCCTAACCTCACTGTTGATTCAAAGCTGTTGTAAAGTAATAAATAATTATTTGTCACACCTGAAATCGAACCTGTGACCTCGGACAAAGGAGGGAATCGCCTTACTCACAGATCTACCTTGCTGCCTCATTGCTTATGTTATCCATTTTCTATAACTGCCAAAAGTAAGATATGTTAATTATTTGAAGTGAAATGAACGAATTTAAGCATAAGTTTGATGGTAGAAATTTGAAAAATCAGCTTTTTAGCTCTGTCAGTTTCAATGATAATAATGCCTAATTGATCTTAAATATTATTTAATTGTACTTACTATACTATAACAAGTTTAGTCAAAATTATTAGACAGAAATCATACAAATGTATTTATCATAGCAATCTAAAAATAATTGTAACTGAAGGTCTGCCTCCTAATCCAGAGGGAACACTTCAGTTATCTTACTTGGAAAACCAAGTACAAGATTCTATATGCTCTATGTAGTGTTTGTTTAAATCTTTGGTCAACCAAAGCAGACTTCTTTACCTCAGTTTATCTTGGGCTTACTGCTTTCTGTGTTGTGTAGCATGAAATTCTGCATTTAATGCCGTCTATCCATCTTTTTTTTGGCCTTCCACTTGATAATTTACAAACAACTGTAGCATACATGGTAGATGGGTAATGATACCTCCCACCCATCATAATCTCTTTGCCTTCATAGATCTTTGATTACCGATAGGGTGGCTCTGGTTCATTTGCGGATCCAGCTGGTCATAAAGGGGTGGGCTGCATACCATATGGAATGGAATGGTATGGAAACCTCTCTGGAATGGTATGGAAGCCCAATGTAACATGGGGTCCATGGGCCCTCTCCAGAAAATTATTAAATGCTTGAAAATGCTAATATTAAGCTATTTAAAGGTCTATTTTAGGCTCTTCAAGTAACAAAAAATTACCTAAAGGGGAACTGCAGCTCAACAGCCATCAGGGCTCCTTGCGAGTATCCAGACATGCTATGGTCTCTGTAAGCTCTTAACATTCTATGATCCAATATAGAATCCTTGATGTGAGTTGTGAATACATCCAAATTTCCTGATGTTATTTTTAGAATTCATATGAAATTTTTTTATGCCCAACCCTCGCCCTGGTGGATTAGGACCCTATGTCAATCATTTGAGTAGCTTACCTCCCTGTGCCTCTCTGATCCTCTTCTGGCGGAAACTGAATTTGTGCCATTATATTATTATTATTGTTTCCTGTTTATGTCTATTTATTGCCAAGAAAACCCTGGGATCTGGATCACAATCCCATCCTTGTGGTATACCTACCGTATGTTCATAATTTCAATTATAAATTAATTTAGTTTTTGAGCTGGGATATTCACATTTCAACTTGTATTTTTTCTACTTACCCCGTAGTTTTTCATGTTTTCCATGGTGTCACCTCTCTTATTCTACTCACAGATTTTTGATCTTCCGTATTTAATCTACCACTGTTCTCAATACATTTAATTTAAGTGTATTGAGTGCCATTTAAGAAACATAGTGCCATCCAATGGCACTATGTTTCTTGCCGGACAATTGCCTTTATTATTATAACATATAACAATTTTCGTTCAATAATGTACACCCACTAAGACCTGTTTTTGGCTGCTCTTTCTGTCTGTCAATGCATAATGATTGAAGATTATCCTACACATTCTGCAGCCCTTGAAATCTATGCATAAGTACTTTTCTATTTCAGGCCTTCCTCCATTAACAGTTTTGAAAACAAGAACATTTTTTTGTATATTTTTCTGGGCATCTTATTCTGTCACTCTTTGTTCTAGAAACAATATGTGTTGTTTTATATAAGTTCCTTAGCTCTTGACTTCTCTTCATCTGTCAAAGAATCCCTTCTTTAATTGAAATTTGATTTTAAAGGGGTTTTTTTACCTACCTGTTTGAATTATTTTTTTTTTTAATTATCAATGTTCAGGATTTGCCTTCTTATAAAAAAATCTGGTTGCAGGGCCATTTGTTTGAAATCATTTCTTATTATTATTATTAGTAAATTAGTGGTTAATTATGAAGGATATTGTCTAGGTGGTTGTAAAAATTAACATAAATTTAGGACCGGGATAGCTGAGCCTGTGGGAATGTGGACCCAGGAAATAAATCTTGTTCTTATAGACAAATAAATTAGGTTGTAATATAGACATTTCTTAATATATAATTATGACTACTATTTATTTTATTGTTTACCAACACCCTGACCATCTTCTTTTTTATTTAAATAAAAAGTAGTTCGCATTATATCGTACCTTATGTAATTAGTCACCTATAGTTATGAAATATTTTTATACATACCTGTGTACCTCCCTAATAAGGGAAAATATTTATTTCACAGTTTTAGTGTCATATATAACATTTTCAGAGCAGTTAGGTTTAATTTTTGAGATTATTAATTAAGAGATATGGTGGTCATTTTGTGCAAGTCACCTAATTTAGCCATTTAACCAAATGAGATGGTTGGGAGACTTAACTAGACCTAGATGAGGCTAGCTACTATGTGTTGTATGCCCATATCTTGAAAGTGGTTCTTGCTCTCTATATTGCTTTTCATTATTTATACAAGAGCTATTTATCAAATAGCTATGGGAAAGGAGGTGTGGGAACTCCTGAAGACTTTCCATCATTATAGGTGTTGTCATAACTCATCTGAGAAGTATTATGAGGCAATCATGATATCTTGAAAAAAACAAGCACTCCTTGAGAGATTGTTATAAATTCCCTCATTGCCGCTAAAATTATGTTATTATGATCTATTAAACTGGACATCACTTGAGCAGTAAAAGTCTGTTGTTCATAAAAATCACAAGATCTTTGTGAGAGGGCTTCAGCCAATCAAATTAGGAGTTATTAATGTGTAGGCAGAGGCAGAGAAGGCATCTATTAATTCCTTAAGAATAAAATTTCAAATAAAATCTGTTCACCTATGTTCTTATTTATGACTCATGCAATTTCTCATCACTGGGACTATGCTTCAGCTTATGACTATGCTGTCTTCCTACTCTGAACTTTAGCCACTTAAACTAAAAATAGATCCCACACAATGTAAAATGATAAGGAAAAAAGTTTCAGCTCATAGTTACCACTATTTTTTTTTTTTTGTACTTAATTACATTCTCATTGTAAGTTGTGTGTATTCTTCTTTCAGCCAGACCATTATTTGACAGTGGTGCCATTTTGAATTGAAGAGATGACATATTTCATTCACTTTCAGGAATAGTGATAATTGTTTCAAAGTGAATTATTACTGCTTTTCTGCAACAGTAAACGAGTTACCGAAATATTCACAAACATTATGCTGTCCAAAAGTTAATGTCAAAGCAGTTTAATTAGGAATCACTTTAACTCTTGATAGATTATTTAAGAGTGCCCAAGAAAAGGGTCTGTAAAGTCAAGATGTATTAGTTTTCTGGTTCCCTGTACTTGATACGAAGGTCAATTTGTTGATCTTTGAGATTCAATATCAAATATCAAATACCTATTAATTACATTTATATACATTATCAAATACCTATTCAGGTGTTGATGGCTCCAAGGGTTTTACGTCTTAAAGCCTTAACAAACAGCAACAACAATCAATACCTATAGACAATGTTTGCAATGACCTTATTGTATCTTAAAATATTTTTCTTAGTGGGTTAAATATCGAAGAGATAAGAAGTATTTTAAAAAATTTCGTTATAACAGGCCACTCTTGCTAAAAGCTGCATTATCAAATGATTTTTTTTTCTTATTTAAGTAAGAAATGAATTATCAATCATTATACCTGTCAATTAACTGTGTTATTTTCAACCTGCATTAGCACTTTTCTATTTTTATTTTCTAGGCAATATTGTAGGGGTAAGTAGATGCAAGTGTAAACACTATTGCTGTATTAAAATACAATGATGAACTATTAATAAAAGTTAGAGGGTGGCAGTTAAGAAGTCTTCATTTCTATTACATTTTCCTGCCCTGTAAATTAATTTCAATTTTTTAGAATACCTTTACACTGAGCTTAGATATATAGGAATAGTTTTATCTGGGGAAAATATTCCAAGGGAAGAACAGTAGCTTGTGTAACCATAAATTAACAAAATGTTATAAAATACACAAATGTTTTACTGCAAAAATACTCCTAGTCTAATCGGTCAATTTTTTAAGAATGCATCAAATATGCATATGGTAGCTATATATTCTTCCCCTCCAAAGTAACATCAGTGAACTTGCTGCAACACCAACAGTTGATGCCCATGAAAAGAGAAAGAGTCAGACTGTAATGTGTTCCTAGATATTAAGTTCCTTGCCTCTTGTTGCAAATTTTTATTATGTAGATCCAATGCCAAGGATGCCATGTAGTTGTTCAAGAACAGTTTTATTATTTATGAAAAACCTGCCTTGTGTTCAAATTAGTCCTTTAAGCTATTGCAGTTCCTCTTTGATCTTCAAGATTGAATTTTATTACTCAGGCTTTTTATTTTGTGAAAAATTCTCCACTGGTATAAATTTCAAAATCTCTTAGGTCCTAGCTCAATGAGCTTGTTTGCTAACCATGTATTGGCAACTCTCATACATCATTGAATTCATTGAGTGTTGCACCCTTATACATACATTGTCATTAGTTCGCTATAACGCCCTCCAATTATTATGAGGCTTTTATGCAAAGTTATAATGTGGCTACTAAAAGTAGGTGATGCCACAGGCATAATGAAACAGTTTTAAAATTGATTATACCTTTTTTTTGTCATTTCAGAGGCTCGAGGAGTTACAATAATGAACACATATTCAATAAACTACTTTTTACCTTGTTTTGCAACTCTAGGACATAAAACTTATGTCTTTTAAAAGTATGATTTAATACTGCATGCTAATTGTAGGAAATATGATTATATGAAATACCTCTTTGTAAATTTTGTATCCATATTTTGTGTTTTTTCAGGGGTTGATTATTGCTCTGTATTTGATACATTTAAAATATATGTGTTTGATCATTCTTTTTAAGCTTCAATTGTATCAATTTAGTTCAATGGAAATCTATGTTAATGCGATATTATCCATTACTCAAAAATTAAACGCAATTAGATCTGCAATTGAAGATAAATTCGTTGGTTTAATTATTTTAAGTAGACTACGTACTAAATATGAACCTATGATGATGGCTGTAGATGTTTGATAATCCAAAATTTACATCAGACTCAGTCAAGGCATTATTGTTATAAATGAATTATGATAAAAGTTATGAAGAGCATGTGTTATATTAAAAACATAAAAACAATGATAAAAGTTATTAGTAATTATGAGTAATTGGTTTTTTGAATATAAAGATTAACTTACTATTGGGCGCTACAGTCCTTGTAGTACCTGGGCCTCTGCCACCATTCTTCCCCATTCCTTGCGGTCTCCAGCAAGGCTCCTCCAATTTCTAATCCCCAGTTTCTTCAAGTCTTCTTCTAGGTCGTCTATCAACCTACGCCTGGGTCTGCCCCTTTTCCTTTTCCCTCCTGGTGTACCATTTAGCATCATTTTAGGCAGTCTGCAGGGCTATATTCTTTCAACATGTCCCAGCCATCTTATTCTGCCTTTCTTGACAGCACATAGGATATCAGACTCCCCATATAATTCCATTAGTTCGGCATTGCTTCTGATTCGCCACCTGAATATAAAGATAATAATTTAGCAATAACCGTAGCAAATAATAGTAAGATATTAGCTTTTTGGAATCGAAGATTTTCAATTAGCAAGGGGAATTGAAAATAGCTTATGCTCTACATGTTCCTGAGATATCTAATAATTTATTGTCTGTCAGTGAAATTACTATTAAAAGTCTGATTGTATTGTTTGATAATACTGTATATATTAGTAATATATATATAGTAAATTTTACTAATGTAAAATTGTGGATAAAGATGTACTGGTTGCATCTGATAAATTTTAACTACAGACTAACGGATATTACAGACTGTTTAAGTTGAACATGAATAACTAATTTGAAGAAAACAATATATTTATAACGAGAGACAAGATAATAATACGCATTGCATCAAAGATATTAGAAGCCTCAGCCAGATTGTGGCACAGAAGATGCTAACTGCAACTCCATGAAACTGCTTCTCAAAGGAATGGCAGTTCAGATAATGGTAAGTGGGCTTCGTGATAATGAATATTGTGTTTCTTGTGTTTAGAGGAAACTGAGTAGAAAGACATTTAAAACAGTAGTATCAAGAAGTGGTATTTTAGTGATAGCACTATGATGATAGTCTTCTTTCTTCTTATGTCCTATGGCTGCCATAGTAGGAGCAAAGGGCCGAAATTTTATGGTTCGGTTTCTTGAATAATTGAAGTTCGGGTAGACAGGTTATCAGCCCATCTACCTATATTCAGGTGGAGGGGCTGCCTCCTCGGAGCTCCCTGACTAGCTCCCCCGTCCGGGGCGGCTACCTAGGGGAGGTGACCCTAGGGTGTGTACTGTAGGTGGCCTTAGTGTATAGTGTGGGGGTGAGTGTAGTGTGCTGTATTAGTGTACTGTGTGAGTGTCAGTGTACTGTTCCCCCAACCTGGAGGGCCAGTGGCTGACTGCGGTACAGTGACCGGGCGATGGGGCCGCCACCTCCCTACGCCATGATAGTAGTATGATTTATTTGGGCCTATTTCCAAATGTAGTTAGAGTGGTGCTAAATATCTACTAACTTTTATTGACATGTCTCAAGAAAAAGCTTTATATGTTTATTGAAAAAAAAATTTCATCTAAAAGAAAAGTTTTTTGATTGATAACTATGGCTGAGAATTAGAAAAATGAAGATATTAAGAAAAGACAGTGGTAAATATGTGTGAGTTAAGAGTTTAAAAACTATCTATCAACAATTAGAATAGATCATAAAAAAAAAAAATATCATTTACACACCACAACAAAATGGTTTGGCTGAGGGACTTAATAGAATATTAATTGAAAAGATAAGATTTTTATTACACAAATCGGGATCGAGTAAAAGGTACTAGTAGTAAACACTGCAAATTATTTTAAAAAATAGGATCAACTAAATCAGTTGAAGATAAAACTCCTGAAGAAGCCTGGAGTGGTGAAAACGTAAAGTCATCTCATTTAAAATTATTTGGATGTTAGTTACTCCAAGAAGCAAAAAGGCTTACTCCAAGATATTGGCTTTTATATCTTAATAATATTTTATAATATAATATAATATTTTTTCATATAATTAAGGGAGATTGTTAGAAATATAATTATATGAAATAACTTTTTATAAATTTTTATTTTGTGCTATATGTTGTGCTCTCCCAGGTTTTTATTATTACTCTGAATTTGATACATTTAATATGTACACTTACTAACAAAAGTCTCTGCACACCCTCAAGCTTTTTTTTTATTCTACCTAAAGATACCTTATGAGCCAGATATGGGCAACGAAACTTACATATTTTTTACATGATTTAATCTATTTTAATGACCAACAATTACATTTAATATAATTTATTTAACTTATAAATTATGAGGAAAATTACATAAAATGTCGAAATATTGATGCGACAAAAGTCTCTGCACGCAGTGGAATTAGCCAAGATACTGATATGTATTCAGTTTGCACATTATGCCATTCATCCCCCGGCTAATCCTAACTTGCCAATGTTAATTTGGGCCCAAACAGTTAAGACTGTGATAAAAAATGGAGGTTCCAACACCGATTCCCGACCAAATTGTAAATTTGAGGAAACTCATACAGGTAAATAGGACAAATCGTCAACAGGGGCTATAATATGGTAAGGTATATCCTAAAACGGTATGAAAAACTGGGTACAATGGAAAGTAGATACCGCTCTGGCCGCCCCCCGTACTCCAAGCTCACCACTAGAGGGCTATCATAAGGACTTTGGCCGAAGAACCCCACACAAGTGCTCTAAATTTAGCAGGTTTGGTGTAAGAAAATTACAAGATTGGGGTATCTGCACAAACGATTAGAAGGACCCTAAAGAAAGCTGGCTATAATGTGCGTAAGCCTAGGTGTAAGCCATTCATTAGTAAACGAACCGGATATTGAAACTGCAGTTGGCAAAGGAACATGTAAACAAGCTATAGTTCTGGGAACGTGTTTTATTTATTGACAAGAGTAAATTTAACATTCATGGATCAGATGGAAAGGGGAAAATTTTGAGAAAACCTAACAAAGAGCCCCTGGAAAAAAACATAGTTGGTACTGTGAAACATGGTGGAGGGTGTGTTTTGGTTTGGGGGTGTATGTGTGCTGCTGGAGTTGGTAATTTGAAATTTATCGACGGAATAATGGACCAACACGTTTATATAAATATTTTGAGGAGTAATTTACCGGAAAGCTTAATGAAGTTTGATCTCCAGGAACAATTCATTTTTCAACAAGATAACGACAGCGCGGAAAGTTCAAGAATAGTTGCTCTACAATGCTCCACAGCAACTTAAAACACCTCCCTAATCTCCTAATCTTAATCCAATACAACATCTGTGGGATCAACTAGGCCGTCGGAAATGAAAATTAAAATAAAGAACAAAGACCATTTAAAAAGAGTACTAAAGGAATTGTGGGGTAAAATTACTCCAGAAACTACAAAAAACTAGTTCACACCATGCCAAATAGATTATGAGAAGTGATAAGAAATAAGGTAGGAACGTCTACCTATTAAAGCTGATTTGGCATCAATAATTAGGCTTCAAGTTGAAGAAAAATGATGTGTGCAGGGACTTTTGGCGCATCAATATTCTGACATTTTATGTAATTTTCCTCATAAATTATAAGTTAAATAAATTTTACTAAATTTGATTGTTGTTAATTAAAATAGATTAAATTATGTAAAAAATGTGTGAGTTTCATTGCCAATATCTGGCTCATAACCTATCTTTAGGTAAAATAAAAAAAAAACTGGAGGGTGTGCAGAGACTTTTGTTAGTAAGTGTATGTGTTTGATGGTTTGTTTATTTAACATCACTTTATGTTACTAATCGGACGATGCTACAGTGGGAGTCCTAAATTTTGCCTATCCAGGTATAATTTGTATAGGGATCTTTTATAAGTATCTGAAATCGTGCAGGCTCGGGACCTCAATTTTGTGTCCCATAGCCAAGGATTTTTTGATCCCTTTAAATAATCCCAGGGCCACCTGCGGTTTCATAGTGAGTGGTAATTTTTTTGATAATTCTTTTCAAACCTTATTTCTAGTACATATCTTATGAACTGTATTAAAATACTTGCTTTTTGATGCATTATGCTATTCTTTTTGTCAATTGGAATAAAAACATCTTTTAAATTTAAATACTTGAAATGTTAAGGGTAAAAAGAAGCCTTCAAATACCTAAAACAAATTTCGCCAGTCAGTTCTTTTCAGTCTAAAATATATGAGAACCAACGCAATTGAAAAATACAAAGTTCTCAGAGAATATGGGTTACTTTGATGTTATATAAAAAAATTTCCGTTGAAATAAGTTTTGCTATTAACTTATTTACTGACAACTGTGTAACACCATGGCTGTTAACATGTATAAAAAAAACTATTTTACGATGTTTACAGCCATATTTTAATGCTTTTTATCCAGTCAAGATTTTTAAAAAGGTTTACAAGAAAACAACTATTTCCTCATGAAATCATGATGTCTATTCTATTACTGAAATTTTGTCAACCATTTTCGAAACCTTGGACGAATTCTCTATTAGTGTTGTTGAAAAATGCAGCCTCATCTAGTCGTCAAAATAAGTAATAAAGTATAATATGTTTACAAAAATATTTGGCAGAATTAACCCAACCTATGTTTTAGCTACAGTATTGGCGATTACACATAAGTTATGTTTCATCAATCCAACTGTTAACCCAATATTGGGAAGCTTTTATAAATTTAAGAAATATTCAGGTTGACTATATGATTACGTAGTACTACTTTTCTCGTCGTAGGTCTGTGGAGTTGGAAAATCTGATCAACTGCTTCCAAACGGATTCTGAACAGTAATCACGTCTATCACGTCTAGCGATATTAAAACGGCGTTTATTGTTTGAAAACTATTGAAATAAAAAATCTTTTTTGTAATCCCCGAGGCTTTAGCTCAAAAATTAGTGTGTAAAATTCTTCCAAGTTTTTGTGAATATTATTCCTTTTTTCCTCGTGTATTTTGCTTTGGCTCCTATTAGAGCGAGATGAATCTATCCTTCAAATTACTCTTTATTTTATTGAAAATTTATCTTAAATTTTGAAAACAGTGACAAAAGTTGAGTAATATCTCGGATGATGATAAGATTTTCAGTCTGTATTATGATTTCTTTATTAGACCAGTTACTGCCGACTTTTTAGCCCAAGCATGTGTAATACATATGAAATACTTCAAGTCCCACCTTGCCCTGACGATGACTCACATGCTTGGCTCGTATTGTTGACAGATCAATTAAAGAAATTATATTAAAGAGTAAAAATACTGGCTAGTTATCATTCTAGTTAAACTATAACCCTATAACTAGTCAACTATAATCCTCCTCCAAAATTGAGAAATCTCCAGCAGTATAAGTGTTACTTGGATTTTAACAGGGAAATGACTATTTTATTTTTTGAACCATTTTAAATATTTTTTCGTTGAAGTACATTTTTGTATACTACTTTTGGCTTAATCAATCCTCTAGTGACGTACTATAAATAAGTTTCGTCAATATTAAAAAGAAATATAAACGTCAAACGTAGTCTGTTAACATGACGATTATAGTCTTCGGCTGTATCGATATCCGGAATCTACTTAGCTGTCATACGAGTGACTACTTTTTTTATATGGATATGACACTTGAAGACTCTCTTAAGAGAGCCTGTAGAAGATGTATTCCTACAAAAATGTTGCTGGAAATTTAACATAGATTTCGAAGTAGTTACAAAATTTTATGAATGTTCGGTTGCATTAGGGAAAATGGAAATATTATATATAGCAATGGATTGAGATATGAATGTGCTGTTGGCGCCCCTGAACTATATTTTGGGTAGAGTATATCCTTTAAAATCAGTTAACTCTCCTTCTGAATTTAACCTGAATGTATTCAAAGAGACGCTTTTTTACATTCTTGAATCAACTATAGAGAAATCAGTTATGTTGATATTAAGATATTTTTACTACCTACTACTGCACGAAGATACCAATCGTTGATTTTTAAATTTCACTAAAATAAGCTACGCTTAAATATATAATTATTAAATGAAGTGGGTTTTGTGTTGATATGATATGGTACTCCGTCGAAATCTTCTTACCTGTGAAGTTATCATTAACTTTCCATGGGTTACTTGATAATGCCAATGTATACTTAAGTGGGTGTTGTGATAGACTATTTCCCAATTGAACTTTAACATTATGGATGTAAAATATGAAAGGATCCAGTTGAAATAGATATTTATATCAAAATGGAGAGAAGAGAGGGATGCCAATTAAGCTGAGAGTCGAGATGTGGTGTCGGGTGTCGCCATTACGGAGGCGGGATCATATTACCTGTTGGGGGGTGGAGGGGGGAGGGGTTACCTAGGTGACCGTATCGAGCGACGCTACATCATCGGAGACTTCAACTCTTCTTATACCTTCCTTCCATTCCCTTCCAACTTTTCTTACCCTATCTCAAGTAAGTCCACCATGTTTCCTCCACCTCTGATCAACATCAATTTAATTTAATGGTATTTTTCTAAAACAGAATATTTGTATCATTTCCAATATAAGATATAATTACCTTTTAACCATACCTACAGGTAACAACAGTTAGAGTTTATATACTTGTGTAAAGTTTCAGTTAAGTACCAATAACATCCTTTGAAAAGACGAATATGGCTAGAATCTGCTTGTATAATTCAGATTTCGTCAACATTTACTAGACAAACTTTTTTATTTACTTGTACCAATATTTTACAAAAAGCTCAAATCCATAACCGTAGGCCGATATGGGCATACGGAATTAAGTTTTGGGGCTCCAAAAACTATCGAATTTTAACCATATATCCAATCCTTACAACTAAAAATCCTCTGCAGAATCCTTATTTTCTCGCAAAGAAAAAATATCCAAAAAGACCTCGATGTTCCTTATGTATGCTGATTTGGCATGGAATAAATATATTCATTTTGTTTCCGTACTCCTTGATCACCCTAATTCTCTAGTTGAACAAATTTCATCACCAACTTTTTCCGGCAACCCTCCCAGACCCTTGAAAAGAAGATGGCAACGAGATCTTTTATGTTGAAAGAAATAATTATAGAAATGATGCCATTGGGCAGCCCTCCCCCCGCAAAAAAAAGAGCAACAACAATAGCCACTATACCAGAAGTGACATCAATCTTGCTTATATAAGTTGGCCCTGCTACTCTTTGTTGTATGTCTGTGTTTAGTTTATAATAAGTGGCTTCTAATGAGGCAGTATGTCTAGGTGGCACTAAAAAATGATTTTAGGTAGAAAGGGGGGAGGCGGAAAAAGAAAAAAAACTTTATAAGGCTTCACATCCTCACGAATGCATGCCCCATTGCAACTGTTCCTTTTTTAAAATGCATATGGAAAAAAACACCTTCATTTCCACTGTTCGTAATCTCACATTACTGCCATTAACTAAATCAATATAATACTAAACAAAATATAACATAGTTTAGTTACTAATGGTGTTATTTAGATAATAATAATTGTTACTAAAATTCTACTCGCTTATACTGGGTGTCCCAAACCTAGTGTAAAAAAAAAAAATGGGTAATACTGCATGATAAACGGGGTAGAATGCCGCAGAAACGAGTTTCCTATCTCGATCTGTTGAGGAGATAGAATTTTTTTATTTTTAAAATCTTACTTTTTTATTTAATTTAGTTAGCTTTTTAGTGGTGTAACCCACGATACAATCGAAATTCACCTATTGAGTCTAAAAGAGTTTTTCTAATGAAAAACATGCTAGAGATGTCACTCCTGGGGCAATGAGGAAGCGCGCTAGACCAGCATCCAAAAGTAATGGATGCTGTACTTCCTGTAAGTTAGCGTTAGTTTTACTTTTTTAAGACTAGAAAGAACAATGTATGAATTCTAAATAATATATTCTACAATAATAATATTATTTTTTATCTTCAACATTTTATATGTAGAATTTTTCAAATTTTAGTAGAAGAGATGAAAAAGGTTTAATTTATTTTAAAGAAAGTATTTTTTTTAATTTAAACTAAGGAGTTTTTTTTTTTAATTTTAGATTATTATTACCCTTTTTATATTATTTAGAATTCATATATTGTTCTTTCTAGTCTTAAAAAAGGAAAACTAACGCTAACTCATGGGAAGTTCGGCATCCATTACTTTGGATGCTGGTCAAGCGCGCTTCCTCATTGCCCCAGCAGTGACATCTCTAGCATGTTTTTCATTAGAAAAACTCTTTTAGACTCAATAGGTGAATTGCGATTTTATCATGGGTTACACCACTAAAAAACTAACTAAATTCCACAGTTTCCAGGAAATTTGATAGCTTCTAAGGTGCTCCAGTGGGGAGTGAGGAATTTTCAAAAACTATTAAAAATTTAAGTTTTAATAAATGTTTTGTGTTTAGCGCGTTAAAAACTAAAATAAAAGTTGATTTAAAATAACTAGACCCATTTTATCTTGTAGAAAATTTAATGCTAATTAAGAAAATATCATCGTTTTTGTTTCTACGCTAAACCAAAGTAGAGAAAACTGTCATATTTCAGAAAAAAGTAAGATTTTTAAAATAAAACAAAAAAAATTCTATCTCCTCAACAGATTGAGATAGGAAACTCGTTTCTGCGGCATTCTACCCCGTTTATCATGCAGTATTACCCAATTTTTTTTTACACTAGGTCTGGGACACTTATTTATTCAATTGAACTTTGAATTTCCCAAATACTTCAGCTATGTAGTACATAGATTCTTTTATTTAGGTTTTTCGTTTCATCTGTTACTAATTGTGAATATAACTAAACCTACTAGTTACGTGGGATTGATTTGTCAAAAATTAGAGAAACTCGGTATGCAATGGTAAATGGTAAGTGCGCAGTACCTAGAGGCAACGCCTTAAAAAGATCCTAAGTGTGTTGCGGGCTCAATCGCCAATTCGGAGCTGCTTAACTCAAGATTTATCACGTTCTATTATCCGACTATTATTACATCGTATGTAAATTTTTCCAAGTTAGTGATTAACTTTAAATGGATGTTAGCTTCATTTAGCACGAATAAATGAATTTTTTGGTTTGGCTAAAGTGTTATGTCTTGGAAAGGGAAGCCTACTAAGTTGGAACACTAATTTGAATGAAACTTGGTGATAACAGGTCTAAAAATATTCGACTTATGTCTAAAGGTTTTGTCAATGCGCTGAAGAAAGAACTGAAAATAAGTTAGCTTATACGATTCCAACATTTTTTTTTTTTTTTTTTTTTTTTTTTCTCTGAATGGATGACTAGGTATATCATATATCGATCGATTCTTTATCGATTAATAAATAATGCCTTTTCTATTAAATTAGTAAAAATATATGAGAAACCACGAAACTTAAAAGACCTTCAAGTGCATTAGATCAAAAAGTAGAGTAGGTTATTTTTTATATAAGATAAGATAGTTTAAGCTCCTGAAAATAAATTTTTATAGTCATCAATTCAGATTTTTGGAGTTGGTTTCTCTGGAGAATTCGTTCCCTGGCATTCTTAAAAACATAATAACTCCTCAGTTTTCTCTAAATCAGAATGCTAATCTAATAGACTTCTAAGCCATTTCAAAACTTTATATATATATATATATATATATTTATGTATGTATATAAATATTTGGATGAATTTGAAGGGTACAATATATATTACCTAGCAATAAGTATAACTTGTTATTTGCCTAAAATGAATATTTGGATATATTTATAGGGTACAATACATATTGTATGCTACAAATACATACAAAGGGTTTATTTATTTTAGACAAATAAGAGTATACTCGTTTTTAGCACATCTAATAACCATTAATAACATATTTTTAGTAATATCGAAAAAAAAAAATTTTCTCAATATTATCAACTTTTATCAAAAATTGTACTTGTCTTAAATTGGCTAATATTCAAGTTAAACATAACTGAAAACCATGAGAATTGAAGGCAATAATGTTGATCAAAATATTTTTTCATCGTTGTATAATATAGTATACCTACTGCTTTACTAACATAGCATAGAGCTGATCCAAAAGAAATCTGGTTAAAGTTTGTAAAACAATTAATTTCATTTCGGAATCAATAAAGTGTAAAATAAAAATTAGGTTAAACTGCAATTGAATTTTACTTGTATTTTTTTATATTCTGGTAAATTTCTGATTGTTATGTATATGCTATTATCTGTACTTTTTTAATGTTTAATCTAATGTTTGCTTCTTTAAACGCCCTTGATATAATTTTGGATTAATCCAAAATGTAAAAGTTATATTAATCCAAAATGCTGTTGGCTGCAGATTTGAAAATCGCTTAGGTAAACTAGTTGATTAAATGAAATGTTGTTATTGAAAATAAAATGAGTATTGTTTTTAATTCTATGTTGTCTATCTTATATTCTAGTGATTTTTATTCTGTAGTCTTCTCTGGGATATTCCAAAGAACTCCTCTGGCGGACTGATATTCTCAACTTTTGGAAATCGAATTCCGCTAAAATTATGGAAGGGTGATAATGACTAGTCTCCTTGCTAATATTAGCTTATGAAATATTATAATTAGATCTTATGTTCTCTAATCGGATTAGTCTGTGTTGTCCACCCGCAATGTTATTTCATCTCGATGCCACTACAAACCAAACTTCTGTCCTATGTTTTATTTAACTTCTTTTAATATGATCACTAATAGACATCTGTACATCTAATAGTTCTTGAATTATCGAACTTTTTTAATGATATGACTTGAATAACAACTAAACTTTCAAAATTTCATATTTGTTACCGTTGAGAGCCGCTTCTGTTGCCAGCCTATTGAAAATCAATTGAAGTCATTAAAAGGATTCGTTTTTTGATTTCGTTAAATATTTGCAGATTTTCCTTCTTATTCTAGGGCCGCCAAATAAAAAAAATATTCAGAGGAGTATATCCTCGGACTGCCTAAGTTTAATAAACCCTGATCTATGGGAATAGAAATCCGATATAAATTTAAAGGGAAGTTTGTTTCACATATTAGCGGTAAAGGATATTAATTTTAGATATTAATTTAATTTAAAGATTGACAGTTGAGTATTCTAGCTAGCTAGTTTATAATGTAATGGTTTTACTGCGAATGGTTTTGTCTATTATGCGTAAATCCAATTAGATTAGGTTCGGAGTACACCATCCGTTTCCACATCTCTCCAGTATGGAGGAGGACATTTCTCCAATGTGTGACTCACTGCCAGAGCCGCATGACAGCACACAACTGGGGCATCGCTCCTATTTATCAAGTATCCTTAGATTTATTAGACTTTTCAATTCCTTACAATGAAACCTATCATTTTAGACTGATAGTTCCGACTCATAAAGCGTTTTATTTATAAACGATGTAACAAACACAGGAGTCAACAGCAAAGATTCAATTTTTCCTCGAAGTCTTCATCTCATCGTCTATCGAATTTACCTTTCGGCTTGCTCTTGATCCATTTTTTCGGATGTACCATCTGATAGTCTGTGCTAAAGCGAGCTAGGAGATAGATGTATTATCGTACATTGGGTAGACTTTCTTGTTTGTGGGGGAACTCCATCCTCCAGTTTAGATTCTAATATTCACCTTATTTGCTGCTAATTGACGCAATTGGTCGAAAGAGTCTTAAACTTCGTAGCAAGGCTCAATATTCACCTCTCATGAAGGTTTGGAAGAGAACAATGAACTGAACAAGGAACGGTGACATTAAGACCCCTCTTTTTTGATGAAAAACTTATGTGGTTCACACCGGAGCGGTACCACATGTGTCAGCGATAAGACATGATAAAATCTTGAAGGACTAGCTCTGTTAGTGGTCATTAGTCGGGTTTGGATTTAGTTATTGCGAGCTATTGATATTTAACATGAAGAAAACAATGGATGCTTCTACAGAATTCAATAGATGTGAAACCATTTTAAATTCGGCCATAGTTACAAGAGAACCATTAATTAGTCTTAGAAACTAGGGGGTTCATCCTTGATCGCCTTTTGATCAAACTTTTTACTATCAAAAATGTTTAAAAGCTAGGATATTACAATTATATTTTCTATGCAGTGCCTTATTTAATCATGGTTGTTTACATTTACCATTTTGTTCCGAACATGGGTTGACTCTGTCGACCTCAAAATTATTAAATAATTTTCAGAAAAGAAATGTCACTGTAAAAATGCAACTAAAAATAATAAACTGAGCAGGATTTGACAAAACTTCGAATGTCACTTTAACTGAAAACTCCATCTACTAATAATTACTCAATATCAGCAAAATACTAATTATAACCAAATGAAAGAAACGTAATGTAGGTACAACACAGATAATATCTCCAACTTTTGAACATTTCAGGCTGTAAAAATGTTGCTTGAAATCTACGTATAAGGCAAACGATGGATTCCACCTGGTCTTTGTGATGCGTGTCTTTCAAAAACTTATTTTATACTGTTTACAACCTACAGGCTTGTATCTTATCTCTCTGACGTTAACGAGGCCTAAGATCATCATTAATAGTTACAGCAAACTCAAGGCATTTTGAATAGTGTACCTTCCACTACAATACAAAGTGTTAAGAGTGGATTAATGTGCACATTCTTCCTTTAAACAATAATTTGGTCTTCGTTTTGTTCTTGCATAGCCCCATTTTTCGTACCTCATCCACCACCTAACAGAATGCATCACATACTAAAGTTATCAACTCGTGTGTCATGCAGTTAAGTAATTCTTTGATAATATTTTCAGTAGCTATACCTTTCCTTCTCACAATGATATTAAATAGGAGTGATGCCAATGAGTCACCCTACTTAATGCTCAAGCAAACTGAAGCTGTCTGTAATTCTTCTCTTTACCTGGACGCTTTAGATGTATTTACCTCTGTCGTATTTCTCGCAAAGTACCATAAATTTTGTTAGGTCATTTTAATCTGAATGTTTTCTAGGTTTAAGAGCTAACGATGAAGTCATCAACCAGTGACCGATCTGTGCTGAAACCACCTCGATAATCTATTAGCTGTTTCTAACCAAATATTTTACGATGTGTTTTTATCTACAAAACAAAAGAGGAGGCCATATATATTGAATGAGGCAAACTGAAATTTATAATGCTGAGTATAATGTAATTTATATGCTAAATTTATAATGTAATCACTTGAGTTGTTTTATTTAGTTAACGTCACTTTCTGCTACAGTGGCTCATTGGACGATGCTGCTGTGGGAGACCTAAAGTTCGCCTATTCAGATGTAATTAGGATAGGAATCTTTAAAGGGGGCCTGATATCGCACAGGCTCGGGACCGGCACTTTACATCTCCGATTAACGGCGTAACCTAGGATTTTTAATGTCTTTACAAAATCCTAAGCCACCTGCCGGGCTGCTAACCCGCGAACTTGTTACTTGTGTTAACTTCTCTTTAAAGGATGGAACCATGATAAACTTTTTATTTTTATAGCTTTTCAGTTCCCACATTGGTAAATATTTAAGGCTGATGAGCTGGCACTTTTAATCCGCGAGGGAAGGATATTGCGTTGCATTTACGGTAGGACCCTACGTGGTCCGGATTGGCGAAGAAGAACAAATGCAGTGAAATTATATTCGTTCTTGCAGAGCCCCATTTTTCATACCTCATCCTCCAGCTTAAAGAATGCATCCTTGCACACGAGACATTCACAATATCTCGTTTCTTATATAAGGCTTGGTGGTCACACAAAACGTGGTCGCACATTACACAGTCGAAAACTGGAGGGTAGCGGCGCTGGACCGGGGCACTTGGCGAAGACTGATCCTCAGAAATGAGTCTATCATAACCCATGGCCGTTTGATGATGATGATCACTAAAAGCGAATGTGCATAACCATTATGTCGCCTATAGGGACACACAGAGTTGAGTTTTGGCGCTCCACAAAACTAATGAATTCTTGCCGCGTTCAATCCTTACAATCGACAATCCTGCATAGAATCCTTAATGCCCCATATTTTTTTGTTTATCTCAATCATCTATTTATTGCAGGTTTGGCACAAAATAGATTTAATCTCTAACTAGTTATGACTTTTCACCCCGAATCTGCACCTTTGGAGATTATCCTACCCAAACTTTAGAAGAATTATCTATACAATGCAATAATATTTTTAGAAATTAATTTCGACGATTCAATATAAAAAAAGAACTCTGGAGTAAGAAGAAGAAAAAAATACATAAAAAAATCTATCACTTATTTGTGATAATTTAAGATTTATTAGATTTCATAATCATCATGGAATCTGATTATAATTAAATAGTGAGATAATAACTTTTAGTTTAATTTTTGTATTTTAAAATGATATTACCTTCACGTATTTTTTAGTGCAAACTAGAGGCCTGTGATCTGGTCAACTACTCTCTATTTTATAGTGAATCTTTGTTAATTTTCTGCGAGCTTGATTTGATTCCTATTAATTAAACAATAAGATATAAAGTGTTAATAATATGGTGAGGAGCAGTGGAGCTAGTTCTCCAGTTACAGGCCAGCTAGACCGCACTTCCTGTATTGTGTTACCCTGGAAACCCTACACCGCTGCACCTTCAAGGATTTCCAGGTGAGATAATTGTACTTTCCCAGGGCACATCAAGTACTTATTGGCTACCATTCACCAACCCTAATAATTATAATCAATTGATTGTAAATTTTTTCACTGATAATATCTTTGGTCTCTATATATCTTATACTAATTCCGAAATATAATTATAAAAACGTAATTCGTAATTTTTTTCTTTACTAATAATAATAAGTGCTGTGAGTAATCTCAGTTTTAAACCTTGTAAGATCTGTGGCCAAATTACCAACGCTTGCAGTCTTTGTATGCGTTACCAGTGCTAGTTAAAACGTGAAACTATGAAAACGGGGGGAAATTATGAATTTATTAAACTATATCCACTATTGACTAATATTGACAGATTCTTGTTCCGCGCCAGATTCTTTAAAATCTATGAAAATTATCTCTTTTAAACAAAACTTAACATTATCATTATAATCTAGTCTGTTGAATGAGATCTATTTTGAGCTGACTCGGGTGGAGTAGAGTAGAGAGAGAATGGGTAATTCTACTCAGCTGATTCATACTGCTTCTTCATAATTTTTCTGTTCACAAATTTCAGAAAAGATCAAGCTAAAACGAAATCTCTCGCTGCAAAAGAGTTAACATATAAGCATGTTTTGATGTATCTATTGTACAGAATTATCTATAATAAAGAATTTTCCCACATATTTACATCCGCATCCTGTGTTTAATGGAAATTTTCATGCTGCTTGTTCACAAGTCATTTAAAGCAAAGAAAAGTAAACCTAAGTTATACATCAGGTGTATAACTTGAATTATTATTATCATTCATTCTTGAATATAATATTTCTATCGGTATGATTTCATTATAATCATTATATTTCTATCGGTATGATTTCATTATAACGGGGGAAAAATGGCTCAATATGTCACTCTGTACCTTATGCGCGAATAGTTCAAGAAAATACATAAAATATGGAACAAAATTTATATGTTTTCAATTAATAGGCTCTATAATAACTAAATAAATATTTAATAAATATAAATATTTCTGACATTAGCTTTTTATTAGCTCTAATGCCATTCAGCCACAAATGTGATTTTCTAACTATTTTTAATTTGGCCGTAAGGTATTACTGAGGATATGGGAAAAAAAACGTTTTGCTCGAAAAGGTTACTTTAAGAAAAATGACACAAACTGTCCTAGATATTCATTTGGTCCTGGTCAGTTTATAAATTTTAATTTAATTATAATTTTTTATTTAAATGTCATCAATAATTTATTTTAACCCAAATAATATTTAGTTTTTTAAATTAGAAACTTTCATATAAAGCATATCTGGAATAGTATATCCTGAAATATGTTTCCTAGCATTAAAGAAACATATTACATTCTTACTAAATACAACTGGTGTTCCCAACTAAAAAATGTGCTTGATACTACAGAAGAGGGTGGATTAATACTTGAAACTGACGCAGCAAAGATAAAATCAAATTGGAATAGAATATTAAATAGGTACAAATGTTATTTATTAGATAAAGATATTGAACGATTACAGCATTCTATCTATACCGAACATTTAAATCTTTTCTTCCAAATTTCTGATTATTTATTACTCCTAGCTAACTTTAAGTACACTAGGTTGTTGATGCAGATTCGGCTTTCGGATAAATACAGTATCAAAATTTCGGTAAAAAATAGAATTTTAATTCCAATATGAAAAATAATAAAACCCTTCATCATATATTGTTTGTATGCCCCATTTATTGTAATCTAAGGAAAAGTTTTTACTAAGACATGAAAAATGTTATTGGACAAATTCTTCAGCCACAAAATATAAGAGATTTACGAAATTTTGTTCTATTTTATGACTAATACTTTAAACGATAGATATTTGGTACTGTTAAATGTAATATAACAGTATCTATAGTACATGACCTCAGACATGGAAATTGTCAATTTATTAGTAATTAATTAATCTATATTATTTACCTACTTTAATGTTTGAATATTTTTATCTATAACTCGTTTTTAAGTTTTGAATTTAAACTAGATCTTGGATTTTATAATTTTAAATAAATGTTTGTATGTTTATATTTAGGTATTTTAAAAATTAATAATTTATTACTATAAGTTTGTTTAGTCGTTAGACTCTTTGTATATGGCGCTTCCCTGAAAGCAAACTATGATTAAAGAAATAAATATCTGGAATAGCGAGTATTTTAAATTTGAAATTGCAATTTAATAAATATGATTTTTAAAACTGTACCTTACCCCCGTTTTACGTTTGTATTTTACCCGCCTTTCTGTGAAAAGTTCAGAAATAAGATGAACACTGAATATAATTTTAAAGCTTATAAATGTTCACAGTGTTTCTACTGTGTTTCCATGATTTTATTAAATATTTCTCATATTTAGTTACACATTTTTTAAAATATACCTACCTACAAATAATAGTACATCTTTGGCCTTTATAATATGAAAATCTGATCTTATTACAATATGTGTATGCCTAATCATTTTTTTGCTATTATAACTTTCGAACTATTGACTGTATCTTCATAGATTTTGTTTTATTTGATTCAGAGACATCTGAACTATCGACAATCAATGGGTAGTTGCCCCTTTTTTATATGAGCGAAGTTCGCAGCTCGATTCTTACTACTTATACGAAATTATTACAAAAGTTTTATGAATGTATAAGTTTGGTGAATTTCGTAATTTTTTCTTGTATATAGATAGGATTATGGAAGCTCAACCTAATATTTTACATCGTCTGTGACGAATAGAGACTAAGAATAATACTTTGACAATGACGATCAAGACTTGGAGGAATAGCATTGTTAATAATTATAAATTATTCAATTGTCTAGTCAAATAAAAGATCAAATATTGGGCTGTAGTATTTTATTCATCTTTCAGTGCTACAATAGTAATTTTACTGATACGTTATATTAATGTGAGCTTATCTGAGCTTAATATAAGCTTGAAGAAATTTCGTCGGACCCCATGATGAAACTTTTCCTTTGTTCCTCCTTCTATCAAACTTCATCACAAGATTGGGTCTATATAAATAGTCCACATCTTCGTTTAACCTAATATACGCTTACGGATTCATTTACCGCTGATACCTTCTAACTGATTGGTTCGTTATCCACCCGGACAATATTATTCGTCAATACCCTACTTCTAGAAGGTATCATCAGTAAACGCTTACCCTTAACCGTAAGATATCGTCTAAAGCTTGTTAAAAAAATTCTTTAGAGGAGTTGGATTTTATAGGAATTGGATGAGAGACCTCTTCTCCTGAAACAAGACCGTGATGATGTGCTGCTGCGCATTATCTTCCCTCATGCCTAAAAATACGAACATAACAACATTGTATATCTCATTTGCTGGTTGTCACTTAGTGCAAATTAAAGTCAAAAAACAATTTTTTTTGTGTGTAACAATAATTTTGCAACAGGGAAATAAGAATATTTTTTTGATTTTAGGTACCTCTTTATTTTATTTTTTTATTTTTTGGCTTTAAAATATTATCCAAATCCTATTTAGCATATTACTTCTTTATATTTCTTCTTAAATTGAAAATATTTGAGATATAATGGAGCCCAGATATTCTAAAATTTCTAGGCATTCAAATCTATCATTAGAGGAAAGTGCCCCATTATGGGATGGTTGCCTAACATGGGATATGAGGTTTCTGGATATAGTTTGTACCGCAACCTCGCTTTTATTCCATAAAATTGAAGATTAATGTCGCATTAACACATAACCTTGTCACATTGATATACATTCTCATCATGTTGGATTATTTTCAGTAAATCGTTGTTTCAGGGTTCAAAAACTTTTTCGAGATTATTTTGACCTAATATTTAGTCCTCAAGGTAAGTCGAATTCCCTTGATCATGGTTTTATCTTAAATGTTGAACAATTTATTACAATATTTGCTAACTGCTTTCTTTTTTATATTCCATACTGAAGCACACTAATCTCTAAAAAAAAGAAGCCACAACCCCTAATATGGGAAAGCTATTACTTCCTATTATGGGATGTCCCTAATTGAGGCACCTTTTTATCACTGAAATAAAAATAGTTATTAATAGATTAAAATGATTTTAATGAAATATTTCTTTAACACTGAGTTTTTATAAACGTGTATTTTGTGTAATAAAAATTTAGACAATCAAGAAACTAAAGTTCAATGTTCCTACTGTGGTGTGTCCTACCATGAATGTTGAACTCATAATCCAAAATTTTCTTTGTTGATTGTTTAAATATTATTTGAAAATTATATTTAAAAAAAATGTGTAATTTGTAACATAATTAACATGAATTTATTTACAACACACACACACACACACACACACACACACACACACACACACACACACACACACACACACACACACACACACACACACACACACACACACACACACACACACACACACATATATATATATTGTTTCTCCCCTTCCTCGCCGTTCAGGCTATACGGGGTTTCCCGGGCCAGGGAAGAGGGTGGGGGATTAATGCCGAGTAATATTATTAAATATCCCTTGGCTCCGGATTTTGAACTTGCTATCTTCGGGTCTCTGATCATACGTTGCCATGGGCGTTTACAACATATATCTTTGTGAATATCTTCTGTATAATAAACAAATTTTCCTATATATATTACATTTTATATCATGGTCCCTAATACGGGATATGTATCCCATATTAAGAGCATATTTTCAAAAGGTACAAATTTTAATTATCTCACATTAACCATGATTAAAAATTTCAAAAAGGAGATATGGGATGTTTTTCATTCTTGATGTGGTCTACTACTACTGCTAAATGTATAACAACATTTTTTGAATCGCCTAAGCAATATAGAGCCAACCAATTAAATATTAAAAAAAAGTATCCCATAATTGGGCACTTTCCCCTATCTATATAATTGTGAATCATGACATATTCTACTGTTTTGTTTTAATTTAAATTCGGGTGACCTATTGATATAAATGATTAATTTTATTATTAATTAAACGTAGTTATGATTACTCGTTTTTTTTTTCGGTAGAACGTTTATAGTCAGCACTTATTTCCATTTCAACGTTTTTTTATGCTAACCCACTTTACCAATGATAAACTTTTACCGTTCAACATTTTAGTTTACTTCTCCATACAATACTTTTATTACTTAGGTATTAACAATACTTTTCGTATATTTTTGCGTTATTATATCTTATATATATATCCTCTTATTATCACCTCCTGTAATTGTATATATATTAAAAAATACTGTATTTTATCATTAATTCATATACCATTTCCTATTCGACATAACCTATTTAAATGTCTTTATTACAGTTATTATTCTCAGTTGTAGAATTATTGTCTATTGTTTATTGACGCAGTTGTTGACCAACAACCACCTAATTGATGACATCGATATCATATTATTAATAAACTGAATATCCATTTTTTTAAATAAATATTATTATTAAAAGTTTCTATTGATTAATATTTTATGTTGAAAGTGTGCTGCTGCCTGGTAGACAGGCATGACAATGAGCTATGGATTGGTTTGGTCTGCAGTATAGGAAAAATGTTAAAGGGACCAGATTCCACTTAACATGTCAATTTCCATCCCCCACTTTATCTTCATTGCTTATTACTCCATTCAATTAAGAATATTATATTAAAAACTATTTATCGGCCTATAATATTTTATTTTATTGCCAAGTAAAGTATTATTATTATGTATTTCTATAAAAAAAATAATTGTAGTATAACAATTAGAATCCGCTGTGAATCTGTTCCCTTTACATGTTATAATAAACACATTTTAACCATTAAGTCCCATTAACACCCAGTCTCTTGTTTTCTGGGGAGTCACTGAAACCCCAGTGGGGACTGCCTGAATTGGGGTCTTGTGTAACCTTGACCCAAAGCTTTTTGTTTTATTTAGACCTTTTATTCAATTCATTAATATATTTTTTAAAAATTATTCTTCCATCTATGATTACTATTTTAATATCAAATGAAATACTATCTCAATATCCATATTTGAATTCACACTTTAGTGATAAACCCAACTGTTACTATCCAATCCGTGATAAATAATGGAGTACGAGCAGCTACTAGACCTCCGCTGGCCACTGAACCTCTTGAATAGCAACGATATCGAAATCCTACCACTTGACCTCATTTGCGACCGATTTTGATTCGGCTGGTTTCTTAACGACTTTATTTCACTGAGTAGAAATTTTCAGAACACTGTGCGTACCGCCCGAGATCTAAAGATTGAAATAAAAATGTTTAACGTAGAAATTTGGACCTTGGGGAAGCGTTCAAAGCGAGTGGACACATCCTTCGGGTGTTTTTAACAATTGCAGAGTGTTTCATACAGTGTATATGAACCCTCAAACAGAATATGGCATAAAATATCTGAAACAAATAATTTAGATGACTAACAGTGTGGTGAAATTAATCATAAAATTAGCCGGATAGGTTACTATAAAGGCTTTCAGACTTTAATTCGACACTTCGCATTCCGGTAAGGATAGGTACTCATGGTACTACTCAAATAATATCTTTAACCAATATTAACATAACGAAGGTTGTCGGGCTACCATGGCTGGAGGAATTTTTAGTTACTAATATAATATAAAAATTTGGAAGGATTGATATCTTAACAGATAGTTTACACGGGTGAGTAAATGTGAATCCTACAGTGAACGCAAGTTGTTGAGGATAGTGAGTTCGAAGCATAAAAACAAAACAAAGAAAAAAGGAAAAAAACAGTTTTTGGAGTTGTACCCTCTCTTCTTGACCAACTTGCGTGAGGGACTGTTGGTGTTTTCAGCATACCTTACGAGTTCCTAAACCTTTTGCTGAGTTTCATTTGAAAACTGGCTGAGTTCCTGGTCTACATACCGCTTCAGAGATCTCACCGTTTCCGCTGGAATTAAATAATTGCAGAATTTGATGTTTGTTTTGAATTTTATGTTAAACTAGCTGAATCCGTTCAAGCTTTGCTGTGGCTTACTGAAATATTTAGGGAAGAACACATATTGAATTTCACCCAAAAACATCACTACTTATATATGCCTACTTTAAATTACTGTCGAATAAGTATTATAAATCTTTTAAACTCCAATAAGGATTATAAATCTGACATTATTTAAATTTATATCTAAAGATAATTACACTCCTCTACTGAACAGGAAGGAACGTCGTGTATTCCATTGGGATTATTTTTTCCATTGGGGATACTGATGGATATAACGATAGAAAAACTAGGGATCAAAAATAAAATAGGCCCTGACAGAAATTATATACATTTTTTTTTTTTATTGTTTATAACATTTTTTCCATTGTATATATTAGCATAAAAAAGTAGATCTGGCTGTTATTTGGCAAAACATCAACGTTTTGTAAAAGTTATAAATTTATCATCGGCTGTTTTTCGAGTTCTGTGGTAACAAACATACATTTTTATATATAAGATTTGTTTCGCAACTATCTTCTTTCCAACCCAACCCCGCAAAAATTTCTTATTTTCTGAAAAACTGGTCAAGTTGAGAGGACACTCGAGCCGATTGGTTAGAGTGAAGCAGCAAGCCGGAACACATCACTTGTTTGTTTTCCCTGAGGGGGCGGGCGGTAGAAATAAGGAAGCAATTCGATCCTACCCAGCTTACGTACCCCACTAAGCCCTCAGTTCTTTTTATATGTATATATATATATATATATATATATATATATATATATATATATATATATATGGGTTAAATGATGGTAAGGATTTTCAGTTTACAATGATTTTATTGTGGTAAGCCAACGTTTCGATCCAACTTGTGGATCTTCATCAGGGCTAAAAGAAAACAAATATATGAGTATCTATGTTAGAGGGTGACAATAGATGGATACATTACAGAACTGATAACCCCCTACCGCTACCTCTCACCTTATTTTTACCTTTAGTCTTAGTATCCACCTGGACTCAGTAGGTAAATATCAGATTCTATTTTATCTTGTTAACCGGCTACTTATATTAATATTCATGTATACACCATCTTTTATATTATTATCAGTTCTGTAATGTATCCATCTATTGTCACCCTCTAACATAGATACTCATATATTTGAAGAGTCCACGGAAGAAAGGGGGAGAGTCAATTTTTTCCGAATTTTAGTTATATACATATAATTGTTCGTCTAGATGAGTAGAATATGTTGGTGAAAAAAAATAGTCAGGAAAAATGACAGTAGGTTGGTTACAAGGGATGGAAAGAACAACGTACTCGGAAGAAAGGGGGAATGTCCACGCGGAAAAACCTAGAATGGGGGAGAGTCATGTTAGAAGTTATATGGATTGTGTATTAATATCACCATTTCATCAATAAAGCAGGGAAGAAAGGGGGAGCGTCCATGACTATCCCCATTCTTTTATGTTTAAATTGTTTTTTTTTTTACTAAAACATTTTTTTTTAGAGCGTGATGTGTCTGTTTCGGGCAAATTTATTATTTTGACACGCAAAACAAAAAGGGAAAGGACATATAAAAAATTGAAGAAAAATGATAAAAGATACGTAAGTAATTAAAGATCCAAATCTAAAAACACGATTTTCTCGGAAAGCAATCCAAATGACATCCCCCCTTTCTTCCGTGGACTCTTCATTTGTTTTCTTTTAGCCCTGATGAAGATCCACAAGTTGGATCGAAACGTTGGCTTACCACAATAAAATCATTGTAAACTGAAAATCCTTACCACCATTTAACCTATCGTAATTGAAGAACAGTTGACTATCTCACACCTCTACTATTATATATATATGAATTCATATATGTTATTTGCATTATAAAATTCAGTCATGGTAACATGAAAATTCTTAATATAATTTTGAAATATTTTTATAAGAAGTGAAAAGATTGGCCTTGGCTGGGATTCGAACTCCGATTCCCTGTCACTTCAAGGCGCATTTGCCATTTGAGCCCGGTCAAGTCAATCCCTCCTCTTCACGAACCTCTTACCCACCGATTTCGTAATTTTTGCGAATTAGAGAGAAGAGTAGACAATTTGCCCATTTAGTAAGGTCTCTTGACCATAGTCATTTTTTTTATTTTTAATATTAATTCATTTATTTTTCTTGGCATGATTAGATGGAAATTCTTAATATAATTTTTAAATATTTTTTATAAGGAGAGAAAAGATTAGTCGGCCGGGATTTGAAACCGGATTTCCTTATCACTCGTAAGGCCCTCTTGCCACTTTAGCCACCAGGCACATATCCCGGCCAAGTCAATCCATTTCAATATCAAGCATTTTATTTCTATTCACGAACGAAGGACATGTCACATTTTTCTTTTCATGCATAAATGAATAAATAATTTGGATTAAATTAACTTAAATCCTACTTACCCATCTTAAATAGATTATGGACACGAAATTTGCTATAGGACCTTGCGATGTTATCATAGAATCCATTCTGTTGTGATTTCTGCTGTTTTAACATACTATCCATGGGGTCACCTGTGGTTTAGTGGTTAGCATAGCAACCTACAATGCTAAAAGTCGCGGGTTCGCGTCTCGCCGCACAGTGGTGCTGATAGGGACAAAACCCCAAAAAATGAAGTTGCTCCAACCGGTACTTCGGAGATATTTTTTGACACCTGAATACTTCTAGAGCAAGAATCCATACCAATTTTTTAGATTGGTTTTCATTAAACCTTTGAAAACAAGGTAATTTTTGGCATCTTGTAGGAATTTCACAAAAACACATTTCTTAACGTCCTATTTTGAAGTGGTCGTAGTAAAGCCCTAATTAGTCCGAGACCGTAATTTTTAAAAAATATTTTATTTAGACATCATGAAAAAGAGTTATTTAATCCTAGATTTCAAAGAAAAAAAAGTTTAGGGTAGATGGAAAAGAGAATCAGGTGATATCTTGAGGCATGTCACAAGTGAAATGGTTATTGGTCTTTTTCAATGTTAGGTCCGTCGACCTCCGTCTTTTGGTTGGTATTAAATCAATACAGAGGTATTACTGAAGATATTCAAAAAGATTTCAGACCCGAAAACGTCCGTACTTTTGATGAGATCATTTCATAGTTACGTATGCGTGAGCGGGAGTGCCGTTTGTTTATGTCTCCCATCTTCAAAGTGCAATGTTTTCAATAGTTAATACGCTTCTATTCAAACATGGATTCGTCAATATATGTCAAAAATTGTATATTTACCTCAGTTTTCAGTTTTCTTTCAACGAAGAGAGTGAAATATTTATTCAATCTATTCCTTAAAATTATTTATTTGAAATTTATTATGGATAACTACGTCATTTCCTATGTATGTGATATGCTGATGAATAAGAATTCGTCGCTAGAGCAAGCGTTACCAGCATTGATTCCAGGCGTGAATGTGAGCCCTTATTCACAATTGTTTCTGGAATATAAAAAAGATTTGTTGGACATTTTAATGAACGGTTTTAGGAATTGTCGTACAATAAGGACGTTTTTTTAAGAAAACACAGTAAATGCTTAGAAAACAACTTTATCGTGCCGTTTGTGCCAATGGGTTGCGCGAACGAAGTTGCAAACCGAGCCTGGTTCTAGAAATTTGGGGGGGGGGGGAGACCAACCAAAGATTTTTCTGAATGTAGTAGGAAATCTCGAAGAGCAACGAACGAAGATGTATTCAATTTTATGTTGGTGTCATCTGACCTATACATCAGTCACTTGAGGTATAATTTGGAAAAAAAAGAAAATACCTCTGGATGTCGATGCGACAGCCTTAATTTTAGAAGATTAATATCACATCATAAATATGTATATAAATGAATGATTTATATAAATATTAATCTTATATTGTACTGAAGATGGTCTAACAAGTGAAATCGGTCTAAAATTGTATTGTTAATGTTGGAAAAAGACTATTCATTTTATTTTCGTAGTTATGTTTATAAATATATACATCATATTAGTTTGATGTTTATGTATATATATATATATATATGTATATATATAAACATGTTCATTTTATTAATTTATTACGATCCAAGTAAATTTTTTTTACCCTCTAACCCTTAAAAATAAATATTATAGCTTTGAAAGTGGCATAAACCGATTCAGCGACCCGAAAAAACATGGAATGAATGTATTAATTCGTCATTTGTGACCAGTCTAGGGTTTTGTCCCTAAATTGGTTATTTTGAACCAGTGTCCGCCGTGGCCCTAGGATTTTTTAAAGGGAGTAAAAAAACATTGGCTATGCCCTCCCTCGGATAGGGCGTAGAATTGAGGTCCCGAGCCTGTACGATATCAGGTACTCGTTGAAGATCCCTGTCCTCATTATACCGAAATAGGCAAAATGTAGGACCCCCATTGTAGCATCGTCCGATTAGCCTTAGTAGCATAAATGGACGTTAAACAAGCGACAACTACATACTATCCATCTATTACATTTGAAAAGACTATATGCTATTCCCATGACAAAACCAACCCCGGTCTCTCTTATATTTTATGGGCTACGATTATTCGTTTATCTAAACGATATAACATTTTATTGGTCTAACTATACAAAATGCCCCGTTGATTCGTATTCCCTTTGAACTTTACTAGACTTTATATTAATAATATCAGAATCCAGGCTAAGATCAGGCTTTTAGCTTGATTTACGTAAAAACGATCGCCATTGTTTCCAACCTTTTCTTTAACCTTAGCTACCTGTTGGATTTTAAATCTCTCAGGTTCCTTAAAGCCTAACCTGATGCTGGGGGACTAGTTGTTCCCCCTGTAGGCAGAAAGCTTTCTTCCTTTGTCTTCTTGTAATGGGAGAATATCGGGCAAAGAGGGTATTGGCCCATTGTGCCTCTGTTAGCTGATTGTACCGCGCCCCTTTGTGCCTCTCAACCTCCCCGGATTCTTCTGATCTATATTGTACTGTCTCCTCTTTAAACGTCACAACCCCAACCCCTATTATAATCTAGGACATGAATATAAAAGGACTAAAATTCGAAAAGGGACATCAGTTAATTGTTAGAATACCATTGTATGATTCCAAACATTAAACCTTGAGTCTCTTTACCGAAGTTAGTGCAATTCTTCCATCTTTAGTAAAGAAGAAACAAACTAGTTCATTGTATTGGTCCTTCAAAGGCTTTCATCTTATATCTTTATTTATAAAATTTCAATCAGTATGTGATCGGATGCAGGGATACACCCCCCCCCCCCCCCCCGCTTCCCCGCGCCCTTAGCTATCTTCTTACAAATCATGTTATTGAACGAAGACTTAATATATTTGTAGTTTACTTAGGAATAAGCTACGTTCCATATTTGATTTTAAAGTTTCTCAAAAAAAAAATTCTTTAACCTGTTAAAATGTATCTCAGCAATTTCAATGGCGAAACTTCCTCCTTCTGGGCACCCCTCAGCTAACACTCTATTTTTGTATTTTCCAATTTTTATCGACGTACCTCTACCCTTCGAGCTATGATTGTGCACGAATTTCACGATTTCTTTATTTCATTCCAGTTTAATAAGGTAGTCTTCCAGGTAGGATAACTAAAGTCTCCCCCCTGGGTCAGAAGGTGGGTTAGTTTCGGTTACAATCATTTTTTATTTGAATCGCACCTTCCCCTCTATTTTTATTTGCCAAACTTATCGATAATAATTTACATCTACCCTTCGAGGTATGATTACGCAAGATATTAACAATTTTTACTCTCCAGTTCCATCCCCTTTTAATAAGGTGGCCTTCAAGGTATAACTGAGTTGAGGGGGCGGGTTAGCTTCAATTACAATTAATTTTGAACATTGAATTGGATCGGATTTATATTGGATCCAATAATACTGCATAATAATAATATTAAAATAATAGAATATCTTTATATATATATATATATATATATATATATATATATATATATATATATATATATATATATATATATATATATATCGTGTCCCGATGTTTATCGGAGGTAAATTCAAAAAATACTCAACCGATTTTATGAAAGTTGGCTCATTGTGTGTAGTTTTGTCCAACTTAAAAGATAGGATAGTTTTTATCTTGATTAATGACCCCAAAATTTCTTTTATTGCAAATTAAATGCTTATTACGCTACTATTGAATATGATTATTTCTAAGTTCTATAAACTTCACAGATGGGGGTGTAAGTTGATTTAATGACGAAACACTTCATTTTCTTTCGATATTTGGGGCGGGTAAGCATCCAGTAGCTAAATCTATTTTTCCGGCTTGGGCTAGGAAAATCCGTGTTTTTCACATGGGTAATTATGTGTCGCCTTTTCACGTATGGGGAAGACATGGAATCTATTTGTTTTAGCAGAGGACAGGTTGACCAAAATCATTGTTCACCTATTAGCACTACATTAAATAGATATTGTGAATTCTAAAAAATAAAAAAATGTAAATAATTATTATAAAAAAATAAATTAACATTGTCTATCTCATTCATAAAATTAAATTTTTATGTTTTGATACGTTGTACAGTAAGAACGTGCATGCTCGTTTTTCATAACCTATTTCAGGTAGAACTTAGTGATACGATATCTCATATCATCATGTGTTATATTCTGAATTTAATTAATATGTATTATGGCAAAAGTAATTTACTACATTTTTGCTAACTATGTATTGTGATTGTACTGATCCCTATTCCAATTATATTCTTTATTAGTTCCTTTTACATTTGTATTATTTATATTTAATCTCGCCTCTGCTCAAATAATCCAGTAAGTGCTCAATGAATGGATCATTAATGCTTACTATAGTCAAATATGAGATGAAAAAATAAAAACATTTACCCTTCGAAATTCTTTATAGAACAATTTTAAATTGGGCCTGAAATTCTCTTGTATCTGAAGGTCTGCTTGTAAATATAATAATATAAGTAATATCCAATTTATATCATTGTAACCGAAAATTAAGTTGTCAAGCACCCTATATGATATAACTGATCAGTTATTTAATAATAATATTGAACATTGTTTCAATGTTTATAATATCTTGCTAAATTACAGTAATTGCAATTAATAATACTAACGTTATTTTTATTGGATAATTACTTTATAAAATAATTCATATCACGTATAATATAAATAGTAAATGGAATTTCATTAAAAGTTTTTTTAATTTTAATGTTTGGGTGCAGCTACGGTCCCAAAAAAAAATTGAATTTTTATACATAAATACTACTATACTCTAATTCTTAATAATTATATAAATTAATTAATTTCGGAAAATTTCGGAAGGGGGAGACCCATCCCTCATGTGGGATATCACCTGGGACCGCACCTGATTGGTTGTTAAGATATTTCTTCTCATTTTCGCTCGCTACAGCAGCTCTAGAGGCGTGAAGAAGTGTATTATTTTAGTCTTAACTACGTTAACAGATAATTTGACCTAAAACAATTGTCAAAATAATATAAGATTAATAGTTATATTATTATATTCACCTATTAAGTGAAGAAAAATGGCAGTCCTAAATGTTTGACGTGAATATAAGGATATTGGTTAGAACCAGCTGTTGCATCTAATTCTTCATACTCCCCTGGGATCTATATATTTATTTTTTCTCCTTGCTTCAGGCATTCCTAATGATTTTTTATTTAGGATGTTTTTATTTCGTTTTTTGGTGGGCAGAGGGCATGGTCTATTTTAAGAATTTAATAGGTGTCTCTATTGGATGAGTTACTAGTTGAAAGTTTTAACTGTTTTTCTCTTGGGGATCCAACATTGGGGTATTGACTACTGTAAATTTCATCTTTTACACTCAACGTCAAGATCTCTTTCCTTCTTGTTACTTCCTGGCTTAACCTTGCGTCGTATGGATTAGCAGCCAAAGGCATTTTTTTTTTCCCTTATAATTATCTATTATTAATTTTGTAAACATAAAATATAAATTACTATACATAAAATAATGCAGTAGTGTAATAGTTAAAAACAATAGCAAACATGACCATCTTCCAGTATTAAAAGTAACTAATCTACACTGCACCTGTGGTAAATACGGGAATTTTCTGAGGGAGGGGGGTTTCCTTTTTTTTTCAACGACCTGAAATCCATCCTTTGGAAAATTAAAAACACCTAATACGAATAATTATCAGAAAATTGTTTATTCTGTAGGATTAATTATTCTACTAAAATTACTATCATGACCGCAAGGTGATTAACAATTTAGTGTTAAGGTGAGAGAAGCCATCTAAATTTTCTAATGAATAATTTACGAAACGTATAAATCGCAATGAAACATGTATATATTTACGTTGTTCTAGTAAAGCTGTAATCTATTATTTAAAAAAAATTCTATTTATTTTATAATCATATATAATAGTTTTATAGAATTTTTGCCAACCCTTCAGGAAAGGGGGGGGGGGCCTGAATTCTTTCATCCTATATCACCCACGAAACTTTTTTTTGATATGCTATTATCTTGAGAAATTAATTAGATTTAAAGCATATGTCCCTAAAGGCCTCTCTTAGAACAGTTATTAAGTTTAAAATGGTAAAGTCTTGGGCTCAGTACTTTGCAGTCAGTTAGTTGAATGCCATCTTGGTCAAATAACTTCTCGGCATAACCTTCCACGACACATTACTTTCTTACAAAATACGAAACCTATGACCCTCCGCGGGTTTGTATTTACAACACTTGCGCACTATTAAAAACAAAAAAAAGTGTTATGGTTAGATTATTTGTTATAGACACTCATCAACTAAGGTATTTAGAGTACTTTTCCGAAATTCACTGAACGCTCCCTTTATTTTACTGAAACAGGTAGTTTTGCCGTAGGAATTAAAAGGTTATTCCATTGTTCGTGTTGCTCTCACTTTACACATTAGCATTTCTTGGATTTTTTTTCTATCCTCGAATTCGTAAGTAGCTTTCATGAAGCGGACATTCTTCTAAAATATGTCCAATCGTTACCATTATATGTCATATTCCACATTTCGGCGTGTTGGTATTCCCGATAAGGAAAACGTGCGTCGGTCGCGTGTGGCCATTTCTCAATCTAGCAATAACTACCTCTTCTCTTCTACTATTGTTGATGGAGTTTTTCCAGACTTTTGTATCTTTTTGTATGTACCTTAACTTTTATTGGTTCAATCGGTTAATTGCCAAATCTGGCCCCAGGTCATCTTAGCTTGCTTCAGGCTGCTACAAACATCTTTTGGGGTGTGAACGTTTTACTAGTGATGAAGATGAAGCTGATCCCTTAGCTGGTTAAATGCACCTTAGTTCCCTTAATACCTATGTGTGACGGTATCCATATGATAGTTAAGTTCTTATTTAGGTTCCTTACCATAGACAGATAGGATAGAGCTTGCTTAATGACAGGATATTTAGATAAATAAATATTGTAAAAGGAAGGGTTTCCTTCCATATTACCAAGACATTTTTAAAAACCATAAGCTTTATCTTCAGGAATTCGCATCCCCCGATTGATTTAAATAAATACATCTATAGTTGTTTATATGTCCTTCTGATGTCTTTGTAATAGACATTTTTTTAATTTATGTGTCTTCGTCACATAAAAAAAAATCATAGTTGCAGAAAATACGCAATTCAATTCCAGGACAAAAAACAATTGATTAAATTATAGTAATAGGCTATAAATGTGTTTCTTATTAAGATTAAATATAACTAATCTTTCAAAGTAACCATGACATGCCACTTAACCTATAATAATTAAAATTTAATGTTGCTAAAACAAAAAGCAACTGCGTCTCAAATTTTCGCAATGCCAAAACTCTGGTTTACTTCTTATGACTCATAATATAATTATAATTTACCTTGGTAAACCGATAATTTACTCCTCCGTATCTATGATGCACTAAAGCTGGGTGTGCATAATAGATACGGATAGTGCGTTTGAGTTTAACTTTCATAATTTTTGTTCATACCGCAGCTTTTGTTCTCTTATTCGAACATAATCCAGTTATTCCAAGTATCAACATCTGTTGAGATACTATTGTCGATAATGTATTTATAAGTGCTTGTGAAGAGTGTAGATATTTCGAATCATTTATCGACTTCATCTCCGACATAAATCCGCTGGCAGAAACTCCTGCGGCTTAGATATATTGGTTGACAGGATTTTAAGTATTGGTTGAATGCAGCCAACGAATCCCTGCCCACACACGCATAAAGCTTCAGAAATGCTTCTCTGGCTATTTGTATGTATGCAAATACATTCATTTATCTACTGGTGCATGCATGTATGAATCGGAGGTGGCGAATGAAGTGTACTTAAAAAATGTACAGCTTCTTTTTCTTTTATAGTTTTAAATATTCAATATCTGTATCCTTTTGCATGTTTTACTTTTCCGATTCATTGTACCCCTCGATTTTTAACACTGGCGTATGCTGCCACTATAAACGATAATAATCCGATAATGTTTCAATTTGATTTAGCTCAGCGGAAAATAGGGCATGTTCTTCGAAAATATTCCCAAAAAAATGAGAAGTATGCGTTCATGGTTCAGTATGCACATTTGTCATTATTGTATGACCCGTATATTCTTTGTGCTAAATTTTGCGGTTTTGACAGTAAGTAGAATGAATGAGATAAGAGTGTTGTTTTTTAAAGGAAGATAGTTAATTGAAGAGAAGGTGCGTACCCCCCTCCAATAGGGGATGCCACTTCTGTTCGCTGATTGGTGGATGGTGCCCCTCCTTACAACAGCCACTCCCACTCACTATTCAGCTCAGTCAGTGGGAAGCTGTCTCTTCGAGAAGGTCATTGTTGGTAAGTCCTCTTAATTTTTTTCCCCACCTATATGGTCCATTCATTCTTTTAAGCACACCTTACTTGCAATTTTTTTACACTTGCCCAGCGTGTGGAATCATTGAGTGCTATACCTCTTTTTTGTGCATTTAAAATTTTCTTTCATCATTATCATTATTTATTTTTTTATTTTTAATAAATAAGAAATTATTTAGACAAACAAGATTTAATAAGTAAACAATCCATTTATCTTGACAGTGATCTTATTTCGTTTCTTGCTTTGGAGTGTGTCGATTTCAATGTGGGCTGTGCCGTCTGTGTAATGTGTAGTAATTGCAATTGTCACCCGTAATGTGATCAAAGTGATAGTCTCATGTCTATTTTTTATACTTTTCTATTTATTTCTTTATTATCACTTCTACTAGTTCCGATGCTCTAAAAGTTTTCTATCATTTATAAATTCATCTTTACACAACAAAGAAAAACATTTCGGAGGATCTAGTAAAAAAAATATATATATTTTTATTTATATCAATAGATTGAAGAATCACATACTTGTTTACCCTTAATAATCAGTTTTTATAAAATCTGGGCAGTTTTAAATTATGTATTAAATTAAGTATTAAATTTTTGTTTTATTCTGAATTTCAAAAAAAACTCTTAAGAATTTAAAGTAATTAGGTTTTAGTTATTAGAGCTTGTACTATTTGTTAGAGCGTAATGACTGCCTTAGTTTCTTAATTGGTAAATGTCATAAAATATTATGTCTTAATTTTTGTACAGACCTGTCATAATAATTTAAACAATAGCAATTAATTTATTTGTTTACAGAATAAGCTTACTTCATCGCAGCTAAAACCAAAACAAAGTTCCTCTAATTATTCAGTTTTTTTTAGTTAAATATTGTACGGATGTACCTTTTAAGGTGATCATTATTTTTTTTAATAAACGGATTAGATTTAATAGCTTATAGGCAACATATAGTAAAATTTTACTAAATTCGCTCTTCCAAATATGATGAGGAGGTGAGATGAGCCGTTGCCTATAAACTCTTGCTTTTACATACTATTAATTTTTTTTTTAATAATAGTTTTTGCCATTTACTATTAAATACCATTATTTACTAGAAAATGTGTAGAGAAACTTTCAATTTGGACACATTTTTATATTAATTTAGATCAAATAGCTTATTTTTATTTATTTGTATTTATATCTCCATATCCTTAATTTTTGAATTAAAGCTAAAATAGGAATTTTAATTCATGCATATGAAGGTTGTGTGTTATTTTCATGACAATAAATAGCCTTTCAAATTAATTATATATTTATAAGTTAAGATTTAAATTGGGAATGTTATTCTTTTTAAGGCCTTTCGATGCTGACCTAGCATGCATATTTTGATTTAAACTTTATTGTTTGTTTTTATTGATGTTAACGTTATTTAATTCTACTCCACTTATTAAATCTAAATATTTGTGTCGAATGAGTTGTAAGACAACTGTCGGTGTCGAAAAAAAAAAATGTTCCCTTGTTAGAAATAAATAAAGGATTAGTGTTTTTGTTATTCGATTACTAACTCTTCATTATTTCAATTGGATTAAAAAGTTGTTTTTTTTAAGGTTTTAAAAACCAAATATTTTATTATATTTTTCTTTGATAGATATTGTATAAAGCACATTTATAATGTCCTTATAAATTAACTACTTTAATATTATTTTATTAAGAATTTTGTTAGGTATATAAATGCTATATCGGTGTAGATGGTTCTTAAATTCAAATGAAGCTAAATCTTATTACTTTAATAAATATAATTCAAGTTGAGTTTATTCTTCTTCGGGTCTATATATAAATTTTTAATCTACTTAATTCTAAAACAGTAGAGAAGCTTTCTAAAATTTACTTTAAACTTTAAAGGTTACTTGGGAAAGTTGTATTTAATGTGGGTTCCTCTCTTTCTTGAATCCTTATTACATAAAACAGTTATTTATCCTTCTATTTGTATTATCTCTTTATCATAATCTGTTTTATCTCTTGGAATATAATGCCTTATTTTCTAGCAACCTTTTACCTACTGTGATATCCGGTGTGCCAGCGATTGTTTTTTCCAATATGAATGAACACAAAAAAAATAAAATCCGTATTAGGATGAAAAATACATGGAAAAATACTGGGATGTGAAGGCGGCAAGCTTTAGGTATATAGCAGTAATAGGTAATAGCGAATAAATCGTTAAAACATTTTCAAAGTATGATCCGATTTCATTCCAATACTAAAGATCGCGGGTTCGCGTCCCATGGTGGTCATAGGTTTTTTAAAGGGAGTAAAAAATTCTTGGCTATGCCGTCCCTCGGATAGAACGTAAAATGGAGGTCCCGAGCCTGTGCGATGTCAGGTACTCGTTAAAGATCCCTATCCTAATTATACCTGGAAAGGCCAAATTTAGGACTCCCATTGTAGCATCGTCCGATTAGCCTTAGTAGCATATATGAACGTTAAACAAACATTCATTCCATTTTTCCATGCGTTGGTTAGTTTTTATCTGAGGAGGCTTTCAGTTTTATGTGTTCATTCATAAATGCAGTTATAGCGGCGTGATACGATCAATCAAAAATAGGTGCGTATTATCTGCGTGCACCGCAATTCAATTCAATTGATGAATTTACCACTAATGTTCCATCTCTAGCATGAATAGAATTTTTTTTCGATATCATATAAAGTTTGGTAAACTACGTTAGATCAGTATTCTACGATCATTTCTCATCTGACCATGATTCTGCTTATCTCAAATGCTCGAAACGTACATAATACTCAATATTAGTACAAAAATTCTGTTTTGTCAACCGATCCAGTGTCGGCCGAAGAAATACCCACCATGCCATGGAATTTAGTATAAGTGGGAAGAACATAGACCACACGCCCAAAACTTCCTCAGTTCCAATTATCACGTTAACGTATTTATTGACCAATATATATTACATAGGAGAGTTTATACATTTTTGGCAGATACCTGTTTATCAACGCACTTGAACTCCCAATAAACCGTTTATATGTTTTCCTCATACCATTTCGTGTAAATAAAGACTTTTAATATGGAGAGACTTCATGCTTCAAAGTCGAACTTAAATTTTTCTTTGGTATGATAACCATGACATTTATATTATTATGGGTAGTTTACATAATGCCTTTTGGTTGGACCTAATTTCTTTCATGAACTAGACTGATTTTTGGAATGGCTTGTTTTGACTTTGAGAACCGGTTTTTCAACTTGTTTCAGAATCATGCTAAGTTTAAGTATCATCGGGACATAAATAGTTATTAAAAGTAGATGAGAGTAACAGCGAGCTTCGTCTATTCATGAAACTGGTTTTAATTTTGTCATGGTGTTAGGTATCTGTAGATCTGCTGAGTATTTGCAAATTTTGGGTGGTCCCACCTCTTCCGTTAGGGGGGGGGGAGGTTGGCGGGATGTGGTAAGAATATTAAAAAAATAATCCTTGTAAATGTTGTGTTATTCTTTCTGATTAAAACTGTGACCATTCTTATGACGATAGAGTTAATCCTTTTAGGAGTTTAGGTGAATTACTCAAACAAAATCCCAATATTTCTCTGAATGAAGTTATGTAGTAAAAATATTATAAATAATTATTCCTAGTACCTAATTTTTAAGCATTCATTATATCTCAAAAATTTCATTCGAGTTCTTTACTTTGCAGTTAGATTCAATATATTCAAATCAATATATGTAGGACTTATATTGAACATGTCTGTTTAGGGGCATTTCTGTTTATCAAGGGATTCCTATTATCTTTATACCATTGCGTTTGAATGAAGACCTAAAATATGTGGAAATTTTATAATAGAAATTCTGAGATTAATCGTGTGTTGGTTAATTAACAATTATATACTAATTATTCGAATTAATGATATAATGATGATATGAAATCAGGCCAGTCAATTTGTCGCTAAATTAACTACCCATAATAAAACATTTGCCTACTACATCACGATTATAATTATATTATTATGGGTAGTTTATTTAGCGCGAAATTGACTGGCCAGATTTCTGTGATAAAATATACTCATATTGGGTATGTGTAGGCTTGTTTCAGAATAATTTATAACTTGTTTTCTACCACCAATAACTCTTGTTTTGTTTTTTAACATTTCTGTAAATCTAGGCGTGAAAAATTGTTATTCGACACTATACACTACTAAGTATGTTCCAAAACAACAAGCGAATTTTCTTATGTTTTAATGGTTTTTGCTAAGCTGAATATAGTGTAAAGAATACATTAACCGCAGGTACTGACTGCAGTTTACATTTTCTACATATTTTGAACATAAAAAGTCATTTTCCTTCCCCTTAAACATGTTCACTCATAACTTCGTTTAGACTTCTTTTTTTTTTTTCTTTTATAACTAACAACACTTGTATTTCTAATGTAATCAACTACATATGCAATCGTTCTTTTGTCCAATGCTGGTCAATAAACATGAAAGTACACATTTAAAGACAGCACGCGACATTACTCGAGCCGTTTTTACGATTTCCGACTCTTAAACTGTCAATAAGACATTAATATTAAACGTATTTTCTCAGGAGCAGATTTAAAAAAAAAAAAAAAAAAAAAAAAAAAAAGCTGGAGAGTACATTTGTATTTATTATCTCTTGGAGTTGAGGTAGTGTACAATTAGTCCAAGCTATAGGGTGACAGATGAAAGATAAGAATGAGATTTAGTGAGCCGGTTGGAAGAGTTTATGTCCTTAGATCCTATCTTCTGGTGACCCATACCAACGCCTTTTCAAGGTCCAACCTCAGCTATGCTATATCTTTTATAAAACTATCCTTTTCCCCTCATATTTAGTGTTTTTATCTATTCTTCGTGATGTTTGTCGAAGTGCATTTGTCATCAGCTGAGTCCATTATTTAAAATAATTTATTACAGAGTTATGTTATATAAATTTTGTTTTTTTGAATATGTTTAATTATTCTTTCGTATAACATTCCACCTTACTGTGGCAGGTTAATATTACATTCTCTTGGAACAATCTGAGATCAGCAGTTGGAGGTCGAGACCCCCCCCCCCTCCCATCCACTATTAATTGCGTATACTTGATTAAATAATTAAATAAGGGGGAAAACCTTGCGGTTGGGCTTGGTCTCAGTCAGATCTCGTGTTTGCAGGACCCAGTTACTTCCTTTAGTAAGGAACGTGTTAGTACAAGGAGAAAGAACGGTCTCTTATAGATCTTGATGAAAAGTTTTTTGGAGGCTCGTTGACAAAAAATATTATTAATGCATTTCGTTCCGTTCGTGCCAATGGGCCGTAAAAGCCGAGAAAAAAAATATTAAACTACTATATTTTATATCTGTAGTTTAAAAAATGAATTTTTTTTTTTTTTAATTAAGGATTTCTTCATGTTTGAAGTTTCCCTCAACCGAACTCTTCTTCTAGTCTCATCTTCCACACCTTCCTGCCTTTCGTTTCCTCTTCCCTCAATCCATGACCGGCCATACTTTCCTTTACTTTATTTATCCACTGTATACGTGGTCTTCCTCTTTTTCCTTCTGCCTCTCATTGAAATATCATTCTTGGTATTCTATTTGAACCCATTCTTTTCACGTGGCCATACCATTTTAGTTTTCTTTTTTCTATTATTTCAAGTATATTTCTTTTAAGATTCATTTTTTCTCTGATCTGGTTGTTTTTTATATGGTGTATTATTGAAATCCTGGCCGACCTCCTCCAAAAATCCATTTCTACCGCCAAGAGTCTTTTTTCCTGTGCTCTGTTAAGAGTCCATGTCTCGGAGCTTATAAAATGATATCTACATAATTCTTGCATCAACGATTTTATTTTTAAGTGTAGATTTAAGAAAAAGCCTTTTCATAGATTCTGTTTTAGGACAATGACATTGTAAGCATTATTAGAACTTAAAGCTAACTAATCTGATAGATTTTTTGTATACAAAAAATAAAGTGATTCGAATTCAGCACCCTTAAAATCTTTGAAAAACAATTATTCAAATAGAAACAGAAAACATACATTTTTTAGTATCATTGAGGATGCAAAATTCGAATTTGACGTTATTTTTTGTCTTTAAAAAACTATATGGGTAGTTTGCTTAAACATCTAATATTTGTTAATGGAATTTATGGAACGGATGTATTATTCCTTGAATTTACGCTCGAAAATAAACATTTTGGTGTAAGAATCATCTCTTCATCATTTTTCAACACGAGATATAAATAAAATAGTTTAATGTTAATTTATATTCTCGGCTTCTAAGGCACATTTGCGCGAACGGCAAACTACGTGTATACTTATTTTCGACCAGGAACCTCCAAAAAATTTTCATCGAGATCCGTTAAAGATTGATCGTTGTAGGTAAGTACCTACTACCAATAACCCCTTATGGGTCGCAGTCGTTTTCTTTTTTTTTTTTCTTCATGAAAAACAAATCTGATTTGTTCTCTGGAATCGCAGATATATAGGTAGTGTGGTTTGTCTAATTTTAATTTTTGTTTTTACTTTTTTTCGATAAATAGTGATTGTACTGAATTTTGTCGTTTTCTTCGAGTGAAAGATTTTTTTTCTTCTGCTTTTCTTTTCTTTTCGATTCTTCTTTATAATTTTCTTTGTCATATTCTTTTTTTAACAATCTGTATCAACTTGTCCAGGAAAGGAGGGAGGTCAAGGTGAGAAGAGAAGGTAGCAAAGACTCCGCCACACTGTCTAAGACGGAACTCTACTCACCACCAGACTGGCCGTCATGTTACCAGGTCCGTATTTGGCTTTTTTTTTTTTTTTTTTTTTTTTTTGTCTTTTTATATTATTCATTTAATCATTGCTTCAATAATTGTTTATTTATTTTCACAATACATCTCCTGAATCCATTGGAAGGCATTGGAGAAGTTGTACCAAGCTCTGGAAAGCTTGTTTTTCTTCTACCCTTATCGTTTGTGGGGCTATTCGTTTTCATTGATGGAATGGTAATTTGAGAGTTGCATCAGATATGTTTATCTCCTCTTCTGCTAAAAGTCGAAAACTCTTTACATAATTTTCTGTCGTTGTGTTATATTTTTATCACTTTTATTTATTTCGGCTCATTTTTGTTAATTTGAAATTAATCTTATCCATAAAAAAAAAAAAAATAAAGAATAATTGTTGGAATCGAGCTTTGCGGCTCCACGAAACCATCAAATTCGGCCCGATCCTGATACCTTTTACATCAAAACTCCCGAACCATCCGAACCCTCTTGTTTCCAGCCTCGCTTCCTCCTCTATTCCAGACAATCCTCCTATGCGTCTGAAAAGAATATGGTCTCGGGGACTTATATGTTAAGTGTATTAGTTAAGTACAACCAATGGTTTCTTTTCATGCTTGTTCCTGACATTTTCCTTTCTGATTTTTTTGTCATTAACTGGATGTCTTTGTTGTAAATTTCAATGAATCAAAGAAAAAATATATATAAAAATGAATTAAGAATAATTATTATGTATTACTTTCTTGTTCCTGTAATATTTTCTTGGTACCACGTTTGAATAGATGGGATAGTACTGGGAATACACCGCCTTTGTATCACGTGACCTTGATCATAGCAACCTTTCTCGTGGCTTATATAAAATTTACATTTCATCACAAAAATCTACAATTGTTGCCTGCCGGTCTCAATTTGCGATAGTTCTTTTGTCTCCTAACCCCACTTTTTTCTTCTACACCGAAAATTAAAATTCCAACAAATTCTACTATATTTATTAACAGTTTTAAATTAATCAAATAATTAAATTTTCTGTCATGTGATTTTATCCTCTGCGTATTATCCTTTAGTTGAGAAAGTAATGCCAAAAAAAAAATGCATTAAAAATGATCCTACTACCCCCCAAGCGCTCAGCTTCTAAAAAAAAATGGTTCAGTCTATATAGACGTTAAACTACTTCAGGTGTTATGCGGACATCATTGACGCAAATATTTAATAAACAGTGGCACTTCATCTTCAAAACTTTCAACATCAAAACAAAAAGAAAATGTTCCTACTGTATGGAAGAATAACAAAATTAAGAAAGTTGACCTGGATGTTTTTGTGATTGAGATACTCAATTTTTCTTATTTAAGAAACTTGTTGATACTTGGTAAGGCTGCTATTACTACAATTTATAACACTCCTGATTTATTTGTTCATTTGAGCAGTCGTGAATATAGAATATGTTTTCGGCATAGGCCAAGAATTATATAAGATTAGGTTAGGTACTAGTCGACTTTAAGGTAAACTACGAGCAATGGCACTGAACCTCCTACCCCGGAGTGGGACAACTTTCTACCGCGGATTTGCAATTCCACATGGTTAAATAAAATAATTCAGATTGGGGTAATTAATTTATTTCTTTGTTTATTAACGGTACTTAATTTAAGAGAGGCTGCCTCTCACTTATCTATGCCTCAGGTTTTAAGCATTTTCAAAAATCTTTTTCTTGAGTTTTTGGGATCAAGATTAATATTATAAACTAACGAATCCCATTGAATATTTTTTGAATTTTTGAAGTTTTCCCCATAAAATATTTATTACTAACGTAGTTTCACATAATATTTGTTATAGGTGGTCTCTGTGTTACCAAATATAACTAAAATTTATTTGTTTTTATTTAAGTTTTTTTTATCATTATTTATTTTGTTTTTACTTAAAAGATATATACATTCTGCTATAACCAAGGCATTATGAAACATTAATATTAGAGCTGTAAGGACACATTCACTCATTGACCATATACAAAAGTACAAAAATAAAAATAAATAAAATGTGAACATCGAAGAAGGAAAGAAAAAATAATGAAATAAAAATACCAAAAATGAAACAGAATTACACTCTCACATTCATACTTATTTACAATACACACATTCAGCCTGGGGAACTCCGACTCATGCTTTGCCGCCCACATTTGGAAGGCAAAGCAGGACTCAAGTGCCGCATCATCGATTTTTGTTTTTAGTAAATTATTTTTCCTTCTAAATATATTTGATATATATATTTATTATTATTCGCATACATTATAAACCGCCAATGAAAATTGCCCCCAACAAATGCCGAAAGCCTGTTTGTTTGTAAATCTGAACCTGGTTATTAATTAGTTACTTGTATGTTTACTTGGTTATGTATTGTATCTCCGTTCCTATCCATTTTAATGAGTGTTTTAAATTTTTTTTATGTTATATTGTTTATTTAGGATAATAAAAGCTTTCAACGCTCTAGGGAAATACGTATTACAGTTGTAAGTTTATTCATGTTTCAAATTCCGTTTTGGATTTACAACTTGACGAGCCTTCTGATTATCATATTGTTCTCGGATCGTATCGGGAGTGTGTGAGAGGGAACAAGTTTAAATGTCGCGGGCAACGGATTGATAATTAATTATTTTAAGGGAGTTGTAGCGGGGCGGGGGGTGGGGGGGGGGGTTGAGGAGTAAGGAATGGAATGCCGAGAGACAGGAGATAACTATCGGACCACACACCGCTCTCTCTTTCTCCCTTGCACACTTCTCTCTCCCTTGCACACTTCTCTCTCAACTTCTTCAAGAAAATTCCTCTTTCTTCTCTAGCTTAAAAGATTTAGCAATGGCACAAAGGATGTCGTCACTTTTCCCTCTCCTATTGTTCTATTGTTTAACCTAGATGGATAACTGTTTGTCTCTCCGGGATAAATTTGCCTGCTCGTAAAGTAGCCAATTGTGTGATCCCTTTGAAGGGTCTATTTTGGGACTAGTTGGTTAATGGAGCCGTAGGCTGGAAGCACAATAGAACTCTCACGTACCTGGTCTTGGGACGTCCCTAACCATCCCTAATTACCATCAACATATCCCTCCCTTAGCCGTCCCTTACCATCCCTTATTACAATCAACATATCCCTTCCCCTTAGCCTTTACAACTGTAATCCTCAATTCGTTTCAATTTAGCAAAATGCATTAATTTATTCTTTGTCGTACCTCATTAACGCTCTCAAATGTTGTACCATATTTAACCAAGCTGTATGTAAATTAAATAATTAAATAAATTTAGCTCTTTGGAGACGGCTTATTTAATATGATTTATAAAAAAAGTTTTCTATGTTTATTAATTCAAAAAATGTTGTTTTCATTCTAAAAAATAATTTTTCCAATTTATATCGTTTTTAGAATTAACTAGATGTATATCCCGTTTTCACTCGGTGAATCTCGACTCCTCTCCAATGTAAAGCGAGATCATAACGATTTTTATAAAAATAAAGAATATGCCCAGTGATTGGCTGAAGTTATGCAATTATAATATGGGCAGGTGTTCGCACCTGGTATGAAAGAACCATTGAGCGAAATTTGGAGAATTTAGGACAAACGGCATGGATTTCTATAAAGAACAAACAAACAAACAGAATTTCATCTTTATTTATATGAATTTCAGACGGTAAGAATGCAACAAATATTAGAAAAAATCCAACTTGGGATATGTTTACATTGCATGGATATTATGAATTATAATAAATACAATAAAAGTGTGTTAAAAATATATTACAGTTAAAAATAACACTTTTCAGTGTTTAGAGGTTTGTAATAGTCAACTGCTTTTCTTTACGATAGGTTGATAGTCATGATATTCAGTTTGATCTTTTTTTTGATTTTGGTAAGCCCACTTTTCGACCTCTAAATGTGGATCTTCATCAGGGCTTCTGAGTCCAGAGTAATAGCCACATCAGAAGCTCTGATGAAGATCCATATGTAGAGATCAAAACGTTGGCTTACCAAAATTAGAAAAAAAGATCAGATTAAAAATCCTGACTATCTATCAACCTATCATTTTCTGTGTTTATTTTTTTAAAAAAAATTGTTTGCGTTCTAAACAGTAATTTATTTATTTAATTTATCGGATATACCTTTTAGGATTAATTTAAGATAATAACAATGCAACAAATAATAGAGAAAATCCAACTGGCTGTATGTTTACATTGCATGGATGTTATGAATTAAGTGTTATAAATACAATAAAACACTGTTAAAAAAACACTTTCCTGTGTTTATTGCTTAAAAACAACGATTTGCTTGCATTCTAAACAATACTAAATTCTCGATTCCAATTTATATCGTTTTTGGAATATACCTTTTATGACCGAAATAAATTGTATTGAGATGATTGATAGTCAGGAATTTCAGAGAACTTTTCGGACATTTTTGGAATTCGGTCTAGGGAGTGATAATGAGATCCTTGGCCACTTGAAAAAGAAGCCGCACTTCTTTAATAGTTCCAAAGTATCTATTACTTATTGTTGTGTTACTTTTGCATTGGTAAAAAAATTATAATAAAAATATACTCTTTTTTCGTTTTAAGGAGTTCTTTCCACGTTTCTAGAACCGCTTTTTGTATATTGTTACACCTTATTCTATTGCTCCTTTTACAGATGTTCAGGTTATTTTCTATGTTATCATTTGATTAAATAGAATCAGGAGTATTTTATTGAATTGCGGAATGTAAATGGTTTGACTAAGTCTTTTAGATAGAAAAAAATACTAATGCTGTCCTTCCGTGTAGGGTTGTTAGTCACACAGCATACCAATCAATCGTCTATAGAAATTTTTACGTTTTGCACTGTCACATTGTCAAAGATAAAGATAAAAACTATTTTTATTAGTTCTTTACTGAGTGAATGCATTGAAAGAAAAGCATGTAATGCTAAAATATTTAAAGTTTCTTTTTAACATATGGTGCAATATAATCCTTAAAAGTTATATGTTAGTTTAAAACTTTAGTTCCATATTAGATTTCTGAATGAAATATAAGGTGGTTTTTGGTGGAACAATCATCGATAAACATCTCCGTCGGTTTTGTGAAAGGCATTAGAGACTAAAATTCGATAACTATGTTCCATTTTTCTAAAATATCCCTTCTATTGATTCTAATTGACGATATACTTATTTACAAAAAACGGTTAAAAAATACTCGAATATTGATGAAATTAGGATTTTATCCTTAAAAAAATAAATAAATTATAATTTATCAAAAATTACCTAAGGCTTTGAAGTTTTGCAATAATTATAATATTCTTATATTATTATTATTTGTCTGGTATGGTTAATAAATATTCTGGTATTTAATTCAGAAACTTTTTCTTTATTTTATCAGCCTATACTTCGACTAAAAAATGTGGATCTTCATCAAGGATAAAATGATAAAAGTAAGTAAAATATTAGATAAGTATAAGTGAAGGGAAAAAATTATATGAATAACATAGGGGGAATATTAATGCTTGTTGGTAGGATTAATTCCAGGAAGTAAGAATGCAACAAATAATAAAACATACTGTGCGAGCGAACCTCACCCTCAAACAGATAAAGCCCCGAACCTTGCCGTACCAGCGCACAGTGGGACAATTTTGTCATTTAGCGGCCAAAAATCTATAACTCCTGATTAAATGTCGATAATCGAATAATTCTTTTTTCATTAAAGAACATGGGATTTACTTTGTCAGTGAGAATAAAAAAAATAAAAATACCATCGCTCAAAGTATTTCAAATTAATTTTTAAATGAATTCTTTCTTCGCTTAAATTTAAATAAAATAGTTTATTCGCTACAGGGTTAGACATAGGGAATGAAATGAGTCAGGATTATAATCTATTGAGCTTTCTGCTTATATACATGTCTTTTTCAGGCACTTGCTCCGTTCGAAAGGTGTTTAAAAAATTATCGACTGATGACGCCAAAATCCAAAAAATTAAATTAAAAATAACCCTATTTCTTAGGGATTTTAACGGAAAAAAATATTGTCCTATAATTCAACGAGAAGTATGTTTTATGATTTAGTCTAATTCGAGGCCGAAAATATATTGAAAGTTCAAATATAGGGATTTAAATCGATAAATCACCGATCGATCTCATTTGATCGATCTAATTCTATTATGGTATTTTAGCATCCTTCACCCTCAACCAGTATAGAAAAAATCAGAACCAACTATTTCCAATAATAGAAGTTATTTCAATTTAAATACTTTCTTTTCAAAAATTACATACTCAACCTGGATGAAATTAAAACGCATTTTTATCCAATAATTTTACAGCCATTCTACTTATTTATAAAATATGTTTGGTGCATTAATATAAAAAGTAAAGCTCAATAGAGAAAAAAATTAAATTTATTTTAAACTAAATCTACTCTCATCTCTATGATATGTTTTTTTTTTCTATAGAGCTTTATCTTTTATATTAATGCACCAAACATATTTTATAAATAAGAAGAATGGCTGTAAAATTATTGGATAAAAATCGGTGTTGATTTTTTCACATTCACTATTTTATTTATGAAAAGAAAGTATTTAAATTGATATAAATTCTTTTATTGGCAATAGTTGGTTCTAATTTTTTTCACAGTGGTAAAGGGCGAAAGGTGCTAAAATACCATAATAGAAATAGATCGATCAAATGCGATCGATCGGCGATATATCGATTTTAAGATTTAAATCCCTATATTTGAACTTTCATTATATTTTCGGCCTCGAATCAGACTAAATCAAAAACATACTTCTCGTTGAATTATAAGACAATATTTTATTCCGTTAAAATTCCTAAAAAATAGGGTATTTTTAATTAATTTTTTTGGATTTTTTTCTTATTTAGACAATAATTATTTTAAAATCTTTCAAAAGTAGCAAATGCAAATTTCTGACCGTACCTGTGCACCTTGATACAATAATTTATATAACTAAGACTGCTGATTTGGAACTAGCGGCAGATCTGACTTTTGCTTTAACTTATTATGGATAAAAGAAGCGTCAGAAAAATGATAAAAGAAGGTCTGGAAGCTTATCTTAACTAGAAAACTACTTTTGTATCAATAGTTTTGAAATTTATCAAAAACTGCCGCAGTACCTCATTCGAGCCCCGGGGATCCATAGCATTTGGAATCAGTATCTGAAGGTAGCTTTACTACACCTCTTCGAACTACATGAGAACAGATAATCCCCCGAACTTTGCCGTACGAATTACCATTTTATATTGTTTACATTGAAGCGTGAAGTTGAGCGAACAGCGATATCTGACCCACCTACATACAACAATTTTCGTAACAAATACGACTGATATGGAACTAGCGCCTCTTCTTGTTCTAATCAATATATATACAAAGTGTACAATGTGCGTGCAGATAATGCTCAAAAAACGACTCCACCAACGATCAAGAAAGTTATGTCGTCGTGTAGCCTTATAACCCCTTACGGAGAAGAAGGTTTCCGTTTTTCTCTTGAGGTTGTAACATTGAAGAGAACAGGACTGGAACTTTAAGCCTCTCGCACCATGTAATTAGTCATCTGAGATCGACATACGAGTTTGTGAATGAAAAATTTAGTTCGAGCTCCAGACTACCAGGAAGCTCTAAGGTGCGTTTCACTCAATGTTTATTGTTCATTCATGCAGTTTAGTTTGTAAAGGTTATATATTTTTTCAGCTGTCCTTTTTAAATTATTGAAAAATCAAGCGAGAATAATTAGTTTCTCCTTTGCTTTCAAAATAAAATAATGAGTTTACATCTCTGCAATCTATTAGAAAACCAACTGGATTCCTTAAAAAATTAATTTTCTCATAAGATGGCTAATTGATCAACACGTTACATTTAATCAATATGTAATATATACTTAAGTAAATTTAATGCAATATGAATGAACATTTCTTAGTAGAACAGGGAGCGAATAAAATCAGACATAAAAAAAAAAGAGATAAATTGACTAAATATAAATCGAAAATAAAAAGTTTGAAGTGTTCTTATTGTAGTTATGAAAAAGAAGGTGGTTTGATTACTATGTATGATGAGCATTCCAGTTAACAAAATGACTAACTCCAATTACAGCATTTTTTCAACAAGATTTTATCATCCCTCATAGTTCAGGATAAAAAGAAATATGGTGAAAAAATTACGCCTTCATGAAATTTTGGTTTTCACTTTGTAATAGTAGTAAGATTCGAGATCTGCAGAAACCGCTCAAATTACAGGTGGATATGTTAAGGGAGGTTGAAATGGAAGAAAGGTCTTAAAAAAAAGTTTCTATGAATCTTCGGTAGTTTTATACTTCTGGATCTAATAGGACCATCACAGTAGTCGGCGCTTAAGTTTTACTCGAAATATAATTTTTTCAACTGAGATATCAGATTTTTCAACTATAATCTAATAACCTATTATCTGCTGACTGCTTGGAATGGGCTTATAGGATTCAGAATCACAGAAACCATCAAAAACGATGCATAACTACCGGAGCGAAGCTTAGCTAGTTTATTATAAGAATTAATGAGCAGCGTCAGAAAAAAGTTAAAAGAAGGTCTAGAAGCCTATCTTAATTAACTAAAAAGCGACACTAGCACTATCCCCGAACACACAGGCGTATAGATAAGGTACCTGTTCGAGTTGGTGTCTAATTTAGATTAGCCGAACAGTGTTCCGGACAGGCTGTACGAAGGTGGGGATTTAAAGGCAGTTTAATAAATATATTGAAATACTGATAAAAATACATCGAATTTTACTGTATACCTTATATTTTATTCCTATATTTGTTTCACTCTAGACCAGATGAAAATTCAGATGTTTAGAACGAAACGTAGCCTGTTGAAAAAAAGTAAAAGTTTTTGAATGAAACTCCTGAATATTAATCACCCCAGAAGAATACTAAAGAAAAAATTCGACCATTTCCTATCTCTAAGGGCCGTATTTATGAACGATCCTAAGGAACGCTTTATTAAAGGCTTCCTTAAAATGCACACCTTTAGCTAACCTTAACACAATTTTCATTTTATAAACGTTCCTTTACGCTTTTCTATCTTAAGGACGCCTTAGATTCTAAGGGGTTCCTATAAATTTGATCTGTTTTCCTTCCTTAGTGCTAAGGTAGGTGATTAGCTACCTTTAGCTTCTCCTTAACTATTTAATAATATAAATAAAAACAGAAAACAAATATCAGGACTTAAATACTCATTACAAAGAACCGTTTATTAAGAACAAAACGACTTTTTGGAATTTTTACTTTATTTATATGAGGTATAAACAACAAGAGCGGTGAACTATTATTGCACTTTTTAAGGAAAATAAAAATTTTAATCTTAGTGAAATATTTTTCTTTTTTTCTCCTTTATATATTTATCAAATGTTTTCATATGTAGCAATTCTTATTACTAGGCACAATGAGATACAGATATACAATAATTTCTTCATATAAGCATAATCAAAACAAAAGATGTATTATTTTCAAATAATGCATACTTATTTAGTATATTGATAGTATTACTTAAGTGTACAACTTTAATCGCAAACATTGTGATGCAGATGCTTTTGAATCTTTTCCATTTCTACACTTCTAACATTAATTATGTTTCAGTAGCCAGTATTAGAGCTGTGATTGTAAATATTTGATTAGGTGGTGATATAAACATCTGAAAGAATTAAGTGAATTCATTTTTTTCTTCTGCAAGTAGTACTGTAATGAGCAATATAATCTTAATTATTGATAGTAAAGATAGTTTCACTCAATTACAACATTGACAAAACAAAATCTTGATATGAAATATAGACTGAATCCAATTTGAGAAAATTAAATGTAATTTTAATAACAAGGTTACCTTAACTGCTTCCTTAGGAACGTTTATAAATACGGCCCTAAGTATCCTTTTATTTGTTATTGATAAATATTTGGAGTGTATAGTTATGGATCTAGTTATTGTGCATTATATTCGGATGAACGGTTTGCTATGGTGGACACAAAGGATGCGGTGCATGGTGGTTGTGATGTGTTGAAGGTTCCTTCCTCTTGCCGAGGATGGGCGCCTAGGGACAGCAAACACTACCTGAATAAACACTTGAAACATCTGCCCTTTTACCTCCCGTATCTCTTCAAATATAGCCTCTATCTTTTGCGAATTTCCAATTTCTATTCTGCATTCCAAAATAGGACTTTTTAAATTGCATTAAAAAAGTTTAAAAAAAACAAAACATACTGCAAGTAAATGTGAGCTGAAAATAATAAAATAAATATTCTTGTAAAGACACATGTCATTGGTAGTATTCCAACAATATTTTTAGATCAGGTCACGATGCCATCTTCTTTCCGAACGTGGTGGATTATATCAGAAATAGGGAAGGAGGCGAGGTTGGGAACAAGTGGGTTCGGATGAGTGTATCCAAGCGCGAAGTCCAATGGGCAAAATCGTGTACGATTAAGGTTAATTACTTTAACGAGTTGAAGTTCAGCTTACTTCAACCCTTACATAATAATTTTTTCCTCTTCCACTTTTAAAATTTTATAATCATCGGGTGTTTATTCATTTTGTAAAATAATCGAATACAGTGTTTCATAATAAGCATAACTATGAGCATATCATAGCAATGAGGGTCTTAAGTGGTAAACGTTTCGCCCCTCCCCCCCCCCCTCCGCCCCTCCGTAAAAAAAAAAACTAAGCCCTCTTGACGATTAATCCACCCCTGGACAAAAGTGAAACTGGTAACAGAAGTTCCAAGTGACAGCATGTTGAATCCATCGCCAGTGACTGATTAATAATACTTCACAGGCGGGTTAGAAACCAGTAGCACAGGTTGGGTGGCACCATTCAATTACGTAAGTTATCACTTATCGCGGACTGGTGCGTTATCAGATTCAGTTCTACTAAGTTTCTATAATGGAATAATTGTTTTTATTTAAAATATTTTCATCTACCTATCGTCAGTTTTACAGTAACCTTGCGAATCTGAAAAAAATAAACTTTTTAGGAGTGTCAAGAATCAGTTTCTTACCCTTAGTTTAATTTTCAAGGATATAATTTCATGTGATTTTTTTGGTGAGGAATCTATCGTTAAAAGTCTTAAATGTCGGGGTTTTCAGTCGTCTGGAAGTGCGTATTCGTTAGTTAATAACGGCTTGATTCGTGGGAAACGGGGATTCGGTACCGAAACCACATAGCACCAAATGCCTCCTCTACCGAATAGGAATGTGAGAAATTAGTCAAATTGAATCAAGATCCATAACGGATTTATGCATGGGGATTCGGTATTGATTTGTATAATTCGTTAGTTGATTTTTGCCATCGGGATAATCACTCTTATCACTTTCAAAGAGTAAAAAAAAGACAATAGTTGGTGACGAATAATATTGTTAGAGGGGGGGGGGGAGAATGGAGTAGTGTATTATAAATAAAATTGTGGATAATGAAGGGGAGGGGGTGAACAGGTGACAGTGGTTACAATGGAGCATCCCTCCTCGGTGTCAGCTTACTTACCTCTTCATCATCTGCCAGCAAGCCCTCCTCCCTCCTCCCTCCTCCCTATACTCCCCTCTAACACAACATCGCTAACTAAACTATTCCCCTCCATTTATTATTGATTAGTTTCATCATTGGAGCCTTTTTCAATCCTTTCCGATACTACTTATTTTTCTCGCGAAAAAAAAAAATATATTTTTAAGAAAACAAATTTGTTTTAAAGTTGGCCAGGATGAGGTTTAATCCCTCACTGATCGCCTAGAACTATTATTATTTACTAAAAATCCATCGTTGAGAGCGAACAAATCGCTTGTTATATGATTACTACACAGTTAAATTTTATTTATTATTTATGTATTAATCGACTATCTATCTATCGAGCCATCTATCTCTATATCTACGATTATATAAAACTGTTGAGTTAATTGGTTCACTAATCTCAGAATCTACCGTCAGTTGGCCTTTGTAACATTACCGAATAACAGCTAACAGTACCACTATGGAAATTTTTTCCTACATTCAAAATGACTAAACAATTATTTTGACATTTTTAGCTTGCTTCAAAACTTATTGAACCTTAACTAACTAGAAAATATCTTAGCACTTGAACCAGTCAGTAAAAAGGGACAGATTGGCCGACTCCACTGAAAGAAATAGTATATTGAGACAAGGTTGTTTTTCAAAGAATCAAGTATTATCGATTGAATAATTGGGTGGGTGTTACTAGAGGTAACCTCTACTTATATTTTTATTATATCTCGTTACGTTATCTCTATACACCGTTTTGATAGGATAAATCTAGGCTTTTTTGAATATTTTTTCTCAAGTGTAAATTGTATTTACATGTATTAGGTTGCTTATTTTTATAATGTCTACAAAAAAAAGGAAAAAAAATCAGCTTTATCGGCGCGAACGCATGCATTATAATAGAATTATTGGTTTAGAGATTATTAAACCAACTCCATAAAAAAGAGACTCATTATATAAATATTATTATTATTATTATAAATAATTCACATTTAATTTGTGAATATTTTAATTAATGAGAAAAAAACTCCTACATTTATACCCGAATTACTTATTTATTTATTTGTTGTGAGAGTTTGTCTCAATATTAATTTGGCAATCTTTGTACAGTATTTCTTACACAGGGGTATTTTTTTATCTATCTATCCATAGCTATGATGGATTATATACCTACATGGTATATAAGATTTTACGCCATTCCTTAGAAAATAAAATAAAAAATGTCCGAAATTCTGTAATTATTAGCAAATTAGTATCCTACTGAATTTTTCACACAGGGTTGAACATTTTTGATAGACAAAAAAAAAAAAAAAATGATCTCTCTTGATACCGAGGCTATACTCTCCTCAAAGTTAGCTAGGCACGGTTTGCCTTCTGGCTGGATCATCTAGGTGTACAGTTGACCTGAAGATGTACTTACCGTATTTCGGTCGCAACAATGGCTAGTTACCTATGATATGTATGATCCCCATGGTCGATTAACTTAACTCTTATAGAGGCAAATTTTTTAATAAAACATATGCTCCCTCAAGAATTAAAAACAGGTCGCCAGTTTTCTGCTTGTTCCGATCTATAAGGATAAAATTATAAATATTTTCGACATTGGCCGACAAAGAGGAGCAGCCATGTGTAACTAAGCTGGTCGGACAAGGAGGGCTGCTCTCTCCTCCTCTTGTAAAAAAGGGCTCGGGTGCCTGGTGTCCGGTTACAGATGGGGCCCTCCAAACCCCCCCATGCCCCCCCAAACCTCCACAACCCCCGACCCTAACCAACCTCCTCCCTTCTATATCTCCTGTATTACTCTTTCAATAACTGGACATCTCGCTTTTTTATATGTTTAAAATAATATATTATTTTAATTATTTATTGTTATAGAAAAAAAAAATCACACTAATATGTGGTTATATTCTTATATGAGTATGATGGCTGTTGACAAGCTTTGTTTTGAAACCCCCCAAACAATCAAGCGAACAAGGCCTGCAAATTTTGCATACAATAAAATATGGCCACACATGTCATTGTAATTTCTTCAATGACAGGGTCGCTAACAATTTTCATTATAACTAATACTACGCTCACTTTTATCCCTACCGATATCTTGTTCACTATTACAATGCTCGCTCTGCTCATGTACTTTTAATATCAGGCAAACTTTATTAATCCATTAATAATTTGTTATAATAAAAAGGGTTTAAAGGTCTTTGTTACGTCGCTTTTGAGCTTACGCCCCCTTACATTCGAACTTGTTCTCTCAAACCCCTCCAAACATATCTTTGAAAGTTGCATTATTTACATTTCCTAAATCTCATCTTATTAAAGGCATCTATGTTCATTGATTATTCTATATTATTAACCTTATGATCAACAACCTCCTCTGCCATAGTTATATAATAATTTAAAGTACTTTCATTTATTTATTTTCCAAATTTCTTATGTTCTTGTTTTTTTCCTCTTGATTATAAATTTCCAACTTCTCCATTTTCAACATTCGTTATATTAACCCTAGAGTGGTCGCGCGGGGTGAGTCACACCCCAGACAAAATGATTTGTTGTTCATTTCCATATTTCTAAAAAACCAACTAATTTCCCTTTTATATTTCTTGGATTTGCTTATTTTGATGTCATCTTGTAAATTTTTCATTTGATCTTTTTTTTATTTATTATAACATGTTTTATATTTTTTTTTTTTTATAAATACCCTAACACCCTCCAAAATGTTTTTAATTGCAAATGAAAAATGTACAAAATATTTTTTTTTTTAAAAAGAAGAAAAAATCTGGGGTGGATTACACCCCATGCGACTACTTTCGTAAGTCGCGATTGCGCGACCACTCTATGGTTAATAATCTTTTTTGCATTAAGAGTTTAATTATATCAAGCTTCCCTGTACTGTTTTGGACAACATTAAATCTTATTTGTATTCCCTTAGTGTCTTTTAGAAATTTTCCAAGCTAAACGAGAATGCCGTTTTTGCTCTCACATTCCAATACTGAAAATGCATGTTTCTTAGCTTTCAAGTAATGCTTGGTGTAATTGTAAAAAATAATACTAAAAATGAACATTCTCGATACAACAATAGGCTGTTTACAAATAACTTGTGCCTTAGGGTATGCGAAGAATCTAGGAGATTGGAACGTGGTAGTCTTAAGTTTTTTATGTTGATGTTTGAAAAAAAAAAGATTATTTTCAAAATAAGTCCAACCTACTACATAAAAATTTACAGGAGACTGCAAAAATAATGATTTAACCTATTTGATCCAGGTAAACCCGTACATTTTTAACCAATTTTTATCTTCGACTGAGACGGTTTCAATGAATGCAGGGCTTTGCAAGGAGATGTGGACGTGATAGCGGTAAGTTAATGTTTGAATCCCTGAGTGTCCTATGCGGAACGTTTGGGTTCGATTCCCACCCGAATTGGTTAATATTTACCTTTCGGCGACCCATAGAGATGAATATTGACACTCCCACTCTAGTTGTAGTATGAGGCGGGCCACTATTTGGTAGTCGTCTCGTGTTGGCAAAAAGGACCTGAAGGCCCACTTGCCAGACTAGCTGCCACCTACAGTTTCTATACCCTGCTTTGTAGTATACCCTTATCACACGATCGATGTGATAGGTTGAGTATCTAACTAGACTTCATCCTAAATTAACAAAAAAATAGAAAGAAGAAAAAATATGTATAATTGAGAGGAAGCCCTTGGATTACTGAAAGATAATCAACTAATTAATTACCTTATTGTGAATCAGAGGACGAAGTCAGATATGCCACTGTGAATTCATTATCGTTTTTTTTCCGAATGATAACGCTCAGCAGCTCCAGCCTGATCACACAAGATAAAAGTCTTTAACTTTTAATTTGTTACGTTTCTTCTGCTAATTGACTTGGATGTTAACGTAATACTACTCTAACTTCAATTGGAAGTAACAGACAAAAAAATTTTTTTTTTCTAAGTAGTTCTATGGTATATAAAAATCGGTAAATCGAATTTTTTTATTAAAGAAGTAAATAAAAAACGCGAGGAGTGGTGTTTTAGAATAACAAGTTAGTTAATAATAGTATATTATATTAGTAACTATTATTATATAATATATATATAATATTATTATATAATAATTATTATTATATAATAATTATTATTATATTAATAATAGTAAGTTAGAACAAGAACAGCCGCTAGTTCCTCATCAGTCGTCTTTGTTATGAATATTGTTGTATGTAGGTGGGTCAGACATCGTTGTTCGCTCAACTTCACGTTTCAATGTGAACACTACAAAATGGCTGTTCGGGGGATTATCAGTTCGTCGCTCGCAAAGTTTGACGAGGTGTAAAGCTGCCTTAAAATACTGATTCGACGTCCCAAATGGTATGGATCCCCGTGGCTCGAATTAGTTTTGCAGCAGTTTTTGATACATTATTGATTCAAAAGTAGTTTTCTTTGAAGTATTCATTCGCCAATTATAATGCATCGTTGAAGAAATTGAGCTATCGTCACTGCTTTCAATAAAAGATTCGGATCTGGTAAGAAAAAGAAATTGTTCTTTATTATTAAATTTCAAAATTAGACTTACAGTGACGCAGATGGTTTATCTGTTTCCCAAACATGATTATGGGAAAAGAACAGTTTTATTATTTTTTTATTTTCCATGCCTTTGCCTAGCTCAGTTTTGACACATTTTCATGAGACTCACAAATCTAATTAATTTCATTATGAAATACTTTCTGAACAAGTTTGTGTTGTTTGTTCAATTTTAGTTTGTTTAACAGCGTCGAAAATCAAAACCTCCATTCATGAAGAAATACTTGAACTTTATATGATTATTTTTATGAAAAATAAAGTTGTTTTTTTTAAGTTGCCATTTTATTCAATTTAGTAGATAGACTTACCTAACTTACATTTATAACTAGTCAAAACTAAACACTTTTACCTATAGTTACATTAATAATTTATAACTTAATCAAATTAAAAAAAATATTAAATTTTTTTAAAACTTTTACAGTTTAAAAAAGCACAGCAGGTCATCTCTTGTAGCAGCGAGTAGTGAAAGTCTGTTATATTTTATCAACATCAAAATCGCAACTGTACAAAACGTGAGATAAGATAAATATGAAGGTTTTGCCTACTCCAAACGTTTACCAGTGTCAGATTTTAATAAAAGATTTTATTTAGTTGACGGAACTAACAATAGAAAGGATGCGACGCTGGGCTTGAAAACAAAGTCTCGTTATGGAGTGATCTTAATGTGGAGATGTGACGACGGAAAATTTAAGGTATCTTATCGTTACAGGAAAGTATTTGATTTAAAATAAACCAAGGTCTTTGGCAGTAGTCAGTTAGGGTTGTCGGTCACATAGTCTGAAAAAAATGTATTTAGGAAAGGAACCGGATCAAATTACAAGGGCATTTCGCTTTTCTTTTTTTCCTTATTTAAGGAAATGAGATTCTAGAGACCTTAAGCTATTTACATTGCATCTTGAGGATATCAGTGCAAATGGGTGGAAGGGAGGGATGAAGACTGTCGAATTGAAAAATTTATTTAACTTCACTTAATGCTGCTATGGCTAATTAGAAAATGTTACAGTTGAAGTCCTAAATTTCGCCTATCCAGGTATAATTAGGATAGGGGTCTTTAAAGGTTACCTGACATCGCATAGGCTTGGGACCTCTATTTTACGTCCCATCCGAACGATGGCAGAGCCAAGGATTTTTTATTCCCTTTAAAATAATCCTAGTACCACCTGCCGGGTTATAAACACGCGACCTTGTGTATTGTAGTTCGCTATGCCACTATCACAGGTGACCCCGTACAATTATTATATTACAGATTTTTTTTTCTCGACATACTCTTCCTCTTACATTTTCTATTCAGGACTTACTTCGCCTTCCCCCTTTCCTTTTTTTTTTTTTTTTTTTTTTTTTTACTTTCTTCTCTCTCTCTCTCACTCTCTCTCTCTCTCTCTCTCTCTCTCTCTCTCTCTCTCTCTCTCTCTCTCTCTCTCTCTCTCTCTCTCTCTCTCTCTCTATGTATATGCTGTTCTTTATTTGAAATTGTGCACAACTTTTTCAGTGATTAACAACCAATGTCCCATCTTTCTGTTAAAATATATTTACAGTTTGAATAAACTGTGTGCTTGTGGAAAATATATAAATGTACAAGGGGCGCATTTATATGCGATTAAAAGACCCAAATTCCTTTTCTAGAGTTGCACTTTTTTAATGCACCAAAACATCTAATCCTTCTCGTATCCAATGCTTCGCGAAATACTTAATGCTCGTCAATGATGGTTTTAATGCTTCATTGACTTCAAGTCACTGATTTGCCCCAATCAGATATTTATATTCCCATAATGAATCACTTCCACTCCAGACTCCATATCCATCCGAAACTGCTTTTTTTCCTTCTTTTTTTTTTTTTTGCTCCCTTATTCCCTATAATCCTCTGAGGCGTCTGAAATAAAGGTGGTCGTGGGTCCTCCTAATTTAAAACTATTATTTATGTGCTACCAATCGATAGTTTCTCTACAAGACTGTACGGGTCATTGCTCTGGTTTTCTCTTAACATTCACTTGTATTTTTCGTGGGAAAGAAAGGACTAAAGTAGGTGAATGTGATTTGATTACAGGCTCATTTATCAATATCATATTTTCGTATACTGATTTTTTGACTGAAGAATACAATTAAGATATTTGCTGGATGATTAGATAGTAGAAGAAATAGGAATTGAAATGTTTGTTTAGTCGGTAGAGAGGAAGCTCCGAAGGCTGACTGCTATGAATGCTTTGCTAGAGATATGAATTCTGCATAGCAAGCAATGCGGGGGATTCTGCCTAGCAAGCGAAGCTAGGAATTGCACAATCTTTTTTAGCTTATTTACCGCATCTTCAACACTCTCATCACGGCCAACCTTTTCCTGTTTCTCACAAAACTAATAAACTTAAAAAAAAAAAAAAAAATATATATATATATATATATATATATATATATACTTATATATAAGCACAATTTTAAAACGTGTTTTCAACTTCTAACAGCAATAAAAACTAAATATTTTCGTCGAGAACCTATGCATTTCAAAATTTCGAAAAATCTATAAAACTGAATCACCTTGTTGTTTTCTCATTACAGTAAACCTGTAACGAGTGATTTTAATTCTACGCCTACCATCTTACGACATAATGCGTATTTAATTACAAGCATAAAATCAATTACAGCTTTTTGTCATGAAAAATTAATATCTAATGGAATATAATATAGAATACAATGCAACAATGAAATACATAAATACAAAAATCATGAACATAAACATAAACATATAGAATGCATACAAATATAAAATACATAAATACAATAAACAATGCAATAAATATAAATATATATGTAAATGCATGTGCATGTGTCATAGTTCAGAAAAGTCGATCCGGTTCACTAATGCATCGAATTCTGAAAAATATTTCCCTGTTAGATCCTTCTTTGAAGGCGGTCATTTGTCGCCGTTTAATAGTACTGCCGAGACCAGTTTGTGTCTGTACCTGTCCAGTTTAGAACAATTAAAAAGTAAGTGGTCGTAGGTTTATTCGCTTTGTCCGTCACAGATACAGATTTTCTCGTCAGTTAGCTTAAACCTGAAGAGATAACTTTTGGCTGCACCAGGTCCTGTCAAAAATTATGTTAGTTTGTAAGTTTTTTTTTTTTAAGTTCTGCCCTGTCGTTTAATGTTTGTATCACTGTTCAATGTTAAGGTGCCTTTACACCTTACGAACTTTACCTTCGAACACCACCCTCGAACAACCTTCGTGAAGCCTTCACGTCGACTGTTCGCGTGTTCTAGGTACTTCATCTGTTCAACTGGGTTCGGGGGTAGCGCTAGTGTCACTTTTGATTTGGATTTTTCCTAAGTGACAGGAGTTGTTTGTGATACTAGTGTAATTTGTGAAACGTTGTAAATCGTCTCCTATTTTTTTATTTTTCAGATAATATAAAATATATTGATAATGAAGATTTTTTCTTTATCATAAGCTAGCTTTGGGTGCGTCAGCCATATTGGTTCGCTTAACCTCACGTAAAGTATAAATGGCTGTTCGCTTCACGTCGGTACGGCAAGGTTCGAAGGAGAACTTGTTCGAAGGTGAGGTTCGTAAGGTGTAAAGGCACCTATAAATGAATCACCTGTCAGCTAATAAATTTTTATATTCGAAATTGAGATCATGTTATTTTTATCATTTATTCCCCGCACGCCACAAAATCGTTTAATCTCAAATAATAATTGTGTCTGTTGAATCAAACTATAGAAAATGTTTCTAATTGAATTTAACCTTCAATAATTCCATTTAAATTAAAGGGCAAAATGTGCTTCGAAACCTATTTTCGCTATTGGGAAATCTGCAACTGATCACTTTTATTGGATTTTCCTGAAATTAATGCAGTTTTATGGTTTTAAAATATGAAATGGAAAATTTTATTTTGGAATATGAACTGCTTTACCACCGTCGAGCCACTGAAAAAAAGTTTAGAATTCTCGTGGAGAATCTACTTTTCATCACAAGAGACCATTGCCTAGAAAAGGTTCGTTTCAGTTTCGGCAAAGAAGTGCGGTGCAAACTCCACAACGGTGATTTTTTTTACGATCAGTTTCATAATGCTTGAGGGGCCCAATTTTCTAGCTTTTTTTACCTTCCCGACTGCTTTGAGTTGGTCAACTGTTTTTTTATATATATCAGTATATCTTCATTAAGGGACGGAATTCTTTCACAATCTTCCTTGTCTTCAAGCTGAAATCTCCCTCCCGATCAACGCAGAACTCTCTCATCCATCACGCCAGGCTACTACTACTACCATATTTTTAGTCAATTGGGTCCCGTTCATACCGAGTCTAAACTCAAAAAACAAAATCTTCGTACAAACAGTGACGCATAAATTAAAGCTTAGGTTACAAAGGCAAATAAACATTTTTACTTGGAAGAGGATTCATAAATGAAGTCATCCATTCAAAGAAATAATCTTTTTTATTACTTAATCATTTTATTACCTAAAGAGGTGATTCAAGGAACACCTGCATTAATTTTCGGATAATATAACAACCCATTACTTTAATTATAGTAAAATATAATTTTATTTATCGTTTCAAGAAATTTATCAAGGGCTTTAAATATGGTTAGCATAGTGTCAATTATTTATCGGCTTCTAAATTGATTTGAAAAACAAAACAAAATTATGATTTTTAACCCTAAATGTGCAGAATAGCCCAAGTTTGTCGGTATTTTGGATGTATGTGTGTGATTTGTTATATATTTTGAATACTAGCTATTTTTTATACCTAATATGGAAGTTACGAGGGAATGCTTAAGTTTCCGACTGTTAGTACCATCAGCATTTTTAGTTGTTTTCTGAAACGAATACATCCGTTAAGAGATCGCTCGTGATATTAACAAAACACTTTCTTATATAAGAAACCAAAATAAACAAGAATAATTGTAGGTGTTTTGTCATTTTGATACTTTCACAGAATCAATGTCATGTGCACTCCTTCTTGATTCTTATGACATGAAGGGTTAATATTTATCTAGAGGCAAACTAAACGGTGAAAAATTGTTTTAAATTCCTCTCGCAATTTCAACTATTTCTTTATTTATCGCTGATATTGTTCGATAATATTTGATAAAGATGTTGCTTGGAAGGAAGATCTCATCTGGTGGGAATACATGAGAGCTATCCTGTTACAATGGATTGTGTTAGTAGACGTGAGGGCGGGGGGGGGGGGTTTAGGGCGTGGCCGATTGGGGGCGTGTCTGACCCCACCCCTTTTGGTCGATAACGTCTTATCATATCATACATCTTACACTGCGTAACAAATTTTCGACAGATTATGTATTTAATTGCTCATCGTTTTTATTACCCATTGGGGGTGTATTTCCTTCAAGTCCAACTCTTGAATCACTTGTCCATCATCGTTAATTATGTTTTCCGGGTATATATTACACCTAATGATACATAAATATATTCGGTACCTACTACTACTACTGATATGTTAATTCTAGGTGTGGCCAATATGGCGCCGATTAGTGTGGCCCCGATCTCAACTGGAAAGGACCTGTTTAAGGGTTGATTTATTTCTGAAGATCGAGCGGGATTCGTAAGGTTCTACTAAAGCACACAATGAATATCCTTTTTTAGACCGCACCCCAAATCATTATACCGCAGCTTTTAAAATTTGGCCTTCTCTTTAGCTTTGGTTAGGCACCATGACATTTGACTAATTTCATTTGTTTTTGCTTCAACACTTATGCTTAGTGCCAGTATTCACCATCTAGCGATTTACCAGTCACTCCAAACTGTTCAATTATATATAAAAGGCTGCTGTTTCCAAGAACGTAATGGATAATGCTTCCGTTTTGGCTGTAGATTCATTCCCTATTGATACTTTTTTACTTTCACTTACCTATATATGAAATATATAGTAAGTGGAAGTATTGCGATCGTGAAAAATTTCGACTTCCGGTTTTCAACGGAAATACACGTTTTGGGACCCCCTGAGTCGAAATAACCAAGTCCCGCGAAATGGTCTGTGTGTGTGTGTGTCTGTGTGTGTGTCTGTGTGTGTGTGTGTGTGTGAACAGACTAGCTCAAAAACTATAAACCGTGGGAACCTGAAATTGGGTATTTAGTGTAGGTATATGCCCGCGATGTGACAGCAAAAATTTCATCAAAATTGCTCAAAGGGAGGGAGTACTTTATTTAATAACTTTTTACGTTTTTTTCGATTTTCTCAAAAACGGCTCTAACGATTTTGATTAAACTGAGTATTTGATCTATTTATATGCCCGAGATACGACTGTAAAAATTTCATCAAAATTGATTAACCGGAGGGGGGACTTTACATAATAAATTTTGTATCATTTTCACGTGTTTTTTTTTATTTACTCAAAAACGGCTTTAACGATTTTGATCAAACTGGGTATATGATGTATGTATAGGCCCGAGATACGACTGTAAAAATTTCATCAAAATTGATCAACCGGAGGGGTGACTTTACTTAATAAATTTTGTATCATTTTCACGTGTTTTTTATATTTACTCAAAAACGGTTTTAACGATTTTGATCAAACTGGGTATTTCATGTATGAATATGCCAAAGATGTGATTGCCAACATTTCATCGAAATTGATCAACCGGAGGGGGGACTTTATTTCATGACTTTTTTCCAATTTTTACCTTTTTTTCGATTATCTCAAAAACGGCTTTAACGATTTTTATCAAATTCGTCATGTTTAATGGAAATTAGGTTTTCTTTAATATCAGGTAAGCTTTATCATTATCAAATGTTCTGAGGGGGCTTTTTTTGGGGGGGGGGCTTTTTTGTTTGTTTGTTTCTTTCTTATAAAGTACTATTGTTTTTGTTTACATGGAGAAATTAACTGTCTCTCACTACGCCTAAAAATAAGAAATGGCTAAAAATGAGATATGATAAAAATAAAGAAAACATAAAGAGGAGAAAAAAAGAAAAATATTCAGTCAACTTATACCACCTGTAGATATAATAATAATAGATAGATACACCTATAATAGATAGATTACCTATTAATTATAGACCATTGTTCATAATTAAAGCCGTTCTGTTCATTTGAGAGTGGCAATTAACAAAACGCATTAATTTTTAATCTAAGTAAGTTGGTAAGTGAAAGTTGTGTGTTGCGAGCACGCACCAGATTTTTTGTTAGTTAACTCATATAACATGATAATCTAAATGTTTTAATAACTTTTCTGAGTAAATAAAAGTTTGCATATCCATGTAGGTACTACCAGGTACATATACCAGACCTTCTCAGAAACTTCTGAGAGGTCCTTACAGAATGTACTTCTCACGTCAAACACCTGTCATTAGTTTTTCACACTGTCAACACTATAACCATGTTCCTTTTTCCGTTCTTTGTGGTAATCTTTTATTTACCGATTGCTGATTGATTGCCCTAATTTTTATTAGATTGTCGTAAATTGTCTTGCGACTGAATATACATGATTACCTGGAAGAGCTCTCACTAATATTACTGTAATAAAACAAAACCATTTAAATCTCTTGATTCTATTTGCCACTGTGATTTGAATGAGATGTCTATAACATTTAACATTAAACTTATGGCTAGAATAATTAATTAAAACTTAAAATTTTTATTTACACGAATTTTACTATAATTCAAGAATTTGCATTTGCATTAACGAACTGTCGATTTGTCCAGTATATAAGCTCAGTAGAGGTCAAGATTATCTTGTTATGAAAGGTTCGCGTACGAACAGGTTATCTTAATTAATGAGAAATAGGTTTAGAACAAATATTTTCCTGTATCCTAAAAATATGAGCGAACATTATCTGACTTAAAACCCATGGTTTTTAAGTCAAAATTAGATAAATGATGCTCTCGTTGAGAATGAAGAAATCACACAACCATAGATTAAGATACTATTGCAGATGGGTCTCAGATAACAATCATAGGGGAGTCACGGTGAAAACCTCAGTATGCTTGTACTTATTACTTACGATAATATTAAAACCGATGTATTTAAAATTCGAACTTTTATTTTTATTTAGGTCATTATAGAAAAAGATTAAATTAAAACAGGATTAACCTCAAATAGGTGAGTAACCAAATAATAATTGTAGAGAATAAAAAATAAATAAAAGAAAAGCTAATTAAAAAAAATTTGTTCTGACAATTATTATCCATACTTTAATCAAGTTTATACATATAATTTGTTTATTAAAATTTACAACTGTATATACAATACAATAAGTAAACGGACGACCTCAACTGCGATAAACCCTACGAATCTGAGGTATGTTAGGTCGGTATACGCCCGTGATGAGACAGCAAAAGCTTCGTCAAAATTTAGTGAATGGAGGGGGTACTGTATTTCATAAATATTAAAACTTTTTTTTTTGCGATTATTCCCAAAAACGGCTCTAACAATTTTGATGAAACTCGTCATGTAATTGATGATCAAGTAGTCTTTGATTTCAGGCGGGTTTTATCATCATCGAAATGTTCTGATGGGGTTTAGATGGCGAAGGAAAATTTTACTATGTAGGACACAGTACCTTTGATTTTATTTATATGGAGATATTAACTGTCTCTTATTATGCCTAGTTATAACAAATGGCTAAATATGAAATATAAAAAAATACGATAAATAAATACCGGAAAAAAAAAGAAAAATATTTTGCCAAGATTTTTTTTTAATTTAATTTATTTATTGAAATTTACATCTGTATAATATTAATACAATAAGTAAATGTGATATAAGTAAATTATGACATGTAAAGGCATGTGGAGAAACTACCCATTAGGAACACTCAAATATTGTTTTAAGTTTTTTTTTGTTTTTTTTGGGACTTTAAGGCTTCCACTGAAGCCCTATACTGCCCATACTAACACCCATGGCACTGGGTGATACTTCTCCTACGAAAGAAAAGCACCACCCAGGGCGGGACACGAACCCGCAGCTCCGGCATGGGAGTACGGCGCTTTACCGCACACCGGGCCCCCTTTGTTTTAAGTTAGAAGATCTCTAGGCCATCTTCTTTTCAGACGCCTCGGAGGATTGTCTGGGATAGAGGAGGAAGTAAGGTTATGGTTATGGTCCTGGAGTCAAGTGGGTTATTATGATGAGTCGAGAGTTTTTTGTGAAAGGTCTGGTATCTGGATCGGGTCAAATCGGTGACATAAGGAACATAACGGTCTTCATGGATAATCGCCAAAATTGAAATTTTAATTTACGTTTAACAATTGCAGAAATATATATGTTTGATATATCGTTGGAAAGCTGAGAACTTCAGAAAGAATAATATTTAGTTTATAAAACGAATATATGCCCTAACAATCCAAAGTTTATATTAAGTATGTTCCAACAAGCAGTTACATGTTGACAACTCTTTCTCATGCGCAGTACGCCTTTACTGACGGACCATTTTTTAGGAGTAAAGATGTTCTGCCCATGCTAAAGAGTTTTCATTTCAAAGCGTGTTGGAACATACATATTTAATGGAAATTGTTTGTTTCCATAGTAGCTAAATGAAGTTTTCAACAAATAAATGCATAGATAATTATAAAATAAAATAATATGTTGTTTGCATTGCCGTATTTTCAAAAATAAAAACTTTTATATAGCTATAAAAAAATGTATTGTTCTTTAGGAAGTAAATGCATATAAAAATATGTAATGCTCAAATTATTTAAAGTAGTTTACGGTGTGAAAAACATATGGTAAAAGATAATTTTTGATAATTATATTTTAGTTTACAATCTGTAGTTCCATAATATGTTACTGAATAAAATATGAAGTGATTTTAGTGGAAGAGTAATCGTTGTCGGTTTCCGGAAAGGCATGAGATAAAAATTTTATGAACATTAAGTTATAATTTACTACGAGCCCCTTCTATCGATTTCGCTTCACGATATATAATAATAAATAATAATAATAAACTCTTTATTTAATTGTCCCGGGAACTAGTCCCTTAGGAACAAATTATACAGATACATATAATAGGCTTCAATGCCTTTGAGTACTATATAAAAAAAAATAAAAACAAAAAACAAATGGAGCAAATTAAAATGAAACATATAAATAAAAAAATTATAAATAATAAGGAAACCTTCTTGTGATGAAAAAAATAAAAATAAGTTTCTTTATAAGCTTTATTAACTTAAAATGATACATACAAAATATCATTTTGTTATTATCATTCTATATTTATAAACTTAAAATTATATATACAAAAAGCGGTTAAAAAAAAAAAAAAAAAAAAAAAAATGAAATTGGGATTATATCTTGACTTCTTAAAAAAAAATCTGGTGCGTGCGCGCAACACACAACTTTCACTTACCAACTTACTTAAATTAGAACTTAATGCGTTTTGTTAATTGCCACTTCTCAAATGAACAGAACATCTTTAATAATAACGCATTGGTTTGTCATTAAAGGCATACGGCGCATGCATGAGCTCAAGGTGCTTTATGAGTTGACGGATTATTTTTCTTCTTTTCTCCTGTATATGTTTACTTGATTTTCTTCATATATCATATTTAGCCATTTCTTATTTTTAGGCGTGATGACAGACAGTTCATTTCTCAATATAAACTAAAACAAAGGTACTTTATAGGAAAACAAAAAAGGCCCCTTCCCCATTTAAGCCCTCTCAGAACATTTTAATAATGATAAAGCTTACCTGATATTAAATAACAACTAATTTTCATTAAACATAACGAATTTGATAAAAATCGTTAAAGCCTTTTTTGAGTAAATAAAAAAAACACGTGAAAATGATACAAAATTTATTAAGTAAAGTCCCCCCCTCCGGTTGATCAATTTTGATGAAATTTTTACAGTCATATCTCGGGCATATAAATACATCAAATACTCAGTTTAATCAAAATCGTTAGAGCCGTTTTTGAGAAAATCGAAAAAAACTTAAAAAGTTATTAAATAAAGTACCCCCTCCCTTTGAGTAAATTTGATGAAATTTTTGCTGTCACATCGCGGGCATATACATATTCTAAATACCAAATTTCAGGTTCGCAGGGTTTATAGTTTTTGAGCTAGTCGGTTCACATACAAACACACACACACACACACACACACACACACACAGACACAGACCATTTCGCGGGACTTGGTTATTTCGACTCAGGGGACCCCAAAACGTGTATTTCCGTTGAAAACCGGAAGTCGAAAATTTTCACGATCGCAATACTTCCACTTACTATATATTTCATATATAGGTAAGTGAAAGTAAAAAAAAAAAAATAATAATGAATCAAAAAGTACTCAGGACTTTCAAGTTTTGTAATAATTATAATAATCTTTACCTTACGGAAACAAACAAAAAGAAGTAAATAAATGTGAAAAAATATATTTTGTGTGAAGCTGCTAAATAAACAGATCAAAGTGCACATTGCAGCCCTCCGCGAAAACTGGCTTCGTCTGGTTCTCTTTGATATAATGCTTTTGTCTTCTCGTCCATCATTCATCCGAATCGAAATGGGATTTTCGGAGATCATCCTACATGGCGTAGAGCTCTGTGTTTTTATGCATACGGTGTGCTCATATCCTATTTCTAAGTAACTGTTAAAAATTATGTGACGCTATAAAGTTGTTATATTGACGTATGGTTGAGCAATGGCTTTTAGCGTGAATATTTCCCCCCCCCCCCCCCCAAGAAAAAAGGTTAAGACGTTCAGCTCTGTTTCTTTTTCAACATGCAAAGAGTTGATTTGAACGATATAATGTCCATCCTTATGGACATAATACCCCCCTTAATTAATTATTTAATTAAGACGGCTTATGTATTGGATAAATAATTACCTGTCGTAGCCGAACTCGAACCCGGGACCCGGAGGGAGTGTTGTTACCTTTTGTTCCTTGAATAGAACAAAACTGAATATATGCAGGTGCTTTGACACTGATGTTAAACATTGACAAACAACCTTATGTAAAAGCAACTCAAATATGCAGGTGTTAGGTCTGTTCGATGACGTGTTTTGTGCCAGCGATAACGTCGCTTTTAACCAGAATTAGTTTTGCTTGCGTTTTAGCGTTTCATTCGTTGTTTTGATTTCATATAATATTAATCAAAAGTTTAGATCATCAAGATTATCTGGCATAAGTCGCTTCTATGCCTAAACTGTCTGTCATAGAAAGTTCAAAATATTTGGAGAGATAAAGCAATCCGTCCGCTGTATGGGCCCACTAATCTGACGTAAAAAAGTTGATAATATTCATAATGTAAAATTGTCAATCACGTAAATTCTCACTCCCTATACTTGTCACACGGGCTAGGCTTCGATCATCTCGTGTAATTTTACTCTAACGGCATGGATTTATTATTGAAAAAAATATTTTTGCCTCCAGGGTACTCCTCTTTTCGATAATACCTGGATAGAACATGAAAATAAAATCCTGTATAAGAAAATAAATCTGATACATTTTATTTTTGTCACGCAGTTTTTTCTCACTCCCTAGAAAGCTTCCTAAATATTCTTCCAAAACAAGGAAACGGTGTATTTCACTTTTTTTTTTTTAATTTGCGGGAACACAGCTTCAACATAGCTACCAGACTAACTAACGTAGTTTTGTTTTTATCAGACAACATATGTTCCTTGAAGAAAATTGTTTTTGGCGGAAGTTCTTAGAGTATTCTAAGTAAAGTCTTTAATCCATTAATGATAATCAGTTCATGAGAACATAAGGATGGACATTGCGTGAGATATTTTTAAGGTGAGAAAATCTGTAGCCTCTCCAACGCAAAGTATGAAAACGTTCAAAACCTCACTCCCTACAATCTCATTCCCTACAAATAATGGAAAAAAAATTTTCTAGGGAGTGAGATGAGATTGTAGGACTGTAAGGCAGGTTAACATCAATTTGATGATGATTGCCCCTATTTTGTTTATCTAGCGCATCATTTTAGATTATTAAAAATTTGTGTACTTTTTTTTTGCAATTATTGTTTTTCCTTTTTTAAATAGATCTTTTACAATGTAGATCTTTAACACATACTTCTTTTTATACTTACATATAAATTTGAAGTTCAGAGTAAATATTTTCGCAACTAAAAAATAAAACATATTTCATAGTCTTTAACTTAGCTGTAGTTTATTTAATACCTAATAGTCTCTACCCGTTCCATACTTATCCCTATCTATATCAATATAATTTAAATAGTTGCTGTTTCTATTGCTAATCATATATTTTGTCTGATCCGTATTCATTGCAAGCCAAGTTCTTATCCGGCTTTCATTAACGTTGCTGTATTTAGTTTTATCGTTTCCGTGCGTTCACTGAACAGGACCAGATTACCAGTATAACTTAATAAGGATATTTTTCAGCCCATATTCAAACCTAGTTTAGTATGCAACTCCTCTCAAATTTGAATCCTAGTCCAAAATTAAACCGACAGAAGAAAGGGTCTCTCCTTGTTTTAAATGAGAACGAACCTGAAACCTTTGGAAACCTAATCAAATATTCTTACTTAATTAGTCTCCGGACATATTGAATATATATATAAATTTTTTTAACATGATGGGAACTCCAATATATGGTGTACGACGGGAAAAGGTCACTAATAGTGGTTAACATTGGAACGGTACAAATTAGGGCATCTTGTTGTAAATTAGAATATGTAAGAAGCTTATTACTGCTAGGGATTCAACTCTAAAAGAGCCCTCAACAAATAGTCTGGCACGTCTCCCGCCTTGTCAAGCTGTCACTCAACCGCTAAATGTTGGCTCATTTTAGACTTATCCCCTTCCTCTGACTGCCTGTCCAAATCAGAATTAAACGCTAACATTCTTAAAGTGAACAACGGAGGCTGGAAAAAAAAGTAAAGAAAACATGGAAAGGTAAACAGCACAACTTGAAGGGAAAAATAAATGATGTCAACTCTCTTTTTGGTATCTTAAAATGAACAAAACATATATTTACTTATACTACTAATTGGTCTCTCAATTCCTCAAATCTATAATTACATTAACAATTATGTTAACATTATATCTCTGTATAGAGTTGCATTTGAGGCGTAGAATTCCAAAACCAGCCAAGTCCAATTTCCAGATTTTTATTTTTTTTTTTTTTAAATAGTTTTTCTATAGATTATCTAGCTGGATTTGGAACAGACCTTTTTTTTTGTAGGACCGTTTTCAATATCATTTAACATCTTTTGGAAGAAATCCTTCAACCTAATGATAATCTAATAGAAAAACTATTTTAAAAAAAATAAAAAATAAACATCTGGAGATGGACTTGGCTGGTTTTGGAATTCTACGCCTCATTTATTTGTGTACTTTTGTTTAATTATCAATTAATTTAGTCGAAGGGATAATTAATTAATTTGATAATGTGTTATATCAAGCTTGCATAATCGTTTTATTCGTAAGTTAACTGCACTTTTAACTCGGAATCAGAATTCTTTAAGTATCCAACAATGGTCGTTAATTATGTTTTTTAAGCGAAAAAATAAGTATTAAAGGTGAGTTATTCAAACACACTAAAACCTAAACGAGCTATTTAATAGTTTACAATGTTGTCATCCGTTTTTATTTAATTGTATGATGTCGGTTTTAAATTGCATCTTACTTGATATAATTAAAACATAGTAATTCTGCGCAAGGGCGGATCCAGGGGGGGGGTCCTGACCCCCCCCCAAATATTTGGCTTTTCATTTTTTTGTACTTTTAAACGAATAATGCAATTAGGTAGTTACTATGCCCTAAACACGACACTTTTGGTTGTTTAGATCGCAGTCCTTCTTAATACGAGGTAATAATCTCATTAAAAAACGGTGCTATCAGGCACATGATTATGAGACAGGGTCATGACCCCTCCCCCCCAAATTTCGTGCTAAATCCGCCCCCGATTCTGCGTTTCTTTTTTATTTTTTAATTGTCAAGATCCCACTCGTGTCGTTATTTATTGTTTTCAAATATCAAGTTGGATATTTTTAATTGGTTGCTTGTTGTTATTGTTTACTAGGGTTTTGTGAAAGGTGCATTAAGAAATGGTTTACGTGTACTTCTTTCATTGACATTTTATTGCCAATATTTCATTCACTTCACTATACGTTTATTATTTTTTTTGCAGTCGAATCGTTTTGTATAAGACATGATTATATATTTTGGTATAGATTATAAAGATATGAGATGATTAATGATACCTAGCGGATCCAAGGGGGAGGCGCCTCCCCCCATTAGAGGTGAGATCACAAAGAGACTATTACTATTTAAATATAAAAAGCGCTTTTATATAGTAAAATGTTATGTTCTTAAATGGAAAAAGGATCGTATTTTTTATTTAAATTTATTGTTTTTTTTTAAGGTTTTCTTCATTTTTGAAGTTTCCCTCTTCAAGTCTCTTTCTCCACACTTCCCTTTCTTTTGTACCCTCTTCCGTCAGTCCATGTATTTCTATTTTATCTATCCATTTTATACATGGTCTTTCTCTGTTTATTCTTCCATCTTCCTCTCATTTCATTATCATTCTCGGTATTTCGCTGGGATCTATTATTTTCAAGTGACCATACGATTTCACTTTTCTTTTTTCCATTACTTCCCATATATTATTTTTTTATGGTCTATCCTTGAAAATCTGGCCGGTCTCCCACATCCATCTCTTCTGTCAAAGGTATGTTTTCCTGTTCTCTGTTAAAAGTCCGTGTCTCGGGGTCATATTTATTTTAAAATTTGGTTGTGATTTAATATATTGCTATGTACTAAAATTTTGAATTAAATTCTTCATGGCTCCAGAACTTTTAAGGTGCTTTTACACCTTACGAACTTTACCTTCGAACAGCACCTTCGAACAACCTTCGAACAGCCTTCACGTCGACTGTTCGGCTGTTCTGGTTACTTCATCTGTTCGCCTGGGTTCGGGGGTAGCGCTAGTGTCACTTTTGATTTGTGTTTTTGTAAGTGACAGGAATTGTTTGTGATACTAGTGTGGTTTGTGATACGTTGTAATTCGTCTCTTATTTTTTTATTTTACAGATAATATAAAATATATTGATAAAGGAGATTTTTTCTTTATCATAAGCTAGCTTGGGGTGCGTCAGCCATATTGGTTCGCTTAACGTCACGTGAAGTATAAATGGCTGTTCGCTTCACGTCGGTACGGCAAGGTTCGAAGGAGAACTTGTTCGAAGGTGATGTTCGTAAGGTGTAAAGGCACCTTTAAAAAGTGCTCCCCCCCCCCACTTAAGTCATTTTTGGATCCCCTACTTCATTTTTCATCTTTGCGTTAAGTCAGAGGTCATATAGACTAGTGTTTAATAAATAATAATCCTAATAAAGGATAAAACAAAGGATAAACTGGACATTATTTTATAGGTTATTTATATTATATTTTTTATTATATCAGATTTATCATCGTGTCAATCCAGGGTATTTATTATTTTTAGAAATATTCAATAATGTTTGAAAAATTTAGAGGTTTCTATTAACTTAATATATATATATATATATATATATATATATATATATTATTTCTTCGAGTTATTATCAATCAAGTTATTTTCTCTGCTGCTTAGATTTTATATCAGACTTTTAGTATTGTAGTCATGCCTCTTTTACATTATGATTATGCCACTGATCCCCTTGCAGACTAGTCTGTTGGCGATTCGGAATATGTAATATTAATTATTCATAGATATTTACAAAGACGATGGTATGTATTGTTCTTTGTAGGTACACAAGTAAATAAAAGTCTAAACGGGACTTGCCCAAACACTTTGATTAAACTAAAACTCTTTCTACTTTGTTATAATACACTAATAATTACCTACGGATGTTGTGTAGGTCATATCAAATCTTATTATAAATTATTTTACTGAAAATGGTAATAAATGGTTGATTTAATCGCTGTCACAGGCTATGAAAACTTTCTGTATTTTCACTATACATACATTCTTTTTTTAACGGAAATATTTAATATAAATTAATTTATCGTTAAATCAATGGAAAAAGGCCAGGAGTGGCACCTGAAAAAATATGGTGGGGGGGGGGGGGGGGAGGAATTGGTCGGTAGAAAAAAATGCATATCTAAAGTGTAATAATAGCACACTTATTTTTCTACACTTAGGCTAGGCGCACATTGAGACACTTGCGGCGCAGAGCAGTGCAGTTTATGTAATACGTGTGGTAGATAGGAAACTGCTCTGCGTCCCAATATGCGCGGTTCCTATCTAATTAACGCTTCACAAAAACTGCTCTGCTCTGCTCTGCGTCGCGAGTGTCTTAATGTGCGCCTAGCCTAAGAATAAGAGCTTTATTAAAATAATTTACTTAAATTACAAATTTTAACGAAATTAGATGCGAAAAGTTATGCTTTTTTGGTGATAATATTTTGAAGTTGAAGCTGATTTTGTTTGTTTTGAGGTGCTGATGAGTGTTGTGTATAACTTGATTCAAAAGGCATGCGTATAGTACAAACCTATAGGATAGCAGTATAAATTTCATTTTAAATTAAATTATATTTTTTTATTCCATGGAACAGGAAAGACAAAACTGATATCCAATCTTCTTAGCAACTCAATCTGTTCTTCAATATTAAACTTAGTCCTTTTAAATATTTTTCACATCTTTACTCCCAACTGACATGCTTGATGTCAAGCCAGTCTCAAAAATTACTTAGCTTTACATACATTATCTTGTTATAACCTTGTATATTTTTTTAGAAATTTATCTATTTGTATAATGAATATATTCCTAAAAATAACCTTTTTTCTTTCTGTTATTTTAGCCTGGAAAACACAAATCTGCCTCGGCCATGTTACCTGATCCAAATAGGTGAGTAACTTGAATTTTTATAATGAATAAATGTTAAATATAAGAAATAGATAGGGTCTTTATTTCTGATTTTTTTGTGGAATATCCTAATTTTTTTTTACTTTCACTTACCTATAGATGAAATATATAGTAAGGGAAAGCATTGCGATCATGAAAAAAATTGACTTCCGGTTTCAACGGAAAAATACACTTTTTGGGATCCTCTGAGTCCAAATAACCAAGTCCCGCGAAATAGTCTGTGAACAGACTAGATCAAAAACTATAAACCGTACGAACCTAAAATTCGGTATTTGATGTATGTAGGGGAGACCGAGGGGATTTGAAAGAGAGGTGAGTTGAAACGGTAGCGATTTCTCGGAACTTAAAATCGCTAGCGATTTGGCAACTTCGCCTCCGCCTGCTGTCATGTCAGTTCGCGTCGGTGGCGTAAGTCGTGCGGTTGTGGAGTTCTGCATGGCACGTGACAAAAATCGTCAAAAGTAAGTTTTTTAACATTTTTATACGATGCCTATATTTCGATAAGGGCTTTGTGTTTTGGTTTAAGTTATATATGTTTCGAATGCTCATTAACCAAAGATTTATTATATATGTTTGGTAAAATTGATTTCTGTGTAGTTGCTTCTTAATTGTGGATTAATTAAAATTTGGGAGGTTTTTTCCTACTGAAGAGATTAGAAACAGGCTGTTTCAACTCGCCTCGTTTTGCCTGACGAGGACAAAAACAAGTGAGTGGCATGGCTTCCGTAGACAGAGGAACATTGGTTACTATAGCACCTACTCTGCAGAAGAAGAAAAATCCTTTGGCCTTTGTTTTCAGAGCCATTTTCAAATAGCAGAACCAAATAAAAATGGGTGCAATGTCTGGAATGCAACAACGGGGCTCATGAAACTTGCACCGGTGGGGAACTTTATGTTTGCCATATGTTGTCTGATTGACCTATTTTATTATCATAATATTTTTATTTTTGACATTTGTGAGATTATTGGAACATAGATATATTTGAAGAAATATTGATGAAAACTGATTTGAATACTTAAGAAACGGCTGAAAGTTAATAATTATTTTATTTCAAAGATTTATAATGTAAAACAATTTGTTTATCTTACTGGTTATTTTAATTAATGTTGCGAATAGGACGCTATGGTACTTTTAACTACTTTAGGAGTTGATTATTTGTGTTAGACCTGTAGTTACCTACTTAGCTGATATATCTGCAAAAAAAAATATTAATAAAAAAGTTTGATTCGTTCTTCAACAGTTTAATTTTAATAAATACCTTTAAATTATATCATCATTTTTATTTTACAGACCTTAATACTTCTCAAAAATCACATGTTTCAACTCTCCTCGACCCCTGTTCCATCTCAACTCGGTATAAGGGGTGTTGAAACAAGTTGACTTGTTATGGTTAAGTGGATTTTTACCCACAATATTTAACGCTTACAATTTCTTCATGTTTGTCATTCGCAAGTGTAAAGAATGCCCTATTGATTGGTACTAATATTATTCGATTTCTGTCAATAGGATTTGGGGTATTAAATAAAATGTGAAAATTGTTTCAACTCCCCTCGGTCTCACCTATATATATCGCCCGCGATGTGATAGAAAAATTTTCATCAATATTGATCAAACGGAGGGGGCACTTTATTTAATAAATTTTGTCTCATTTTTAGGTGTTTTTTTTTTTTTTTTTTCAAAAACAGCTCTTACGATTTTGATTAAACTCATTGTGTTTAATTATAATCAACTATTCTTTAATATTAGGTAGGTTTTATCATCGTAGGAATGTTCTGAGGGGGCTAAACTATCGAAGGAAAATTGTTTGTTTTACTATTAAGTACCTTTGATTTGATTTATATGGATAAATTAACTGGTCCTCAGTGTGCCTAAAAATAAGCAATGCTTAAATATGAAATATGAAGACAATCGAATTAACAAAAAAAATCCAAAAAACAAAAATATTCCGACAACTCATAAAACACGTTGAACCCACGTATGTAAGGTACGCCTTTAATCACAGCTTTACTCTCTCTGGAGTAACACTTTATTGAAATTAGTGATGCTGCCCAATTATATTGGGTTGTTAATACACAGTATACTCATTTATATTTTACAGATTATTTGTTAAATACTAAATACTAATAAAACTAGTATATATGCAAAGAAACATAATCGTTTTTTCTTTTTCCTTTTTTTGTTTACATTTATAATATTTTCTCTCTATAGGCTTAACTGGCCTCTAAAAATTAAGTAATGTACGTATGTAATAATTAAAAATTTGAAAACTAGGTAAAATATTCATAATATAGAGTAACAACAGCAGCATAATAATAACAATATCCAACAACAGCTCAAAGTTTTATATAAAATGGTATAAAAAGACAAAAGAAAAACAACAACAAAAAAGAACAATAAAAAGACCAATATATAAATAAAAGACGTTTAGTGTTGAATAAATTAATAAATATATTAATTATAAGGAAAGGTGTTCTGCTCATGCGAAAGTGTTGTCAACGTCTTTTGGAACATAGATATTATTTGTTTCCATGGTAACTAAATGAAGTTTTCAACAACTAAATAGAAAAAAAATAAATCAGACGCGATGGAGCATTATGCTTGCATTCCCGTATTATCACAAATAACAACTTTTGCTAAAAAATAACAAAATTTTGTGTATATTAGAGAGCAAATAAGTGATGCTCAAATTATTTAAAGCTGTCTACGGTGTGAAAAGATGTGGTACAAGATAATCTTTAATTATATTTTAGTTTACAAACTTTAGTTCCAAATTAGATTTCTGAATGTAATATAAAGTGTTTTAAAGCAACAGTAATCGTTCTCGGTTTCCGGAAAGGCACAAGAGAAAATAATTTTAAAATTAAGTTTTAATTTAATATGAGCCGTAAATACACCTTCTATCGATTCACCTTCCAAATTTACAAAAAGCTACTCGCTCTGTAGATGAAATTAGGATTTCAGGCCCCTTGAAAAAAGAAGTAATTATATAAATAATAAATCGAAAAGTACTGATAACTTTCAAGTTTTGCAAGACAAATTGTAATTCTCTATAACTTTTGGAGACAAACAAAAATAAGTAAATATATTTGGAAAAGTTTGTAAAGTTGCTGAATAGCGTTTACATATTTATGAAAACACCTCGATTTCTAATCTAAGCAGGTTGATAAGTAAAAGTTGTGTGTTGCGCGCATCTTACCAAATTTTTCTAATATCTTTAAATATACTTATGGTTTATGCAAGATAAAATTTTAGTAAGTAGTTAAATGGAAAAATGATGCAGAGCACCGTCTACTTTTATTCACACATGTTTTAGTAATGATTCCGCTGGCTCCCGCGCGAAGTTAGACTGTAACTAGCGTTAACGCAATCATCCTTGGCTATGTTTCCTATTACGTCTCGAACGTTTTCCAGTACGCTAAGTATTCTATAATTAATTAAACCTCAGGTTCAATTGATTGATACATCATTTTAAAATCGACTGAAAGTTTGAAAAAATAAAATTTGAAGGGGGAAAATATTTGATCTCCTTCTAATAAGATTAATATGGTTCCGTCTAATAAGATTTCCTTCCTGCGGCTTTCACAATTATTGTTTTATGATAACCGTGACAACAATAATCCTAGAGAACTATTTCATTGGATTCCTTAGTAGCCATCTACCAGTGAAATAGTGATCGTAATATTCGTTGTGGTGTCATGTATTTAGTTCTATGAGGATACAACTACTTTTAAAGTCATTTGCACAGGATCGGAACTATTGAAAGCTCTTTGCATGCACTTTTTCGGGAAGATGAAATGTAAAACAGTAACTCCCAGTGTGCACCCCTCCCCCACCGCCCTGTTTGACGTATTTAAAAAGGAAAACATTCGAGATACAGACATTGGGGGATCCAGGGGGGGGGGGGGCTGTGGGGGCTGCAGTTCCATTCTGTGAAATAGAACTGTGCCATCAAGACAAATTTAGATAGGGCTACCGAAATCCGAATCGCCATTTAGTCAATGGCTAACATTGGCGGATCCAGGGGGGGGGGGGGGGGCTGTGGGGGCTGCAGCCCCTCCCTTTGAAAAAATTTTCGTCACTTAAAGATAGAATTTGACTTTTCTTAATGTAAGGAAGCAAATTAAAAAACAAATAATGTGCAGAACAAGTAGTATTTTAGTTGTAGAAAGGGAATATAAAGGTAAAAAAGCTGATTAGCAGATCCAAATGAAGGGATGTGGGGCTGCAGCCCCCCCCCCTTTAGGACTGCAGCCCCCCCCTTTAAGATCGGCTGGATCCGCCCATGATGGCTAATGGGTATCAGTTAAAAATATCAAAGTCACCCAAAGCAAATGAATCATTTTCATTATTATATCGATTTGTTATATTTATCTGAATATGACAGATTAAAGGATTTTTTAAACATTTTATGTTACAAGTATCCATGAGATGAGCGGTCATACTTTAGAAGGATTTAGGTTATAGATTAACTTTTTCTACAAATGGGTCATTTTCCCAGAAAGGGCGAATCTGAACTTGGAATTCTTGAAATTGAAAATGTCGAATTAACGTCTGGAAAATATTTAGGGGTGCTCTTTACATAGCACTGGTTGAACTCCAATGCAAGGTTATACAAGAGCAGGGTGCATTTATTATTTATTAAAAAAAAAAAAAAAAAAAAATCGGAAGACGGGAAAAGAAATGTGCTGAGGGTTCGTTTAAATATATTTTTCTTGAGTTTTTTTAATTTATTTTATTTTTAAATAATTTATCTTTTGAAGAGAAAAGATTTGGCTCCGCCGTGAGTCGAACCCGGGTCGGATGATACTGCACCACAGACGGACATGTCACGCGGGAGACCCGGGTTCGACTCCCGGCGGAGCCAAATCTTTTCTCTTCAAAAAATAAATTATTTAAAAATAATTTAAAACAGGTGGTCATTCACACATTAAGATTAGATTAGTAAAAAATTATTTATTTTTTCTTTATTTTTTTTTTTTATTATTTTTTTTTTTGCTGACAAAAATCCTAAGCCATCTATCAGCCATTAAACAAATTTTTATGACCATCCAGTTTTTTTCTCGTTTACTTCTTAAATAAAGATGCTTTTGAAATAAATTATAGACCATCGGAAACGTCTCAACGACCTCTATATGTATAAAGCAACGAGAAAATATAGATGTTATTAGTTTTCGGGTAGAGACAGACGGGACAATAACTGCTGATGTTTATGACCATCCAGTTTCTTCTCGTTTTCTACTTAAATACTGCTGCTTTTCGACAAAACGATAGACCGTTGGAAACGCGCTAACGAGTACTTTAAGTAATAAGTAGCGAAAAAGTTTAGATACAATTACTTTCCGATTCCGGAGAGGCGGGCTAATGACATGAGAATTCGACAGGCTTTCTAGTTTTTTCTCGTTTACTACTTAAATAAAGCAGATTTTTGACAAAATGATAGACCGTCCGAAACGTTTCAATGAGCTATAGAAATAGAAAGCAACGAAAACATTTAGATACAATTAATCTCCGAGTACATTCGAGCGGGACAAAAACACCCGATATTGTATTGTATGACCATCCATTTTTTTCTGTTCAATACTTAAATACAGCCATTTTTTTAAACAACGATAGACCTTCAGAAACGTATCAACTTGCTCTAAAAGATGAAAGCAATGAAAAAAAATCGATACAATTACCTTCTAAGTAGCTACGGGCGGGACAATAATGACACGGGTTGTATGCCGCTCCCGCCGCAGCACCTACGTTGTTATCCTGACGGTTCCACGGGAACTGAAAACATTTGGCGGCAAAAAGAGTTGTTACCCGAGATGTAATCCTACTTTTAGCCAGAAGCCGCAGTCATCTGTAAAGGTTGAAACTGACAAAACACGAAAATACTACATAAGCGGGGAAAAACCCAAACACCGGGGACAAGTCTTTTACCTCCTCTGTGTACTATTCAATCATTTTTAAAAATATCGCATACCTCACATTCTAATCTTGAGATGTTTCGAACAGCACCGCAGTTATAAAAAATTCAAAAAGCATCGATGGTCAATTCGTAGACGAACGTAAAGTTTGGAAACTGGAGTTGTGACATGACGAAGGAAGGAGATTTCCACTGGTCATATCAAAATTCAACCTTTAATTTTTAATGTTATATGAGTAAAACCCTACGTAGTCGACAGGGCAAGTCGCAGATCCTAATTAGAGGTTGTTTTAATGAACAAAAATGGTGAGGGGGCTTCAGAATCCATCGGGGACAGCAATTTGCCCTTTCTGAGAAAATGACCCAAATAAAATTATTCTAACCGAGAGATTTAATCGAAGGACTTTATTTAAAATATGAATAGCGAAACCTATAAATCGTAATTAAATGCAATTATTTTTCCAATTAGTACATAAACAAAAATTAAATAAAAGAGTTTTTTTTTTATAGTAATGGTATTTTTTAATAATATTAGTAAGCTACAATCACCTGGCTGCGCTAGTGATTATATGTAGTATCAAATATTTTTTGAAGGAAAGAAAACCGTTTTTTAATTATTATTTTGGTTAAACCATCGCTATGTTACTTCTGGGTGTGGCTTGTTTCGGGAGGTTGTTTTCGAACGTCACTTACAACTACTATGGCTAAACGGATGATGCTATGGAGGGAGTCCTAAATTTAGCCTATCCATGTATAATTAGGATAGGGATCTTTAACCAGTACCTGACATTTTATAGGCTGGGGACCTCCATTACGTCCCCTCCGAAGGACGGCATAGCCAAGGATTTTTTTTAATCCCATTGAAAAATCCGAGGGCAACCTACCGGGCTAGTATATAGTAGTTGGCTATGCTAACCACTTAACCACAGGTGACCGCTGATTCGGGAGGTTGTTTCCGTAATGTAAGCCATATCTTATCGCGTCCTTTTCAGTTGGAAAGGGTTTTGATCAGCGTTATTAGATCCCACTTTTCGACTTCCGCACGCTATTCGGAGATAAATAAATCCCCAAAAGGGTCATTTTCAGTTAATTGGCACCATATTGGCCACGCCTGATACTAGTGAAGATGTAACATAGTGATACTGGTACTATTATTTTTTATTTACAGCCTGACCTAAGAAAATGTGCTAACAAAAATGGATGGCTGGCTATTGAATCATAAAATCAAGAAAAATATTAGATTTTACAAATATTCTTAGTTATTTCGATGTGTTAAGTATCTATTAGCGAGCCGAAGAGGAACGAATTCGCCGAAAAATTTAGACGTTTACACAACACTGAATTACGTGAACTGTACCCGGTAAATATAATTTAGGTATTTAAAAACTGTGCGACGAATTGAATGGGAATGTAAATTTAAATTTGCACTGCTTTATATCTAACGAATCTCTTAAAGGTTAATGAGCTTGGTGCCGAATGGGATATGTCCGAGGAGTATTTCGAGACGTAGATGGGAGGATTGCGTTAAGGCCAATCTTGTGGGGTAGTGTTTGGACGACCATAAATGTGCGGAAGTGTTTCAGCAACAGGTGGTATTAGCTTCCTCAACCTTTTGGGTTCTCTAAGCTTTAATTTTATTTTATTTAACACTAATTATGTGTGTATATGAAACACAACTGGTCATCGAGTTCATCAGTCATTTTGCTATATTACACTTTTAAGAATTAAGGAAACAAAAACATAAATTTGTACCGGGAGTAGGCAGGTTAAACGTAACTAGCTCCAATCGATCGATGCATCGTGAAGGATTTAATTTATCATTGGTAAAAATAAATATTTTAGAACAAAATTAATTAGATTTGTGCTGTCCTCTGAATTTTCCGATTAAGTTATAGCCGTTGTTCAATTAACATACTAGGTTGTTACAAAAGTCCTTGTGCATATCAAGCTGTTTACATTGAGGTCTCTAATTTAATCCTTATTTAATCTCTGACGAATACAATTCTTATGTCAATGTTTACATTAACTAATCCTCTAATTATCTATGTACACCAACTGTCCCTGCCTTTCATTCAGTTTAATAAATTTCACTAGAAATGTCGGAAGAAAAATTTGTCATCCGCGGCCTTCTTAGGCATTATTGGAAAAAAGGTTTTAGTGCAAAGGCCTCAGCCGAGGAAATTTGTGCAGTGGAATGGGAAAGTGTGGTGCATCGAAACACGGCCGCATTTTGGTTCGGGCGGTTTAATTCTGGGAATACAAGCCTTGAAGATGAACCTAGATCAGGTCGTCCTTATCGTCAGGTATCAACATCAAATACAACTTTTGGCTGAAAGATGGGTTAAAGTAGTTGAAAATGATGGCCTGTATTTTGAAGAATAAATTTGATTTGTAAATTTTGTACTCACATTTGAATAAAATTAATTTTGTGAACAAGGACTTTTGTAACAACCTAGTATTTGCCTCGCCCCACCTTTGCCCCGTTTAGCTTATGTATGGCACTCTTAAATCAACATATATCGGTACGTTATCTTTCCGTCCGCATTCATGCCTCATGCTGAGAAAATCTCACGACTTACACCACTTCAGCTGGTTTCATGCTTCAACAAAGTTATTTCCGTTGTTTATCCTTAAAATCTCGCATGTTTATCCACTCCGTGCAACGAATCGATTGGCCTATGCCGCAATGAAGACATTATTACTCAACGAACTAGTTTAGTGGTTTAAAAAACAAAAAAAATGAATACACTTTACGAACAATTGGATTTTTTTATTAGGGAAATGGATCCCGCGCAATCCATACCAACACAAAGAAAGGCGACTGTATCAAATCGCTCATTAAACAGTTAATATATATTCTTTACTCTTAACCCATGGCATGTAGCACAGTTTAAACGTGACCTAACGGTCTCTCGATTGGTTTTAATCCCAAATTTTATGTATTATCTAATGGAGTAATGAATAGGTGAGAATTTGCGTGAATATGAACGAAGAAAAAAATGTTATGGTACAGTACAGGAGCATAACCTAACCTGCTGCCCATCATAAACCAACTTGACTCATGATAGGACTCAGTAAGAGTGACTTCAATCGCTCCTAGCATGTCACAGGCGTTCAGATATCAAAGCCTCATTGATGTCTGAACACCTCTATATGCATCGATCAATTGTATGATTTCCAATATTGATAAATAAACAGATATATCCTACTTAATCAAGGTTTTTTGCACTCTACATACGTATTTAAATCGGAATATATCCTAATCATAAGTGTTAACAATGAAAATCTTTTCAAAATTTTATCCATTTCTATTTCTAGAAGATTTACATGGTCGTTACTCCTTGATTGCATTAACGGACAATATTGGCCTCTGAAACGACAAAACCTCTTCAGTCCGTCCCTCCAAATTGTGTTCCAAGGCAATGCTGACGGACATATTGCTATACTTCACGACTATACAAGTTCTAAATTGTACCTAATAGGACAACAAGTCTTCTTCAGAGTTAGGCAAAAATTAACTGCGGAAAACGGGTGACGAATAATCTCAGTTATTCGTTATTTTTTATCTATAATTTTTGGATATCCTTTATCTCTTAAGTTCTCTTCTTAAGTCGAGTTATCCGATATTTTTTATCTTATGAAAAACACACGAATATTTTTTTTCATCTGGCAGATGATTTTTTGTTTGAAAGATTAATTTTCCTCCTATGGATATTTTTTTTGGTATTCTAATGCTACAAGCCATATTTTCATCTGCGTCCATTACAAAAAAATAAAAAAGGAAATCCAGAAAATGGGAAGAGAAAACATTTTTGAACGGTGGACGATTCGAAAGCTAAATCATTATTGGTATTTGGCAGAGTTGGGCAGTAGTTAACTGATTCCAGTAGTTAACTACATTTTTAACTTCTAACTACAAGTTAGGTAGTTGCACGGAGCAACTATTAACTAGTAGTTGGTAGTTAGAAATGTACAACTAATTTTTTCAACTACAATAAAAGTAGTTAGAATTTTTAACTACCAACTACTAGTTAGAAGAAGTAGTTAAAACTACTAGTTGGTAGTTTAAAAGTTGTTAACTACAATGGTAGATAACCACTTTTGGAAGGTTTGTTCTAAAAACCAGTCCTGAACTAATTTTCATGCTCTCCATTCTTTTTATTTATTTATTTACAGTTCAATTGTTTGGTTTTCTCCTTCGATGGGCTCTTGTTCCGTAACCAACAAATCAAACATAGAATCGAAAGAGTGAGGGGGGGGGGGGGCATGACAGTTAGTCCAGGAGTGCTTGTTGGAACAAGCACACTAGAAAGTACTTAGATTTTCCGATTTCTTTCACATGGGGGTCCAATATTATGTTATCGGGGACGTTGTTTTTGAAAAAAATATTCATTTTGTATTTTAATAGCGGAGGAGGGAAGAGGCGCACTTTAAAAAAGTTAGATTTTTGGAGTTCTTTCACACAGGAATTCAATACTATGTTATCGATACCCTTGTTTTTGAAAAAAATATTTATATTGTATTTTAATAGTGGGGGGGGGGCACATAAAAAAGTTAGTTTTTCGGAGTTTTTTCACACAGGAGTCCAATATTATCGAGGACTGTGTTCCTCCAAACAAATATTCATATCGTATTTTAGTGCCGGGGGAGGGGCGCACTAATATTGATAGTGATTACCTTTTCGGATTTTTTCACATCAGGGTCTAATATAATGTTATCTAGGACAGTTTATTCGAAAATAATATTTATTTTGAATGTGATCTAATCATACTTTTTATATTTTGTATTAGTGTTTTATCTTTGATTATGGGTTCATATCATTTTTTTTTTTGTTTTGTTTTTTGTTCCTCTCCTTCCTCGCCTTTTTTAGGCTATAGGGGGTTTCCCGGGCTATGGGAGTGGGTGGGGGATTGAATCCGAGTATTATTAAACGTTTCCTTAAGTACGCTCCCCCCTCCCCCCGCTATTGAAATACAAAATGAATATTTTTTTCAAAAACAACGTCCCCTATAACATAATATTGGACCCCCGCATGGAAGAAATCGGAAAATCTAACTATTTCCCCATGCGCCCCCCACCCACCACTAAAATACTATAAATAAATATTCTTTTCAAAAACCCCGTCCTTGATAACACAATAATGGATCCCCGTGTGAAAGAAAAACGAAATTCAAACTATTTTCGTGTGCGCCCCCCCCCCCCCCCTCCGCCACTAAAGTACAAAATGAATATTTTTTTCAAAACCACCGTCCCCGATAACATAATAATGGACCCCCATGAAAATGAAATCCGAAATTCAAATTATTTTCTAGTGCGCCCCCCCCCCCCCTGCCACAAAAATAGTATAAATGAATAATCCCTTTTCCAAATAGATTGCAGTACTTCAACAAAGCTGGCTCACTAATATTCCGAAGTTAATAATATTTCGATAGTCATCACATTTGGATAGTAGTTAGTAGTTAAATAATTGTAATTATCAACTACAGTTTGTAGTTAGTAGTTAACATATTCTAACTACTTTTTCTAACTTGTAGTTGGTAGTTGGAAAAATTTAACTACTAAATACTAGTTAAAAAATGTAGTAAAAAATGTAAATGTACAAACTGTAGTTAGTAATTGTAACTACAATCAAACCAAAGTAGTTGTAGTTAGAAGCTAGTAGTTGTAACTACATTTTGCCCAACTCTGGTATTTGGAGCAATATTAATTTTATTTTTATAATAACTTTCTGTCATACTTCTTCATCACTTCACAGCAAAAGTACAAAGTGCATTTCTGAGATATACCAAGGAAAATCTTCTTGAATGTGAAGTGGCTGTCATTTGTGACTTCTCTGAGAATTATTCTATCATTTTGCAAGATGGCGCACAATTTTTGGTCAAATTGGTCATTGGTCAAACAGTCAGGCAACCATTCACCCTTTTGGGGTCTATTTTAAAGAGAAAGAAATTAAAAATTTCAATTTTGTAATAATATCAGGCTCCTCAACCACAACACTACAGCTGTCTAGTTGTTCCAGATAAAGTTTATGGAATATCTGAAATGCAAGTTTCAAATACCTCCCAAAAAAACTTTTTTTCGGACGGCTCTTCATCCTAACACAAAGATAAAAAGAACTTTATAACTTGTGTAATCACAAGCAAGATTTCAAAGCTAAGGCTGAATAGAATTTTTCAGCAACAGCACATGGCAAAGGACCATGTGATGAGTTGGGGCCACAGTAAAAAAACTAGCAGCCAAAGCAAGCTTATAGATTTAAGGCAAGAATTATGGATTGAACTGTTTGAATGGTCTCATTAGAACATATCTAATATTTGTATTTGTGACCTTAGAAGAATACATTATGACTTAAAACCAATTGACCATCCGGCACAATACAGCTGTAACTATATCAGGCTCCCAGAAATTTTATGCCTTTATACACACATCAAAAAAAGTTTTGCATCACCCTAAAAACTATAGATCAGATTAAATTATTGGAAAACTGATTTCATCCATTAATACTACATGGATTAAGGCCAACAAAGGTCATGCGTAACATTCTGAACACTCAAGTTAAGGGGCTCTAAATCCCTCAAAGTTGTAATCCTACTGTAACCTGTGGTACATAGTGCAACATTTGTGTAGGAATGATTCAGTTTAGAGCTTTCTTTCGCTTCTGCTGCACTCTAAAAATTAATAGAAGAGTACTCTCGACACAAACGCAGTTCCACATTGTTGTCCTACGAGAGGAAGGGCAATCAAACCGACAAATTGCTCGTCGGCTCAACATCGGACAAAGTAATGTTGTGAGGTGTTGGACTAGGTCCCTAACCACTGGAAGTGTTGAAGACAGACCTCGCAGTGGTAGGCCATGCTGTACAACGCAAAAACCGTTTTTTAACGTTAGCAGCCAGAAGAGATCGACTTTCCACTGCTGGGGACCTTCGGCGACAGCTGCAACCGGCCGATAACACCACTATAAGTGACCAGACTGTCCGGAATCGTCTTCATGAGATGAATCTTCGAGGAAGAAGGCCCTTGCCTTGTCCTCCACTGAATAAGAACCGCCGCCGAATGCTGTGCGCAAGAGCTCATGAAAATTGGCTGTTACCTCAGTGGAGAAACTGTCTGTTCTCTGATGAAACTAGATTTGCCCATGTCCCTGACAATAACAGAGTGAGGGTATGGAGGGTTCCAGGCAGGCCTAGTCAGCTTAGGTACCCATCTCAGAGAGTACAGCAACATGGTGGGTCTGTCATGTTTTGGGGAGAAATTATCCACGTTTCCAGAACTGAGCTGCTACCCATTCAGGGGACCATGACAGCGAATATGTACATGGATGACGTATTAGAAGCTATAGTGACACCCTTAGCTCAAAGGCATGGTGATAACTTCAACCTATTGAATGATAACGCTCGCCCTCATCGCGCCAGGATAGTAGCAGATTACCTTGGGGCAGCTAGAATGGAGTGGCCTCCCTTCTCTCCAGACATGAATCCCATTTAGCACCTATGGGACATGCTTCACCGAGCTGTTCAGTGCCGGCCGAATGTTCCAACCAATCTTCAGGAGTTGAGGGAGGCAGCGATTGAAGAATGGCGGAACCTTCCACAAGAAGACATTGACCACCTAATCCTGCGCATGCCTGTGCGAGTCTAAGCTCTAATTAGGACAAGGGGAGGTAATACCGAGTATTAGGTGAGGAAACCATTTCCTGAAAATTGTTACATTTTTTTCAAACTTTAATTTTTTTATGATCATGTAAATATTTTTTTAGGGAAATATATTTTTTTATATTAATTCAGTATTAATTTTAGTTTTTCTACTATAAAGTTTCCCTTCAAATTAATCATTGAAACTTGGCAAATGCAGGTGATGCAAAACTTTTTTTGATGTGTGTACTTAACAAACGTAACACCAAAGTAAATCTGAAATTATTTTCTTCTGTATATTTCCTGTTTTAAAGGACATCCACCAGATATTATTTGCAGATATTGGTGGCTATGTAACATCAACCTACGGTGACATTTTGTGGTTGAGTTTTGTTAAGGATAAAGATGAAGATTCATCCATCCTTCAGGTCTTATCATCCTCATTTATATATCCCACACCACCTGATATACTGTGATTCCCTTTTGCACGGATTGTAACTATATTAATTTCAACATTTATGTTTAACTGTGACAGCATGTCAATTATATCCTGTCACTGTAGTCAATTATATCCTATAGATGCAATGTGGAAAGACCTGGTGGGTGGAATGCTGAAGAGAAACGATCGACTCAGCTGGGATTGGCCACAAGGTTAGCTATAGTGGACTGCAATGGAAATGCCGAAGATATGGGTTTGATTCCCATCCTTGGTTCAATAATTTCTCTTCTATTAAAATTATTTAAACATTATTAATTAATTATTTAAAAATGACTAAATTTCAACATATAATATTTAACGAGGACGGTATGTCAATTAAATCCTGCCATCTGGACATTTGTCTGACCCCCCCCCCCCCTGGTTACTACGCTGCAATGTGGCGAGACCTGGAGGTCGGGATCACTGAAGAGAAAGGATCAACAGAGTTTGAATTGGCCCCATGATTAGCTCAGTGGTAAGACTGCAACAAAGATGCAGGGGACCTGGGGTCTATTCCCGGCTCTGGTTCAATCTTTCCTCTTCCATTAACTCTAGGATGACCAAGGTTTTTCACCATCTTAATTGGGCCAAGGGGGGGACTCGGGGAACCTGCACATTTTTATGACCTATTGATGGCCATGTTTTACTCACCCTTTCTTACAAAACGTTATTGTTTGTTTGAGGGATGTCTTTATTTCATTTACATTCTTATAATTGTTTATAATATGATTATTTTTTCTTTTAAGTTCAAAATTAAAAAAAAAAAATGTATCTATTTGCTTGTCTTAAAAAAGGTTTAAATAACAGAAGATAAGAGGCTATAAAGTACATATTCTTACATATACACAAACAAAAACTATTATATTTCTACAATGTTTCATACAATTTTTTTCCCGAATGTTTATTGCAAATGTCTTTTTACAAAGTCCACAGGTTTGCCATACTTGTGCTCGTTTGATCAGATGACAGCGAATGTCCCTAAGTTTGTGACATAGCGCTCAGTGTGTGTCTCTGAAGTCCGCTGAGGTTTTGGCTCCTTTCTTGATTACAGGGCTTTACGTGTGAGTCAGCAAGCTCATAAAGAAATAATTTTCATTATTCCAACTTATTTTGGTTCCATATTGGCTGGCTCATTGTAAGCAATGTATATCTATTGGGAACAGAAATATCTAATAGTGTGAAAACCAAAGAGAGTGTCCATCTGTTTGTGCCTCTTTTGTATGAGTACAATCTCTAATCTCTTAACTACGGTATACAAAAATATATGTATATTCCTTTCTTCCCCAGTTTCATAATCTCCAGTATTTTTCTGACAAATGCAACTTTTTTCAAATTTTCAAAGACCATATTTTGACAAGTTTTAAGAAAAATTTCGGCATATAAAAATCTTGAGGGCTCCAGGAATCCCCCCCCCCCCCCCCCCTGGCCATCCTAAGGTTAACATTATTTAAATATTATAAATTAATTTTACTGGTTTCCTAAGGATAAACCCTGTTAACTTAATTCTTGTTCATTGATTGCTTACATAAATTCAATTTGGAATAGTTTTAGGCAAAACTATTTACACCTGGAAAAAAAAAAAAATCATTTTATTTTTCAATAACTACTGTAGAACCTCGTTTATCTGTCCTCCCGGCTCAACTGTTCCTCGATTTACCCGTTTGAAATTGAAAAAATATTTTTCATCTAAAACACAAAAAATTTTAAGTTTATTAAAATTATCTGAATGCGGTTATATATATATACATATATACATACGATACAGCGCACAATGAAACAGCGACTTATATACTGGGCGAACCAAAAGGTCTAGTGCAACCAAATTCAGACAGCGAGCGGTAAGGGGGACAAAGTCAGCAATTGTCCCCTTTCTACTTGTTGTGTGACAGACTTGTGTGTGAAATTGAAAATAAAGACTCAGGTGGGGTCATATATATGTATATGTATAACATATATATATATGTTTCATTGAGCCACACCCTCCCCTATATATATATATATATATATATATATATATATATATTTACATAAAATTCTTATGAGTATATTTTTTAAAATCTAATTCCAACGTTTCGACCTGACCAAGTGGTACCGTAAGGTAGATCAGAGTATTACAACTATTATGTAGATTATGAAGATATGATATATTTATACATCTAAGATATAGTTTACATAAAGTCATACGATATATAATATATAAATTATAAAAAAGTAGTTTTAAGGTTAAAGGTAAGATATATATTTATATAGTATGCCTTAAACCTTATTAAAGAGTTTAAGTTTCTACATCGGATAAAATCACTAATGCCTAGTTCCGTCCTTTCAAATAGTGTTACTAGGCAATTCAGACAGACATAATGATAAACTCATTTCTGTGAACACAATACACATGCTTGGGCCAAAACTTCGGGTTGATCTAGACAGCAAAATTTTAATTTTTGTTTTAAAGTTGTATTGATAAATATGCCTGTGCTTTCGTACAAAAGCATCCATGCTGTAAGAATTCTGGATAGGGTATACGTACATTTTTTTTAGCAACTTATATCCTTCCATTATTCACTTATTGTAATATTTAGTCATTTGAGAAAATTGACTCTTAAAATATACCTTGATTTTTTTCATTTAGGGGACTTGATGGCTTGGAAGGTAGATTAGAGATTTCCAGTCAAGGTAGCGGAACTGATTCAAACTCCAGTTCTCCCAACACCAGTGCTGAAGGTAAACTTCTTTCAGCTTGTAAATTTTTTCAAAGCTTTTTGGTTCATATAACTATTTCTTTTATTTATTTATAAATGTAATTTATTATTTCATATCATTTATTATATTCATTGGTTAATCTTTTGTCATTCTGAAACTACTAATAATTTTTTATAGGATGCCTACAGGGTTCATCTCTTCAAAATATTCAATCATTCCAAAGTTGGAACCCCAACCTCCAAGAAGATTTTCCTGGTAAGTCTTACCATTCTGATCCAATTCTCTCATTCCATAAAAAAGATCTATTTCAGTTTCATTAATTTTTATTTATGTAAAATGCTTCAAAAATCAAGAAGAAAAAACTTTTTATAAATTATATTGTTTATGTTAGATTTGGAATGGAAAATAAGAGTTGGCATCTCACTTATATCAAACACTATAATAATAATGAAATCAAATAAGCTTAAATAATGACAATAACGGGCAAATGATCTATTTAATTATTTGGTACCTTGACTTCCTTTATGAATTATTTCATTATTAAAAAAATTATATTAAGCTTTTCATGTTATCTTCACCATCTTCTGAAGATATATAAATTGTAATATATAATTAAAAATTTTATCTACTCCTTTTTGTTATCCAAGGAGTGGTTAATCCATAGGTCTGTCACATTCAAAAATAGCATAAATAACCATTTTTAAAACTGTGGTCACCATTCAGACTAGCTGGAAACTGCAATAAAAAAATGAATTCCTATTTTGGAAATTGGGAACTTTTGAGCTGACTTTGGCTTAAAATCACCTTGAAATAGAAAAAAGAACTTTTTTCATAAAATGATATTTATATTATAACAAGTCTGAATAATTGAGAGGCCAGAGAACTAGGATTAGTAATTGCAAACATTACAGTTACACACCCAAACAAATAATTAAGACAGAAAAAAAAATTATTATATATATGGAAACCAAATACACCTTATCTCACTCAACCATCCAAAAAAAGATGCACCAACAGAAATGATAACATCACTCCAATATATCTTAAAAAAATATTTGAGTATTTGACTGTTAAGCTGATATTTTATAAATTCATAGCTTTGTATTTAGCATCTCCTAAATATACAATACAATCTTGTTTCAGATTACACTTTTTTCTTCCTAGACCCATATATAATTTTAAATCGTAATATGTTGAAATTATGGTATATTTTGATAATAACTACTTCTTTTAATCATTTTTATTATTTATTTAAATTATTAGTAGTAGGGAGTTTTAGTGTTTAATACAATAATGGTTTCCACATAATAGGAGAAATCGCTGTATTTTACATTTAACTTATTTTTATTTTTATTTTTTTTATAGAACAGTTGGAAGTGAAGACGGAAATTGATGCTAATCAAATTTCAGAGTTAGGTAATGAATCTACTTATAGTGATTGTAGTTATCAGCGCAGTTCAGATTATTACAACAATCCACCTAGCCAATACTATAACAGGTATTAGATACGCTATTTTTCTAACTTTATCCATTGGACTATATTTTTCTCTATGTTTATTTGTTTATATTGTTTTTTATTAAGAATATTATTTATAAGGTGCACCAAACTTTGTAAGTAGGACATTGTTCATTTATTATTAATTTATTAGGTTCTAAAAGTAGGTAATTCATTTTTGGTTTTTCATCATTAATTTTTGTATATTAAATTTTTTTATACTGTTTATTTATTTTGTAATATTGTCTTAGGTATATGTATTTATTTTCTTGGTAATAATCTTTATAATTAATATGTTTGTTGAGTGACATAGTTTTTTATTTATCTATAATAACCAAATATTAGGTTAAACTACCACTACATCTTTTGAAAAAAAAAAAAAATCGTTTCTCATTTTTGCCTAGTGGTTTTGTACATAGGCACAAAACTATGTAGCACATGACTATATTTAGAATTTTGAATAATTGAAGTTGAATTATATGTTTTTCTCTTTCTTTCCCACATATCTGACTTAAGGTGCCCTTACACGTTCGGTTTTTTCATCCTTCCATACTATTGATTTGCATGAGGGAAAAAAGGTAGGGGAAAACTGTCGGTTTGGAACAAAGCCCAATACCCCATTACACCACCGTTTTTTTTCTTCCATCCAAACCATTATTGTAATAATTGATAATATTTTAATTGAAATAAATGTTCCAATTATGACTCATCTATGTTTTTTTAATGCCTAATTTTTCCAATTAAAAAAAATATATAAAATCCCCTTTGTTGATATTTGTCAATTAAACATGTTTGTATATAGGTATCCGCTTAATAAAACAATATTTTTATTTTAATTGTTACTAAAATTGGTGATTGATCGTAATTGACGAATAAAAGTGTCATCTAGAGTTCGAACAATCATGATTCCTAGTACGTTTCTATACCCATCTGATAAACTAGATTTACTTTTTCTAAATAATATTCAACGAGTAGTTAGCAAATTGATACTCGATGTCACTTTTGAAAAAGGAAAACAGTATCCTTAAACTAATAGTCAGACATAAGAAATTCGAACCCACCAGTTAATACATCCACTTCCTAAAGTTTACTAAGCAATAATTGATAGTATTTCTTTTGTTGTTCTTGCTTATAGGCGTAAAACACCTGTGGTCATCAACAACCATTGATTTTTTTTTCAACTGTATTCGAATAGTAACTTTATTTTACCTTCCACAGGCAAGGTTACAAGGGGTAGGGTACTCATTTTGTTATTTCACTGAATAAACTTCTGATGTTAGATCAGAACTGAGAACATTAAACAAATTCTAGGTATTCTGGATTCTAGGTACTTCTACGAGGTACAAAGTTTTTTAATGCGCATCTTAGATTAGTTAATTTAAATTAACCAACAAAGTTTTCATACTTACATCCTTTAAAACTTTAATTGTTTTAAAGGACTTAATTATGTATTTAATCCTTTAAAACTTTTAATTGTAATTAAAATTGTTTTAAAGGACTTAAGTATGTATTTAATCCTTTAAAACTTTTAATTGTAATTAAAATTGTTTTAAAGGACTTAAGTATGTATTTAATCCTTTAAAACTTTTACTTGTAATTAAAATTGTTCAAATTTTTTTTTATTGTATTTAAAAAATGGACTAAATAATGTTCTTAATTATTTATGCAGAAAAAACAATTGAAAAATATAACTACAGTTTATTTTTTATTAATCATGAATTTGTAAAATTTATCTCCTGGCAAAAGTTTTCATACAAAACAGATTCATTGCAAATAAAGAAGTGTTTTTTTGTTACTGTGACCTATTAATCCTTTCCACCATTTATATTTTTCTCCTGCATTCAAAAGTTAAAAAAATTTCCTGTAAACGTTTTAATAATTACTAGACCAAAACTAAATACATCTTCAGAAGAGAGATTAAAATTGATTTATTTGCTGAGTAGAAGGACTTAAGTTCATTACCTACTAACAACTGGAATACATATATAATTAATATTTTGCTACATGAAAACTGTGGAATTTCAACTTAAAAAATATATATTAATTGTCTCTCACTCTCACTCTCTCTCTCTCTCTCTCTCTCTCTCTCTCTATATATATATATATATATATATATATATATTAATAACAGTTTAATAAAGCAGTATTCAAGTTATACAAATATGTTTAAAAAAAAAAAATATATTGGAAAAAATTTTTTCATAGATTTTATTTATTTTCCAATTTTAATCAAATATCCATGGGCTGTGTATGAAAACATTTGCTAGTCAGTGTATATTGAGCCATCAGACAAAAATAATTCAAAATAACTTTTATTAACATTTAAAATTCTATCCTGTAGAACATTTCTCCGTATGTTACGGAAAATAAATATGCAATAATTAATAATAAAAGCAAAAATAATGGTAATTGTTTGCATTTCATGAAGTCGACAAAAATCTTATATCTAAAATAGACTTATTATGTTTTTAATTTTTTTTTTTAATTTTAAGCTTATTAAATTGAAGAGAAGAGGGATGATGGGTAATCCAGGGAGTTCCTAGAAATCAAGTTCCCAGTAAACTGAGAAAATCTAAATACTTTTAAGATATGTCTGATAGTGTTATGTTAAAATGCATTGAGCCCTCGGACAAAAAAATAATTCAAAATCACTTTCATTCCATTATATCATTTAAATTTCCATCCCGACCAATATTAATCCTTATATTGAGGAAAATAAACTTATAATAATATATAATAAAAACCATTAATGATTGCATTCTTTTGCAGTTGACGAAGGCAACAGATCCAAATTTGAGGCGAACATTCATAATGGAAAAATTTGCTTTTAAATCTTTTTTCTAAATAAATATATAGCGATGTTTATTAACTTAATTTTCGTCAAGAAAACTAAGCTATTATAGTCATAGAACCAATAATGTTTGTAATTTAAAGAAAAAAAATGGTGGTTCGGAATGATGTGCCCTTAGATGGTCAGTTTTGAACGACATTGTTCCAAACCATTGGTTCTGAATTCTGTCTCCAAAAGGTTGCTTGGACTTCCATCTAAACCGAACGTGTTAGGTCACATTTACTTTTATATTGAATGTTTTGAAATTGAATGAATTTAATTTTCCTGAATTTTTCTACACTCCTAAATGATTCAAAGATTTTACAACTTGGATTTCCCTGCCTTGGCAAGTTACTTTTTTTACTTTTTTCTTGCTGATTCGACTTTGTGAATGGGGAGAATCACAGTTTCAATATTGATCTCTAGAGAAAGCATATTGCAATACTTTCTTAATAGGTCTAGCTTAAATTGTACATCTTTAATGGAGTCAGCAAGCTATGCCATCCATAATATTGCATGTGGGACTTTATCAAATGTTTTCTTTAGATCCACCAATAACACAAAACCAAATCTGATTTTATTTATTAAATGAACATTTATTTTAGCTGAAAGTGTGAAACATTTTCTCTCCATACAATATTGAGTTTTCTTTGGTCTAAAATATTAATCTTTGGTATAAAATTTATGTGAAAAATCTCTTCAGTAATTTTTTTAGAGATATTGATATATCTCCTGTTTTTAAAAGCATTTTCTATTCTTTTGGTGCAATTTCTTGTTTCTTATCTTTTATCATAAAAAACTGAATTAATATCAGTATTCTACTACTTGAGAATGATCAGTAGTTTTAAAGAATATTTTTTTTTTTTTTAATTTCACCACAGAAATGTAGTCTTAAGGGTGTCAATACCTGTTCGGTTTACCCGCTAGTACTATATAACTACTAAATTGATGAAATATATATTTTAGCAAATTTCTTTATTTGGTTAAGTTTTAGCTGAATTCATATTTTCTTAAAAGACTTTATACCTAGCTTAATTTTTTTATTATTTTGTTTTCATATTTATGCTTTTTTAGTATGACAGCTGCATACAATCCCCAGAGTGGTAGCTATAATAGCAGTTTTTATACATCACCATATGCATCAACTACATACCCTTTGCCAAATGGTAAGCTACTAGCTTCCTGAAGTTATTACAAAGATTATTCATTTTTAAATAAGCTATTTTTGATTATAGGAAACCGAAGTACTTGCAAAGTTAATAATGGCTATTTAAACTATAGCGGTTATCAACAAAATCCCTATTCTTCCTACACTGCTAGTAGTTACAACACTCAGAACTATGATCAGCAGGTATGTTGCATCAATATAATTAATTACTTAAGTCTTAAGCATATGTAGCATTGATTAAATTACATGTCCAGAATATATAGGTAAATTTGGACACAGTTTAGATATTGAGTGTTGAAAAATATAATCTACTGATATAGTTTACTTCCTTCTGTGAATGATCGTTCCAAGTTTAGAAAAACAAACATAATTTATGTTTAAACCTAATATTTATAATTAAATAAGTATATGTATGTATGTATGTATATGTATATATATATATATATATATATATATATATATATATATATATATATATATATATATATATATATATATAAACACACACAGGCAGATTCATATATCACACTCTCTTATATCTGATATATGTGCATGATCCAATATATCAAAAAGAAAGAATTATGACTATAAAAATCTTACAAATAAAATAAACATAATTGGGTTCTGTTCAAACAAAGTACTTATAGAACATGGAAGTTAATTATTTTTGATATTACATACTATTTTAGTGTTTATTAAAAAGTCAATTTGAATTAATAATAGCCCTGGTGATGATAGAGGGAGAACTTATGTCTGACTAGTGGTCTTATTTGACCCCTTTTACCATTTAATCAATATTAGTAAATTAAATTTAATAAATGATTAGAATTATCTTTATGATATGAGCTAAATAGGTTTCTTTAAAATCTTAAAGCCAAAAAAAAATAAAATTATAGGAGCAATTAATCATCCGAGAAGAAGTATCTTTAATTTATATGCTACAATTTATCATTTTATTAATGATACTTTTATAGTATGACGGTTAAAACTAGTCCCCGAAGCAATAGCTATAATACTTCCACTAAATATGTTACAATAACCTGGGATACTTACTATTAACAATATGCCTAGCTTCTTTGATCTAAATACCCGTTCTTCAGCATCAAAACATAAAAACAAATGAACAGCTTATTGCTAGTTTAAGCTTCTATCATCACTCTATCATTCCATTTCCAAATTTCTGTCAATTTACTAAGTCAGTTGCATCTCAAAATCAGGACATAGGACAAATCTGTTTAGGATTTTTTCTTTTTAAGTCTAGTATAACCCATTATTTGAATTTTGATAATATTATTTAATTTGCCTATTGGTATATTAATGAGTAGCTAATGATATAGTTGGTATAACACACATTTCACAAAAATGTAATATAAAAACATATTATCAATAGCTTTAGAACGGTGCTTCCTAGCAAGAACTGACTTATTTAAAAAATTGAAGACCATCAAGTTTTCTATCGCTTAAGTTAAGTTGGTTCTGAATTATGTTTGAAATTGACTTTTGAAATACGAAAACACGTCCATCTTTGCCAAAAAAGTGATTTGGGTAACGCTGACTTATTTTACAATTATTAACATCTTGCTGTGAAAGGCTCGTGCCCCAACTACCAGCCGCCGAATCTGCGTAACAACCTAAGAAAAGTTCTAATTATCAACCAAAAAAATAAATAATTGACCGGTAAGGTCAAACGTCAGCAATTGGCTTAAAATCAAACATTTAGTTTAACAAGCTATTATTGTCGATGATATTTGGGGGGGGGGGGACTTGCTTACAAAGGTGTTTGGTTCCCTGCCTGGTCTTTAGATCTCGCCGTTTTGTTACTATCAGTAGTAAAAAAAAAAACGGCGAGTAATATAATATACATAATTTATATATATATATATATATATATTATTTATAATTTATATATTTATAAATTATAAAGCACACTTAATTTTAAAATTATTAACGGTTAGAATGTGTTTATATGTATATATTATCAATGAGACGTGTGGATATCAACAAAGGACGTTAGTTTGGCTCTGGAGCGGCGATTTGCCAACCCTGCTTCCAGGCCCAATGTATACAAGTACACAAAATGACACGAACACAAAATACACGAAGTACACAAAATGACTCGAACCTAACTTCGTGAACAAATTAGAACTGGAGATAAAACTTCGTTGAAAACCTTTTTTTTCCTGCATTTTTTATCTCACTCTGTTTTTTTTATCTTTTTAAAGCATATGATCAACAAGTTGAGGTATAAATTTGAAGAGAAAAAATTCATCTTTCTAGCTGTTGCTAAGTTAAGGTTAGAATAACTAAACAAGGGATTTATGCCAAAGGTTTACCTGCACAAAAAAAAAAATGCTCTAAAAGAATAAAGTAAAACAAATTATATTTTCTTGTGTATGAATCTGGCTTTATGACTTTACTGAAAGCCTGTTTTAGTAGCAAGGGCGTACCCAGGATCAAAACTAGGGGGGGGGGGGCAAGCTATGGTCGTTCAGGTTGTAACATCTTACCGCGGAAAAGGTGAATGAAACCAAAATTATGTATAATTATAGCAGTGCTTTATCAACTAAGTTATTAAAATTATTTGCTTGAAAACAATTTATTCTATTATTGCTTCCAGCCTTCCAGGGGGGGGGGGCAGTTGCCCCCCCCCCGCTGGGTACGCCCATGTTCAGTAGTCGATTGTTTACACACAGCCTAATTTTATTTTTCTACCTAACATCGTTATAAATAATTTAATTGAAATTGCTTGCTCTATTAGCAAGTGAAAAAGAAGATTCCTGTTATGTCTTTAGCCTTAACATATGTTTTAGCAACGAATCGATTTTTAAATCAATGCTATTGGTGCACCCCCCTCGAAAAACTTTTTTTTCTTTTTTTTTTAAATCACCCCCGCGTTTATTATTCAGAGACACGGAACGGGTTTTATTTGGGTGGATTTAGAACCCTTCACAATATTTATGGGTCTCTAGCAGCACAGATATATTTTGAGTACTTGTCAACTACTGGGGGCAGTGGGGAGATAGACCCTCTCTCCCGAAATTTCGAAAAAAAAGATTAGTGAAATAAATTTTTTCAATTAATTCTACCAAATTTAATATGATAGTAGTATTTATGTATAAAGTTTTTATTATTTTTGTAAATAAAGAAGTGTGCTGTTTTTGTATTATATACGTTCATTTTTTTTATATCGACCAATCCCCCCCTATGAGATCTTTTTCTGGGACTGCCACTGATCGGCTAACACGGCATGCTTGCATCAAAACGTTTTTTGTACACTGATCATCCCTCCTGCCTCATTTTGCACAATCACAAGTCCTTTCCAAATCGATTCTTAAGGAAAATACTTCTTACGCTTCGAAAAATATTTTTTTTTTATAATTTTAGAGTTATTATAAAATGTTTGTTACCATTATTTGTTTTCATATTGTTTCCTAAGATTTAGAATAGTAATGATTTTTTTATTACAACATCCATCTTTAATATATTGGTTCTTAATTGGTATATTGTAATAATAAACGCTATTTGACAATCCATACAGATATGGTCGGTACCTATACACCTACGTCTTACGTATGTTTGTCCAACCTCCTTAACACTCTATGGCTCGCTCCATCAAGAGTTCTCGCGTTGTATCGTTCTCGCGTTGTGATACTTAGTTATAAGTTTCTTTATCGGTGCCATGAAAAACCAAATTTAGCGAGATATAAAGATACTAAGTTTCTTCAAACAATAATTTATATATTTTAGCTGTCTTGTTAAATAAAAATTATATTTTATATCATATACCGACAACAGTGCTCGAGCTGTATCTCTAAATTACAAAGATGATCTACTTTCTAAAAATCGTTTCCCCTGTAAATTACAATAATTATTATTACTTGATAAAAAGCTACTATAAGGAAATAATCAATTTTAATTAGAGAAAAACAACTTATAATGGAGTCGTGCAGTGGAGATATCAATCTCTTTGCTGCTATAACTTCTTCCTTCAGCTAGAACTTTTTTTTTACTAATTTGGAAGCCTTGAGTTTCTAGTGTTTAATTTTATATGCTGTGAATTTAATTTTAATTTTAACTGTATAATATGAACAATTTAAGTCATTTTTAGTTGCATGTAAATTTGATTTTTTTTTTTTTAATTAATGCATTATCATAAAAATGGGGTAACACTGTATGTAGCCTTCTAACTAAGGCTATAGAGAGAATCAGCACTTGATTTTATTAGTCAAGTTGTACTTTTCATAATAAAGTGTAAGTACTTTCTTGAGTTTTTATTATTATTATTTTTATTTCATCTTGATAAGAATTAATAAATCACATGTTTTTAACCATCTCAGACATTTTTAGTCAGCCTAGCTTCATCTGGTGGTGGCTGACTTGCTTTTTAGATAACTTGAGTTTTAGGCATAGGTTTCTCCACCATGTTTTTTATGATAATTTTATACACATTAGAAGACATATTGACATTCTTTTTTCTTTTTCTGTTTTGATCAGTTTTATGTAGGTATAACATATCTTATTCTTTTATATGTTTTTTAAAAAATATGATATAATATTAAATATTAAATTGTATATTATTAATAATATAAGACGCCACTCCAAGGACAGTAAGTCTGTTTAATTAATCTAGCTAATATAAATTAATGTAATCAAATATAAATGTACATAGCTTAGCATATTTATAGATAAATAGTTTTTAACCAATTAAGTTATGTTTGGTCAGCTCTAATCCCGACCACGTTTACTGTTTCTTAATAAGTAAATAAGAAATAACAGTTATATTTTCATTAACTTTATTTTCAATCATGTGTTATAAAATTAGCTAGTTAAGATAGTATTATTCTCATTAGTCTAGTGCTCCTATGGCAAAATAAGGTTGTTTTTTTTCATCATTTATAAAAATGAAAAAATTTATAATAAATTAGCAAAAGTATCTTCCTTTTTCACCATAAATATTTATTTAAAGCATAACATTTTGACGTTTCGGGGCTGTTTCCCCATTCTCAAAACCTGTACATTAATTTTTATATCTATTAACATTTAATAATCCAATCACTAGTTTAATAATTTAGATAAAATGAATTAAATTTAACTTATGTAAATAATTTCTCAATCGTTGAGGAATTGTTTACGTAAGTTATATTTAATTCATTTTATCTAAATTATTAAACTAGTGATTGGATTATTAAATGTTAATAGATATAAAAATTAATGTACAGGTTTTGAGAATGGGGAAAGATCCCCGAAACGTCAACATGTTATGCTGTAAATAAATATTTATGGTGAGAAAGGAAGATACTTTTGCTAATTTATTATCAATTATAATATAAATATCTTCCTACCAAATTGAGAAGAAAATAAGAATGAAAAATTTGGCGCCCTAGCAGTCTCTCTCTGACCTTATAGTACACATATAGATAAAATATTTTAGTATGCCTATGAGAGGAAAAAATATACTTCAAGTTAAAAGAGTTTGGGACTATTTGATAAGAGATTTTATCATAAGGCATTTAAATAGACCCAAAGAAATAGCCTATGGATGACAGGATTTGTACTAATTTCTGGAAGATATATTTAAAAACTTTTCAAGATTATATCAAAAGACAATTTTTTTTAATTTCTTACTTCTTGTGAGAAATATGTAAAAAATTTTGAGGTATTGTCCAATTGATATTTGTGTATCAGTGTTCAATTGTACTTTACGAATATTTAAAATTATAAAAAGTAAACCAAGTCAAAGTTTTTTAAGTAAAAGTAAAATAATTTTATAAATAATTGGATATTGATGATAGCAATGTCAAAAAATTAGAGTATGGCCATTGAAGATTATAGCTGTTGGCCATATTACAATGGTAATTTGACACTATTAATGAATTTTAGAAAATCCCCTTGTTTTAATAATGAATGCAATAAATTAATTATTATAAATAATGATTGATAGCGAATATGGATAAATATTTATATAAATTGCGTTAATACTTTAAAAGTACTTACATAAAAATGTTTCTTTTATCGATGGACAAAAAATAATTTTAGTTAGTCATTTTAGAGATTCGCTAATCATTTACATTATGTGTTGAAAATTAGAAGTTACAGAAATGAAAACCCAATAGGATATTGTTTGATACCAAAATATTAAATAATGACCAGGAATTAAATCTCAAGTCCTAAAAATTTACCCTCTGGTGTTGTACAATCTCTTGATAACATAAATATTATTCAACATTATTTATTAATTATCTGAAAGGCCAAAACAAATTATCTAAAAGACCAAAAAAAAAAAAAAAATAATAATAATCATAATCATTGGACTCCTATATAAAAGTCTTATCAGTTCTCCCAGACACAATAATAATATTAAATTTTATTGTACCTCACCTTATCAAACGAAATCAGCTGTATCATTCTAATTAACAACAACTGAAAACTTATTTCCCCTTCATAATAATTTAATCCTTATTTATAAAGTGCTATTTTAATTGCAGTTTTTAGTATGCATGTAGGTATAATTTGTAAGAACAGGGAGGAATGGGGTCTTTCAGAGGAATTTATAATTTAGTGAGTACTTATAGGGATTTGAAAGCAAGACGTGAGTATTTGTGGAACGTAATGATTTTTTAATGATGTCAGAAAGGTTGGAGATATATATATATATATATATATATATATATATATATATATATATATATATATGGTGGAGGTTTATGAATAAACATATGTAGTTGTCAAAGTAGAGGTGGAGCAATTTTTACGGCCAATGATGGGTTTTTTGATAGTGTTTGGGGGAAAATTGTTAGTTAATAGAATTTGTTTGATGCTGTAAATGTTTGTTTCTTCTTGTTCGTAAATTGGAAATCAGAAAGGGAGATACTATGGTGGATGAGGTTTCTGGCTACATTAATTTTTTATGGTAATGAGTATTATTTTATATTATATTCTTTTGATTTATATAACTTTATAATTCCTAAAATCTCATTATTTCTAAATTATTATTATCATTGTTATCCTATGATTTACTAATATATTTTTAAAAAGTATATATTTTCTTATTACATATTATTCATACAAATATTATTATTCATTTTACTTTTCTGTTATTATATTCATATTCAAGTAATTCTGTTTTTAATTCTAATTAAGAAAATTCATAATTGTGAATATTAGAGTTTCTCACAATTCAGTCATCATTATATTGTAGATATTATTTATATCCTTTTTATATATTGTTTGTGTTAATTCGATATTTGTTGTTTTTTTGCTCATCGGTTATCTTGTTACTAATTTAGCTCTTATGACTAAAGTTCGGGTTGAATCGTTGGCACATGTAATATTGATACATTGATTTTCATAATAATTTAAAATATATTGTAAAAACTAAAACCAATTAATTAATATATAACAATTATAAATAAAAAATATTTATAATAAAATATTTTCTTATGCTGTGATTTCACTAAAATAGCGTTATATTTGTTAGTAAATCGCATTATTTGTGTTCCATATCAAAAACCCAACGAAGTTGTTTGTGAAACTATCTCGAAACTTTTAATGATATATATTTTGTGCAATCAATGAAGTAAATTTTCAACTTTATAATCTGTCTTGACTTTATTCACTTTTAAACTATATTCATAAGTCATTTAGGTTTATTGAATATTTGAAAAACTAAGTTTGGGTGGTGACTTTCTTACAAATGTTTTTCTGGTTTATATTCTACATATGACTCGAGAATACTTTAGAAAACTTGGGTGTCGTCCGTATACTGTAAATTTATGGAATTTTGATGATACCAGTTCGCGGGATGATTCTAGATGTAGAAAAGTATTGATTATAAAAATAAATTTAAGAAAAAAACTGTTAACCTGAAATAAAGTTGTTTATTATGGCATTGTTTGTTATTATTTTACCAAAACAATCTTGTCATTTTTTTCCATATATTTCCATTAAAAAATTATTGTCTGATATTATTTAATACTATTTTTAACTACCTTCTGACAGTAATAACATCTGGGACTATACCAGTGTGGGTGAGATTGTTACAAATGCTCTTACATGTATTTGTTCAATAGAAAATCAAAGTTTACCAAAGTCACAAACATCAGGTGGTGAGAATTGTACAGCATTTGTTCGTTTATTTTCCTAATCCAGTTGCATTTAATAGACAATGGTTTATGTGGTTTTAAACCTGAACATTTTACATTTTAATTTAAGTATATAAATAATCTTACATATATTGGAACATTTTTGTGGATTTAACAATTTTTCATTCAAAGAAAATAAAAATTTTCAATTTCACACAAGTTATGAAAACACCAATATTTAAACATATTATAAAAATTATCTCTTTGTAACAGAAATAACCATATGACTTGAGCTTCACAACATGACTAACTCTCCTGTTCAACGCTCCTTATATATCGTCGTAAGGAGAACAATCTAGAACCTTCGAGACCAGCTTAGATGGTTCTCGAACATAGTAGTCCCAAACATGTTTTTTTTTGTTTTTGTTTAACATTACAATATGTTTGTATGTATGTATAAAGTAAACAAGGGTAAGTGGATCATAAAATTTCATTAGTTCAACTTCTGATTGACCCTGTACCAGCAATTTTTCTTAGATTCCTGGTGGCCATTTTCCTTAGATTCCTAAGAAACCGGTTGTCCTATTATATCTTTACAAAAAAAAAAAAACTTGTACCACTACAACCCATGAAGAGTCTTGGGTTCAGTACTGTGTAAGGAAGTAATTTGACCATGATCACGCTCAACCGTCAGGTTTTTCCACCAGGTGGATGGAGGCTGGGTTTGCCCCATGAGGGTCTTTCGGCCCAAAAGACGATCAGTGGTTATTCTACCACTTTAATATTCTTTAATATTCAAGCCAGATTCGAGCTCGGGATCTTGAGTACAGCAACTCGTTGCCTTACCAACGAGCTACTCCGCTCCCTCTATTATATCTTAAATGTTTGCTAACTTTTTCAGATTGCAGCTTTTCAAATTCTAGCTTTCAGTTTTTCATTACAAAAAAAAAAAAAATATATTTTGTCAACCACTTGCCCCATAAAATTGAGCTAAGTGGAATGCACTGCTCGATTTCCCTTGTATACACATTGAAAAAGAACAGGTGAATGGAAATAAATATAAAACATAAATATTAGGTGGTCATTTTTTTTAAATTGCCTAAATAAATTTTAATCAACTTTTTGACATGGGAAGCTCACTAAAAAAATATGTAAAATCTGCTAGAAATAAAATTGAAAGTAATGTATGATTGTTTTTAAACATTTAAATAAAAAAATGAGTTATTGCAATGTATTTAAGAAATTATAAAAATAATTAGTAAATTTTCTTAATCCATGAGGAACACATATATAATATGCAAAAGTAGTTAACATAATAATTGAAAATGGTTCATTTATACAAGAGTTTTTAACTTAAAAACATCGTTGGAGTTCTTGATGAGTGTAATACCAGCATGCGAACAAGAATCACCAAAATTGGCTTTTGTGAGGGTGACATCATTTTTGAGAAAGAACCATCCGTAATAATAAAAAAAAAAACTAAAACATAAGTATTTCTTAAGCCTACTACTAATTGAATTCCAATTAAATCGGTCATGGAATAAACTGGGAAAGTGGTCTATTTCAGTTACCCCATACCATGTATATTCCACTTCCCATAGGTTGATTTACAAGTGTAACTTGGCCATCCCTCATTTACCATTTAAAAATATCTCTATAAAACTTGCAAATAACATAAAGTGAATGAAAAAGAAACATTTGTGGAAAAAAATTAGCTTCTGCTTTAAGAGGCTGCGTAAGCCTGGGGGATACGGAACAGTCAGATCTCAAACTTGGTGCATGGAAAGCAGAAATGTGTGTATAGTTTTAAGCTCATAATTACTACCTATGAAATTAGGTAATGATTAGGACTCTGAACCGTTCATAATGTAGTTTCATTAGATGGTATTCAGATCATATCTTTTTCCTGTTGAAATATTGGGTTGATCGATAATTAATGTCATTTTTTTCTCATAGATAGCTTGAACTGTATATTTCATGAAGTAGACAAGATTAGAAAAAATCTGGTGCGTGCGCGCAACACACAACTTTCACTTACCCACTTACTTAGATTAGAAATTAATGCCACTTCTCAAAGTTACCCTTTTTTCCACATTCGATTATTAGTTTATTAAAGTTAATTAAGTTGATTTTCATAATCATAGTTGATGAGTTAATTTTCATTAAACATGACGAATTTGATGAATATTGTTAAAGTCGTTTTTGAGATAATCGAAAAAAAGGTAAAAATCAGAAAAAAAGTTATGAAATAAAGTGCCCCCTACGTTAGACCAATTTTGATGAAGTGTTGGCTATAATATCTTTGGCATATACATACATCAAATACCCAGTTTGATCAAAATCGTTATAGCCGTTTTTGAGTAAATAAAAAAAAACACGTGAAAATGATACAAAATTTATTAAGTAAAGTCCCCCCTTCGGTTGATCAATTTTGATGAAATTTTTACAGTCATTTCTCGGGCATATAAATAGATCAAATACTCAGTTTAATCAAAATCGTTAGAGCCGTTTTTGAGAAAATCGAAAAAAACTTAAAAAGCTATTAAATAAAGTACCCCCTCCCTTTGAGCAATTTTGATGAAATTTTTGCTGTCACATCGCGGGCATATACATACACAAAATACCCAATTTCAGGTTCGCACGGTTTATAGTTTTTTAGAGCTAGTCTGTTCACACACATACACACACACACACACACACAGACCATTTCGCGGGACTTGGTTCGCAATACTTCCACTAAATATATATTTCATATATAGGTAAGTGAAAGTAAAAATCTAGTAGATAAGATAAGATAAGCTAAGACTTTAGACTTTGTTTTGTAAATATCTATAATATCTCTATATCTCTGAGCATCATTAGTAAGGAACAAGTTGGTTAAAAATACAGTTGAAAATGGACAATCAAAGAAAGCATTATCGACATATTTTATTGTTTTACTTCCGTAAGGGCAAAAATGCGGTGCAAGCTCGGAAGAAATTATGTGAAGTTTATGGTGATGACTGCCTTACTGAACGCCAGTGTCAGCGTTGGTTTGCTCGCTTCCGCTCAGGAAATTTTAATATGCAAGATGAACCACATACTGGTCGTCCAACCACTACTGACAAAATAAAGGCGTTAATCGAAACTAACCGGCGTATGACAACTCGAGAGATAGCAGAGAAGCTTGACATATCGAATTCAACCGTTTACTTAAACGGTTACGTACTTAAAACAGCTTGGTTACGGAAACAAACTGGATGTTTGGGTTCCTAAAGGATATCCACCTCACCAAACGCATTAACATATGCGACTCTTTGGTATATCGTAACCTAAATGACCCATTTCTAAAAAGAATCATAACAGGTGATGAAAAATGGATTGTTTATGATAACGTAGTCCGAAAACAATCATGGACCAAGCCAAATGAGCCCCAAAGTCGACATCCAAAGCCAATATTCACCAAATATAGATGCTTTCTGTGTGGTGGGATTACAAGGGTATAGTCTACTTTGAGCTGCTTCCAAGAAACCAAACTATTGATTCGAATGTCTACTGTAGTCAACTATCGAAATTGAGCAAAGAGATCAAGAAAAACGCCCTGAACTGGCCAATCGCAAAGGCGTGATGTTCCATCATGATAACGCCAGACCCCACACCTCTTTGACAACCCGTCAAAAATTAACAGAGCTCAATTGGGAACTGATGCCACATCCACCCTATAGCCCTGACTTAGTACCATCAGATTACCATTTGTTTCGCTCCCTTCAAAACCATTTGAATAATAAAAGTTTCGATTCAGATGAGGCTATAAAAAATGAGTTGGACCAGTTCTTTGCTTCTAAAAATCAAGACTTCTTCGAACGAGGAATTTTTCAACTTACCGAATGATGGCAAAAGGTCATCCAACAAAATGGTCAATATATCATTGATTAATGTTTGTTGTTAGTAAAAATAAATTCAATTTTAAAAATATGAAAAAAACGACATTTATTATCAAACAACCCGATAGAAACGCAATGGTCCACTTACCCTGGTGTACCTTTTATATCTAACTTCCCTTTCAACTCCCGGCCGAGACCAATCTTTTCTCTTCAAAAATAAAATTAAATTAAGTGGTTACCCACAAGAAATAATTAAATTTATATATATACATACTTTTTTTTTAACCTGTACCACTACATGGAGTGTCCTGAATGCAGATGATTTGACCATGACACGCTTAACTACCAGGTTTTTACTCTATAGAGACTGGGTTTGCCCCCATTATGGTCTTTTGCTCCCAGAAACAATCCTTGACAGGATGCTAAAGATATTGTGCCAGTCTCTCCGGCTGATGGGCATATTGGACATTCGGCTGTATCTAGCTTAAATTGATATTGATAGGTTCGAAAACAGCCATGTCCCGTAAGCAGCTGGGTGAGGTAGTAGTCAACCTCACTGTGTTTCCTGTCTACCCAGGGATTAGCCTGTAGGTCCACCTCCCGTCCGATGCCATATCCCAGCGTCATTGCCATCTCTCCACTGTGATCTCTCTTTTTTTGGCCCGAGGAATCAGTCAACTCGGTTATAGGAGCGCTTCCTCACTTCAGAAAGCTGCTCAATTAGCGGCATTCTAGCCACTATACATGTAGCTGCATAGAAAACTGTTTGAAAAGCACTTGCCACTCTTAACAAGCCTCTTCGATACACTGCGACCATCTGTCTCTTGAATGTTTGGTGAGTACTCCATATAATCGATATATAATATAAAGAATCGAGGGGACAGTACTCCCAAGAAGCCTTCTACGACTCTCTCTGGGTCATCCTATATTTGGCATAAGGCGTAACAGTAGCGACATGGTTCTAGATGATTTGTTGCTGATGTACTCCATATGAGCATTAAAACGGAGATGTGCATCTATCGCTTCCTACTTGTGACAAGGATATATATACGTGTGTGTGTGTGTGTGTGTGTGTGTGTGTGTGTGTGTGTGTGTGTGTGTGTTTGTTTGTGTGTCTGTGTGTTTGTCTGTCTGTATCTGTATCTGTATCTGTTTCTTTGTCTGTCTGTATGTTTTTTTTTAAACACTCTTATTATATTTATTAGTTTATTATATTTATAAAAAAAGATATATATTTTTTCTTAATCCTTCAGGGGTACAGTGGCTATCCTGCTGGTTACACTGGTCAGCAAGTTGCAGCAGTTGCTAGCTACTATCAACAATATTATCAACCTAACGCTCAATATCTTCAGCACAGCCTACCAGGTAATAATATCATTCTATTACACTGATAATCATGAGTATATTTTTTAGTTTTCCAATTTGCCACTAAAGTGACAATGAAATGGTTCCATAAACAATGAAAAATGTGATAAATGTTAACTATTATGAAATAAGGAATGACGTATATAAACTCCCGGTTAAAAGTATCGTAACACCTGCATATTCTTAATATAATTGAGAAATTTGGCATCTAGGGTTTCAGGCCAATTATAAAAACAAACTAGAAGAAGAAAACAAGAAACAAGTATTTTTCACAAACAAATAAACGAAAACTAAATACGCACTAAAATCAAATTAGAATTATTGAAGTAAATAAACTTTAAATTGTATGCAGAATGTTCTTAATACCCCATGTTTCCTCTTCTAGCTCTGATTACAGCTTCTATGTGCTTTGGGATGCTTCAAACAAGGTCTTGAATGGCTTCCTGTGGAGGAATGGGAGCCTCCAGAACTGCTGCTTCCAGCCCTGCCAAAGAAGTGGGTGCAGGATTTCGGGCTTTAACCATACTCTACTAGTGTGTCCCACAGATGCTCTATACAATTTAAATCAGGGCTCATTGCAGGCCATTGAAATCTTTCGATTTCAGTGTTATCGAGGTAGTCATATTCTTTAATGGTTTCCTCCACATACCTGGGGCCAGTCAGAACCCCACCACGCACCACGAGAAGCTCTGTACGAGCTCCAGGAGATGCCTCCCCAGAACATTAAAGAGCCTCCTCCTTAAGGCATACGGGTACTAATGCAGCATTGGCTGAACCATTCCTGGGACCTTCTCCAGAGTCTGCCATGACCGTCTGGACTATGGAGACAGACTCTCGTTTCGTCAAAGAGTAGGCGCTTACAATCATCCGTGGTCCAATTTACATGTTCTCTTGCTAATGCAAGCCTTACTACACGATGTTGCCTGGTGAGCCGCAGACCAGTTGTGGGCCCTCTCGAGGTAAGGCCAACTTCATTAAGCCTCCTCCCAACAGTTCGCCTTAATATGCGTAAGTTACGCACCTGAAGGAGTAGATTTTGGAGCTCTGTATTTTTCGATTCCTGTCTCCGGAGGGATTGAACCTACAGAAAGTGGTCGTTGATGGCGTTGGTGGCCCTTGGTCTTCCTCCAGTTGGCCTCCTTGAATGCCCTCCAGTATCCCTGTGTCATTTGATGCATCTGAGGATTGTAGAATAATGGAATTTATATAAAACGCGATCTGACATACAGAAAGGCCCTCCTCTGCTAAAATTACAATACAAATGGATTACTCTGGACAGAGATGCAAAGATCTGTTCATTTTAATATCTGGATACAGTCACTAGGCCAAACTTATTCACAATATGACCGTCCTCACTGTCAAACAATGAAATGTTTGAATTATCACTGAAAAAAAGGCCTTCTTAAGTCCTTAATCCTTTCATAAGATTCCTAGATAATCCTAATGCTTATCATACTTCACCCTGTAATGGAATTAGGAAAGACACTCTCTATTTTATTTTAAATACCAGAAATTCTTAGGTGTTGCGATACTTTTGAGTGGGAGTGTATTTTACGTAAAACAATTATTAATGACATTTTTAAGATATTTTTAATATTCTCGGAGATGGGCCAAAAGCCCGAAACGGGTGAATAAAATAAATAAAAAAAATGGAAGAGATTCTTCTTTATAAAAACTTAACTACATAGTTTTCCAAATTAAGTATATACGTATATAATATATATATATATATATACAGTGAAACCTCTCAATAGGGAACACCATTGGGACATAAAAAATGGTCCTGTATTGGGAGGTGTCCGCTATATGGAGGGGCGATAAAAAATATTTTTTTAAAATAATTGTTACAGAAATGTATGGTGAATACATATGATGAAAAATAAAGGTAAATAGAAAAGAATAAACTACTAATTGTTTATTTGTTTACTAAAAAATAACAGTGCTCCTCAAATACTATTTAGTATGAAAGTATTCATACTTTCATAATTTTGATGATACCTACATAATCATAATTTCATACCTACATAATTTTCAAATTATGTAATACTATTTAACATAAAAAAATTACACGATGATGAACAGAGATAAATGAGCATTTCATCACAATAACAGTATCAAGCATACAAATAAATACTTAAAATACACGTTGACTTCTTTATATCAATGTCATTCTTAATTTAATATGTCTTAAAAAAAAAAAAAAAAAAAAGTAAAGTCTAAAATACATTAGATTTGTTAAACTTTTTGAAAAAATCAGTCATTTTCGACTGACTGGTACACTTACTAGCTTGTTTTTCAAGATGGAGGAGTAATTCAGAGGTTAGTTGAAGAGCTGTAGTGTCCTGATTTTGTAAAGAAAAGGATTTTATTTTTTCTGCATAAGTTATGGCCTCTTTCCTCGTAATAATAATTTTCTCTTCCTCATTCTTCTTTTCTTCATCTTCACTACTATCTTCATCAGGTTCTGCTTCTTTGCAGTCGTTAACTATCGCATCAATTTCGAGTCGGCCATCTTCCGTTTGGAGTTCACTGTCAACTAAAACATAGTCATCACATTTCTGTCCAAAATTGATAATCATTTTGTCGAATTCTTAATTTTTTTCGGAAGTCATTTCTTCCCTAGAATTTATATTATTTGAATCACCTCCAAAACCAGATTTCATGAAACAATTTCGTACAGTTTCAGCCTTAATTTTTTTTATTGCTGATGTTAGGAACAAAATTCCATCCAAAACTGTGATTGCAGCTGTAAGCTCCTGTAGAGATTTATTTTCCATTTGATGAACAATGTGTCTTAAAATGCAGTGAAGGTAATAAAATTTAAGATTTTTAATTATGCCCTGATCTAGCGGTTGGCATTCAGACGTGGTATTTGGTGGGAAAAAAATAAGCTTCACGTTGCTAAGCTGTAAATGAGGGTGGCAGGTGGCATTATCTAAAAATAAAATCACCTTCCTACCTTTTCTTCTCATTTTGTGATCAAAAGCAAGAAGCCAACTGGTCATGATTTCGGTGGTCATCCATGACCTATTGTTTGATCGCCAATCTATCCCTAGGTTGTCTACATTAATGCCTCGGAAACATCGCGGTTTATTAGCTTTTCCTATGATCAATGGTTGTTCAAAGTCACCTCTCATATTAACGCATAACATTACTGTTAATCTTTCTTTCGCAATTTTTCCACCGCTACATTTTTCATTTTTTAGACACATTGTCTTATCTGGTAAGGCTCTAAAAAACAGCCCAGTTTCATCACAGTTGTAAATTGAGTCCTCCTCATACCCTTCACACAAGTCTTTCACTTTGTTTTTCCATTCAACAACAATTTGCTGTTGTTGCAACACAAGTAATTTCACCACTGATTGAACGATATGAAATGTTATGTCTTCTACGAAACTTTTCCAGCCACCCATTGGAAGCCTTGAAATCATTTAAACCAATTTGCTGCGCCACCTCTAACGCTTTTGCTTTAATTAATCTGCCGGAAATGGGAATATGTTGAGCTCTTGCACGAATAGACCACTCAAAAACAGTATCATCAACACTCTTTCCGACACTATTTGAAAAGTTTTTTTTAGTTTTTTGGTTTTTGTTTTCTGCCCACAATTTCATAATTTCATTCTTCACCTTCAGGATTTCCGAAACTTGCGTTTTACTTATATGAAATTTTTCAGCCATTTGGCGTACCCTTATTTTATCTTTTTCATAATTTTTTATGACTTCCACCTTTTCTTTTAAACACAATCTCACACGTTTTGACATTTTTTACTCAAACTATTACCTCCTCACTGAACCAAAACTGATTAGAAACTGAAGGAAAGAAGGGAGAGAGAATATATGTAACCATAAACATGACATGTTTATGGTATTATATTCTCTCTTATATTATTAACATTGTTAACTAAAATTAAATTTCCAATAACTGAAGGCAGGCTCATGTTCTAGGAACCGCATCTAGGTAATTAGGTGTAATTCCACTTAATTTCTGGGAAAACAAGCTCTTTTGTTTCTCTGCTGGCCGCTATTGAGAGGTAAATATGACCGAAAATCATTGTTTATACTGTCCGCAACCGCTATTGGGAGGGTCCCTTATTGAGAGGGACAACTCAATGTAAGTCTATGGGCTTTTGGCCGGTGTATGAAAAATAGTTTGCTAATCAGAAGTGTCCGCTAATTAGAGGTGTCCGTTAGCAGAGGTTTCACTGTATATATATATATATATATATATATATATATATATATATATATATATATATATATACGTTATTATTGGATGATTAGAAAAAATAAACAAAACTTATTATAGTATACCAATAATAATTATTTATGATTTGGAGATAAAAAAGTATCTTAATTAATATTAAAATATTAATATTATAATAACAGTGAATTACTAAATGGTCGACATTTCACCAATCCAAGCTGAAATGGTCTTAAATTCATTCAGGAGGATCTTAGAAAACTCATAATGGTCCATGTTTTCCTTTGAAATATTAAATTTACTTATCAACTGAAATGAGAAAGTAGAAATGATATATCTGAGATAGTCTGGACATATGGCATATGAATAAAGTATTTTCTAGAGATCTTATTACCTTTTTTCATCTCGAGAAGTTCATTAAACAATATGGTAATGAGGACTGAGAAGAGCCTGGCAATACATTTTTATCATTGAATCTAACCACTCTAAAATTTTTATTATTACCTTAATTGGTAATTAAATTTTCGAAACCTGCTGTCATTACTGTTATAAAACTGGGTGAAATTTTTTTTTTTTCAATTTTCATTGGAAATTTGCATCTGTCATTCTTAATTTTGGCAGTTCTCTAGGTAAATCTATATGCTAGCTCTAAAAGTATGAAAAGTTTCCAAAAGAAAGGATTTAAATCATACATTTACATCGATACTGATAGATCTTCATTCCTAGATAGAAATATTTCATAGCCATGGGTTGTTTCATTCATAGTCATAGCGACTGTGGTTTCCTCTATTGGTAACTGATCTATTCTAACCAGGTTAGAAAGGTCGAAATTCATTTCCATCCAGGCTGACTTCGAAGCAATACAAGATGATCTATGCCTTAACAATGTTAGCCTTTATGGCCCCACTTATGAACATAACTCTTATGGTCTCTCCTTGATGGATGCTTTTAGGCAATAAGAGACTTTTTCACTAACATTCCAATCAACCCTTCCTTTAGTTGTCAAGTTTTTACTTTGCTAGTTGTTTTCTGGCTAAAAACTGGTCATGGTTTTCTTCCTGTCCTACCACCTTCACCACACCCTTGGGATTTTTCTGCTCAGTTTATACTATGTGGTAAATGTACAACATATGCTCATCACCTGAAGGATTGTTAAGCTCTAAACCGCATATCCAAATTTCTAAAAATCCAGTGACGGGGAGGCCATTAATTGTAGGGTAGTTTATCCTATTTGGTTTGATTAAATCTTCTTTAAAATATACCAATACACTTTTTTTTTCTTTCATTTTAGTTTACAACCTAATTTTCATTTATTTTTTGTCCTTCCAATATCTAATTTATACAGTTGTAATCACTTCATTGTACTTGATTTGACGAAAAATCAAAAACTTTTAATCTTTTTTATTATCATTGTCTAATTTTTTGACTTTCAGGAGTTAAGTAAGATGTTTCAGTCCAGGGTTAGTTTCTAGTGGAATTTTCTGTATTTATTGGCATCTTTTTTTATTTTTAGATTCTCCTGCCACAAGTGAGCCTACCAGTCCAGTAAAACTGGAGAATAGACGGGCAGATAATAGTGAGTATATGTTATTAGTGTATTAAATTTCCATTCTGTTGGAAATTGGTGAAAACATTTTCATTCCATTGGGTTATTCAGAAAGTAACTTTGTTTATTATATGCATTTCTTCTTCAGAGTTTGACCATGTAACAGGTTTTACAACTGCCAAGCTTCTACCCATCGTGCTGTGGACTTCTTCAGGGCCAATACAAGAATGAAGAAGCCCACAGTTCACGATGGGTGAAAGCTTGGCAGTTGTAAAACCTGTTGCATGGTCAAACTCTGAAGAAGAAATGCATAAACCAATGACTATGGCACCGATGATCAAATCCCTGTAAAGATTATTAAATTATGTCTTCCTGTCATCTTTCCTGCTCTTTTACACATCTATAACTTTTCCTTACAAAACTCCATTTTCCCAGAAGCCTGAAAAAAAGCGATAGTCCGTCCGTTGAACAAAGTACCAGTTCCCACTTTAGCCTCCGACTATAGACCTATCTCCATTCTGTCTAACCTATCCAAACCGCTTGAAAGAATTGTCCACTCCCAGCTCAATGACTTCCTTAAAAGAAATGCTCTCCTCAACCCTCTTCAGTCCGGTTTCCGTTCTCATTACTCCACGCAATCTGCTCTGTTGAAGATCACTCAGGATCTTCAATCCTCTATAGATGAACATAAAATCACCATTCTAATTCTCTTTGATTTCACAAAGGCATTTGATACCGTCAATCATGAGATCCTCCTTTCTAAACTCCAAAACCTCTCCATGTCAAACAGCGTCCTGAAGTGGTTCCTCTCCTTCCTATCCCAACGTTCACAAACAGTTCACATTCCTGATAAACCCCCTTCCTCATCTCTTTTACTAACACGAGGTGTACCACAGGGATTCTCACTTTCTCCAACTGTCTTTTCTGTTTATATTAACGATCTCCCCGAGTCCATCAACCATTCACAATACCACTTATACGCTGATGACCTCCAAATTTACCTATCCTTCCATCCTTCCAAAATGCTAGAGGCAATCCGAAAAGTTCAAGAAGATATAAACAGCATCAACGCCTGGGCAGAAAAAAATGAGTTAAGACTGAATGTACAAAAAACTAAGGCAATCCTAATTGGCTCCAGGCATCTTCTTAATTCCCTCACTTACTACCCCTTACTCCGTCTTAATAATCAAACCATTCAGCTCCAATCCTATGTCAGAAACATTGGGGTGGTCTTTGACCAGCACTTGTCGTGGAGTAATCATATTTCCGAAATCACCAGAAAATCCATAGCTATTCTCAAACAGTTCCTTAGATCACGTGATTGCTTGTCCCCAAAAACCCGTCAACTCCTAGTTTCCTCTCTTATATTTCCCCATTTTGACTATGGCTGCCTTGTAAACGGGGGACTGTCTGGCATGCATGAAATGAGGCTGAAGAGACTAATGAATTGTTTCATTAGATTCATCTTCGGTGTCCCCAGGCGCTCCCACGTCTCCAGTTGGTATGCAGAATTGAAGTGGCTCTACCCAGTTTTCCGACGGCAATACTTCCTAGGTGTATATCTTTTCCAAACCTTCAGAACCAAGAAACCTCCTTATATTCTCAGTTTGTTCAAACCCTGCTCCTCTATACATTCTCTAAATACCAGATCCCAAACCTCTAACCTGTATATCCCTTTTTACCGATCTGCCTCCTTTACAAAATCCTTTATCATCCGTACTGTCACCTTCTGGAATTCATTACCTGTCTCTATCCGAAAAACTTCATCCCTCACATCCTTCAAAACCCTACTATTTCATCACCTTCTAATTCTTCAATCCCCGATGGCTATGTAAATATGTAAATAGTGAAAACAGTATTAAGGATATATCTATTTGATTTTCATTATATCTCTTAAGCTCAAAAGCTGACCAAAGTTTTGTACTCTACATCCAAATGTTGATCTTACATTTTTTCTTTCAATATTCTGTCTTTGTTATCTTTATTGTATTGCTTTTCTTTTTTGTGTCTACCTTATATTTTAATTCTTTATTTCTTTTTATTGTTTTTTATTATATTTTTTCCAACTAACCAGACAAATGGCTATTAATTTTGTTCATGTTTGTTATTCTTAGGGGACTAAATGTCCCAGAATAAAAATTACTTTTCTTCTTCTTCTTCTTCTATAATGGATTCAGACCATGGGAGTCTAAAACAACAATTTTGTTTATCCCCAACAGAGAGCGTGATTGTATTTTCTCATGGCCAACTTCAATTTTAAACTGAATAATCCTTTTATAGTTTAAAACTAGAATGGATAATTGATAACTCTGTGAAATTGATAACTATGTGAAACATATTAATACACTGTAAGAAAATCATCTTTCATTTTCATTTTAAAAAATACAGTTGCTTTCTGAACAAGCAAATAAGTATTTTCTGCCTGGGTAAATCACATCTTTCCAATCTTTTAATTTATCATATGAAAATATATTTAAGGACTAGTTAAATTGATACAAAATATTTCTCAGTCAATCGTATGATGATGATAGTGTTTGTGGCATATACCAGAGTTGGGCGTATTTAAATAAAAGTGTATTCATGATTATGACTAATAATCAAAAATGTGAATAATGATTGTAATCATCATTCGCAAATCATTCTTTAGCGCAGGATTGTTATTCATGAATTGTATTAATCATTGGTTGTGGATTATTCATGAATATAATGTATTCAACAATTATGAATGACCATTATTCATTATTAAATGTTAGTCAGTAATCATGATTAAGAAGAATTCATTATTCATGGTTACTCATTACTCATTAATCATGACTAATGGGAATTCACTACTCATGATTACAGATCACTCATTAATCATGAATAATATAAATTCATTAATCATGATTACAAAAAAATCACAATTATGAGTCTTACTAGTCATGAATGATGATTGAAAATTTGTTTGCTCTTTCTATTCTTGTCAATAAACCTTTACTAATACCCATTGGAATTAGGGTCTAATTCTTTACTTGTGACTTCAAATGCTGTTCAGTTGACTACACCCACACTTAGGACTTGTCTTTGCTCATTAGGACAACTTTTAACTCAAAAATGCATCCTCGTCTTTTAAATTTTAATGAATAATGATTATGAATATATCATATTCATGATTGATGATTGGTGAATATTTGTTATTCATGATTGATGAATATTAGGTATTCATGATTGATGAATATTATATTAATCCTATGTTATTTATTTATGGTCTTTGGTTTACTAATTTTTAAATTATTTTATTAGTAGATAAAAGATTCGACCACGGCCGGGAATCTTTTATCTTCTAATAAAATAATTTATATATTAATCCTAGCTCATGAATATATATTATCCATGAATACAATAAACACTCAATAGTCATTAAAAATACTCTGCACTGATTATGAATAATGGTTATTCATTATTCATTTGTTTTATGATTACAATTATTCATATTCATTAATCATTATTCAGATTACAATTTGCCCAACTCTGGCATATACTATACTCTTTGTCATGTAATTTACATCACTTATAATGTTTAATCATTTGCAAACCTTTGAAATATATTAAAAATAATTTTATTATAATTTAGCATGAGTATAAATTGTTTCAGAAAATGGAGAATAAGCAGTCCTGTAGGAAGCTTATTTTGAATTATTCATGGGTCAAAGCAAACCAAAATGTAGCATAATTTTACATTACACCATATATATTATCATACTATGCAGTTGCCAAGACTTTAGTTGAATGTTGTTATCCATTATTTTTGTAATAGTTTGTATTTGGCATTTTCATTTTACACCCTACCTTTAAAAATTTTATTCTTGTAATTATTTTTATACATAACATTTGTTTGATTTTGTGCAACACTTTATCTCTTTTTCGATGGCTTTAGCCTAAAGTATTTCAAAAAAATATTTTAAAATTAGTATATAATAATTTCTTGGATATGTTTGGTTTTATTTATGGTTTCTTAATTTATAGAAGTGGGGCGAGGTCGAGGGCGAAGAATGGCACAAGCAGGTCCTCCCAGTCCTAGCTCTGGACTTGATGGTCAGTTGGAGAGAGTATTCATCTGGGACCTTGACGAAACAATTATAATATTCCACTCATTATTAACAGGATCTTATGCTACAAAATACAACAAGGTGCAAAGCTATGATAAAAAAATATTTTTTAAGTTTTCATTGATTTATGACATTAATTTATTCCTTTTTATTTTAACTTCTCTTCTTTGTTCTGAAAACATTAAAAGTTTGTACCATAACTACCTATTCATATAGATCGCTTATGTAGATTATCTGCAGCTAATAATACCAGAAACATACGATAATCCAGTTTATTTAAGGCTGAGATATAGAAATCAATTTATTGGAACAAATCTTAAAATTTAATAGGACATAAATCCTATAACCTCTTATTTCATATTTAATCAATATAAACATTCATGAATGTATTTAAGCAGAATTGGACACTCTACCAAATAACCCTTCCACTTAAATCATTCCATACCTCAGAAATCCCTTTGTACTTTAGTCATAATTGATGATTAATGAATTACAATTAATCATTCATAAAAATCATGTCCCTAGTATCCTTATCCTCATTCATTCCTTTAATTTGATTGAAAAATATCAATTCCATCTCATTATTCATAATTTTAGCAATAATTTTCAAATTTAAATTCTGTGTAATAAATTTACAGCTTTTGGAATTTTTTTCTTTCAGGACTCCCAATCTGTTGTTCAATTGGGTTACAAAATGGAAACTCTTATTTTTGACTTAGCTGATGCACACTTCTTCTTCAATGATGTGGAGGTGTTAATTTTTTATATTTGATTTCTTAATACCTTCATTAATTACTGTTGGTTTTAAATACAACATTAAGTCAGTCCACAATTGGATACTATTGAGTGAAACTTTTTATTTACTATTTTAGGATTGTGATCAAGTTCACATAGATGATGTTTCTAGTGATGATAATGGACAGGATTTATCAGGATATAACTTTTCAACTGACGGATTTTCCTCATGTGTTGCTTCTTCTGGACTTCGTGGAGGAGTTGATTGGATGAGGAAACTGGCCTTTAGATATCGCAAGATGCGAGAAACATACAACAATTATAGAGCTTCAGTGGGAGGTGAAAAAGACAAATATACTCAATGTTAATTTATTTAAAGGGTATCACTTTTTGATTCATTTATATAATAGATTTCAGCCTTTCACTAAAGCCTGAACACTTTAAAGTTTTTATTATATTTAATGTCAAGTTAGTTTCTAATACAAAAATTCTCTTTCATCAACGAAATAATAATCATTAAGTATTTACAAATAATTTAGTAATTAAATGAATTTATCTTCTCATAGTGAATTATACCAAAAGAAAAAAAAATTATTAATTATATTTACTACTAAACTTAACTGTCCTATGTTAACATCTTTAATTTTTTCCTTTTTGTTTTAAATAGATTAAAATGAAATAAAATATTTCTGTATTTTTAACTATCAGTTATAAATAGCATTTCAGTCTAGTTAAATTGCTTTGGAGAAAAATATTTAAATTTTATTTCCAGGTCTTATTGGTCCATCCAAAAGGGAACAGTGGTTAACATTGAGATCAGAGATTGAAGCTGTTACAGATAATTGGTTGACATTAGCAACAAAATGTCTAAATCACATTCATGCTAGGTAAGTATCAATGTCAAAAGATTACAATATATATGAACATATCACATATCGACAAGAAGATCTTATGATGATGATTATCTTAATTAGATGAATAGAAATTCTATTTTTAATTTTATTTTGCTCATGGATAAAAAAAAAGAAATGAAAATGTAAATGCTTGTTTATCTATTCTTTTTTTTTTTTTTTTTATCTCAATGACTAACTACTTTTAAAAATCATTAGTGCTAAGAACTACTACTGTAACCCTAGCCCTAATGTACTGAACATGGCTTAAGTTTACTTGCAAAGTTGCTTAATGCATGGTGCCATAAATTTTCCAATAAGATTAATATTTTATTTAGATAGAGAATCATTTTTAATACTATTATTATTTTTATTTTCAGAGATAATTGTGTTAATGTGATGGTTACCACTACCCAACTTGTTCCAGCCTTAGCTAAAACCCTTCTCTTTGGACTTGGAAATGTATTTCCTGTTGAAAACATTTATTCAGCATCCAAAATTGGTAAATATTTAATACTTTTTTATGGAACATTATTATATATCATCCACGAATCAATACTTATTTGTTGTATATTCATGATTATTTTTATGTACGAGTACTGTTAGTTATTATTATTTTTTTTATTTAACCTGATAAATCATTTAAACTGTTGGCTAAAATTAAAATTAAAACATAATTTATTGTACTGCCTTCATTCACAAAATTCAGTCAGTTAAGGTTATAGAATCTTAGAATTTATTATTTTATTGTTTATATATGTTTGATTCCTTTGTTTTAAGCATCTTAATATATATTTTCAGGTAAAGAAAGTTGTTTTGAGCGCATTGTCACTAGGTTTGGAAGGACTAAGTGCACATATGTTGTGATTGGTGATGGCCAAGATGAAGAAGCTGCTGCTAAACAAGTAATTATGTTTTTAATGTCTCATTCTCTAGGAGATGTAATGAATATTAGTTAACCTTCCGCTGGGCACTAAGACTTTTGTAACACCACTGGGCGCTTGCCGTATTTTGGATGGCATACAACTTTTGTTCTATTTCATTTTCCAAGTGACTCCTAATGATGATTTTATTTACTATAATTATAAGGTTGTCCATTTATAGGTAAAAAAAGTAAGAATTAACAAAAAAATTATATGGATTTATTTATTAATTTATTATTTATCAATAAGATTAAAAATTTACAAACAATATTTGATTATGATTTACAATTAACTAAATCAATATTCCGTATCCAAACGCGGTCATATTTTAATATTTAACAAAAAAGATTAAAAATAATCTAATTAAAAAAAATATGATTGAATTCAAATGAGATATGACATCAATTGGAAACAACATAATATGTTATGTATTATTCCTATTACTATTAAAATTTTCTAGTATCAAAATACTATATTACTACTGTGAGAAAATATAACATATTTTTATTACGCTATAGATTATATATTTTACATAATATATTATATCAAAAAATTTATTATGAACTGCCTTCGCTAACACCTTCAATGGCATTCAAGCAATCTTCACATATTATTTTGGAATGTTTGACGCACACAAACGCTGAACACTTTTCATATGTTTTCGTAGTGTGTGATTTTCGTGATTTACATTGTTTACACGAAACTCTTGGCGAATTCCAATTCCTACATACATTTTTTTGAAAATTTCTATTACACCACTGGGCGCTAGACTACGGACGGCAGCAGACATTTTGCACTTCAAAGCTCACTATTCACAGTACCTTTAACGGCTGAGATTCACTTTTACCCTTTTATTGTAGGGGATGAATAGCAGGTAGAATAACTTGAACTCATAAAGTCATTGAAAATTCCTATTTCCTAATAATCGCCAAAACACCTATCTGCCGTCCAACGGATGGCATAGCCCCCGCTGGAGGGTTAAATGATGACTTGGAAAGTATGCTCAACATTATCTAAGAAAGTTGTATCTTGTAACTTCTTCCACATTCTATTTCATTGCATTTACTCTAATTTGATAGAATCAATAGAAATAGAAATAGAAGCAAAAATTATTTTGCTTTCTTTGCCTTTTTTTCACGTAATAATTAAACTTCCAGTTAATTGAGATTTGTTTTCCTTGATCCCAGTAAACCATTTTCTCAATCTTTGTTTTCTTTTACTGCTTCATACTATGGCATGTGGATATTTCATACCAAAGTAGTTCTTACAGAAAGATTCTGTTTTGGTATGCCCTAGTATTTTTTATCATGTTTAATTTTTCATAGAATACTACCCTTCCTCATCTTTTTTATTACTAGAATATATCAAAAAGTCTTGGGAAATTGAAAAAACATGAGATGTTAAGCATTGATATTGACAATACCTTTCTTTCTTAACCCTTTGCAGGCTAATGGTTGCCCCATCCCGACCTGGGATGGCATAAACAAGTTATTCATGCGGTCTGCGAGTGTCTATACAGCACCAGTCCTACCGGTCCTTTGACGAGCTGGGACCGGCAAACATATTTAACTCTAGAGGTCCTAGGCTGGCTTCTCACCAGCATCGATTTTCTGTCCCTCTAGACTTTTGCCAAGTCCTCCTTGGCATAATTTGAATACAAAGCGCTATTCTAGACGATCAGCTGATCATTTTGGTACCAAGTAGTATCCTTAACACCCAATAGATGCTCTGTAAATGTTCTGTCAACTACAGCTGTTATTATTTCTTAAACCTTGAAACGTTTTATCATTTTTGTTGAAAGTTTTGGTTATTTTTGGAGTTTTAAATTGAAAAATGTTAGTAGGGATACTAATATTTACTGTAAGACATGCTCCACAAATCCGGCTCTTCTTATTGGGGAATGTTTTGCGAAGTGCCACACTATGAAAAATTATCGATAACTTAAATTATATAACTAATTGTTATGTTTTAATTTGATTAAATATAGATTTTTGAGAATAAATAAGAATTTTTTCCACTTTTATTACCCTTAAAACAAAATGTGCTATTTGGCGGAAAACTACACGGACCACCAGGGTGGGATGTAAACAAGCAGACATGGACTAATGGCGGGGGTTGTTTACGCCGGTCTTGGACCGGCATCGCACCGTGTGGACAATTCATGAAATCAAGCGTTGGTCCGCAAAGGGTTAAGCTTTTATAAGAAAGTTGACTTTTAATTTCAGTTTGACACATTTGTAATTATTCCATTTTCTTATACCCCATATAACTTTCTTCTCATTTCATTACATTTTTAGGAGGATTTTAAGAGAAGTAATATTAAACTTAATTTTCAACTGCTTTTTTTACACTCAGATGGCACTGAGCATAGAGTAAATAACTGTTTTAAAACATTTCAAGATATGATGTTATATGATGAACGAAAAGATAGTTAAATAGAAATGTAAACTGTTTCTGTAAATACTTCTATTTCTTGTTTAGCGCTAAGTTAACTTCTTTCATCCATTGTAAATTATCTAATTCAATTCTTAATAATGCGTTATTATGGTCATCACACAATAAATTAATTTCATGTTCATTCTTTTGTGACCATATTTATCTTCTAGGTTCTTAGGTTATACTCTATTACTCTTATTCTTTCTGTCTGTTCTATCCTTTAAACTGAAATTCATTTACATACATATATATATATACTTATAATCAGAACTATACTTATTCTATTGTATTTTTTTTTTTTTTTTCAGATGAACTTTCCATTCTGGAGAGTGTCTTCACACACTGATCTTATATCCCTCTTTAATGCTCTTGACTTGGGTTTTCTTTAAAAATGAAAATTTATTTAACTTTGATATTGTTTACATATTCATTTAAAAAAATTTCACAAGTGGTGATTTGTTTATCTGACCTGTTGAGCAGTTGAAATCATGTTATAATTATATAAATCACACCCGCACAAATACATACACACACTCTAATAAGATATTTGAATGCATAATGCATTATTCTGTATTTGGTAAAATAAAGTAAAAATTATTGGATTTATAACTTGTAGATAATTGTAAATTGTATGTACAGTATAATTACACAATATTCATAGTAATCAAATGATTTTATGTGTATATATATATATATATATATATATATATATATATATAAATATATATAATCATTTGATAACTTACTCTGATATTCTTTTAGGTTAAACTTCCAAATGATTATGGAATTGATGTACATTGTACTACTAGTAATGAATTGAATTTATTGAATGTTTATTTTTTAAATTATAAATGTATATACCAGGATGTGGTTTATTAAAGTCTGCATGTGTTTGTTTTATCCACATGCACCCACTGTGAATAATTGTTTTGTATACCACAATTGCTAATATGATAAACTATATATATATATATATATATATATATATATATATATATATATATATATATATATATATAGAGAGAGAGAGAGAGAGAGAGAGTTTCAAATCTTTTTATTAAAATAAATAAATGCATAGTTTTATCAGTTGCTTTTAAATCTTTATTTTGAATAAAAAAAAATAATTATTTTCAATATAATTAATTCACTATGAAATTGTTTATATTTCTACTATGATTCTGTATTTAATGACTTTGATTTTTTTTTTTATTTAGCTGATATACTCTATGAAAAAAATATTTTGTAATTAAATATAAATAAATTCTTAATTTTGTTGTTTACAACATTCATTTTTTAAAAAAATAACCCAAGATTCCAATCTTGATATATTAAAAATATCTAGAAATAATTAATTTTATAGAATATTATATTGGAGATTAACATGTATTAATTAATAGAATTTAAAAAAATGATGGAATGATAACTGGTTTATTAGGCTGTTCAGATCTACATTTAAACTTTGGTATTTTGACAGAAGGAAGTCTGCTAATTTATTTTGAAAATTTCTTATAGATAAATCCAAATAACTTTTACCAATTGACCAAAGGCATTTAAATCATAATATATTTTTAGTTTGTGTATTTTAAAAACTTTATAGTTGTTTATGTTTAAGAACTATTAAAGAATTTTTTTTTTCATTTTAAAATTTTATTTTTCTGGTTATTGCGTGAAAGAGACATAATTTATGATGATTAAAGAATAGTTAGAGTTATTAAATAATCACTCCACATAGTTTGATTTTTTTAAGGTGGTCATATTTTAGCAGTTACTTAAATGGAGGAGGTATTGATGACTTTAGTATTAACTGAAGGTTTGGAGGGATAGGGGGGTCTATTTAGTAAATTAAACCACTGTTAAGCAAACTTGTTTAATGTTTCTGCTTTGATCAGTGCCAATCTCTGCACTTTTGTGTTTATTTACTTCAATAAGAAAATCTATATTAATTAAGCTCCTCTTATTAGATTTATGGATACCTTTTTCCGAAAGTATAGCTATTTTGCCTTCTACAATAACCCTTTAGTTTGTTAGATTTTAAATTACATAAAAAAGGTGTGCAAATTTTGATGACTGATTTCCATTTCCATTAGACTGATTGAGTTCTTAACTTTTGAAATGAATATACTTACTCAAAAATACTGAACTTCAGAATGATTTAATTAAGTGAGGATTTTAGTGTATTTTTTTAAATATAAACATAGGATTATTATAAAACATTAAAAAGTAAACATAGGAAGAATTTGGGAACAAGTTGCCATACCCGATTTTATTCTTAATTCATCTTAAAGGTAGCTAGATGCTGATGGAGTTTATTATTATTCTGTTTTAATATAAAGATGTTCTCCTCTGCTCTTATATTAGCAATTAAATAACTAATGTTACTTTAATGAAAAAATCAATTAAAACAGAAGCAAAACTTATCAAAACATTGCCTAAAGTTAGGTGTAAATTTATTTAACATAATTAATTAATTTAATATTTAATTATGTATATATATATATATATATATATATATATATATATATATATATATATATATATTGGGTTGATACAAAATTAATGCAGGTTTCCTTTATTGCGATATCTTAATTCCAATTGTGTAAACAAAGCAAATCCTAACATTGATCATTATTATACCAAAATAAACCTTATCTAATACCCTCTCTTTCACCATGAATTTGATCAGTAAAATCGTTTTGTTCAGTGTGTTCAAAGGTCTTAAATCGAAAATGTCGAAGTATGATTTTCGTCAAATTTATTTTTATGAATTTAAATTAGGGTGCAGCGCTGCGCAAACGGCTCGTAATATTAACGAAGTGTGGGGTCAGGGGGCTATTAACGAGTGCACGGTCCAGCGTTGGTTCCAGAAGTTTCGCAGTGGAGATTTCGACCTCGAAGACTAAGAAGGTCGGGGCCGTCATTTTGCTCTTGACAATGACCAGCTGAGGTCATTAGTGGAAGAAGACCCAACCAAAACCACCCGAGAAATAGCGGTAGAACTCGGCGTGAACCAATCCACAGTTGTACGCCACTTGGAAGCAATTGGTAAGGTAAAAAAGTTGGCCAAGTGGGTGCCACACCAATTAAACGACCACCAAAAAAATTGCCGCTTTGAAATCTGTTCCATGCTTGTGACACGCAATAAAAATGATCCATTTCTCGATCGCATTGTGACGTGCGATGAAAAATGGATCTTATACGACAACAGAAGGCGTTGTAGCCAATGGCTGGGCAAAGATGAACAACCCAAACCTTTCCCGAAGCCCAACCTGCACCCAAAAAAAGTTATGGTCACAGTTTGGTGGTATACTGCTGGTGTTATCCACTACAGCTTTCTCAATCGAGGTGAGACCATAACTGCTGACAAGTATTGTCAAGAAATTGACAACATGAATCAAAAATTACTTCTTTGCCCAGCATTGATGAATCGGAAGGGACCTATCCTTCTCCATGATAACGCCAGACCACACGTCGCACAACCAACGTAACGACGAGTGCACGAGTTGGGCTACGAAGTTCTCCCACACCCACCTTATTCACCTGACCTCTCTCCTACAGACTTCCACTTTTTCAGGCATGTGGATAACTTTTTGAGGGAGAAAATTTTTCAAAACCAGGATGAAATTGAAAATTCTTTTTGTGACTTCATTGAGTCCAGGGATTCAGATTTTTTTTCTGGTGGAATAAGAAAGCTTGTTGAGCGTTGGCAAAAGTGCATTGATTCAGATGGAAATTATTTTGATTAAATATATATAGTTAAAGTAAAGATATGGCCTATTTTCAATGAATATTAAAAACCTGCAATAATTTTGCATCAACCCAATATATATATATATATATTAAATTAATTAATTTAACATAAATTGTATTTAATTAATATTATTTGATATAATATATTTTATTTATAGAACTTGGTTTAATTCTGGATCAAAGATTCACTGTAGATTCAGTGATGAAAAACAGTTAATGCATACCAAATGCTGATATGAAATTCAAATAACATCAGAAAATTTGAAATCACTTTTATTTGTTATTACTTCATTTTATTTTTTGCAGATTAAAGTCCAATTATCAAGATTATACTATGTTATGAATGTGATTATATTACTTAGAAAATCACTTTTTTTTAAATTAAATCATACCTGTACTAGGGTGATGGCTGTAATTATCTTTTCTTATAATATCAACGATCAAAATATCCAACAAAAATGTTTTAGGTGAAATATACCCTCTAAAAATATCTTGAAATGAAGATTTCATAAGCTATTGAATTTTTTAAATAAAGTTGTATTTCGGGGGGGAGGGGGGGTATTTTTAGTTAAGATATTAAGTGTAAAGTATTTTTATGGCAGAATGTTTTTACAGAGGATGATTTTTCTAAGATAATGAATACTGTGAATATTATGAAAAGGTTAAAACAGAAGTAATACCCTGGTAAGAAACTTGAACCCTGAAAAAAATTGCTGAAGGTTTTGCATGAAGATTTTCATTTCTATGCTATCTTTATTTGAATCAGTTTCTTCTGTTTGTTATTTAGCTGATATAAATCTTAATATTTTACCCAACCATAAGCAGATAGGTGTGATTAAATTATTTCTACATCCAGTTTAATCAGGAATTTATTGGGAATTGCTAATGTTATTCTCTGGCTAATAGCCAATATTAAAAAGATTTTAATATTTTAAACAATACTTTAAATTGCTTAATACTTATTGTTATATGCAAACCAATGCTTAAGTTTTGTTGAACTTAATGTCACAATGATATGTATGATCTTGATACCACCTAAAAGCAATGTTATAAATATTGAGCCCCTTAAAGCACAAGTGATGTAACTCCAATTTTTTTTTTTTTTTTTAGTTAGGCATGTTACTGTGTAGGGAAAAATGTGTTCTGTTTAATGCACTAATGGTGTAACTCCTAGTTCCCATAGCAACCGCATGAACAGCAGCACTTACTTGTGCAGTCAATACTGTCCCCTATTTAATTTAAGGATGCCCCTAGATTAAGCTATACTCAAGAGCTCGGTCTGTTCCCAAAGAAAAAAGGGAAGACATGATGGACCTGCTGCCATTGATCCCTCCAATACACCACAATTATTCCAGAGGCTCGCTGTCACTAGCAAGAATGATGAAGATGTTGGCCCACTTCAGGAAGAAGATAAAGAAAGTGACAATTAGTAAAAAAAAATATTATTTCACTTATTATTGTAATAAAACAGAATTTTATTGATACTGATTTTGTTGTTGTTTAAAATATCACCTTAAAACCATTTACAGCACAAATGGTGTAAGTACTTTAAAGTGCTCGAAAAAAAATAAATAAATAAAATGTTTTAAAAACGTCAATTTAAGAAAGATGACCTTTTTATGGAGTTTTATTGAAAAAAAAATAGTCTAAAAGTACAATACTGATTTTTATATACAACTTGTAGCAAACCCTTTCATATCTCAAAACAAGAAAAATTGGAGTCACACTTCTAGTGCTTTAAGGGGCTCATATATTGCTAATGCATTGTATTAGGAATTTATGTATAATAAAGAAGGATATTTTAAAACTATGTAATATAAATTAATACTAATTTGGCAATAATAATACATTTAGTTGCGTAAATAACGCGAGTGAAACCGATGCGATGTGTTGGGTTCGTAAACTTATTGCAGGGCAGTACATTAACGGATAATATACTATAAACTTATTTCAACTGATATGTTTTAATGTTTAATGTTCGTTTAAGAAGAATTTCTCAGTAGCATAGCATGGTATAGTGGGATAAGGAGAGGTCCACCCTGGGCTCACTAATCATAGGGGCCTGTTTCAGGAAATGTTAACCCCCTCTCTCGGTAATCACCTCTGATCATGGGCTCCCGAAGGCTGGAAGACCCACCCACCGATCATCACCACTAATAAGAGTGCTCCGAGGATGGGACCACTCTAACCCCCAGTCCTTAACATTCGGGATATAGCCCCGGAACCGGAGTGGTACGCCACTTTAATTACTTATACATTAATTTATTTGTGAGGAGCGTTATTTTTTTTTTTTAAATATACATTTAGTGAGTATTTTTAAACACATAGAAAGGATAAGTACGACAAAGGTTAAGGGTAAAACGGGTAGTTTTATATCGAGGTGTAAAGTGGCTTTCAGAAAAAGTCTTGCATTGGGGTGTTCGAATTCGTTTTCAAAAAAGCTCATATAAACATATAAAGAAGCTCAATGAGCAAGGAACGGCTAACCGACATAACTCTTTTCTCAAGTCTTTAGAAGGATAAGACCAGGGGCAGATTAAGCACGAAATTTGTGGGGGTCATGACCCCCCTGTCTGATAATCACGTGGCTGACAGTACCGTTTTTAATGAGATTATTACCTTGTATTAAGAAGGACAGCGATCTAAAGAACCTAAAGTGTTATGTTTAGGGCAAAGTAACTACCTAATTGCATTATTTGCTTTAAAATAAAAAAAAATTGAAAAGACAAAATATTTGGGTGATCTTGACTCCTGTGACCCCTCCCCCCCTTATCCGCCCCCAGGGCTTCCGAAGGCTGGAAGACCCACCCACCGATCATCACCACTAATAAGAGTGCTCCGAGGGTGGGACCACTCTAACCTCTTTAAGACCTCTGCAAATTTATTAATTAATCTCTTTAGCGAAAAGAAAACAAGAAAGACGAAGTTTTAGTTAGAACATAATTTTATTGGAACATAAAAGATAAAATTGTGACAATAATAAAAGGTTAACATAAAATATTATTTTCATATATAAGTTTTACCCGACGTATTATCTTTTTCTTTTATAAATTGGTTCTATTATTTTAAGAAGTCTAAAATTGCTATTGCCTTTACTAGGTAAAACCTTAATGATTATGTACCATGACTGTAAAAATGATTCCCATACATACAAGGGCGTAACCAAGATCAAAACTAGGAGGGGGAAGGCATAGTCTTTCTAGTTTTAACATTTTCCGACGGAAAAGTTTAATGAAACCAAAATTTCAAGAATATTCTATATAATTAAAAATGAATGAATCAATCAAGCCTTTATTAAAACGAGTAAAAAATAAAAACGAAATAATGGTTCACAAAGAATTATATATGTATATATATTTTTTTTTTATTTTTCTCTTGCATAGTAACCCTATGTATAAGGAGTTTATTAATAACATGTGCGTATTCCATGCGATAAGGTATATTATACGCATTAATATACATAAGAAAATAAGCTGTGTTATTGTAATAAAAAGAAGTTGTATGAAGATAAATACACAGATTTTTTTTTTTTTTTTTACAATACCTTAAGATTATAGTAAACGAAATTTTAAAAGCCCTTATAAAGTTTAAAGGTAACATTTAAGTGGACGATGGCTTTATACATACAATGTTTAAATAAAATTACAAAAGTTGAGAATTAATAAATTAAAATATTAATGTGTAATACAATGCTAGTGGTTGTAGCCTAGAATAACCTGTTTAATAAAGGAATAGTATATAATAAAATACAAAATAAAATATATTAAATATAATAAAAGAATAGTATTAAATACAATGAAAAAGAATGTAAAAGAAAATTAAATAAATTAGATTTTTTAGAGAGTTAATTAGTGATTTGCTGTCCGTGTAGATTGTATAAGAATTGGGGGGATCGTCTGTCTATCTGAGGATGAAGTCTGTAGCCTTGATAACTGCTAATTTTTCGGCTTGATTGTTTTAACAGTCTGGGCCAAGCCAGTAATTTTCTTCATGGTTAAATAAAATTACAAAAGTTGAGAATTAATAAATTAAAATATTAATGTGTAATACAATGCTAGTAGTTGTAGCCTAGAATAACCTGTTTAATAAAGGAATAGTATATAATAAAATACAAAATAAAATATATTAAATATAATAAAAAAATAATTTATTTTTTGAAGAGAAAAGATTTGGCTCCGCCGGGAGTCGAACCCGGGTCTCCTGCGTTACATGCGAGGATGCTAACCGCTACACCACAGAGCTCGGCTCAAGGCAGAGCAAATCCTTCCTCTTCACTGATACCTACTCCCCCTATCTCACAAGTTTTGCGAGTAGTAGCGGGAGGTGGACAAATTTTGTCCAATTTATGATATTTTATTGACTTAAGTCAATTTTTTAAATTATTTTAATTAATCTAATCTTAATTTGTGGCTGACCACCATTTTTAAATTATTTTTAAATAATTTATTTTTTGAAGAGAAAAGATTTGGCTCCGCCGGGAGTCGAACCCGGGTCTCCTGCGTTACATGCGAGGATGCTAACCGCTACACCACAGAGCTCGGCTCAAGGCAGAGCAAATCCTTCCTCTTCACTGATACCTACTCCCCCTATCTCACAAGTTTTGCGAGTAGTAGCGGGAGGTGGACAAATTTTGTCCAATTTATGATATTTTATTGACTTAAGTCAATTTTTTAAATTATTTTAATTAATCTAATCTTAATTTGTGGCTGACCACCATTTTTAAATTATTTTTAAATAATTTATTTTTTGAAGAGAAAAGATTTGGCTCCGCCGGGAGTCGAACCCGGGTCTCCTGCGTTACATGCGAGGATGCTAACCGCTACACCACAGAGCTCGGCTCAAGGCAGAGCAAATCCTTCCTCTTCACTGATACCTACTCCCCCTATCTCACAAGTTTTGCGAGTAGTAGCGGGAGGTGGACAAATTTTGTCCAATTTATGATATTTTATTGACTTAAGTCAATTTTTTAAATTATTTTAATTAATCTAATCTTAATTTGTGGCTGACCACCATTTTTAAATTATTTTTAAATAATTTATTTTTTGAAGAGAAAAGATTTGGCTCCGCCGGGAGTCGAACCCGGGTCTCCTGCGTTACATGCGAGGATGCTAACCGCTACACCACAGAGCTCGGCTCAAGGCAGAGCAAATCCTTTCTCTTCACTGATACCTACTCCCCCTATCTCACAAGTTTTGCGAGTAGTAGCGGGAGGTGGACAAATTTTGTCCAATTTATGATATTTTATTGACTTAAGTCAATTTTTGAGAAAATATTTGGCTCCGCCGGGAGTCGAACCCGGGTCTCCTGCGTTACATAAATCTTTTCTCTTCAAAAAATAAATTATTTAAAAATAATTTAAAAATGGTGGTCAGCCACAAATTAAGATTAGATTAATTAAAATAATTTAAAAAATTGACTTAAGTCAATAAAATATCATAAATTGGACAAAATTTGTCCACCTCCCGCTACTACTCGCAAAACTTGTGAGATAGGGGGAGTAGGTATCAGTGAAGAGGAAGGATTTGCTCTGCCTTGAGCCGAGCTCTGTGGTGTAGCGGTTAGCATCCTCGCATGTAACGCAGGAGACCCGGGTTCGACTCCCGGCGGAGCCAAATCTTTTCTCTTCAAAAAATAAATTATTTAAAAATAATTTAAAAATGGTGGTCAGCCACAAATTAAGATTAGATTAATTAAAATAATTTAAAAAATTGACTTAAGTCAATAAAATATCATAAATTGGACAAAATTTGTCCACCTCCCGCTACTACTCGCAAAACTTGTGAGATAGGGGGAGTAGGTATCAGTGAAGAGGAAGGATTTGCTCTGCCTTGAGCCGAGCTCTGTGGTGTAGCGGTTAGCATCCTCGCATGTAACGCAGGAGACCCGGGTTCGACTCCCGGCGGAGCCAAATCTTTTCTCTTCAAAAAATAAATTATTTAAAAATAATTTAAAAATGGTGGTCAGCCACAAATTAAGATTAGATTAATTAAAATAATTTAAAAAATTGACTTAAGTCAATAAAATATCATAAATTGGACAAAATTTGTCCACCTCCCGCTACTACTCGCAAAACTTGTGAGATAGGGGGAGTAGGTATCAGTGAAGAGGAAGGATTTGCTCTGCCTTGAGCCGAGCTCTGTGGTGTAGCGGTTAGCATCCTCGCATGTAACGCAGGAGACCCGGGTTCGACTCCCGGCGGAGCCAAATCTTTTCTCTTCAAAAAATAAATTATTTAAAAATAATTTAAAAATGGTGGTCAGCCACAAATTAAGATTAGATTAATTAAAATAATTTAAAAAATTGACTTAAGTCAATAAAATATCATAAATTGGACAAAATTTGTCCACCTCCCGCTACTACTCGCAAAACTTGTGAGATAGGGGGAGTAGGTATCAGTGAAGAGGAAGGATTTGCTCTGCCTTGAGCCGAGCTCTGTGGTGTAGCGGTTAGCATCCTCGCATGTAACGCAGGAGACCCGGGTTCGAATCCCGGCGGAGCCAAATCTTTTCTCTTCAAAAAATAAATTATTAAGATTAATTAAAATAATAAAAAAATAGTATTAAATACAATGAAAAAGAAAATTAAATAAATTAGATTTTTTAGAGAGTTAATTAGTGATTTGCTGTCCGTGTAGATTGTATAAGAATTGGGGGGATCGTCTGTCTGTCTGAGGATGAAGTCTGTAGCCTTGATAACTGCTAATTTTTCGGCTTGATTGTTTAAACAGTCTGGGCCAAGCCAGTACTTTTCTTCATGGTGTGTTTGGTTTTGTTGGTATGTGAATGCGCAGCCTGTGCTTTGTTCATGTTTACTTCCGTCTGTGAAAATGTCGATAGTTAGTTCGTTGGAATTGTCTATATCGTCAATTTATTGTATAATTTTCGCGTGTAATGATGGGTTTATCCAATGTTTTGATGTTACTTCTTATTCAGGTAAAGGTACTGAAGAGCGGCTGATGGGAGTGGCTTGTTTTGAGAGGTTATGTGACCGTGATGTTCACGAACTCCCGTCGCGTTTTTTTTTTTCAGTTAAAAAGTGTCTTGATTGGCTTTAATAGATTCTAGCTGTCGACTCCCGCTCGCTGCGCTCGCTCTTCAGAGATAAATAAACCCCCAAAAGGGTCCTTATCAGTGGAGATCGGGCCTTACTTTGAACGGCGCATAAGCCGCACTTCAGTACTTGTACCCTTATTCAATTTGGTTCTGTTCAATGTCTTTGTAGTTTACGTTTTGTTTTTTAATTTTGTAAATTGTAGTCAGTTCTGTAATTTTGTATTTAACTGGTAGTATTCCCGTGAGGACACAGGCAGCATCGTAAGAGATGGTGTGGTAGACTTTACTGATTTTGATTACTATTAATCTTTGAACCCTTTCCAGTTTCCAAAGGTTTGTTTGTTTCATGATTCCTGATTCCCATGCCGGCACGGCATACAGGAGCTTGGGAACTAATAAAGGAACGAAATCAATAACGACTTCGACTTATATCGAAATCAATAATGACTTCGACTTATAACGAAATAAAATTGCCTTCGTATATAATTCTTAGATCTTCTGCTTTCAGCCCCCATGTCTGTCTTTCCGCAATTGTTACTCCGTTTACTGTCTTTAATGTTTTGTTTGCTATCATGTCGTTGTAAGTCTTCCAGCTGAGTTTCCTATCTAATGTAACTCCTAAATAGGTCATGGTGTCTGTATGTGATAACGTTTTAGAGTTTAATTTGCGCAATTTTTGTTTTCGGCTTAGTATTGTGTATGTAGTCTTGTCTAAGTTGAAGTCCAGTTTATTGTTTTCGGCCCATTTTCCCATTAGAGGTAGTGTGTGATTAGTAAGTGCTTGTAATTGTGAGAAGAGTTTACTAGTAACAAGTAATAAGACGTCGTCAGCATACAGGAACATGTTTGGGAATTTTTATGTCAAAAAATAGAATTGATCAGAATATTCCGGAGCGTTGGGGAGAGACAAGATCCTTGTGGTGTGCCGATAGTCAGTTGTTATTTAAGTCTGTAATAGTTTGTTCTGATTTCTATAAACCTATCTTTAAAAAAGTTAGAGATCAACGAGAAAATGTTTTTGGGGCAGTTGAATTTTCTGAGGTTTTGGAATATGATACGCGGCCAGGCATTATCGAAAGCTCCAGATTTATCAAGTTTTAGCATCAGGCAGTTTGATTTTGAGTTGAAAGCTTTTTCTACATCATCTTTTATCTTGTAAATAGCGTCTACTGTGCTTTTTTGAGTTGTATTTGGTTTGAGTGTATAATGTCGTGTGTCTATAGGTAATGTCTGAGCCTATTGTTGATCAGTTTTTCTAGTATTTTGCCCACGATTGGTAATATTGTGATTGGTCTTAGTTTGTTTGAGTCTTTTTTGGAAATGATGTGTAACAGTCCTTTTTTCCATGCTTTCGGTACCTATATTTTTTGGTGCCAGGCCAGTTGGTATATATTTATAATCAGATTGGGGTATATATTAGCGATGTTTGTATTATTTGTCATGGCCGGGAGTTTTTTTCTTGTTCAGATTTTTAATAGCCTGTAGATGGCTCCAACATGGTGTCATTTACTGTGACGGGTAATAGTTTTGCGTTAAATCTGCTCGGTTAAATCCGCTGTGTCGTTAGCGGTATCGTCCTGAGCAACTAGATTATCATCTAGTAGGTGTTCTGAAGTCTGTTTAAAGCCTGTTTTGTGGTTGTTGCTGTTGTTAATCACAGTTATTAGAATGTCACGGCTCATTAGTTTATTAAGTGCATATTTGTAGACCCAGTTCCATGGATTGGATTGTTCTGAGCAGTATTGCTTCCAAGAGTCGTGTTTTGACTGTTTGATAAGTGCTTGGTACTTGCGTCTGTGGGTGAGGAATTGTGTCCTGCGTTCTTCTCTAAGTTTTGATCTGTTTTTGTTCGTTGGTATAATTTTCTTAGTCGGTTAGTGGTTTTTCTAAGATTATTTAGTTGGTCGTTCCACTGAGCGGTGGGTTTTCTGTGAGGGAGTAGAATTGGAAATTTTAAAGGACATGCTGCAAGCTTTAGTAAGTGCTTTATTGAATAGATTAATTGTAAAGTCAAGGTCAGAATTTATTATGTTTTCAATTATTTTAGATTCAGTCTGAGATCGTCAAATTGTTGTAGTCAATGCTAAATTGTTTTTTAAGTTGAAGATTCAATTTGTCGCCAAAGACGGTCCAGTCACAATATTTTGTTATGTAGCAGACTTTGTTTGATTTTGGTTGTCTGTTGTGAATATTTGCATTAAATGAAATTTCGAAGTATAAAGTATTATGGTCTGAGAAATTGGCATCGTTAAGTATTTTCCGATTATTTATAAGGTTTATGGATCTAAATCCATAATTCTAAAATTTGAAAAGGTGAGATCTTAATTACTTTTGCTCCTTGGTCCGCTGAAAGTTGACAAAGCTGATGGTTTGTTGATTAATGCCATATTTTTTGATAGTATAAATGATTCTAATTCTCGACCTCTTTGTGTTACTTTCGTGTCGTAACATAAGACTGACCTGCAGTTGGAGTCTATACCGAAGATCAAGTAGCTGTTATTATGTTGTCTTATTCACACAGTTTGTTAATGTCCTTGTTAATATTGACCTTGTCGTCGAAATCGAAAAATCTATTATTTTTGTAGGTTCCTGGATAAAGTTCCTGAATGAATGTTATGTCAATGTGTTTTTCTTGAATGAAATGATTTAAATAGTCAGTAGGTACTAGTCTTAGAGTGATGGGTGTTTAGTTGTATGATTTTTAATTTATTGAAAGAAGACATATGAAAAACTAAAAGAAAATGGATGTAGTTGGTAAGTAAGGAGTTAGTAATCTGTGTTTTGAGAGAGTTTGTTTATTTTCCTTATGTACATGCCGCACTTATTGTCTAGAGCAGAGCGGTCAGTGTTAATTTTTTTATGTTCGTACCTTATATATCTGTTATATGCTGAACAGTTAGGGCATTTGTATCGTTCCTCGGTGCAGTCTTTCAGCTGATGATTTCCGGAACTCTTGGGGCAGATGATGGTACCTTGGCACTGCTCCTTGGAGTGGTGAAATCTGCAGCTCTTGCTACATCGCCTAATCCTAAGATAGTCCTCCGGCTGATACTTGGTGTAGCCCAGGTAGATTTTGTTGAACACAAGTTTGCACCTTGTCCCAGCGTCGGTTTCTATTACTACGTGGGTACTATTATTGTTTTTGTTTTTGTGATGTATGACCCCCAACAACCTAAATACTTATCTACACAACAGCCAGTAGATAGGAGCATACAAACGAAACGGAGGCCATTACACAACTGCTTTATTTAAGACAAAAATCGATCTTAGCATCTTTCTATACATCGATATTATAGATATATTTTTACTCAATATTAATAATACATATATATAATTCTATATTGCGGATATTACAGTTTTTTTAAAAATATTATTGGTCGGATGGCATCGTGATTAATTTCTAGAGATGGATTTTGGTTGACAAGACGGTCCACAATGTTTTCCATTGTAATCTCTTCATCTATATCACGCATGATAACTAATTGTCAATGTTCTTGGTGCATACTCCACAGGCTGCCCGTCTTGCACCAGCATTGCCCCTAAACCGTAACTGCTCGAAATCACTTTAAGCCGAACTTCTTTAATCTCATCAGAGTATTTCAAACCCGGTGTCTGAATAAGTTTTTCTTTATTAGCTTCCAAGCAACATCTTGTTCTGCATCCCAGCCAAATGGACATCGTTGATAACAATATCTTCCACATGAAGTCAAAAATGCTGCGAGTTCTTGAGATCTTTTGAGTAGTTGAAACCCATTTTTCGCATCAACAACACTGAAAATTTAAGCTTTTGATAACCTGGGTATAATTCCGCTAATTGTCGGATTCATGAACCTGTTTCTAATAAAACTTTCGTTCAGTGCTTTTGGAGCAATACATATGCGATTTATTTTGGGTGTTACTACTAAAACCATGTGGACCATTCAATGGGTTTGGCTATTTTTTATTTGTTATTATTCCTTGTTGCTCTAATTTATCCAACTCCCCTTTATTTGTCTTCTGACACCTATCGGAAACCGTCAAGGAGATTCTATTACTGGAATGACGTCCCTTTTCAATTCTAGTTTTAAAGCAGAGTTGGGCGTATTCGTATTCGCGAATACGAATACGAATATAAGCAAAAGCACTCTTAACCTGTGAATACGAATACGAATATTCGTATTCGCATATAGGAATACGAATTTATTTGTATTCGCAAATTTAAATACAAATATTCGATTATTCGCAGGGAAAATCTGCGAATAATCGTATTCTCACAGCTGAAATACTCAAATTCGTTCGTATTTACTCGAGAAAAATATAAATACACTCGTATTCACTGCCAAAATATACCAATACACTCCTATTCCGGGGAAAAAAAGAACGAAGAAATTTGCATTCGCAGGTCAAACATGGGAATTCGTCTATATCCTCAAAATCTCAACAATATCATAGGAAGAAATGAAAATAAATTATATGTTCTTGGATATTTTTGATTATGAACTTTGATATTTTTGATGATTACCTTGAAGTATCTAAATATTTAATTGCTGTGTGTAAATTGGGTTTTCCCGTTAATTCTTAAATAAATACATGTACTACCACACAACTTATTTTCTACGATGACCCTTATAATTCAAGGTTAGTTATTAAAACGTATATTTTGGAACAACAAAGTGAAAATAACCTATTATTTCTTTATGACAGGAAATTATTGCTAAATAACCCGGGGTAAGTTTTACGAAAAACTTATGGTTACGAAAAAACGTAAAAAATGAAAGTGGTCGTTTAAACGCAAAAATCCTTTAAAAAAGTAAACAAAGTGCGACTTTTTGCATTTGAATCAATTTAGTTCCGAAACAATAGATCCCAGTTACAAATAGTTTAGATCCAAAAATGTTGGTTAATTAATTGCTGGCATGAGAACCGTTGTCAAATTTTCGTTTTGAATAATTTCAAGAGAGCTAATTTTTGTAATCACTCTCGAAGTTGCCTACATAAGCTTTGAAAATTACCGAACGCATTTTTGGATGCTGCGATCTTCACTATTTAAGCTACAGTTTCTAGAGCAAACAGCAGTCTACATTAAATTATCTTATATACATCTTACAAATCTATATTATATATATCTTATAAATATACATCAGTTCAAAATGTAATGTATGTTCATAAAAAAAATTAAAAAACAAAACTCCGATAATCTTAAAATCGTAATTCCCCAAATTTAACATTGAAATTGGTAATAAAATTGCTAAAATACATGACCGAGATTTTCAGATGTTCAAAAACGAGATTTATATGCAACTAAAGACCCTTCTAGTAATGCTCATGCTGTTAAATTAAAAATGAAGTTGAGGAAATCCTAAGCACTCATAAAGACGGCAAGGATCTTCAAGAAATATTAGATTCTTCATCGATGAAGAGGAAAACTGCGGAGAAATTAGAACCTTTTCACTTCCGCCCCAGAGCCCATTCTTCTTCCGCTATAAAACCCGGTAACTCCTGATGTCTCACACATGTTGATCATCCACCTACTTCTCACAAACTACTAAAGTAACCGATGGAACATAAACAACTTCTTATAAGTCCGAGCTATCATCGCCCGCCAGCACCTGCTCCACCGGCAAGTCATCTCTCTTTACCTAATCCTATAACCCTAGATTATAATGTAATATTCTGTAATATTAGTGGTTACTCAAATATTTTTGATAATAACATAAACACAAATGAAACGGATATTTCTAATAATACACTGGCGCTGTGTTTAGTTGAAACCTGGCTGTTAGAGGATTATCCAGTAAATCCCTATTGGCTAAATGATTTTTTACTATTTACAGCAAATGCGGTAAAGACTAAAACTACTGGTTGGGGGAGTGGAGGAATAATTTATTTTATAAATAAAACTTATCTACCGACATTAGCTTACTAGAAAAAAATCATTTTACTATTATAGTGGGATTTAATTTTAAATCTAACCACATAATTTTATGTAACACTTACTTTCCTCCAAGTTCTGATATTGACGATTGCTTAGATATGTTCAATTATAGCTTATCGAATATCTTGATCAATTATCCGAATAGCAAAATAGTCCTTTGTCGGGATTATAATTGTCACGTGGGAGGCCTAAACAACCTATACCCTAACACAATTGACTCTCCATATCTCTATGACACCCGAATAGTTACCCATGAACATATAAATGAAAGAGGTAGAATGTTAGCCGAAACGATGGAGTCCTTAGGATTTATCCTGTGCAATGGGCGGTCAATGTCTGATAGACCAGGTAAAATTACCCACATTTCAAGCAATGGAAAATCGACAATTGATTTGATATGGATAAATGATAACTTTCTTACATTATTTTTGGACATGAAACTATCAACTCTTACCGAATTCACTGTTCATCTTTCTTGTATTCTCACAATCCAATATTCAAGCCTTCAATCTATTGATAATAAAGGAAACTTTCACAATTATCACAAAATGCATATAAAATGGAAACAGGAAAACATATTAAAGTTTGCCTACTACCTATGTAACTCAGAAAGAATATATTTTAACTCCGAAAATTCCAATTATCTCTATGATAATTTTATCACTGGTATAACCTCTCGTGAATTCCGGATTGAGTGACGAAAAATTTGAGCAGCGTGTTCTTCTGCGGGCCAACGCAAATGCAAAATGTTGACATTGTTTTCAGATTGAATATTTTATAATTGATTATTGCAATTATAAGCAAACTTTAATTTCTTTAAATTAGTTAATATTTTTGTTTTGTTTTTATGAATTGATTAAGTTGCCTATTTCTAGAATTATTTCCCTGATTATACATGTGAAGAATTATTTTTGATTCTTTTTAATATTTTTTAATTGATTATTGCAATTAAGCAAACATTAATTTCTTTAAATTTATTAATACTTTTGTTTTATTTTTATGAATTGGTTGAGTATTGCATATTTCTAGAATTAGTTCCTACTTAATAAAATATTTGATTACACATGTGAAGAATTATTTTTAATTCTTTTTAATATTTTTGAATTGATTATTGCAATTAAGCAAACATTAATTTCTTTAAATTTATTAATACTTTTGTTTTGTTTTTATGAATTGGTTGATTATTGCATATTCTAGAATTATTTCCTATTTAATAAAATATTTGATTACTCTTTTTTTTTTTTTTTTTAATGAATTCATTGATAATTGCCTATTTCTAGAATTAGTTCCTGCTTAATAAAAAATTTGGTTACACATTTGAGAATTATTTTTAATATTTTTTAATTGATTATTGCAATTAAGCAAACATTAATTTCTTCAAATTGATTAATACTTTTGTTTTGTTTTTATGAATTGATTGATAATTGCCTATATCTATAGTTCCTACTTAATAAAAAATTTGATTACACACTTGAAGAATTATTTGATGCATTATTATGACCTTATGATTTATATTAGTTTTACCTCTTTGATTAATTATTTGATGAATAAATCCTCCTCCACGAAAATCCAGGAAAAAATACTAATACAGGTATATTCTCAACTAATAACACTAATTAAGGCATTCCATGACTAAACATTAATCTTGTTGTATTAATTTTTAGGTTAATTTTAAAAGTGATTCTTAAAAGTAATATATAATGTAAATTATAGTTATTTTTAATGTAAATTATAGTAATTCGGCAAACATGATTTTCACCAGTTCAACAAAAACTGGGTCTTTTGTTAATATTAAAGATTTGGCTTGCCCAATGATTATTTTTATGGCTGCTTCAACATTGTTGAGTCCTGGAATGCATGAATTAGTGTTTTTAAAAATTTAATTTGATTCTTGGCGAATTTTGCCCAGTACTTATAATATTTAAAAACTTTTTAGTTGAGAATATAGATGTATTCATATTTTTTTCCAGCGAAGATAGGTGAATTCGTATATTTTGGTAGCGAATACGAGTGTATTACTGTATTTCAGCTGCGAAAATATTAATATTCGCAGATTTTTCCTGCGAATGCGCGATTATTCGCAGATTTTCCCTGCGAATAATCGAATATTCGCAGATTTACCCTGCGAATAATCGAATATTCGTATTTAAATTTGCGAATACGAATAAATTCGTATTCCTATATGCGAATACGAATATTCGTATTCGTATTCGCAGGTTAAGAGTGCTTTTGCTAATATTCGTATTCGTATTCGCGAATACGAATACGCCCAACTCTGTTTTAAAGGTCCGATATCCCCTAACTCCTTCGAAAATACTTTCTTATATATTTCAGTTTCAACCTGACGCACCAAAATATCCTTATCTGGAATGATTATTTTCATTTCTAATGCAGTACCTAATCCTATTGTGAGATCTTTATGTTCTGTAAAAAAATAAATTCATCTGAAAATTACTTTTTTTCACTGAAACTGATAGCATAACTGTTACCCGCTGCTTACTCTTTAGTTCCATTAAAAAACTTTAATCGCTAACTATAGGATAGTATTTCAAGGAGTATAAATGACTTCATCCAATGATATTGCAAGTTGTCCCTATATCTATGAGAGCCTTTAAAATTTGGCGATCATTATTTAAAGGAACCGCCATTTTCGTTACTTCACGGGTAACAATTTTTAGACAATCAAATCGCTGCCACTACCAACAATCTCTACTTCCCTTTTCTTTGCTTACTTTTGCATGGCGAACTACAGAAAAATTGTCGCATTTTAAACATCTTTTACACTGCTTACCAAATGCTGGGCATTTATTTTTATTAAACTCATGCATTTCGTCCCAGAATTTACATTTCCTTGTGATCGCCTCCTTTCCTTCTTTTCTTAAAATCATCATATCCTTTTCTAATTCACAGCCTGTGTTCCTTCTTTTTTTTCAAATTTTGTTGTTGTTTTTCCGTTTACTGTACGGCATTAGCTGTGTCTATTAATATTTGAAAAGTTAATCCTGTCATACTAAGTCATTTTTTTCCTAAAATCATTACAAAACATTCCTACCACTAAACAATCCCGAATCATCCTAAGAATCCCCGTCCCCTAAGTCACCAAAGTCGCAGCTTAATTATTTTTCTGTATTAAGCTGCTTTACTTGCGTTAGATGAATAGAAAAAAAACACATACATTTCATACACTATATTCAATTTTGGTATAAATTATCTATCCAAGGCTTCAATTAGCGCTGTAACATCTTCATCTCCCACATGCAACTGCTCAGAGTTGGGCAATTTATATTTATAAATACGAATACGAATTTATTTTTATCTTAATTTTAATGTGAATATGAATATAAATTTATTTATATCACAATATTTGTGAATACGAATACAAATAAATTCGTATTTACAAGTGTGATTCACATGTGTGAATACGAATTTATTCAAATATAGAAATTTTACTGTAAATAAAAATCAATTCACAGGAAATGTGAATATTATACGCGAAATAATTGATATTGGTGTCTACTATTGGGTTATCTAAGGTGCTGAATATGAAAAAGATATCGATTTTGAGATTCCGCCGTCAGGTATCGATTTATTACAACTTACGCGATATAATTGATATTGGGGTCGACTATAGGGTTATCTGAGGTGCTGAATAGGAAAATGATATCGATTTTGAGATTCAGCCATCGGGTATCGATTTATTACAACTTACGCGATATAATTGATCTTGGGGTCGACTTTAGGGTTATTTAAGGTGCTGAATTTGAAAATGATATAGATTATGAGATTCCGCCGACGGGTATCGATTAATTACAACTTACGCGATGTAATTGATCTTGGGGTCTACTATAGGGTTATCTAAGGTGCTGAATATTAAAAAGATATCGATTTTGAGATTCCGCCAACGGGTATCGATTTATTACAACTCACTCACTCACTCACATATCGGCGCTACAGTCCATGTAGGAGCTTGGCCTCCTTTAACAGCTTACTCCATTCGGCTCTGTCTGCTGCAAATCTTCTCCAGCGATATACTCCTAAAGCCTTCAGATCTGCCTCAACATCATCAATCCATCGTAGTCGAGGCCTCCCTCGCCTTCGTCCACCTCCTGGCTTCCCGTAGAGCAGCTTTTTCGGGATTCTGCTGGGATCCATCCGCTCAACATGTCCCAACCATCTTAATCGTCCTATCTGTATATATGAGATGATATCTCCTTCCCCAAACAATTCCTGCAGTTCCTTGTTGGTTCTGATTCTCCAGGCATCTCCAGTTTTCACTCCACCGAATATTCGCCGAAAAACCTTCCTCTCCCAGACTTTCAGAACTCTTTTGTTTTCTGCTGTTAGGGTCCATGCTTCGCTACCATAAGTAACAGTCGGCCTTAACACTGTCTTGTATATCAGCAGCTTTGCCTGTCTTGAGAGGTTATTGAACTTCAGGGCCTTTTGTAAACCCCGTAGGCAGCGGTTTCCAGCAGCGATTCGGGCTTTTATATCTGTTATAGTCAGATTATCCGTGGTAATTAAGCTGCCGAGGTACTTGGATTCCTGACAGGCCTGTAATCGGTACTCTCCCAGCTGTATAGTCCGCTCTTCATCATATCTTTTCGCGGTCTGCATATACAGAGTCTTCTGATGATTGATCTCCAGCCCGATTTCCTTTGCAGCCCCTAGAAACTCTTCCAGTGCACCTGCCAGAGCTTGCCTTGTTCTAGCTGATATCAGTACATCATCCGCAAAAGCCATATGTTGTGTTAGTCGGTTAAATATGCTACCGCCCGGATTTGTTCTTATTTTGCGAATTGCGAACTCTAAAACTAGGTTGAAAAGAAGTACCGACAGTGGGTCACCTTGGCGTAATCCTTTCCCCACTTTAAATCCTTTGGAGCATCTTCGTCCTATCTTGACTTTACAGGATGTATTCGTAAGGGTCACACCAATAAGCCGAATAAGTTTTTTTGGAATCCCTAAAGAATTTAGGCATTTTAACATGCTCTCCCTGTCGATGGTATCGTAGGCCTGCTTGAAATCGATAAATACATGGTGGAGAGTTACATTTGTACTCATTTGACTTCTCGAGTATTTGCCTTATCGAAAATATGTGATCAGTGGTTGACCGACCTGGTCTAAAGCCACATTGGTACTCTCCTACTATTTTCTCTGCCCATTTTGATAGCCTTCTGGAGATCGCTATTGAGAACACTTTGTAGACGATTCCTAGGAGGGAAATTCCAAGATAATTTCTACACTCGGTTCGGCTCCCCTTTTTGAATTTCGGACAAACAAGTGACTCAGACCATTCCTCTGGCATTTTTTCGGAAGTCCAAACATCAAAAACAATCTGGTACACATCCTCCCAGATGGTTTCTCCTCCATACTTTAGCATTTCTGCGTGTATGCCATCTCCTCCCGGTGCCTTATTGTTTTTTTAGGTCTGACATAATCTCTATTATCTCCTCTATTTCAGGTGGAGTATCTTCCTCTCCCAGGTCTTCCTCCGACAGATACCTTGAGCATGTCGAGCTGTGTGCTTGTTCTTCCACTCCTAATATTTCCTAATATTTAAGTACCTCTGCCACCTGCTTAGTACTTCCTCCTTGTCATGAAGTAGGTTACCCTGCTCATCCCTTTACTGCCTCCCAGCGTTTTTCCGCAGATATATCCTGCCCTTCTGTTGTCATCCTAGTCCTATTCTCGCTCACACGTTCCTGGTATTTGCTTCGTATCACCTCGTTCTTCAATTTTTCAACATCATAAGATGCTACCTGTTCGCCTTGTCCACCTCTTCTTCCAGCCAGCTTCTGCCTGTACTTGGCTATGACAAGAAAGTGGTCACTATCGGCATTAGCTCCTCTGAAGCTCCGTACGTCCAGTAAGTGTGAGGCATGTCGAGAATCAATTAGAACATGATCGATTTGGTTCCTTGTCATGTTGTCGGGGGACATCCATGTTTCTTTGTGAGACTCCTTATGCTTAAAGTAGGTGCTCATAATTCTGAGTCCTTTTTCCTCCGCGAAGCTAACAATTCGGATACCATTGTCATTACACAGATCGTGCTTACTTTGTATGCCGATGGTGGGTCTAAACGCTGCCTCTTTTCCTATTTTAGCATTTAAGTCCCCGATTATGATCTTAGAATCATATCTAGGGAGAGCGACGTATACATTTTCCAGGATCCCATAAAACTCGTCCTTAACATCATCATCTTTTTCCTCTGTCGGTGCATGTCCACTTAGGATACTGATATTACAGAACTTTCCTTTAATTCTTATACGACAGATGCGTTCATTTATTCCTTGATGATCTATTAGCGTGTGTTTGAGATTCTTTTTTATCATAAATCCGGTACTAAAGGTATTCTGGCTGTTACCACTGTTAATGAGGATGTATTTCTGTAGCTCAACCATCTCCACATTTCTCCATCTAATCTCCTGTAATGCCACAATGTCAACTTTGTACTTTTCCAACTCTTCCTCTAGACCTCTGCTTGCACCTGCTTGAAGTAAACTCCTAATATTCCAGGTACCTAGGCGTATATTGTTGTATCTGTTATGCCTTATAAATTTTCTATTCAGAGCCCTTCTATCAATTACTACTTCAGGCATTGGTTGGGACCCCCCCGAATCCGAATGGGTCCCTACGGGGAAATAACTATTTACCTTTGCCGACATCATAGTAGCTGTTAGTAGGTTTCGTGGCAAAATTTTTGACAAAGATGGGATGCCATCCCCACCCTCAACCCTCCTCTTTTTTCAACCGGGCTTGGGACCGGCTTAGGCAGAGTTCGATACCCGACGGCGGAATCTCAAAATCGATATCATTTTCATATTCAATACCTTAGATAACCCCAAAGTCGACCCCAAGATCAATTATATCGCGTAAGTTGTAATTAATCGATACCCGTCGGCGGAATCTCAAAATCGATATCATTTTCATATTCAGCACCTCAGATAACCCTACAGTCGACCTCAAGATCAATTATATCGCGTAAGTTGTAATTAATCGATACCCGACGGCAGAATCTCAAAATCTATATTATTTTCATAATCAGCAACCCAAATAACCTAGTAATTGATCTTAATTGGTATCAGGTAATTTATTTTATGCTGATGTGATTTCCGTAAAAAGGGTTAACCCAATAATGTATACCAATTTGGAGAAATCCGAAAAGAAATACAAAAATTTATTCTGAAATAATGAATTTCGTAGAAATTCACATCTCAATTTGTGAATTTTTCCATATTCACATCTTTATTTGGAAATACGGCTGAATTCACAGACTTAGCTATAAATATTCACATTTTTTGTGAATATTCACAATTTTTCCTGTGAATTTATTTTTATTTACAAAAAAATTTCTATATTTGAATAAATTCGTATTCACACATGTGAATTCGAATTTATTTGTATTCACACTTGTAAACACGAATTTATTTGTATTCGTATTCACAAATATTGTGATATAAATAAATTTATATTCATATTCTCATAAAAATAAAAATAAATTCGTATTCGTATTTGTAAACATAAATATGCCCAACTCTGCAACTGCTTGATCATCCTAAGCACTTCTTTCCCAATAACTAATAATAATAATCGTCTGCAGCATGCCATGCTCATGAGATTAAGAATCATAATTACTAAACTCCCGCTCTCATATATTATACAGGTATATATGTACATCACTACATCACGGATTATATCCTAAACTCAATTATGACTTAAATGTAGTTATATAAATTCCTTACCTTTTAATGAATCTAAACTGATACTCAAGGCACGTACAGGATTATTAAATTTAAATTACAAACCATTTAAACCTGACTTATGTCAATTCTGTGCTTTGTAATTTAAAACAAGTCGACGTAACGTAAAACATCTTATTGCTGTCTGTCCTATATTAAGGCCTTATAGGGTCAGATTTTTAAACAGTGCCATATTAGGTGTGCGTGTGCGTGTGCGCGTGCGTGTGCGTGAGCGTGTGCGTGTGCGTGTGCGTGTGCGTGTGCGTGTGTGTGTATGTGTCCGAAAGATATATATTTTATTTAGTTTCAATTTATTCATATCGATTACAAATGGACACAGTTAATTTATAATATAATTATATTATAGTTATTACTATATCAAAGAAATGTGCATATAGTGTGAAATTCTTATAAGCGAATTCTCGAATTAAAATCGAATTTCATATTCTCGATTCCTGGGAATCGGAATCCCAACTTGGCGCAGGTCTCTTTGGCGATCAATATCTCTTAAACTAGGGCAAGAACTTTTTGTGTTGCTTTGTTAGTTTTTCAAAGTATTTTTTTGTTTTTTAGTTATTTTATTTGTTCTTAATTGACTTCTGTTCCAAAGGTTTCCTTACAGATTGAGGACCATAGTGAAGTAAGTCATTACCTTTTAATATTGACAGTAGTTTGTAAATAGTTCAATCGGCCGGCGAACACCAAACTCGAATTTCAAGCATTTGGGCATACTTAGTTATTTGACTTTATTATTTAGTCTTTTGGAATTTTAAATTTGTTTCTAATAATTGTTAAAGGTGTTTGTTTATTCGAAAGTTATTTTGACTTGTTTAAATGTATGTTTTTCAAGCATGTTTAATTAATGCAAATAAAGCTGCCAACAGATCAAGAAATTTAACCGTTAAAAATATTACAAATAAAGCTTCGGATATTAGATTTAGTTAGGTTAGAACAGAAGATAGTTGACTGTAATACGTAATTTTTTATTTGAATATTGAATTATATGATTGGACCAAAAACGTTTTATTACTTTTTAATTAGCCGTTAGATTTTTAGTTCAAATTGAAATTGTCTACTCTTTTAAAAAAATAGTTTTCCTAAAGTAAGACGAGAGAGATAAAAACAGGATATATGTATATTTTAGTTAAGGTATCTCTTTTATCTTAAACGCAAAAGTTTATTGTTTTTTCGTAAATATTTTTCTGTTTATTTTTCTGTTCTGTTTGAAATAGATATAATTTACGGCTAATTTTGAATTGGTAGCAGTTAACGGTCGAATTAAGGTAATTTTTATGTACCTCTCAACACTTGGCAAACTTCCTCTTTGATCCTGTCAACCCCAACATTCCTTTTATCGTGGAAGGCCATGTGAAAATCCCAGGAAGATTCTTTATTAATTTATTTTTGGTACACATAAATTTTATTTCATTTACTGAAGCCCAGTTATTATTTCTATTATTTTAATAAAACAAAACTGTCCATTCTAACTTGAAATCAAAATTTAAAGGTATTTGAAATCTTAGTGACGTATTTATAAATACTCAAAATCTCTAGTAATATTTGATAGGCCTTTTAGTAAACATTCCCATTATCCTTGCAATTAAAATCAGAATATATTTTTGCTAAATACATGTAAATAAAGGAGCAATTGTCCTTAATTTTTTTTTTTTTTTTTGCACCAAGATTTGTTATCAAATCCAAACTGTTCCTATAGAATTTAAAAAACAATTGTCCTTAATATTTTGTTTTTAATTTTTACATTTACCTACAGTTACATAATTCGGATTTATAAATTGTATTATAATATTTATATTCGCTTTTCAATTTTCCTGTTCTTTGTTTCAATATATATTTATAAAGTCTATTTTTCATTTTGATATTGAAAATAATCAAAAATAAAATAAATTGTACTTTATGGGACCAAAATAAAGTAAAAGGTAAGTTTTTATACGCAAGTCAAAGATTATCATACTGTGGATTAACTTAAGCCAAAAACCACTTTATTAGACTGTTGGAGACTTATAAAACTTCAAAAAACAACTTATGTCACATGAAGATTGTTCTTTATACTTTTAAGGTTTGAATTTTTTTTAGAATAGCTAGGTAAGCCCCCTGAAATTTGGTCTTTCAAAAGAATTTTTCTGAAGTGAATCTCTCTATTCTCTTTTCTTAGCTTCAATGGAAAATGTAGAATAATTATTAATATCAAAAAAATAAAACTAGTCCTATCCAAATCTCTTTGATAAATCCTTTATGAATCTTAGTTTGTTAAACTTTTATTTTCTGTATGTATTATCTGTATTCTTAGTGTTGAATTTTTTAAGCTAATTTATTATTATAACTTTCCATTATTATTTAATGGAAAGTTATTGTTTCCATGGAATAATGACTGAATAACTGAATGGAAGTTATTTTAAGCTTGGTATCTAAAAAAAAAAAATAAAAAAAAAAAATAAAAAAAAATAAGAGTGCAGGAACTTGATTTTAATGTTTATTATCATAATTTGTACATATATTCACCCTAGCATTTTTAAATTATTCCTCTAAGACTTTAAATTAGTATAGTTTTAACATTTTTCACGAAGTTTCATGACCATGCTTCAGGTGATCACTCAAAAAGTACGAAACTATTAATTTTTATAAAATTCCCCCTTTTTTTAAAACAATTTTCAAATATACTTTCTTAAACATAAGAACAATAATTAGCGTGATATTATACTAATTTTCTATAAGTAGAGAAGCTGTTTTTATTAAGTTTATTTTATTTTAATTTAATGATGTTAAAACTTTTTTTTTTTTTTAAGAAGAATGATATGAAAACTATTTGTTATTTATTTTGTTGACTGATCACCTAAAAGTAAGAGGATTGAGATCGAAAATTTTAAAAATATTCTAATTAAAAAAGAACTAAATTCACGAAAGAATGTTAAAGTAAGGCGATAGTTGCTCACCGCATACGATTTTATTTTAAAATTGACTAGTGAATTACAAAAAATAACAGTAAAATTTATAAGCATATTTATTTTAAATATCTGTTTTTTTTTTTCTAGGTTGAAATGAGAAGTTCTCCTTGATCCTAAAAAGGTTAACAAAAGGCCGAACAATGTCTGATCCTGATAGTTATGATGATGAAGTATGTGAAATATTAAAAGTCAACATTTAAACATTAATTAAGGAAACACTAGATATACTTTGTATTTTCTCCTGAATTTCACTATATGCATTTATGAGTGTATACGAGTTTGTCCGGAAAGTAATGAGAATGAATTTTTTTCCAGTCCTTACTGGTCTCAAGAAGGCGTGGTGTTGGAGGAGTGGGGGGAGGGAGATGCCAGGTAGTGATTCTGACCCTTGCCAGTCTCATCCCAGCTTCTAGGGAAAGTGCCTGTCAATAAACGTGCGGTCTTGTTTTGACACCTCGTCACGAGACAAAATGCAGAGTTCTCTGGAGCAACGTTATGCAATAAAATTTTGCGTTTATTTTTTTTAATTGCAATAAAAATTTGAGAAAACGTGTTTTGAGGGTTCGCCCGGAGATCGCCAGATCATGGATCCTCCACAACGACAACGCCCCCTGTCACACGGCTTTGGCAGTTCGTGAATTTTTGACAGAAAAAAATATTGCAACGCTTCCACAACCACCCTACAGCCCCGACCTAGCTCCCTGTGACTTTTTTCTATTCCCTAAGCTAAAATCACACCTAAAGGGGACTCATTTTGGTAGTGTTGCAAACATCCAACAGGCCGTGACGAGGGTACTAGTCAGCCTTACGGAAGATGATTTCCAGCACTGCTATGACGAGTGGAAAAATCGTTGGAACCGGTGTATTATTTCTCAAGGCTGCTATTTTGAAGGTGACAACATTAAATTGTAAATTTTTTGAATAAAAGTATTTTTTTTTTAATTATTCTCATTACTTTCCGGACAAACCACGTAGATTAGGGGAGGAGGTCCGGGGTTGGAGAGGTAGGACCCGCCCCTACCCCCTATTTTTGGTCCAATTTGTCACACACAACAATCCAATCTATACATTAAGCTAATAAAGTTTTTTGGACTAATTACCTATGCGAGAGGTAACTAGCTAGGATAAAAAAATCATAATAATTAAGAATTGAAAATTTACATGTGCGAGATCTAACTAGAGCTCGCAGGGACAAAGTCGGGTAGTGGTAGTCAAGTGGAAGGGGGGGGGGAGTATCTTCTAATATCAAGTTTCTTGATTTTCAATTGCAAAACGCGGAGAGAACGGAGTAGTTTCCATCTGGAATTACAAAGTAATATACAGCCATGGCTAAAATTATTAGGCACCCTATAAAAATTGTCTATTTCATTTTAATAAAATATTTCTATTCACTGCTGCTTCCAAAACTATTCGTTTTGATAATAATAGATCCATTATATGATGGATTATACACACCAAGAAAAATATAACTGATTGTAAAGAAAAGTTCTCACAACAGCGTCAACTTTCAGTATCATAACAGTGAAAGTTTTAGTTTTATTTAAATAGTTTTTATCATTTATATTTTTTACATTTTTCATAAAAAAAAAAAAAAAAAAAAAAAAAAAAAAAAAAAAAAAAAAAAAAAAAAAAATGGTAAATGTAAAGTAATTGTGTGGAAATAAACAACCAAAGATAGGTTTTATGCTGTCGGAAGGGTATGCGCTCCGAGATATCTAAAACTATGAAGTGTTCTCGTTTTCCTGTTAAAGGTACGTTTATTCGAAATCGGGCGTTTGAACCATTTTCCTCGCTACCTAAAGCAGGAAGGAAGTGACAGGAGCGTGATAAGAAAGTTTTTTGGTGAGAACATCCCAGAGTTGTAAGAAAACATCGTAACAGCTGGTTGAAGAGATAAAAACCTTGTGTGCTGTTGATATTTCTACCCGGACAGTAAGAAGTATTAGTCCCACAATAGATTCCTGAATGAAATATAAGTTGGCTTAAACGTAATTGATATCGGTTTCTGTAAAGGCATCTAAGAATATCAGAAAATTAGTTTCCAATTTACTGAGCCATTAATACTATTGATACCCATTCCCTTTCACGGTCAATCAACAAAAAACCTGTTACAAAGAATTCGACTATTGATGAGTATACGATGTATTTTTGAGGGTCATAAAAAAAGTACTGATAACTGTCAAGTTTTGGAATTATTATAATATTCTATGCCTTATAGAGAATAAAAACTAAAAGAAGTAAATAGATGTGAAAAAAACTGTTGCTCATTAAGTTGCTAAATTGCGTTTACAAATTAAAACATAATCTGGTGCGATGCTCGCAACACGCAACTTTCACTTACGAACTTACTTAGATTAGAAATCGATAATGTGTTAACGCCATTTTTTAACTTCAAACATTTTTCCACATTTGTGTGCTTATATTTGTATATCTCCACAATTTATAGAGGTTATGTAGTGCAAAACTTGAAAATTCTCAGTACTTTTTGATTCATTATTGCTTATTTCTTTTTTTAACCCTTTCATGGCTCCAGACGACATATCTCGCGAAACAAAGTCGGTCCCCACAAGCTAATGACGAGATAACTCGCCAAAGGCTGCCGTTCCCCACAGGCTAATGACGAGATATCTCGCAATTGGGTTTTCACTTATTTACAGTCCTCAGCTTCACTATAGATAAGTTGTCGTGAATGAGGCATATCCTAGCGGATCCACGGAGACTTAATAAATAGATCTAGCGGCCGCTAGGCTGCAGGGGTATCTCTATTGCGGAAATATTTGTGCAGGCCCGGTGGCTGCCTGTCATCTGGATTGGCCGTTCGGGGAAGCCCGGCTCACCCCTTTTTACCTGCTAATTTTTTTTTTCTGTCCCTTATCCCTCCCTCGGCTACTGTCAGGGGTCTTGAAGGACATATTTTGCCATTATTCATTCGAGTTTTAGACGCTCTGAGCGATAGTCCTCTGTGTTTATTTGGTGATATTCACTATTTTATTTCGCTATTATTTATTATTTATTAATTTAAAAAATATTACTTATTAAAAATTAATTAAATTTAAAAAAAAGTATATAAAGTATTAACATTGTTATATTATTGTTCACTATTACCTTCTTATATCACGTAATCTCTTATTGCAATCGGTAATCTAGCATTTTAATTTATTGAAATAATGATAAAGGTCTAATAGAATCATAAAAAATAAATGAAACATTAATAAATAGTCGGTGAAGGTTATGAGGAGTTGAAGCGGTCAGCGGCGGAGAGTGGCCTGCAGGCATTAGCGTGGGGAGTGAAATGCCTGCAGACCCGCTCAGCGTCTCAGTGCAACTCGCGTTCCGAGTGCTTAGCGGTTAAAGGGTTAAGGGACCTAATTTCAACAGTCGTGTCTTTTTATGTAAATATATCGTGAAGGTGAATCGATAGAAGGTGTATTTACGTCTCTTTGTAAAGTTTGCCTATTATGTCTTTCTTGAAATCGAGAACGATTACTGTTCCTCTAAAATCACTTCATATTGCATTCAGAAATGTATTATGGAACTAAAGTTTCTAAACTAAAATATATATAATTAAGTAAAGATTATCTTATACCATATTTTTGTCACCCCTTAAATGCTTTAAATAATTTTAGCATCCCATATTTTCTCTGTAAAGCAAATTTTCATGCGGGATATAAAATTTTGGCTTTCCTATCGCGGGCATATACATACATCAAATACCCAGTTTTTGATTTCCAGTTTACATCAAATAGTTACAGCCGTTTTTGAGAGAAAAAAAAAAAATAAGACAAAGTTTATTTAAAAAAGTGCGCCCTCCGTTTGACAAATTTAGATGAAATTTTAGCAGTCACATCGCGGTCATATAAATACATCAAATACCCAATTTCAGGTTCGTACGGTTTATAGTTTTTAAGCTAGTCTGTTCACATACAAACACACACAGACCATTTCGTGTGACTTGGTTATTTGGACTCAGGGGACCCCAAAACATGTATTTCCGTTGAAAACCGGAAGTCGAAAATTTTCACGATCGCAATACTTTCTCCTACTATATATTTCATATAAAGGTAAGTGAAAGTAAAAAATGAATAATTTTAAAATGAATAAAATAATTTACATCTGCTGACAATTTGTTACCGTGGTTTGACAAGGCTGGAACTACTGGAAAAGTAGTACTTACATCTTCGTCGATTTCATATTTACTCAGTTTTTCTGTGATCATGATTGTATTTCGACATGTGATATAGAAAATAAAAATTACCACATAAATTATCTTCAGATGCTGAATTGATACCATTTATAGTAATGAGGGAAAATAATTAAATTTTATGAATGACGAAAAACTTGTCAATCAACGACTTTCATAACCTTGATCGATACTTAAAAAAATACAAGTGATTAAATATTTTATTAGCTTGTATTAGATGGGAATGTAATATTGATTGTTTTATTTTATTTGCACGTTTTTTTACGAAAGATAATAAAGTTATTAAAATTTAACTAGGGGGGGGCACCCCCTGTCCACCTAACGGTACACCAACTAGGTCACGGCCTTTTTGTTTTCTTTCTTGTCCCTCTAAAACAGAAAACAATGAATTAATATAAGTATAATCGAACCACTATCGAAGTAATTGAAAGATATTGAATGATATCAGTTAACCTTATGCTATTGTAGATATTTGAAGTTCTGTACTCAGATAGAAAATAACATTTAACATTTAATTTCACGACACAGCATTTTGCCTAGCTTTCTCATTCTTGCTATTAAGTGGCTTTTGACTCATTACAACTTCCCATTGCCATTTTCTCAAAAACTGATATAACAAAGACTTACGACATTTTGCCACCTTTTTAAAATTTTTTTTTTTTTATTGAAAGAATTAATACATTCTGCCAAGACCAAGGGCATTAATATTTTTAACAATTAAACCAACAACTGAGACTCTGAGAAACATGCTATTTTATTAATGTAATTTTACCACCTGAGCACAGATTTTTGATTTCTCACATTTGTGAAGTTTAATTATTATTTGAATCGAGGGGCCTCCAATTGTCATTTTTTTCCCCTGCTTAACGGTGGACTACTATCCATTTTACAAATTATACAATTGTTCTTTAATTTAAATATGATTTCAACTCTTTATCCCAGCATTTTAATTTGCATCTATTTTTTTTTCAAATAAATGCGAGAATGTAAGATGAAATATTGCATTTGAAACTTTTTTATATAATAGAAAGATCTTATACACCGTCACAGTATTGATAACATGGTCGTCCGAGGTAGGGGGGCGGCTGCCCCCTTAGAAAATATAAGAAAAACACCTCAAATTATATAAATCCTTTTTATTTATTATATTTATTAAGTATTATATAAACAATTATTTTAATTTTCAAATGTCAATAAGTTATATTTGAAATATTAATTGAGCCTTACATAGTCAGAATACCTCGGCTCCCTCCACCGGTCATAAAAACTACCAGTCCCCCCCCCCCCCCCTCGTTGATGAAATCCTGGGGACGCCCTTGATTGATAAGCTTGTAATGTTACAATGACTTATTAGAATGTGCGACCTAGAAATCTGCTATATTGATTATATTTTTTTTACAGCTGGTATCCAGTAATCCGAACCAAAGAAATTGGCGAGGTATCCTCATTGCGGTCTTGGTCATACTTACAGTTCTGGCTCTCATCGTTACAAGCGTCTTGGTCCTTACTCCTCCAGAACGTGGTCCCAGGATACGTGGCACGAGAATACAGGCGCATGATGTTATCGGCCATGAACTGGCAGGTCTTAGGCACAATGGATCTTGGGTATCAGGTACGTAATTAATACCTTTATTTATTACTTATCATTCAGATTTCAAAATCAGATACTTCATCAAAAATTAAATTTGTTTTTAACGAAATTAAATTAATAATTTTTTTTTTATCCACTATGTGTTTTTTATTTCGGGTCATTTCATTATAAATCCAAAATTAATAAGGAAATTGAGATTAATTGTATTCATTTATTTATTTTTTAGCGCTACAGTCCTGTAAAGACCTGGGATTCCCTAACAATCTTTCTCCACTCTCTCTGTTCCGGGCAAGCATCCTCCATCTTCTTACGCCATCCCCTTCCAAATGTCCTCCACAATCCTCCATCTAAGGCGTGGTCTTCCTCTACCACGTCTACCTCTAGAGCGATCCTGTAGTAGGCGTTTGGGAATTGAGTCTCTGGACATACGCGCCACATTTCCCAACCATCTAATTTGATTTCCCTTTATTGTTGAGGCCAAATCCGGTTTAGTATAAAACTGGTTGAGCTCCTTGTTGGAGCGGATTCGCCATTCTCCATATTGAGATAAATTGTATATGAGCTAGAAAATATAAGATGTTTCATTCCTGATGTTTCATTATAATGATATCCGCAGCTTATATGACGTTGCGAAGTAGAATTGAAGGCTATACTCAATTTTTTTTTATGCTCACAAAATACCGGATATATAGTCTTAAGGTTTCCCTCAAGCTGGTTATCCGAAAATTGACAAACCACCTGTTCGCGCTTCCAGGCAAGAACACGTTTAGGGGATTTGTGTCGCAAGTTGACGCCGCACAGTGGGGCGAGTCCACTGTCCTGCCGGACTTCGACTATAACTCAAATTACATATAATATAACTTACAAAGAAATTTCATTCGACTTCTCAAATATTATCAGTTTATGTTTTAGAAGAAAAGAAAAAGGTCATTGTTTGTTTTCATGTCAATTTTACCCGCACAAAGTGAGTGTTCGCGTGTGGTAAAATCTCATTTAAATGAGTAGGGGCAAGATCTGAAAACTGTTTATAAAAGTTCAAAGCTTCGTAAACAATAGAGTACATGTAGTTTTTCGGGCGATTCCGAGCAATGTACTATATTGTACCAAATAGTTTATAATTTTTGCACTCTCCTAACTGTTGCATATATTTTTTAAAACTATGTTTCTGGTGTATTACAATTTATTATTCCTGATCATACTGCAAACATACCATTAGGTTTACCCAAAATATGTAGGCCCAGTAATCTTAAATATAAATAAGATGAATGTCTTATTGTAATGTTTCATCACATATTGTGTCATTATCAATGCAAAAATTGAGTTAAAAATTAGTGTACCTGACGGGGAAAGGGTTCTAGTTTATTAATATTGCAACAAAATTTCGAAATTTTAACTTTCATTTTTTGGCCCTATGTCCTGCCGCAGTGGGCCCTGTGCGCCGTGGGTGGGTACTACGTTTGAACTCAGTAACGAATTAAACAACTAACAAAAGAAGTTCATCTGTACCTAAAATTTATATATCATGAAATAAGAAGAAATTTCGTAGATCAAGTAAGCGAATAATCTTTATTTTTCTTCAAAAGGACAACTTAAGGTTTATGGATAATTTGTTAAAACAGGGTTTCGAAATGCAAGGAATATTCCTGATGCTTTTGATCGTTTTTAAATCTTTTTTTACTACGGATACATGATAATCTAATATTTTTTAACCCTGTCCCAGTCATACTAAGTTTAAAGCTTGATATCAGAGACTTAACTAAATGTTACCGCTTCCCGATACATGCAACTTTCCTGTGTGCCCCTACCTCCTTTCGTACAACCTCTTTTATCACAGCATGAACTAGCAAATTTTTTCCAACTTCTTTCCTAATATACTAAATAAGCCATAATTACGGACATAGCTTAGGTTGCAAAGGTGACATCATGTTACATCTCAATTTCATCAAGACAACGCTTATATACATTTAATGAGATTTTTATGTTTCCAACTGTCCGTCTTCAAGTTTACAGCGATCATTTAAGATCTTATAAATGTTTTATAGATCCCTTGATCCGCGACCCATATTGCCACCATCTCGATTATCACTTAAAATAGTATGCCCTATCCATTCCGACGAGGTTTTGGTTCCTAGTAAGTTTTTAAGCCAGGGAACTTTAGTTATTACTGATTAAAACGTCTTCGTCAGGAAATTGATATTATAAACCACCTGACAAGTGAAATTTATTTCAGGGAACGAGCTAATGTACAGGGATCAATGGAGCAACATAGTCATCTTAAATGCTGATAACCTTTCAACAACAATTATAATGAATAACCAAACTTTTGTAAGTATATTAAAACTATTTTGCCAGTTTTTATTTTAATTTACTGTTCAGAATTGATTGTAATATTGTTTTGAATGAATGAACGAATGAATAAAAAATATTTATTTCTTCATTATACAGAGTGTCCCCAAACCAAACGGCCAAATTCACGGATCGATAGAGGATGAAAAAACTAAGAAAAAAAGTCCTCTGGGATATGCCTCGTTTTCGCTTCGTTTTCGAGAAAATCACAAAAAACTAAAAATAGTTGTGCAAAAAGTGTATTATAATTTTTTTTTTCAATAATGTATTTAAATTACATAAATATACTGGCTTTTTGAGTAAGCTTAATTTCTTAATTTACGAGGAGTAAATTTAGAAAAGATGAATATTCTCACGCTTTCGTTATCAATAAATCATCTAGGTTGAGTGTTTAAACTTAAAAAGGAAGGATTAAATTGTTAGCCATTATACTATCATTTTAATCCTTTTTGGGGGGAATCCAGACCCGCATTCTCACATTAGTGGTGTTGCTAGTAGGGTATTAGTAAAGGTCTATTGACAGGAATAGAAAGAGCAAACAAATTTTCAATCATCATTCATGACTAGTAAGACTCAGAATTGTGATTTTTTTTGTAATCATGATTAATGAATTTATATTATTCATGATTAATGAATGATCTGTAATCATGAGTATTGAATTCACATTAGTCATGATTAATGAGTAATGAGTAATCATGAATAATGAATTCTTCTTAATCATGATTACTGACTAACATTTAACCATGAATAATGGTCATTCATGATTGTTGAATACATTATATTCATGAATTCTCCACGGCCAGTGATTAATACAATTCATAATTAATGATTCCCCCCCAAAGAATGATTTGTGAATGATGATTACAATCATTATTCAAATTTTTGATTATTAGTCATAATCATGATTACATTTTTATTTAAATATGCCCAACTCTGATTTTCAGGTGTTTTTTTTATTTACTCAAAAACGGCTTTAACGATTTTGATCAAACTGGGTATTTAATGTATGTATATGCCCGAGATATGACTGTAAAAAATTCATCAAAATTGATCAACCGGAGGGGGGACTTTACTTAATAAATTTTGTATCATTTTCAGGTGATTTTTTATTTACTCAAAAACGGCTCTAACGATTTTGATCAAACTGGGTATTTAATGTATGTATATGCCCGAGATATGACTGTAAAAAATTCATCAAAATTGATCAACCGCAGGGGGCACTACCTTTTTTTCCAATTTTTACCTTTTTTTCGATTATCTCAAAAACGGCTTTTCACCAAATTCGTCATGTTTAATGGAAATTAGGTGTTCTTATAACATCAGGTAAGCTTATCATTATTAAAATGTTCTGATGGGGCTTATACGGGGAAGGGGCCTTTTTTTTTTTTTACTATAAAGTACCTTTGTTTTTGTTTATATGGAGAAATTAACTGTCTCTCGTTACGCCTAGAAATCAGAAATGGCTAAATATGAGATATGATAAAAATCAAGTAAAACATATAGAGGAAAAAAAAAAAAATATTCAGTCAACTCATAAAACACGTTGAGCCCACGCATGAGGAGTACGCGTTTAAAGAAAGGCCATTGTTTTAACAGAATTAAAGCCGTTCTGTTCATTTAATGGAAATTATTTGTTTCATGGTAACTAAATGAAGTTTTCAACAACTAAGAAGAGAATTATAAAATCAGAAGACTTGGAGTATCATGCTTGCATTGCCGAATAATCGCAAGTAATAACTTTTATTTAATAACAAAAAAAAATAGTGTAATCTAGAGAGCCAAACAAAAATAAGAAATGAATGTAGAAAAAATTGTAACTATGATAAGTGGCAATTAACAATACACATTAATTTCTAATCTAAGTAAGTTGGTAAGTGAAAGTTGTGTGTCTATCGGTCCTCTATCGATCCCTAAAGTTTGGCCGTTTGGTTTGGGGACACCCGGTATATATTAACAATTACAAATATAAAGAATATATGACAATGGCAAAAGCTGTCTGCCAAAGTTAACTGCCACAGGGTAAAAAATAAAAATAAGATACAAATAAGATGAAAATGTTTTATAAATCAGACAATCAGGAAAATAAACCGCCACTAGGCCTGTGTTCTGGTTACTAATACCCAATCCAGATTATATTCTGAGAAATAATCATAAAAGAAATCGTATGAATCTTCTATAACAAAACTTTCCATTATAATAAGATACCATACTTTCTAATGAAATTCAAAATTAAAGAACCCAAACAGTTCAAAATTTTAGACCTTAAACGTGAAACATTTTTGAAAAAATAAGAACATTGAAAACAATCTCAAACAGAAACATCTGGTGAAATGGGCGCAACACACAACTTTCACTTACCAACTTACATCGGTTAAAAATTTACATGTTTTATTAAATATCTAAACGCTATTCATGCGTGGGCTCAACGTTCTTTATGAGTTGTCGGAATATTTTTCTTCTTTTCTCCTGTATATGTTTACTTTATTTTTTCATATTTCATATTTAGACATTCCTTATTTTTAGGCAAGCCGAGAGACAGTTTCTTCATATAAACAAAAACAAAGGTACTTTATAGGAAAAATTAAAGTCCCCATCCCCATTTCAGCCCCCTCTGAACATTTTAATGATGATAAAACTTACCTGATATTAAAGAAAACTTGATTCTCACTAGACATCACGAATTTCGTCAAAATCATTTGATAAAATCGAAAAAACGTAAAAAGAGACAAAATTTATAAAATAAAGTGACCAAAAATTTTGATGAAATTTTTACTGCCCTATTCAGGTCACTTCCGTATACCCCACAGTTGCAGTTTTTTCTGATCTTAACTAACTCTTTGTTATGAATTAACTTGAACTTCAATTAGACTAAATATGAATTAATAATTGTTTAATATTAATATATGAGCATGACATTAAAGACGAACGGACGACTATCAGTGCTATAAAAACGATCTCAACTGTTCAAGTCAACTCTTGTTGTTTGCAGTCCCTCTTTACTTTCACTTACTTATATATGGAATATATAGTAAGGGAAAGTATTGCGATCGTGAAAAAATTCGACTTGCGGTTTTCGATGGAAATACACGTTTTGGTGTCCCCTGAGTCGAAATAACCAGGTCCCGCGAAATGTACAGACTAGCTCAAACACTTTAAACCGTACGAACCTAAAATTGGGTATTTTGGGTAGCCTGTGATGGGACAGCAAAAAGTTCATCAAAATTGATCAAACGGAGGGGGCACTTTACTTCATAAATTTTGTCTCATTTTTACGTTTTTCTCAATAACCTCAAAAACGGCTCCAACGATTTTGATTAAATGAATTTTTAATGAGATTCTAGTATTCTTTAATATCAGGTAGTTTTTATCATCATAGAAATGTTCTGAGCGGGCTAAAATGGCGAAGGAAAAGTATTTATTTTCCTATAAAGTACCTTTGATTTTGTTTATATGGAGAAATTCACTGTCTCATTATGCCTACAAATAAGAAATGAATAAATATTAAATATGAAAAAAAAAAATCGGATAAACATATAGGTACCGCAGAAAAATATTCCAACTCATAAAAACCGGTGAACTCTTACGTGCATATACCTGTAATGATAAACCATTGTTTATAAGTAAAGGCGTTGTGCTCATGAAAAAGAGTTTTCAACGTGTTTTGGAACATGATGAAAACTATTTGTTTCCATTGTAAACAATGAAGTTTTCAACAACTAAACAGAATTATAAAATCGGACGCGATGGATTACTATGCTTGCATTTCCGTATTATCACAAATAAAGAGTTTTATTTAAGGTACACCGGGGTAAGTGGATCCTAAAATTTTATTAGTTCAACTTCTAATTAACCTCTCACCCGCAATTTTTCGTCGATTCCGTCTATATTTTTACCGATAGTTCATCTATTATAGCTTAAATGTATGTCAAATTTTCAAATCAGCAGCATATTGTCTTCCTTCACAAAAACAATATTTAATATATTTTGTCGAAAATTCCACTTGCCCCATAAAATTGGGGTAAGTGGAACATATGGCTCGATTTCCCTTATGAACACATTGAAGACCAACGGGGAAAGTGGAAACAAATAAAAAACACATAGTTATAAAGGTGGTATTTTTTTTTTTTTTTTTTTAAGATGCCACAACGAATTTTATTTAACTTTTTTAATAGGAAGCTCTCTAAAAAATAAGTAACATCTCCTTGAAAACTGTTAAACATAACTAAATAAGTAATCTTAATTTGTTTTAAACATTTAAATCACAAAATGAGTCATTATATATAATAAGTATTAAATATGTCAAATATATAAGTAAGTATAAAAATAATTAATATCCTTAATCTATGAAGACCAGATATGACCAGACATGTAAATAAATAGGTAAATAAAAATAGCTAACTTAATGATTACAATAATAAATATTGGTAAAAAAAAATAAAAAGTCAGAGTAATACATTAAAAAAATTAAAATTAGGAATACTTAACAAAAAAGTTGTATGATAATCAATACCTACTTCTTTACCCTATATTCGAATATTCGAACGAAATATCAAACTTAAATTATCCACGCTTTTCAAAAGTAGGAACAGGTAAAAAGTTCACAATTTCACCCCGTTGAATAACACTTTTATCACTGATGTCAGGCCATCGGAATACGGAAGATCCATTGAAAGATGGCACATGCCTAGCGAATTTGGCTTCTAAACACGTCTTTACTTCCGTGAGTTGGCCTATGAACATCTTTGAACATTTCTTATTTGTAAATTTGACAAGAACCCAGTCACCTATCGCCGCCTCGGAAACATTTTTTGAAATTATATTTGTGTAGCTATTTTCGTCGAACTGCTCTTGAAGTTCTTCCTCAAAATTGAAAGGTTCTTCTGAGTCAGAACACAAGAATTCTTCGTTTTCGCTTGATTCGTCCTCTGATCTGATTCGTTTCTTTTTCCTCTTCAAACTCTCATCCTTAGTTTTTACTTGGGTTTTTAATCTTGATAAGACTTCTTCGGATGTGATAACCTCTGCTCCTGGATACACCCTCTTCCGTTTTGATTGCAAAATCGGGGATTGTTTCACCTGCTCTAATAGCAGTTCTTCAAATGAAACCCTCCTTGTTTCCGAAATATTTGTGGGATGAGTAGTATGGCTCAGAGAAGTGCTTAAAGGAGGGTCAACCTCTAAGGAAGATGATGTTGAGGGGATCACTAGTGGAGCAAAGCTCTGAGCGTTAGATAAGGCTTTAGTCATTTGCGTGCAAGCAACATTATTGTTGGGTGAAGAAGAGTCTACTTGTTCCTCTATCGTTGACTCTGAACAGCCACTATTATTCTGGGCTTCACACCATTTTCGATACTGAACAGGATCAAATGATGCAGAGGGAATCACTTCAGAGTTGAAAGGATAAATCCCACATTTCCTAAATCCACTTTGAATGACGCTAGAGTCAAGCTCAAGTCCAAATCTTGGATATAAAAGCGACAAAAACTGATTTGGGTAGTTTGCGGCCATAGTGCTGTCTTTGCCATTTGACAATCAACTCTTCCCATTTATCTTTCATCGGTTTGAAAACGCTGCAATCCATCGGTTGCAACACGTGAGTGGTGTGTGGGGGTAAATTTAAAATCATCACGTCTTGTTCTTTTGCTTTCTCGATAAGCGAAATGCCCACATGAGAACTTTGACCATCGAGAATCAGCACAACTGGCCTTTGAGAAGGGATATTTTTTAGAAAACTATTGATAAAATAATTTTCAAATGTTGTTGTGTCCATCCACCCATTTTTAGTAGCAGCATATGTTGTTCGTGGAAACTCTCCATCAGTCGGTATCCATGAATTCCAAACATGTTTCCCCTTAAAGATGATTAATGGAGGCAATTTTTCGCCAGCGGCATTCGCTCCCACCAAAATTGATATATTTTCCCTCCCTGGGCCATTGGTAACTCTGTGGGCTGCAGACTCCTTTTCCCCAACAACCTTAGCTTTTCTTGGATCTAAATAAAAGCAGCTTTCATCCACATTGTAAATGTGGGTTGGTGGTATGTTTTTTACTACTTCCTCCAAAATTCGAAAGTATTTAAAAGTAATGAATGGGTCAATGCTTCGTTTTCTTGCTACCTCAACATGCTGTGGCTTTTTTATGCTAAGGTTGTGTGCGGTCTTAAATCGAACAAAAAAATCATCACCAGGGACACCATCTTTAAACGGTGTAGGTATGTCATTTTCCTTAACATAACGACCTATTAACTCCAACACCTCCTTCTTTGACAAGCCGAAACCGTTTTTTTCCATTGTTTTGATAGACGAAGCAATTTTTATTTCATCATCAGGACTAAGAACAGTGGGCCTACCTGATGTCTGACTTTTGACACCACGCTGTCCTTTTACGTGTTTGAATAAAGTCGGATAAGGGATCTTAAACATTTTACTGGCTCCATACATAGTAAGCTCACCACATTTGACTTTATCAACTGCACTTTGGAGCTGCTCTTTGGTGTAGGAAGGGGGGAGTTTTTTACGTTGGTAATTGCGTACCATCTGTAATAATAAAGAAAACAAATATAATTTTAGTTTAAGCCAACTAATAAATGAATTATAATAAAAAGTGGTAAGTGGAATATATTGGGATAGTGGATTATGTTATATTCCACTTTCCCGAGGATCATTTTCAATGGGGCAAGTGTAATTTGGCCAACCGTCAATTTCCATTTAAAGATAGCTCAATAAATCTTTCACATTACATAAGGTAAATGAAAAAGCTACACTTACCTTGAAAATCGCGGGAAATAACTGCTTCTTGTAAGTTTGAGGGATACTGAACTGTTGGACCATCAACTTGTTGCATGAGAAGCCGAAAGGAGTGTGAGGTTATAAGCACTTTACCACTACCTGTGACATTTGGCGCCAATTTGGACTATAAATCGTTCACTACGGAGTTTCAATAGATGGCACCAAGAAGATATTATGATGCATATCTCTTTTCTGTTGAAATGGAAACTCAATATTCCACTTACCCCGAATTTCCACTTACCCCGGTGTACCTTAACAATAAAACGTTTTAGTGTACTTTAGAGAGTAAATACGCGATCCTCAAATTATTAAAAGCAGTTTACGATGTAAAAAAAAAGTATGGTACAAGATAACCTTCAATAATTATATTTTAGTTTACAAAATTGAGTTCCATAATCAATTTCTGAATGAAATATAAGATTGTTTTAGAGAAACAACAATCTTTCTCTGTTTCTGGAAAGGCATAAGACAAACATTTTAAAATTTAGTTTTAATTTACTATGAGCCATTAATACACCTTCTATAATTTCAGTTTCATGGTGTATGTATTTACAAAAAGCAACTCGCATTAAAAACAAGCAATCAGAAAAAAAACTCGACTGTTAATGAAATTAGGATTTTTCAGGCCCCTTAAAAAAAGAAATAAACAATAATTACTTAATTGGAAAGTACTGAGAACTTTCAAGTTTTGCAATACAAATTGTAATACTCTATAACTTATGGAGACGAACAAAAATAAGTAAATAATGAGGAAAATGTGTACAGTTTCTGAATGGGGTTTACACAATTATCAAAACTCGTTGATTTTTAATCTAAGTAAGTTGGTAAGTAAAAACTGTGTGTTACGCACATCGCACCATATTTTTAAGATATGCTGATGTAATAATATATTTAAACGTCCTTCCCTCCGTGTTACCACCATCGGAATTTTATGCTTAGGAAGTTTTATATGTAACTTAAGAATTCCTAAAAATGAATGGTCGAAGTAATATTAAAAACACCGATTTAAGATTTATTGGGATTGTTCATTATTGTGAGGGGGCTACGCAGCTTTAAGAAATTTAATTTATTAGCAGAATGGTAAGCAAATGAGAAGAATTATTTTTTGAACTTATTTAAAAAATATATTTATTTGAATATTTATTGTACCTCTTTTATTTTCTAATTTCAATTAGACCCTATAATGCAGATAGACAGTGCTTGCGTGAAAGCTGATAATGCTTACATTCTATTTTTATTTAATATCCCAGAATTAGGTTAATTTAAAAAATGACATTAGGGATAGTAAAATATTTATTCTCAATATAATTTTATTTAAAATCTATAATTTTCAGAGAAGGCTGAATGCTGTGCAGTTCTCCATGTCACCAGATCACAAGTATATTCTTTTAGCCCACAACACGCAAAAGGTACTTACCTAATGTAACATATATAATAATAAAATAATACTTTATTTTACATACAATGTATACATCTAATGCTTTAAGATCTAATATTGATTATGCTCCCTTCTCTAATATTTATACAATTTATATATAATTATGTTATGTCGACAGACAGGAAAATAATAATTCTAAGCATTTTATTTAAAGCCCCTCTCCTTTTCTCACTCTCACTCTCTCCCCACCCCCCTCACTCTCTCTCTCTCTCTCTCTCTCTCTCTCTCTGTTTTATTAATTTTTAATACCGGAAGGACCCAAAGGATAAGTATGCTGTGTGGATTAGTTACAACTGGTTGTAGTTACAACTGTATAGTGTAACGATGTAATATTTTCGTTATATGTATCTCGTTTCCCAAAGAAAAGGGTAAGGATAAGTCAAAAAAACTGGTTTAAACTCACTCTCGTTACCTGTTACTTCTCCTGTCTTATCTTATGTTTTGTTGTCATTTATACATCTCTTCTTTTTTTTCTGTTATAATTTACCTTTTTACTGCAATGAATTTGGTTGATTTCTTTAAAATACTTTATATATACATATATATATATATATATATATATATATATATATATGGTATATATATATATATATATATATATATATATATATATATATATATATATATATTTTTTTTTTTTTTTTTTTTTTTTTTTTTTTTTTTTTTTTTTTTTTTTTTTTTTTTTTTAATCTGGGATAAAGATTTCACAAGATGAACTCATGAGACAGAAATAATTTAACATTCGGAGGTCAAGAGTGTTGCAGAGTTAGTGATTTTAGTCGATAAATGGGCATAATTCGTCTTTATCATTTGACTTGATTCACATACATCAAGGAACAAACAAACGGTTTGAAAGCTTCTTGCCTGATTCATATAGGCACTATCCAGCCAGAACTTGAGAGATCCTCTCAAAGATGGGTCAATTAGCTCCAAGAAGCGGTCAATGTCAATTTATCACTTTATACAGGAGTAAAATGGCCATGTTTTTAAACCATATAGAATTCGTTCGGACAAACTGGTTTAAACTTACTCTCGTTACCTGTTACTTCTCCTGTCTTATCTTATGTTTTGTTGTCATTTATACATCTCTTATTTTTTTGCTGTTATAATTTACCTTTTTACTGTAATGAATTTGGTCGATTTCTTTAAAATATTTTTATTTCATAAGTTTCCGCTGAAAGTGGTTTTATCAGACCACACCTTTCAAGTCCCCCCCCCCCCCCACCACGCCCGCATGAAAGAGATAACGAACCCCCAACAGGTCCTTTACAGCGGAAAATTTATCCAATTCAATAAAATAAAAAATAATGAAATAAATATGTGTGTTTTGTTATTATTCCATTTCTTTCTTTTTTATCTTAGTTTTATAACTATTTAAAGTTATTGCTATAAGTTATTTCAATTTTTATATATATAAACAACGTAGATATTATCAATGTGCCAGGTTATTGGCCATGTATATATTTAAATTGCGGAAAAAACGACACTGCCGGCATTCAGAATGAAATTAGTTAAAGAAGGACTACGTTTTTCTACTAGCGACTTTTCATTTGTTAAATGTGGATCAGAGGAGAGGCATAGTGCATTATTCGGGGCGGATGGAGAAATACCAATATTATGATTGCACTCTTTCTACAACCCAATGGTTTAAAATTTAACGATGCCTATCTTTTTGGGAAAAACAACCTATACTACTATTTAAAAAGTATCATAATTCTTGTTCCTGAATAGGGTTATACGCATTGGAAGTTGCAAAAGAATTGCAGCTACACCCTCCCCTGCCCACCCCTGCGGACGCCCATGCTACAGCCTCAGACCTTTATTTTCTTTTCAGAAGAAAAGAAAATAATTATAATAATTTAATAAAATAATAAATAATAATTATCTTCAAATAATACATAATAATAGTATAATAAAATAATTATAAATAATATAATAATCAGCCCATGCTATAGCCTCAGACCTTTATTTTCAGACTTTATAACCTCAGACCATGGCAAACATAAATACAGACAATATAGTCATATGTATAAATAATGTATAAATAAAAGGTGGCAGGCAATGTGCGATGAAAGTTCTAGTTGAAATCTATTAAATGAGGCATAAAACCATGGGCCGGTCACATCTAACCCCTGGAAAAGTAGCGAGGAGGTGGTCAAGGTGGAGGGGGTGGTCATTAAAATAATTATGAATGCGTTGAACGATGGGAAGGTTTGAGTAAATATCATTTAATCCTTAAAGAGCGCTAATTGAATCTTAGATAATAACTTTGTCTGTATTAAAATATACACATTTTTAACCATTCGGTTTTAGAAAAAGTACAATCATAAGATTATTTAGCTAAAGTTTTAAATATTCCTTTCGCGGAGTATTTGTGAACGATAGTCATCCTGAATATTCGAAAAAACATGAGACAGTTATTTGTGATTGTACAAGTCCGGACCAGGTTCCCACTGAGTATGTTATGAAAAAAAATTTGTGAAATAGTTTGATTCATTAGGAAATTTGAAACCAATGCCACAGCATTGGTACTTGAGTACTTAAAGGTTCTAAAAATAACTTACAATAGGCGTCGTTATCAAAAGTGGAGCACTCCGGTTTGTGGCCATCTTTGCTTAAAGTATTTAGCTGATGTTTATCATCACTTTTGATCATTAATAATATGAACTACGCAGCAACGTTTATGGGAAATTTTAGCGTTCTTCATGCAAACTTCCTACCTTCTCTAGAATAAGGTCATTATTCGGGGTCATAAGTCGGGTTATTATCTTTTGACCCACATAATTATGACTTTTGCACCAGCGGTGGATGAAAAAAAATGCAAATATAAAAAATGGTTACCAACAAATAACTCTATCACACTGAATGACTGCAGGGAAGCAAAAAAGGCTGTTAAGAGGAAAAAGAAAGAGGCTATAGAAAAGTTCTGGGATAGAAACTGTGAAATGATAGATGCATCCAGGGACAAAAAGTCAAAGAAGCATGGAAAAAGCTAAAATCAATAAAAACTCAGGCCCGGCACAAGAATAGCGCCCGTCTTATATCAGCTAATGAATGGAGAGAATATTTTTCTGGTTTATTGCAAGAAGACAGGTTACAATACAGGGTAGAAGATCCAAAAAATGACCAGAATGATTACGAAATTGATGATGTCTCTTTAGAAGAAGTAGAGAGAGCCTTAAAGAAGATGAAAAATGGTAGATCAGCAGGACCTGGTAATCTGCCGATTGAGCTCATCAAAGTTGGACCTGTTGAATTGAGGGAAGGATTAGCAGAGATCATGGATGAAAACAGGGAAAGTACCAAAGGATTGGTTAATGGGAGACATAATACCTACCCACAAAAAAGGGAAGAAGAACGTGTGTGTGAACTACCGAGGTATCACAGTGACAAGCAGTGTCGGAAGACTCTATGGTTGAGTCCTGAAAGAAAGACTCGAAGAAGAGTATTCAGATCAGATGGCGGAAGAACAAGCGGGCTTCAGACAGTAGCGGATCCAGGGGAGGGGCGCGGGGGGCGCCCCCCCCCCCTGAGAGGTGAGGACACTGATAAAGTATTACTATTTCTATACAAAATGAGCTTTATTTAGTCATTTTTCAAGTCCATTAATTGAAAATGAATTGTATTTAAACATTTACAATAATTAACAACGTCATAATGTTCTAATATGTATTTTAAATTTGGGCCTTCATTACTCATGAAAAGTAAAAAAAAAAAAAGTGCGCCCCCCCCCTCAGAAAATTTCTGGATCTGCCACTGGCTTCAGAAGTGGAAGATCGTGCAGTGACCACATTTTTACCCTTATTTTTACCCCTTTGGTACAAAAAAGGATAGCATATGATCTCGAAACCCACTTTTTCGACCTACAAAAAGCATACGACAGTGTTCCATTAAAGAAACTGTGGGAAGTATCGGAAGGAGCTAGAATAAACAGAGGTCTTATAAAAGCTATAAAAAGCTTGTGCATCGGAGCAGAATCAAGAGTGAAAATTAGAGCAACACTCACGGAGCCATTCCCAATCTCTAAGGGCTTGAAGCAGGGATGTTGCCTTTCCCCAACACTTTTCAATATCTTTATTGAACAGGCACTGAAATCCTGGAAACAGAGGTGCCGAGGTATGGGCATTGAGATTGGTGTTTACTCTTCAATTTGCAGATGACCAAGTTGTCATACCCTCAGATGAATATGATATGGAATTCATGATAAGGAGGCTCATTGAAGCATATAAAGAATGGGGTTTAGAAATAAATTGTGACAAAACTGAATATATGGCGGTTAACTCTTCTGTTTCTTCTCTCTCCATAGAGGATTGGACGATCCCTCAAAGTTCTGATTTCAAGTACCTTGGTGTCACCACGTCTACTGTGCTATGTACACAGTAGAAAGGGACATTGAAAAGAAAATCACCATAGGAAAGAAAATTATTGGTATATTAAATGGCATATTGTGGAAAAAAAGAAGTGTCTCTCCACATAAAGAAAAGAATTTACCACTCTTTCGTCATTGCCACAACTTTGTACGGGGCAGAGTCATGGACAGTGACTAAAACCCATACGAACAAATTAATGGCCCTGGAGATGGACTATTGGAGAAGGAGCTGTGCCATATCCAGGCTGCAAAAGATACCGAACCAGGTGATAAGGAATAAAGTAGGAGCAGAATTGATCATCCTCAACGACATCAGTGAAAGAAGACTGATGTGGTATGGGCATGTTTTGCGAATGGACGAAGCACGTTGGCCCCTTCGATTGCTAAAATATTGCCCTGAGAAACGACGAAAACGTGGAAGACCACGCAACAGTGGATAGAAGATGTCAGAGAGGACATAGCTGCCAGAGGCCTCACCGAGGAGGACAGCAGAGAAAGGGACGTCTGGAGAAATTCAGTGATGAGGACCGGAATGTGACCTTTGTTGCACAATCCGAAATAAATAAAAAAATAAATAATTATGACTTATGGCATAATAATATTATCCCTAATATACAAAATGGATGTTAACGATAAGTTTTATTTTAAAAAATTTATACGATATCGAAGCTCTGGATTCTTTTCTTCGTGAAAAAATTGCTTACCGAGATCCGGCTGTTGGACTAGTGCTGTGAGGAAACAGGGTACATTTAAGGCAGAACTTATAATACCTACGACGGTTTACTTCAACTTTCCCGAGACGGCCCCATTTCATTGGCCCATTGTTGGGTTTTACTCGTCCCAAACATGTAATTAATGGACCTGCTTAAACGCGGACGTGCTCACCCTTAGGAGGGGGAGGGGAGGTTACTTGTAGAGATCGAAGCACTTTTATTAATTCTCAATAAAATTGCAAATTTAGAATAATGATATCTTGGATTTGTGTAAATCAAAAACCAGGACTCATCATTTGAATCGTCCAAGTATGCCATAATAAGTATAACTTATTTTATAAATTTGAATGAATGAAGATAGGAATTAAAAGTACTTAAGCTTTTCAAGTTTACTCTGTTAAAATAGTCAAGGTTCACGCAAAACTTGCTAGTAAAACTATAAGATTTATGAAATTAAAATTATAATAATATTTAAGTATACGAGCAAAGCCTTATTGTTTTATTTATTTTTTCTTTTTCAGTTATTCAGACATTCCTTTCTGGCACAATATTCGATTTACGATATTGCAGCAACGTGAGTATATTTACTGAAAGGCCAAAAATTTATTCATTTTCAATCATCTTATAATAATGATAATTCGTTATTGTATTCAAACAATATGTTTTTATAAGGTAACTTAGGCCCAGTAGTAGTTGATTCCTTTTAAATCATGATACAAAATTTAGTAAATTCATATTAATATATACTAACAATATATGCGACATGTACTTTTTCGTGATATTTACAAACAATAAAATACCAGCGATTCTACATATATACATTGGGGGATCCAGGGGGGGGGGGAGGGGGGCTGTGGGGGCTGCAGCTCCTCCCTTTGGAAAAATGTTCGTCATTTAAAAATAGAATTTGACTTTCCTTAATGTAAGGAAGCAAGTTAAAGAACAAATAATGTGCAGAACTATTGGAATTTTGGTTGTGTGAAAGGAACTTAAAGGTAAAAGAGCTGATTAGAAGATCCAAATGAAGGGCTGTGGGGCTGCAGCCCCCCCCCCTTTAGGACTGCATCCACCCCCTTTACGATCGGCTGGATCCCTCCCTTTTGGATCATAGCACTATTAGATAGTAAAAAAAAATGAAGTCAAACTTTAGTGGGACCATAAAATGGTAAACACCTTGTATCAACATGTGGTTTTTATTACTTAATTTTTTTTTTTTGAAGAGAAAATATTGGGCTCCGCCAGGAGTCGAACCCGGATCTTCCGCTTGACATGCGCGGTATGCTGACCACTGCACCACTTCTAAGCGCGGAGCCAAATTGTCCACCTCCCGTAAATACTCGCAAAACTTGCGAGATCCAGGGAGAGGCATCAGTGAAGAGGAAGGATTGGCTCCGCGCTTAAAAGTGGTGTAGTGGTTAGCATACCGCGCATGTCACGCGGAAGATCCGGGCTCGACTCCCGACGGAGCCCAATCTTTTCTCTTCAAAAAATAAATTATTTAAAATAATTTAAAACAAGGTGATTACCCACAAAAATAGATTAAATTAATATTAAAAATCTTTTAATTTTTTTTAATTGATATTTTAAAGTTTAAATGGGAAATTGTTTTTTAATATTGCTTTTTATTGTAAATGAGCCTTCATACGAGTCTTCCTAATATATGAAACTAAATCGAGTTTCGGGGGAAAAAATCCGTTGATTAAAAAACTAAATAATTCTTATACATATCATATATATTTCATATATATATATATACCAGGTCTGCAAGTTTAAAATGTCGTTTTAATTCCAATAGAATGCGCTCTTAGCCTATTGAAGGATTTGCTTATCTCTAAACGCTATTTTGTTTGTTAGTCATTTGTTTACAAAAGTCAGTTGTTTTTAAGTCCTTTACGTGGACGTATCATACCTTTCTTTGGTGTTAAAAATGTCTAATTTTAAGCCAAATAAAGAGCATTTGCGGCATGTCATGATTTTCTTATTCAATCAAAAGAAAAAGGCATCTGAATGTCATCGAATTCTTGTTGAGACTTATGGCGATCTTGCTCCAACCGTCAAGACATGTGAACGTTGGTTTCAAAGTTTCAAACGTGGTGATTTTGATGTTACTGATAAAAAACGAGAAAATCGACCAAAAAAGTTTGAGGACGTCGAATTGCAATCTTTATTAGACGAAGACAATACCCAAACCCAACAAATGATGGCAGAACAGTTGAATGTCACTAGGCAAGCCATTTCCGATCGCCTGAGAGCTATGGGAAAAATTCAAAAGGTTGGAAAATGGGTTCCACATGAATTGGACGAACGACAGATGGAAAAACGAAAAACTGTGTGCGAAATGCTGCTTTTACGCCACGAAAGAAAGGGTTTTTTGCATCAAGTTGTAACTGGCGATGAAAAATGGATTTATTTTCAGAATCCCAAACGAATAAAATCATGGGTAACGCCAGGACAACCATCCACATCGAGTGCAAGACCGGATCGTTTTGGGAAGAAGACAATGCTGTGTGTGTGGTGGGATCAGAAGGGAGTAGTCTACTACGAGCTTCTCAAACCCGGCGAAACAGTCAATACCGACCGCTACCGACAACAAATGATCAATTTGAGTCACGCATTGATCGAAAAACGCCCAGAATGGGCTCACAGGCACGCCAAAGTCATTCTTCAGCATGATAACGCTCCTGCACATTCAGCCAGATTGACTAAGGAAACGATTTCTTCGCTTGGTTGGGAACTCCTACCCCACCCGCCGTATTCACCTGACCTGGCGCCTTCTGATTATCATCTCTTCTCATCGATGGGACACTCATTGGCTGAGCAACACTTTAACAATTTGGAGGATGTAAGAAAATGGCTCGATGAATGGATTTCAAATAAAGATGAAGCATTCTTTTGGAATGGTATCCATAAATTGCCCGAGAGATGGACAAAATGTGTAGAAAGCGAGGGCCAGTACTTTGAATAAAATATATTATACTTTTTTTTTAAATTACTGTGTATATATTTTAAGAAATAAACGACATTTTAAACTTGCAGACCTGGTATATATATATATATATATATATATAAATAAGTTCGAGAATTAGATCAATTTGCTTACAATTAAATGAAAACATGTTTTAAGAAAGATTTAATGTTTATCACTTCATCTTTTACTCGGACATACTAATTTTTAATTACATTTTAGTTACACTTGAATTTCTAATATCAATGTGTTAGATGGAGTTTTTTTGTAATAAAAACTTGATGCAAACATTATATCTGGTTTAAAACAATTTATTTTCATTTATTTGTGCACAGATTTAGCCAATAATTTAACTTCAAAAAGTTGAGGTAGATGGTTGACCGTTCAAGTTTATGTGTTGGAAATGGTTGGGGGTACCGTCAAATGAAATAACACTATATGTGCAATAACATATATTGTGGCGACGCACAGTGGGGCGAGTCCACCCTCCCGTCGGACAACGGCTGTAACTCTCGGAAATTTCGCTGGAAAAAGGTCATTGTTTCTTTTCATATTTATGATGTTAACAGCACAAAATTCGTATAATAACTACGTTTGATTTTGTTTGACAGGACTTAAAAAAAAAAGGCAAACAAAATTATAACTTTAGTCAATTCCAAACTACCTACTTTAACCAAGCAACTACTGCCTAAGAATATTTCGTTTTTAAGACAGTGTACTCTTTTAAATTACTAATTATTATAGTCCAGTATAAATATAAAATATTAAAAAAATTAACATTGTTTTTTAAATCTTCAAAACTATTCTATTGGAAATCGTAATTTGGTGAATAAATTGTTGCAGTTGGTACAAAATATATTAATTTAAGGATTATGAGTTGATGAAAACCGAAATATGCTAAGAAGATGTTCAAAATAACCAAATTAACTCTTGAGTTCAGTGTTCACGCCTGGTGAAATCTCATTTAAATGAGTACTGGCATTATGTGGCAAGATCGGAAAACTTTTTATAGAAGTTCAAACCTTTGCTAACAATAGGGTATACTCGTATGTAGTTTTCCAGGCAATTTCGGGCGTTTTACTACATTGTACCAAATAGTTTTTTACATTTGTTTGAACCGTCGTAACTGTTGCATATGTTTTTCCAGAACTACGTTTCTGGTGTATTACAATTCATACTGTTAACATTCCATTAGGTTTAGCCAAAATTTTAGGCACACTAACTTTAAATGTAAAAAAGATGAATGTCCTACTGTCGTGTTTCAACTCATATTGTATCATTATTAACGCAAAGATTGAGTTAAAAATTAGTGCACATAACAGGGAAAGGATTTTAGTTTATTGATATTACAATAAAACCTCTAAATTTTAACTTTCATGTTTTGGCCCAATGCCCGGCCGTACAGTGGACTCGCCCCACTGTGCGACGCACAGTGCTTCGAGTATATGGAGTTCTTGGACAAAAATCTTTTGACTATGGAACATTATAGTAAATGCTGTGCTGATTTACCTCTTATGTGAGGTCGGAAATAATATTTGGCAGAATTAGAGCAAAAAAAAAGGAAAATCACGGTTGTGGTAAAATATGTTAGATTTAAGGAGAAATAGAAAATCATTATAGGGTATTTTATTAAAATTTATGTTTAATAAGATAATTAACCCAACACAACATATCAAATACAAAAGATACTTTCGTGATTGTACAAATAATACTACTTATAAAAATAATATTATACTTAATAAAATAATTAATGAAAGTATGTACATTAGAGAAATATAAATGAAAAAAATAAAATAAAAAGCTGAATTTATTAGTTCAATGGCGAAAACTTCCATGATCAATTTAATTATATAATTTTAGTTAATTTTGAACTATGTTATAATTAAATTGAACATAAATTTAATTTTAATAAGAAAATTATAACTAATGAAAAATTATAAATTATGTATATATATATATATATCGTGTAACTGTTAATTCATTAAATTGTATTAGGTATATACTTTATAAATTGTATTATGAATAATTTCTACATATCAACGAAGAAACAGAACTTTTTATCTATCGTTTTTATTTTGATTGGTTTTAAATCTGTAAATAATTAATACTTGCATTGCAAAAATGCATTTATTTCAAATTTCACGAATGATCAGAACTCAGTGTGTGTAACCCAACTACTACTATGAGAGCATTATTATTACATTTCAAGATAACCATTTTATGTCAATATAAGTGAGGTTTAGATAATGTGTAACCCGCGACTAATTAATTATTATTTGTCATATTTATATCCTTCATTTATCAGATTTATAAAAGAAAATTAAATAAATAAAAAAAAATGGTTATATTATTTTTTTTTGTAAATTACATACTTGCAGTTACATAGGCTCGATTATAAATTCAAAATAATATCCTCAACCCGCTGTAATTATATCATATATGAGAATTGAACGATGTAGCAGAGGACTGGATGTGTCCGAGTCACTGGCGCCTTTTCAGCGCTATGGTCCGTTTTCTATGAACCTAGTTGATTTATTTTGAAATTTGACCAGTGGTTTTTAAGGAAGAATAATTGCTCCAGATGTTTTATTTCAGGGCGTTTTTCGTTAATGATGGCCGTTTAATCACAAATTAGCTTGGAATTTTAACTTTTATGCGAGTGACTTACAAAAAATTGATTTTAAAGGTATTTTATGTTGTCTAGACTAATTATTTTAGTACGTTTGTTAATTTATTCTGAACCTAGAACTATCTAGCTTTAATAAAAGACAATTTATGGCGAAATTAAGCATAATGGTGAATATCAGTAGTAAAAAAAACGAACTAAATTCAAAGTCATCATTCCGCCATGTTTAAACGCCATTTTGGGTTAGTGCGGCCACTTTTTTTGCTGGGAACATTGGCTTTTTCTTAATATTTTATCACAAGGAACACGACGATATGCAAATTATAGGGATGTGTGGGGGGGGGGGGGTGCACGGTAGGGGGGTCTGGCCCATTTACTATTTTAGAGAGTTCTCGATTTTTAAGGCCTAAAAACTATAATCATGATTATTGGGTCAATTTCAAAAAATTCAGTTCCTAAATTAAATGAGAATCCAAATTAAATATATGTAAACAAAAAATAGTAGCTACATTGATTTTTTAAATATATATTTTTTAAAATAGCGCATACATTCAGACACTGCTTAAAATTATTGATATTGGTCAATTCACTGTAGTAAATTTACCATAACTTACCCTACCATTAGAAATCATATCTCTTACAATTCAGTCGCTGCCCGTTTTTATGGCCTTTAAAAGCGATATTATTTTCATAATCAGCATCCCAAATAACCTAGTTTTCGATCTTAATCGATATCAGATAGTTTATTATATGCTGATGTGATTTCCATAAAAAGGCTAACCCAATAATGTATACCAATATGGAGAAATCCGAAAAGAAATCCACATCTCAGCTTTCCGTATTCATCACATCTTTATTTGTGAATATGGCCGTATTTACATATTAAATTATAAATTTTCACATTTTTGCGGAATATTCACAATTTTCCCTGTGAATTTATTTTTATTTATAGATGAATTTGCGAATATGGCCGTATTCGTATTCACACCTGTGAATATGAATTTAGTTGGATTCACACTTGTGAATACGAATTTATATGTATTTGTATTCACAAATATTGTGGTATAAATAAATTTCTATTCATATTTACATTAAAAATAAGATAAAAATAAAAATGTATTCGTATTTATAAATATGGCCAACTCTGGGCTATGTCTATAGGAAAGTTTGTGAACAGGCTTTCAACGTCAAAAGAAGTAAGAATAGAATTATCAGGAATAATGAACGAAATAAGTTGTTGGCTTAAATGAAAAGAATTGTTGATATCATAAGGGGTGTCGTGTATTGAGTACTTGAATAGAAATAAAAATTTACTGAGTTTAATGGAGGGAGATTTAATACTTGAAGCGATAGGGCGAAGAGGGGTACCAGGTTTGTGAATTTTTGGAAGGCCATAAAAACGGGCAGCGACTGAATTGTAAGAGATATGATTTCTAATGGTAGGGTAAGTTATGAGTTTTGAATTTTATATAATATTTTTATTGGTTGCTATCTTGTTTCACAATTAGTCCTGATGAAGACCTGAATCTCGGATCGAAACATCGGCACAATATCTGTTATTGCACATATTGTTTTATTTGACCACACCCTCAACTATTTCCAACACATAATTTCAAGAAGGTTAGATTATAAATTTAAAATTAATTGATTTTTTGTCGAGAAATCATTTTGTTTTAGATAATACGAACATAGAAATTTTAAATTGGATTTAGTTTAAAAAAAAAAAAAACACCGGACTAATTTTGTCTTAGTTTTACGACTAACTCAATACCTTCAACAATTAGCATAACATCCAATATAATTTTAAAGTTCATTATTTCCTCTATTTTTTCAAATAAATAAATGTTATATGTTATTCAACGACCTGTGATATCATGAAACATACAGATTTTTGCTGACTAAAGTTTGTATCGCCTAATATTCCTGGGTTCTTGATTTTATCTTTTTGACAAACTAGTTATTCACCCCTAATAAAAATGTTTTCTTTTGAATGTAAAAGCAGTAATTTCACATTACTTTTGTTTTTGTAAAACCTATGATAAATGTTAAACTAAAAAAACTATTACTAAAGGGCAAATTAGAAAAAAAAAAACGGCATTAAACGAAACGAGAACAGAATAGACCAAAGCTTATAGGCGAGCGCAAGCGACGGTGCTGCTTCTTTGAGGAACTAGAGAAACGGGGATAGAAGCCGGGCCATTACCTGGGATTCATAGGGTTTTTAATTTATTTTTCCATAATTAAAACCCGATTGAGCAAAAAAGTATTTGAAAAATGTCTAATAGGTATTGCTCGGTCCCTCAGCGTTCAATTAGAAAATCAAAAGACGTGTAATTCCATTTATTTCCAAAAAATAAAAAGCTTCTTAAAGGGTGGATTGTAAAATTAAGAATACGAGGGGTGATCAAAAAGTTCCAGGACTGTTGAGATTGCGCGGCAATGGAGTGTCATAGAGCAGTGCGGTTGGCAGCATTGTTTAGCGTGACTCTTCCTGAGCTCAGCTGTTTATTCAGTTTGTTGATAACCTTCTTCATTGCAAAGTTACTGCTGTTTTCGTAAAAAAAAGTTTTTTGTGTTCGGCGATTTTGTGAAATAAATGTAAAGAAAGAGCAACGCGTTTGCGTAAAGTTTTGTGTGAAGTTGGGTAAAATGTTTACTGAAACTTTTCAAATGTTGCAAGTGGCCTTCGGTGATGAATGTCTGAGTCGGTCAAGGTGTCATTAGTGGTACAAAAGGTTCAAGGAAGGCCGGACATCGTGTGAAGATGATTCTCGTTCAGGGCGCCCATCAACTTCGACTGACGACGATCATGTTGCAAGATTGAACAGTCTCGTGCGTTCTAATCGTCGACTAACCATTCGTGAGATGGCTGAAGAATTGAACATTTCATTTGGTTCGTGTCAACAGATTTTAACAGAAAATTTGCAGATGAGAAGGGTGGCTGCAAAGTTTGTTCCGAGACTGTTGACTGAGCAGCAGAAAGAACACAGAGTTCAAGTTTGTCAGGAACTTCTTGAAATGGCAAATGACAATGAAAACTTCTTAAAACAAGTCATTACTGGAGATGAAACGTGGGTTTATGGCTACGACGTGGAAACGAAGGTCCAGTCATCACAATGGAAGACAAAATCCTCCCCAACCCCCAAAAAAGCACGTCAGGTCAAATCAAACGTCAAGGTCATGCTTACTGTTTTTTTCGACTGGAAGGGTGTTGTTTACCATGAATTTCTTCCACGAGGTGAGACCATTAACCGCTTTCGTTATCTTCAAACCCTGAGAAATTTGCGCGAGGCAATAAGGAGGAAGAGACCAGAGTTGTGGCGGAGCGGTGAGTGGGTGCTGCATCATGACAATGCGCCTGTTCATTCCGCACTGCTCATTCGCGACTACTGCACCAAAAATGGAATGACGGTCATTCCCCAGCCTCCATATTCACCTGACCTTGCCCCTGCAGACTTTTTCTTGTTTCCAAAACTTAAGAGACCCATGAAGGGAAAGAGATTTGAGTCCGTAGATGACATTAAAAAAAAATCGCTGGAGCAGCTACACACCATTTCACAATATGATTTCTCAAAGTCCTTCACACAGTGGAAACATCGTTGGGAAAAATGTATAGCTTCCCAAGGAGAGTACTTTGAAGGGGACGACGTCCAATAGCCTGTAGATTTTTTAAATAAATTAATAAAAAATCAGTCCTGGAACTTTTTGATCACCCCTCGTATATAAGCCTGTTTCGAAACATATGACGATATGTAGTCTTCATTTTAAAGAAAGTGACTATATTTATTCAGGTAAATATTAGTATTTGACATTTTATTATTTCAAAATGCTAGTTTTATGCAAATAACATTGGGAACATAGTGTCATAGATTTGTTTTTCTTTTTTAATTTTCCCCATTTTCGTATTACATCCGTTGTGCTTAATTGTTCCAAGTTTTCAATGCGATGCCTGAAAGTTTTGACATATAAATAAATATTACAATGAATATTTACATATACATATAAATAAATATGACAAAAAAACTAAGCTGTCATGAAAATGACAGCTGTCATAACAATGAGTGTATGAATAGGCAATTAATGTTATTACTAACCGAAAAACGGAGAGTAAAGTTACAATGATGTGTTTGCATTTACCAGAACTACCAGCTTTACACAAAAGTTGCTTATTATTATTAATAAATTTGATTTCCACTTTAATTTCATGGGGCAGTCCTTTAAGATCGCTTGTTTGAAGGCACAAGGCTTGTAAAATGACTTTTTTGACTTATAGATATTATTCCACATGTAATTATGTGGTTTGCATCAAGGATAGCCTGCCCTTCAATTAATGGTCTCTTAAAATCACCAATTATCTCTATCACATCAATTACATCTATCCCCGTTCTTTCCGACATTTTGTAAAACTACTAGCGCACCCTAGTCTAGTAGTCGATTGCGCCCGCCTATAGGAACTTTTTGGTACAAAATTAAACATAGGATGTCTGGAATTTTGGTCTGTACGTACTAGAAATCCCCTCTATATAATTTTTAAAATATGCGACACAAGTAGAAATAGAAAAATAACGATAGAAAAATGATGTTTTTTTACGATTGATTACATTTGCAGTTTGCTGTATATTCCCTTGTTGTTATTATTATTATTATTATAATGTTGTTTATCCTAATCTGTTCTAGAAATGTTATGGGGTCAATCCATATGAAGTGGTCCAATCTAGTTGCTTCAACATTTTTATTTTTTTAATATTTTTACCATTGAAAGGACAATGTATCAGAAGTAAAAAAGTGCAATTAGTTTATTTTTTGAATTTTTATTTTTCCAATGGCGCCCATGTTATTTTCGAAAAAACGCCTATTTTAAGCTATTTCAGTGCTCTGCTTCAAATCAAATATCTCCTCTTTTACTCATCCTACAATATTCAAATAAAGATCAATCTCTTTAGAAAGGTATGACCTTTAATAAAGGTCATTACAACTATGAACTTAAAACTAAATATTACGGTCCATGTACCCCTTCAAAGTTTCAAAAATTAAAAAAACAAAAAAAAAACGGGTTTTTCAAAAATTATTTTTTACAAGAAGGCAAAAGACTAAGTGTTTGTTATTTTTTTATTTGATAGATAAGGATAGCAACATAAATTCACAATGTGGACTTGCACAGTTTTTAATACAAATTTTTGAAATCTTGTAATTTCCAAAATTTCAAAAGTTTAAAGCTTTATATCTCTGTTGGAAAAGAAAATAAAAATTTGAAATTTAGCCCAGATTTAGTCCCTGGGTAAAGGATTGAACTGTCAAAACTTCATTTTGTGGACTCAACTAATTGCAAGGATATAAAACATTGAAAAGTACTAAAATAAGTATTAAATCCAAAGCGCTAAACAGCATATATTATTTTCTGTCCGTTTCGACTAAATGAAATTTTGACAGTTTAATCCACAACCCCAGGTCTAAATCTGGGCCAAATTTCAAATTTTTATTTTCATGCCTAGCAGAGAAATCAAGCCTTTAAACTTTTAATATTTTGGAAATTTAAAGAATTTAAAAAAAAAAAACGTGCAAGTCCACAGCTCGAAACCATGTGAATTTAAAGAACCTATCTTTATCTATCAAATACAAAAATAGCAAATCCTTAGACATCTGCCTTCTGGTAAAAAGAGTTTTTGAAAACCCGTTTTTTTAGAATTACCGCTTGGAAATTTGTAGGGGTACATGGACCGTTAGGCCCTACGCACACGGGTCGATCGAAGACTCGTCGAGACGTTCGCGCGTCGTGCTCGTCATGTACGAACCTTGCGGCACATGCGGTTGTCCACCGCACACAGTCGATTAGTTTATTCGCATCTTTCAACGTACTCAGTGCATTCGTTGACCTTTTTTTTCTTAAATATCAATCAAAATGGCTATTTCGATCTGTGAATGTTTGTATATTTCTAATCAGCATTAATAATATATGGTATTTTTGCATTTTTAGTTTAATTTGTATAAACTTACAATGAGCAGTTCAAGTTCAAGTGATGAGGAGGACTTTGTAATGTTTTTGTGGTACCGGCAAATGAAAAGGAATAAACGAAGATTATGGGTTCATCCTTATATTGAACGCAATTTTCATAAACGGCTATTCGTTGCTGCAAGAGAACTGCCTCTTGGAATATTCCTTCAATCTATAGTTGTACAATTGAGGGTATTTCTCCACTTCTCCAACAAATTTCACATTAAACAGCTAGAGACAGAAATTCAATGTTTTCAGAATTTTTACGACCAAAATACACTGCCGTTCAAAAATGTGGGACCACCACAGTTTTCAACTAACATTTTTATTTTAGAATATTTACAATATAAAATTTCAAAAAAAGTAAAAAAAAAACTAAAATTATTTTTGAACTTAAATTTTAACTCAATCATAGTACATTAATAATCAACCAGTGTCACCTCATCAACAGCACAATGGAAATATAATATTTGCTAAGAAAAAACAATTAATAACAAATTTAACAATAATAAAACAATTCAATGCCAAATTTTCCTGCCGTTACCACCTCGATTTTCTTTTTCTGACTTATTTTATATTTTATTATATTAAATTATTCGTCCATGTTTATCTTTGTATATAATTATGAATACACAAACATAAACATGAATCAATAAAATATAAAACGTCAGAAAAAAATCACGGTGGCAACTGCAGGAAAATTGTTTTTTCTTTGCAAACATTTATTAGAGGTAAAACAGGTTAAATTAAAAAAAAATAATTTAGCACAAAAACAAAGCAAACAAATAAAATAAAAATTACATCCATGACGAAGAGACGTGCGTTTCGCTCGATTTTTCCCCTTCCAAACCAATCGCAAGAGACGAGAACCGCACAAGACGAGGATCCTTGCGGTTCTAGACGACCAGTGAACGACCCGTCTGCGGAGCTTAATGCCACAACGAAGGAAGTTGAGTGGAGGGGAGAGACCAACGGACTTGAGTCGCGTCGACCACTTTTAGCGTCGAACCGTGTGCGTAGGGCCTTATACTTATTTTTAAGTTCATACTTGTTATGACCTTTATTAAAGTACAGATCTTTCTTACGATATTGTTCTTTATAAAAATGTTCTAGGATGAGTTAAAGCAGAGAACTAAAATAGCTAGAAATACGCGTTTGGTCGACAATAAAACTGACAAACAAAATATAAATAATAACATTGGAAAAATAAAAATTCAAAAAATAAACTGATTGCACTTTTTTACTTCTGATGCATTGTTCTTTCAATGGTAAAAATATAAAAAAAAAAAAATAAAAATGTTGAAGCAACTAGATTGGACCACTTCATATGGATTGACCCTATGGCTACGGATTTTAGCCTCTCAACATAGCAATGCTATTTTAATTTAATTCTTCAATGAAAGAAATAAAGAATTCAAAAAATATAATAAGGCTAACTAGTTTAAATTGTATTTTTACAGAGACCTGTTCCCACTGCAGATTGCGAATGAGTTGGAAGATCACCCATTCCTTTTATGTGCCGAATGGGCTCCGCAAGGGCATGCTCTTGTTATCATTTACGACTACGATATCTATTATCGCCAACATCCTAGGATTGGGATTGCTGTGAGAGTGTCCGCTACAGCTGTCCCTGGAGTTGTCTTTAATGGAGTACCGGATTGGTTGTATGAAGGTATGTATTCTACCTCTGTGTATGTATCTTACCAATTCTACCATTAATAAAAATATAAATGCTCATTTACAATCTCTAAGTCACTTTCTGTTCATCTGCTACAAAACTCTAACCGCCGATAACGAAACATTTTTCGTTACCCTGTCGTTAATAGATCAATATTAGCATTGTTTAATTAGGAAAAAATCATTGTAAAGAGAAAAATATGACTGATTTGCTTTGAAGTATTATTAGGTATTATAACGGACTCTTGCTGTCTACATAATTTCCCCATAAAAATATGCAGTCAAAAATTGGTAACATTTGAGCATTATTATCAGCATTACACATTAAACAAAAGACACAGAAAGGAAAAATTCCTCTTTCAGGCAATGCTCTTAGTCATCCAGCTTGAGATGGGGCACGGGGTTAATAATCTACGCGTTTAATCATTCTATCACAAAATCTTTTTACGATGAAGCTGTTTTTTCGGAATTATTTTTGGACTACCGTAAATAAGTGCAAACTAAAATTTCACATAATCAAATTACGACTGGCGCATCAACTCAGAACATCATGCACCTTAGGATTTTTGCACAATGATGGTTGAATTCAGAATTGAAAAATGGATCTATACGATAAGATGAGGCATTGCAGTCAATAGCTGGACAAAGATGAACAAACAAGATACCCTATTGTAGCCATCCATGGTTAGGTGATCTACTGTCAGGGTTATTCACTACAGCTTTTTCATTCGTGGCGAGACTATCACTGGCGACAGCTAGTGATAGTGCATAAATCGATAAGTAAGCGCGAATCATAAGATCGATATCATTTTCAAATTCAGCACCTCAATTAACCTATGAGCGGACCCCAATATCGTTTATATCGCGTGAGTTGTAATAAATTGATACCTGAGTGCGTTATCGAAAAATCGATATGATTTTTAAATTCATCACCTCAATTAACCTAGGAGCGGCCCCAAATATCGTTTATATCTTGTAAGTTGTAATAAATCGATACCTGAGTACGTAATCGAAAAATCGATATCATTTTCATAATCAGCACCCACATACACCTAGAAGTTGACTTCAATATTATTAATATAGGATAAGCTGTAATAATAATACCTTAAGAGATTTCCAATAAACCGGTTAACCCAATAATGTATACCAACATGGAGAAATCCAAAAAAAAAGGCTTATATATTTATTTTTAAATAATTAAAATCAAACTCTGACTTTTAGATTAGATATCATTGTGATAAAGATCATATCAGGACTTCTATTTCCTGGCCCGATATATAAAAGTCATGATGTGATTTTATTTATTAGAACTATAAAAGCCCGGATTTGACTTTTATTCGCTTTCTTTTCAAACCCTGGTTAAATAACTTTGTGAATGAGTTCTAAAAATATGACATAAAATTGGTAATGGGTTATTTCAATGACTAGATTTCGTGGACCCCATACCGATAATTATATCATGGACCGATACAGGGTAGGTAATGACCCCCCCTCAAATATGTTGGCTTTTCAATTTTTTTGTATTTTTAAACGAATAATGGAATTAGGCAGTTACTATGCCCTAAACATAACACTTTAGGTTGTTTATACCGCAGTCCTTCTTAATACAATGTAATAATCTCATACGAATATAGTGCTGTCAGCCACGATATTACGAGACAGGGGGGTCATGACCCCCCCCCCCAAATTTCGTGCTATATCCGCCCCAGAATTATATTAAAGAAACAAAAAAAGAAAAAAAAAAACAGTTGTGAAAATGGAGTAAGATGTAATTAATCTGGTAACAGAAAATGATCTATTGGTCACTAGCAGGATGTTCCTGGACAGAACATACACATTTATAAATACGAATACTCTTGAGTAAGCACTGAAAGTGTGAAAAGCCAGATTGACCACTGACACATAAGAGGTTTTATTCGAGCACACCGTGATTCGAACCACACTTTAACTTATTTAAAGATCAATTCCAAATTCATATGAAGAATAAGATCGAATCATTGACATAGAGGGCCTCAAGATTGACTGAAAAGCATTTGAGGCAGGGATGTAAGAAACAAATCAAGAACTAATCTTTATTCAGGGAAAACGAAAAGCCACCGTGTGTTTCACAAAAGGAGGTGGATGGAAGACAAGAGGAATCAATACATTATGGTACCATGTTGAACCCAACCCACAAAAGAATTGTAAATGGATAGCGTGCCATAAGAACTTTTTGAGGAGTATCTCCCCATCTGGGAGCTAAGCAATATCCGAAATTCCAAAAAATTACTTGATGTATGGCTGTAATAATTTTAGAGGTATAGCATTCACCGCGGACAGTAAGATAATGGCTAATATCCTGCTAGTTGAAGCGTAGCATAATTAATCTATTACATAATATTTTAATTTTTAATTGAGTCACCGCCTAATGTATATCATATGTCGAATAACTAATTGTTTCTAATCATTCCAATTTTATCATATCTATTTAAAAATAACGGCGTACTGAAATTATGTAACTGATTAATATCCAAATTGTCATGTGGGTCAAGCGTAGATTTCCTATGATCGATGACTCCAGGTGGAATTCACACTAGTTAGTGTACTAAAATCTCTCGCACCAGAAAGCAGCTAGTTTAATGGAATAAAAGCCGTGGTCTGACATAGGTTTCCTAAGAATATATTAAGGTCAGGAATCAGTTATTTTCTAGGTGTGTTATGTGGCATTAATAATTTTAATTTAAGTAAGTATTATTTAACAAATTTGATTAAGTTAAAGTGGACAGTAAATGAATGCGGCACATCCAAGCTTCTTGCCACTGTGTCTGTGGACTGGAAATGTACATAATGACGCATTTATTTTCCTCAAATCATGAATGTAGGCAAGTTGCCGACTTTACTTTTTTAAATGAGAGAGTGGTTTCATGTCAAAGGTGGAATTTATCAGAATGTAGAGGAAATTGCAACTTCTGTTTTATATGTTCGATTTGAAACAATTTCGATCTATTTTTATGTTGTTGCATTTATACATAAATGTTCTTAAAAAAGTTTTTCTTAAAATTAATTAAATGTTCTTAAAAAATTCAAGGGCATTGTTTTACATTAAATGTGCATAAGTAAAATTGGGTTATCCCAACTTTCTGTAAATGACAGATGTCCTTCTTTAATATGAAATCCTTAGCCCATAGAGACATACATAGCCCATTTCAATGTAATGAAATTTTTATATGTTAATGATATGTCTGTATATACTGTATACAAATCACATAGGGTAGTAACTTTGCAGGTTCTCATCATCGAAAATAAAATATACTTATAAAGAAAATTGTAAAATTTGACTTACTTGGCCTTCTTTTATTTTCTTTATCGATTAAAATCATTTTAAAAAATAAGCTTTAATAAATAAGATAATTTTGAAATGAAAGCTAGTTTTGGAGTAAATAACTATCCTAAAATACTCACTATTTAAATGTTTTTATTAAAATAAAGGAAAAAAAGATTAATTACAGAAAATTCATAAAAGAATTTTAAAACAATGAAAACATGGTAATCGTGGAAAAGCACAATCACTGGGGGTTACATTGAACCAAACATGTAAAATAACTGAACACACACCCAGGATAATAGATCCACATATCGATAATGTTTTTTGTAACAAACTGTACTTAAGTTTTACATTGGTGGATTGCAATCTACCCCATCTTGCTTTCTTGCCCCCATCTGCAGTGAAATATAGTTCATAACTGTTTTAAGCAGCATTGAGCTATTTGGACCAGTTTAATGGAGTGAATAAAACTGTTTTTTTTTTATTATTCCATTACTTCTTGTCTAAGTTATGAAAGGCATTAATTAAAGTAATGCAGTTTCGATAAATGTAAATAACAAGGTAGTTGAAAATTAGTATTTCTATGTGATATTTTAAGGTATTAGAATAAGGTTTTTCAGTTTCCATAAATATAACTAACAAGCTAGATCTTATCAGTTTCACGTCACAAAGAAGATAACGGGATACGCAATGCAACTCTTAAATTGTATCTAATATCCTGTGAAAGACCATTAAAGACTGAGCACTTAAACTTACAAAGCAACCAGGGTGTTTCCTCCAACAGATGTTGCTGATAGATCACCAATAGTACTAATGGCTAGTTTCATTAGTTTTTTCATAACTTTGTATTGCATCCATGAGCGGATCCAGCCGATCGTAAAGGGGGGGGTGGCTGCAGTCCTAAAGGGGGGGCTGCAGCCCCTCTGCCCTTCATTTGGATCTGCTAATCAGCTTTTTTACCTTTATGTTCCTTTCCCACAACTAAAATTCTACTTGTTCTGCACATTATTGGTTTTTTAACTTGCTTTCTTACATTAAGGAAAGTCAAATTTTATCTTTAAATGACGAAAAAATTTCCAAAGGGAGGGGCTGCAGCCACCACAGCCCCCCCCCCCCCCCCCTGGGTCCGCCAATGATTGCATCAAGATATTTATCACTCAGTTTCCAATTTATAAGAACTCCTTACATTTTAACGTTGCTGCTCATGCTAGATTTTTTTTTTTATGAATAGGATTACTTTAGTTTTACCCTTATCCGACTTTGTTTTACATAACCAAAAGTGTTGGAAACGTCTACAAAAGTGATTTCAATAATTAAATGGCTAGTTATACATAGTTTTCATAACTTTAAACAGAAAATTCCTTTTGGAATGTGATCCCTTATCCTTTCACACAATTATCTAAACACACCCTCACACATCTATCTGTCTATTATTGCTTGTGGGTGGCAGATCATAATATCCACAAATCAGTATTACCTCTTACTCTGTAAAAGAAATTATTTTACAATTTTATATTTAATTATAAGTATTTGATCAACGACAAAGACAGGTTGATCGTGAAACAGGTTGATTCACTGGCTGATGGGCTGGATTTATACAAAAATGACAAATTTTTATGTAAATATCGAGTTTTGTAAGAATGCATTATCTTCCAAAAAGCTGTTTTTTAGATATTCATATCAATGCTTTCAGAACTACTTTTTTTTTATGTTAAAAATACAGTATAAACACAAATGTCTTAAAATATCTCTGTATAGTTAGTCCTGGGAAATGCTTTACTAAATGGAAAAACTGAATCTTGGTAATTAAGATACTGCGATGGATTTTGAAATAAATTTATTAATAAAGGAGCCAAAATTTCTAAAAGTTTTGGATTGTATTGATGTTCATTACCAGTCTTTACCACCTTTTTAATTTTTTATTTAATATGGAATTGATTATTTAAATAACAAAGCTGTTAAAAATTCCAATACTGTACAGCCACAAGACTCAAGTGGTGAATTTTAATATTTCGCAAACTATAAAAATTTCTAAGTCGGTTTTTTTAAACTAAGATCATCTGAGAAATTATATTACTTTTTGCCTCCTGAGAACAGCCAATAAAAAAATCGTGACTTTTCAAAATAATTCGAACAGAGTGTATATTTTTGTAAATATACGCTAAATGAGGGTTTATATGGGAGTGGATTTTGTAAATAGTATTAATTTTTAATATGATGCTGCAGGATTTTCATTTAATAATTCTGTCCACTCAATTTCAAACTCTGAAAAAGCTTTGAACAATGAAGTCTTTTTTTTTTTTTTGTATTCATAGAAGAAATCCTGTCAGATCGGAAAGCTTTCTGGATGTCTGCCGATGGTCACATGCTTCTATATGCTTCATTCAATGATAGTCTCGTGGAAGAATATAAGTTCTCCTGGTATGGTGTCGGAACCAATAGCCAGCAACTTTACCCACAAATCAGGAGTCTCAGATACCCTAAGGTTCGCACATTGTTTTATCTCACACAAATCATATTTCAATGAAAGTGAGTTATACATTTAGCTACATCTATAATATAGCTTATAGAAAGTGTCTGATTAAATTCAGGCTGGTACTACAAATCCTCAAGTGAAGCTTTACGTTTCTGATCTGGCAGACATAAAGAATATAAAAACCAGGGATCTTAGACCACCAATGGCTCTTGATGCAAAGTAAGTGCCATATTTATATTTGTTTCTTTCATATCATCTTTCCATAATATAGGTTAGAATGCATTTCTATCAATTTTGATACCTTTTAATCTGGTTCGATTTTATAGAGATCACTATTTTGTCGCTGTTACTTGGGTAAGCTCAACTGAGGTTGCTGTTGTTTGGATGAACAGAACACAAAATCAGGCTATGGTAACACTTTGCAAAACACCCATGTGGCTCTGCCAAGAGGTGAGACATATTTTAGAATCAGCCGAACATTGTACATAAACTTTTTCTCACCTAATTGTTTTTGCAACCTCTTTCTTGGCTAGGATGTTACCATATATTTTTTTTTAAGCTAACCTAGATAAGATTATTCTATAAGCTCTTGAAATTTTTCTATCTCTCTTGAAAAGTTTGTGAATTTAAACATTTATATCATTATAATTGTTAATTATTAGAATTGGTAATTTTATTCGGTTAACAGACTCAAAGATACAGTGATATGAAAGGTTGGGTAGACACGCCTGGACCACCAATCTTTTCTCCCGACGGCAACACCTACTTGACTTTGAGTCCTGTGAGAGATGGGAATTCTGGCTTCTTCAGGCATGTGGTTTCAGTGAATATTCCTAAAAAGAGAAACATCCCTCTAACTCATGGGCCTTATTCCGTCTCAAAAATCCTTGCCTGGGCAAACGATAGGGTGTAAGTACAACTATAGTAATAGCAATATCTAATTTTATAGGATTAAATACGGCAATAAACGTATGATTGCTTTCATCCATTAACTGACTAATTTATTCCAGACTGGCAAATAACTAAATCACACCTTTAGTTTGCACATTTTTTTCATTTAAGACAGTCTTTTTACTTTAACACTTTCTTGTTCTCTTTTAATACATCTACAAATAATATATTATTGCTATGTGAGGTGACAATTGAAGCGTGGAAATGCATAAGGTTTTAAGTGCCAAAAAAATATATAAAGTTTTTTTTTCGCCAAATGGTTATGTGTGTGTGTCAAAACCAAACTTCAGAAATGGATATAATTAATTTTATCTCAAAGGCACTTATACCCTTTCGCATTTCCAGGCTTCAATTATTGAAAAATCAATATTCCATATTATTTATAATTAATAATAATTTGATTATTAAATATGCGTATTACAAATGATAGGGTATTTCTATATCTATATTCAACTATATTGTTATTATGGGATAATTTCGCAGGTATTTTTTGGCAGTTCCTGAAGAAGCTACAGGGCAGATGCACCTTTATTATTCAAGTTCAAAAGAAGCTGGCGTAGAAAAAACATGTCTTAGTTGTCCTTCAAGACCAGGACCTAAGGCCGAACTTCATAAAACCCATGGAGCTGGTGGAGCTGATTCAGATCAAACACACAAAAAGAAAAAGGAGGAAGAACGTATGTTTTATTCATCTCTTTACTCTTAGCCTAATCTAATAGGAAAGGCTTATCACATACTTTTTTAATAAAATATTCTGTTCATACAACAGTGTTTTAATAAGTGAATGAATTCTTTTATTTATCACTTATTTTATATTCAGTTGACGTGAGGAAGAGTTGAATACTAATTAGATTTTTTAAAATGGAAGAATCTCTTCCATATTTAGTTTTTATAATTTATTATTCTCCAACGTTTCGGGCTTCTGAACCAACTTCAAGGGAAGTATTACCATAAATTCATAATTTTTTACATATTACGAATGTAATAAGTATCTGTAGTTAGTACTAATTAGTACAAAGTCCAGACAGAGACAGATGAGAGAAGTGTGACAGTTAAATAAATCTACAACCACCAAAAATGTTTTTAAATGTTATAAAATTTAATTCGACATGTGTTTATAACATAAAAAAGGATTGACAAATTAGATGGTTGTAGAATATTCAAGAATGTAATTCCACGTATTATATTAAATAATCTAAAATAACTTTTAAAAATATTTTTAATATGTAACAAATTAATGAATGTATTGTAACACAGATAAAATACCTTGAAGATGGGTTAGAAGCTCGAAATGTTGGAGAATAATAAAACTAAATATGGAAGAAATTCCTTCATCTTAAAAAACATACTTTTCTTTATATAATTACAAAACATGATAAGTAAAGTCTTTATATAAGTAAGAAACATAAAAAAAGACAATAGCAGTAAGCCGTCTACCAAGTTTGCTATTTTCACTTCTTTGTTTCTACTCTTCTTAGCCTTATAACTATACAATATAGTAACGACAAAATTTCTTTCTAGATTAATTAATTAAAAACTTTAAGTTAACTTTTACAGTTTCAAGTAAATTGAGAGTTTCTTCCAATCTGACTCTTCCAGTATATTTATAACTTCCTCCAAGTTAGTTGTCTTTTACCCACACAATCTTTTCTGAATTCCTTCAAAAGAGGGCATATTTCCAAGAAATGTTAGGTATCCTCTGGCACTTTTAAATGGTAGAGAGCAAATGTAAATACCCTACCTACCGCTCCTCAATAGTTGGTACTTGCCCAAGCAGTTCGCTTCTTGGGTTCGCTTCGCTTAAATATTATTGATTTTAATTACGATCTAATTGAATTTTCATTAATATAAAGTTTTACCTAATGTATATCTAGTTTTTTATATATGTGAAATTTGCTAAATTTAATTCTGGAAAGGATTTCCGCTTTAGTCTTTATTTTGTTTCTTAAATTCTCAAGGACATAGCTGAAAGGACTTCTCTATCGGTTTCTATTATCACCAGACCACCTATTTTTAATGGTTGTTTAGACCAAGATATTTTCTTATATATAATTAAATTTGTAAGAAGATTTGTTGATCTACCCAGGGAGTAATTTCTTTAAACTTTACAGGTACAATTTAGATGTAATTTCAATGTGTAACTGAAAGCCGTGATTTTTAGGTTTCTAAATATTATATATAATCAGATGTATTTAGATGGAGGGAAAAAAACCTTTTTATAAAATATTTTCGACACTTCTGGCAAGTAGATAAAGGGATAAATTACCCCCTTTGGGTATTTTTTTATCACTTAAAGATAGATTTAACTTTACTAAAAGTAAGGAAGCAACATACAGAGCCAATAATATACATAACCAGTAGAATGTTAGTTGTGGGAAAGGAAGGTAAAAGTAAAATGTACAACCTGCTGGGTCTGCCCTTGGTTCAATTAACACCTAACTTGGGCTTGATAACATACAATCGTAGGGCACTGTTGAAGGCCTCAGTACAACTTAATATTAAGTACAAAATTTTTATTTTTAAATCATATTCGGGGGTTAACGAGGTGTGGAAAACGGCTTTCAACTTTATTTTTCTCTAAAACATATTTAAACCCACTTCAGTCCAGCTATCAGAACCAATAGCTAAAGCATTGTCCGAAAAAGCTTCTGGAATTAACTCTAAAATTGGTCTTAATATATTAATAACCAATAACATACTTAATGACCAAATTGTACTTTTTTTTCCAGATCCTGACGAACCTCTTTACAAAGAATGCCTCTACCACAATGCTATATTCAGTCCAAATGGAGAATTCTATATCCTAGAATGTCTTGGCCCTGGTATTCCAACCGTCCATCTCTACAGGACACCTACTTCACGCTCCAAACCAACCAAGCTTGTTACATTGCAGAATAACACTAGACTTTACGTAAGTTTCTTCTATTAAATCTCTTAACATTCTTTTGAGAGCATAAAGTTGTTTTATTTAATATACTGTATTGTATAAATAGAATGTACTGATGTCAAATGTACAGGCAATTGAATTCAACTTACCGGCGAGAAGCTCAACTACATTGACAGGCTCCATTACAGCCAATCACGAAATGATGATGTCGATTTATTCTTCTTTACTAATTCTGTGCTAGATACATTTATTTATTGAACACAAATATTGTATTATGCTGATATTAGGGATGTTTAGGGAGCTGAAGGGGTTTTGTCAGTATTGTGTGCTCATTGCGATAAGGTCGGTGAATCTTGACTTAGGGCCTAGCAAGAACCCCCAGGCCAGTTAAAAATTTTTTTTATTCAGTCGTAATTATGATCAGTTAGCATAGTCTACTATAATATCAATTTAATATTTCCGTTATTAATAATCATAGAGACATGCCATAAGATATCAATTTTCTTGTTTTTTCATAATGAATCGAATGGAGCAATCATAATTAAAGTGATTCTTAATTTTTATAATCTTAATTATTAAAGGGATTAGCAATTACACTGGACAGTTTTTTGATTTGGCTTTGCCGGAAGTCAAACCCGGGTCTTCCGCGTGACATGCGCGGTTTGCTAACCACTGCACCATGGAGCTCGCTTCCAAGCGGTGCCAAATCCTTCCTCTTCACTGACACCTCTCCCTAGATCTCGCAAGTTTTGCGAGAATTAACGGACAATTTTTGTTCAATTCCAAGAAGGATTTGGCAGCGCTCGGAAGTGAGCTCCGTGGTGCAGTGGTTAGCATACAGCGCATGTCACACAGAAGACCCGGGTTCGACTCCTGGCGAAGCCAAATCTTTTCTCTTCAAAAATAAATTATCTAAAATAATTTAAAACAAGGTGGTTACCCACAATAATGATTAAATTAATATAAAATAATTTAAAAAATTGACATTCGTCAATAGATGCCCAAAATTGGACAAAAATTGTCCATCTCCCGTAAATACTCTCAAAACTTGCGAGATCTAGGGAGAGGTGTCAGTGAAGAGGAAAGATTTGGCACCGCTCGGAAGCAAACTCCATGGTGCAGTGGTTAGCATACCGCGCAAGTCACGCGGAATACACGGGTTCGACTCCCGGTGAAGCCAAATCATTTCTCTTCAATATATATATATACACACATTTTACATATATTGGATATTACATCCTGCCTCAGATAACCTTTGTGAACATGAAACAAGTGTCCATGTTGGACCAATTCTGAAACAAGTTAAATATTTTGTAATTATAATTATTCATAATTGTTAAACGATTTTTGGTTATTTGACAAAATAATCTGGCAATCACTAATATGTTCATGTTGGATAATACATTTAAGGTTGTTATGATCAATTAGTAATTATACATAAATTAGTCAAGTAATTAATCAATCTAATATTAATTAATTATCATTTTGTAAGTATCTGGCATAATCGGTTAATTATTTATACTAATTCAATTAATTCGCTAATTGACTAACTAATATTAATCATCGTAATCAAGATGTAGTCTGTATTGGTCACCAAAAAAATTACCATCATGGATCGAAGCACCTCACATTCTTTCGTGGCCAAATAATCACTTCACAAACTAGAAATGAGTTAAAGCCGGCAAGTTCAAATTTAATGATTAACACAAAAATAAAGTACTTAGGATTTATTATGTCAATGAAAACTTAAATATGGTTTAATTTACATACATTTGAATTAAACTATTCGGCATCACTTAGTTTAGGTATATATTATCAATTTTTTTAATCTAATGAAAAAAATTGAATAATTGTATACCTAGGTATTATCAAAGAATTCATCTTTTATCTAATTTTCAGGAGAAGGTATCCAAACTGGCTTTACCGCAAGTAATGACGTTCCCAGTGGAAGTTACAGGTGGCCACCAGGCACAAGTTAGGCTATTCCTTCCACCTGGCCTCAGAGACACGGAAATTACTAAATATCCTCTTCTACTTCAAGTGTAATGCCACCTTCATTTATCTTTAATATCTTATTACTTTATTTTCAACAAGTTTAAATAAGCCCTTTCTAATATATATATATATATATATATATATATATATATATATATATATATATATATATATATATATATTGATAATTCTTGAAGAAACAGTAAGATATCAATGAATCAGGTACGGTGGCCCAGGAACACAACTGGTAACTGAAAAATGGCGCCTTGACTGGAGTACTTATTTTGCAGCTTCTCATGATATGATTGTTGCTCAAATTGACAGTGAGTAATAGAGGGATTATGCATTATAGTCATTTTATTAGCATACGTGTATATTCATAATTTTATTTTTATTCATTTTTATAATGCGTATTAATTAAGTTACATGTTTTAAGTATGTTGATAACTTCTGTCAGGCCGTGGAAGCAGTGGAGGAGGCTACAAATTATTACACCAAGTTTATAAGAGACTGGGAACGCTTGAAGTGGCCGATCAGTTAGAAGTCACAGAGTATGTTCGCTTCACAATATTTTTCGTTTTTAAATATATAAATCAACTTTTAAAAGGGTGTATATGGAAAAATCATGATATTGTTCACCTATTTATTTATATTAAATTCTAAACTGTTGAACATCATTTCAACGTACATAGAGCTATGAAGTTAATTCTTCTTCTTGTCCTACGGCTGCCATAGTAGGAGCAAAGGGCCGAAGTAAAAACTCGCCATCCGTCTCTATCCCCGCTTAGGCCTTGACCTCTCTCCATGTTTTTCCAGCTCTAATGACCTCTTTCTCTACTGTTCTTTGCCAAGTCAGCTTGGGTCTCCCCCGACTTCTTGATCCTTGGGGATTCCAATCAAGAGCCGTCTTCTCAATGGCTCCATCTCTTTTACGAAGGGTATGTCCAATCCACTTCCACATTCTAGTGGCAATTTGCTCCCCCAATGGCTTCTGTCTAGACAATTGAGCCAGCCCCTCATTTGAGATTTTATTGTCCCAGCTGATCGAGAGAATTCTCTTAAGGCAGCGATTCGCAAAAACTCGGAGCTGGTTCAGAACCTTCTTGGAGATTTTCACAGCCATAGAGGAGGACGGACTTTACGTTGGAGTTGTACAGTTTTAACTTAGTATTGGGGGATATATTCTTGTTACGCCATACAGGATATAGCTGGACAAAGGCTACATTTGCTTTGCGGATCCGGCAAACTATTTCTTGGTCAGTGCTTCCATCTCTCCCCACAGTGCTTCCCAGGTAAGTGAAAGCATCAACCCGTTCAAGGACCTCATCATTTAGCTGTAGGGTCTCCTCATTTTCCACATTTAACCGAATTTCTTTGGTCTTGGAAGCGTTTACCTTTAACCCCACAACTTTGCAAACGATTTCTAGTTTCCCCAACTTTACCTGCATGTCAGAAAACCATTGTGCTAGAAGGCAAACCTCATCGGCAAAGTCAAGATCCTCGAGCCTTTCATGTAATGTCCATTGGATCCCTCCTGGGGCGGGACGTATATAGGCGTCCAACCTAAACCATAGCGTGAACGGGCAGGACGTATAAATACGTCCTTGAAATATATGTTGTGCCCTGGAACGGGTGGGACTTATATTTTCGTACAACAGAGGTATTAGTCATAGATACATGTATCGACGTGAATTTATATTTATATATATATATATATATATATATAATTTATAATATTTATAATAATAATATATTTAATTTATATTTATATATATTTTTTTTACTCTTTATAATTGGTTAAGACTGTAAAATTTATAATTTCCTAATTCGATACTTCTATATTTTTGTTGGTATTCTTTTCTATTTGTTTGTCATTTTGTGTTTTCCTTTGAGCTTTATATATGAATAAACGAAAGCGAATATATTTCATAGCCTTTCAATTTATTTTAAGCATAAACAAAAAAAATAATAATATGAAGTTACATTGCATCGGGCGTGACGTATATACACGTCCTAGTGAAACAGCTCGTGCCCGTTATAGGCTGCGTAATTTAAAAGGGAACTCCCCGGTTAAAGGGTTAATTAGATCAACACAACTCCGACCTCGTCTAAAACCAGCCTTCTCCTTCCTCAGCTTCTCTTCAATTACGTCTGTGATTCTGGTCAAGATAATTCTGCAGAATACCTTGCAGGGCACAGAAAGTAATGTGATCCCCCGCCAATTGTCGCAGACCGTCCTATTTCCTTTCTTTGGCACCTTGACAATAATACCTCTCTTCCAAGCCTCAGGAACCTCTTCTTTCTCCCAAATTTCTTCAAACAAGGGTAGCAAGAGTTCCGCTGATAAGTCATCATCTGCTTTAATCACCTCTGGTGTTATGTTGTCCAACCCTGGAGACTTCCCATTTTTCAATTGCGCTATAGCTTGCTTTATTTCATTCTTTGAGAGACTGTCAACTGCCACTTGTCTGGATGGGTGGGACGTTTTTGGGCTGGCCTGGGGTCCAATTAGATCGATTGAATCACTAGACACATTTTCCAGGCTGGATGATTGTTCCTCGGGCTGTAAGAGATTTTCAAAGTGCTGCTTCCATCTTTCAAGCTGCTCCTGTTGATTTGTAAGGAGTTCATTGTTCTCGACAATGAAATCAAAGACAACGTTATAGGCCATAAAATGCATTAGACAAAAGTATTTTTATACTGTTAAAAAAAGAAGTTGACAAATGGCTTGTATGGAAATGTAGCAACTAAAGATAAGATAACCCCAGAGGATGAGCCACAAGCTCGAAACGTCGGGAAAAAAATAATAAAAAACATTAAACACGGAAGAGCTCCTTCATTAAAGAAAATCCTACAAATTACAGCACTCTTCCCCTCTAAGTGAGGAAAAAGATCCTAGCAGACAATAAATTTTTCATGCCTTACCCTTGACCTAGGTCCGGGTAATGTGCCACTACTGGTGAAAAACTGAGAAGAAAAAATAATAATAACAATAATAATAATAATAACAATTAATAATTAATTCCCAATTAAACCCACATATCTATATATTCACCCGTCCCCCTTCTATTAAGATTCCTTTCATCCATTATATTCCTTAGTCAGGCTATATCTATAATACCACGATTGCTTAGAGTAACCAACCAGAGCAGTCCAGTTTTTCCCATTTAAATATTCTATAACCTCTGTTCTGCTTAGGGTATGTTTTTTAAACCACCTCACTCTGAACTCTCTCAATACTGGACAGATAGCCAAAAAGTGCATTATGTCTTCCCTTTCTTTCAAATTACAGAGTGTACAGAGTCCACTGGCTAGTTCATTAAACCTAATGTAATTTAGGTATAGCAGCTACCCTCTTATTTTAAAAATCCAGCTAATATCGGTATTGCTGAGATTTGCATTAATATATAATGGACATAATTGTTTATTTATTTCTTTATAAAGAACAGTTTTTAAGGAGGATTCACTACGTGCTGTGTTTCCACGTTTATAAGTAGGTTTTGAAATATTTCTTTCCAGTTGTGTACATTGTGTGGAGTTAGCAAAGGCTGTATCTGATAATTTAACTAGTAGTAAATTTATATTATGGTACCAGAATAAATTTTTTGAAATTGACTCTTTAGCCAACAAATATGTGAACCTATTCTCCGAATTTACAACCTTTAAAATGTATTTAAGATGCGATTTTAGAGTGTGGATATATAGAGGTTTAATGCCAGTTTCCAAATATAATAAATAATTGGGTGAGTTTACAGTTAGCCTGAATGTTTTTTTAATAAAGAATGTCAGTAATTTTTCTACAGTATAGAACATCTGACCACCCCATACCTGCGCACCATAGCATAGTATATTACGTGATACTGTATTAAAGACAATCATCTTGTTACTAAATGTAATACAGTTATTATGAATGATGCTTCTCCGTGACAGTTTGGCAATGCAAACATAATACCTAATCCATGTCGTCTAATTTTTTGTCTGTATTCAGTTGTTATGAAAACTTCCTTTAGTTACCATGGAAAGTAATAATTTCCGTTAAATAATAGGTATGTTCCAACAAGCACTTAAAACATGTGTACAACTGTTTCGCATGCGCATTACCCCTTTACTTGTTAACAATGGGCTGTTAGTGTAGTAGTACACTACACATGCGAAAGAGTTGTCAATGTGTTTTTGGTACATGGGTAACTAATATAAAAGTAGAAATTATGAGTTGTTCGTGCATATATCCATTTTACGACTTTAAAACTAAATATTATTCTTTCTGATGTTCTCGACTTCCCAAGGATATATTATACTTATATATTACTGCACTCATTAATGGAAATTTAAATTATCATCTTGGGGAAACATTTCTGATGTTCTTGACTTCCCAACGATATATTATACTTATAAATTACTGCACTCATTAATGGAAATTTAAATTTTCATCTTGGGGAAACATTTTTCTTTTTTTCTTCTGTATATGTTTATCAATTCCTTCATATTCCCCCATTTCTTATTACTAGACCTAATGAGAGGCAGTAAATTTCTCAATATAAACAAACTCAAAGGTATTTTATATGAAGAAAATGTTCGTTCGCCATTTAAGCCCCATCAGAACATTTCTATGATGATGAAACCTACCTGATATTAACCCTTCGCACTCGAGGTCTCTGGAGCAGAGTCATTTAAAATTTGATTCAAATTCGAGGGCTCCACTACTGAGAGAATGCAAATAATTTTCAGTTTTTAACATATAAGGAGATAAACAAATCGTAAAAACTATTTATAGGATATTTCGCTTTCGGTGATAAATGAATGTCGGGGCACGCGGTGTTTCTCATTATTTTTATAGTACGTTAATCTTTTAATATCGGCTATCTTTTATCTATTATAATATATATTATAATTATAATATTTTATCTATTTCATAGTACGTTAATCTTTATTATAATTTATAATAAAATTATTTAAAAAAATATACAAAATTTAAAAAAAAAAAATTTAAATTAATATAAAATTTAAAAAAAAAATAATTTTTAAATTAATATAAAATTATAAAAAAATATAAAACTAAATTTTTTTTTTTTTTTTTTGTAACTATGTTTTCTTGAAGCTTCACAAATACATATAACCTAAATTTCATTACAATTCCTTTCTTGGTTCTAAAATTTTACTGTATAATATTACGTTTTCGCGAATAAGTTGCCGGTAGGTAACGTCTGAAACGGTGCCGAGTGCAAAGGGTTAAAGAATACTTGATTCTCATTAAACATGACGAGTTTAATAAAAATCGTTAGCGCCGTTTTTAAGAAAATCGCAACAATGTGATAACATTAAATAAAGTCCCCCCTCCATTTCCTCAATTTTGACGAAATAATTTCAGTTTTGTACGACAAATCGTTTCTAACCAAGTCTTTTCACACACAGACCATTTCAAAGCACTTGGTTATAGGCGGGCGCAAGCGATGGTGCTGCTTCTTTACAGGAACTAGAGAAACGGGGATAAAAGCCGGGCCATTACCTGGGATTCATAGGGTTTATTGGCGTTTTTAATTTATTTTTCCATAATTAAAAGCCGATTGAGCGAAAAATGTCTAATAGGTATTGCTGGGTCCCTCAGTGTTCAATTAGAAAATCAAAAGACGTGTCATTCCCTTTATTTCTAAAAAATAATAAGCTTCTTAAAGAGTGGATTGTAAAATTAAGAATAGATAAGCCTGTTTCGAAACATATGACGATATGTAGTCTTCATTTTAAAGAAAGTGACTATATTTATCAAGGTAAATATTAGTATTTAACATTTTATTATTCCAAAATGCTAGTTTTATGCGAATAACATTGGGACCATAGTGTCATAGATTTGTTTTTCTTTTTTAATTTTCCCCATTTTTGTATTACATCCGTTGTGCTTAATTGTTCCGAGTTTTCAATGCAATGCCTGAAAGTTTTTTTCAAATAAATAAATAATATGACAAAGAAACTAAGCTGTCATGAAAATGACAGCTGCCATAACAATGATTGTATGAATAGGTAATTAATGTTATTACTAACCGAAAAACGTAGAGTAAAGTTACAATGATGTGTTTGCATTTACCAGAACTACCAGCTTTACACGAAAATTGTATATTATTATTAATAAATTTGATTTTCACTTTTATTTGATGGGGCAGTCCTTTAATATCGCTTGTTTGAAGGCACAAGGCCTGTAAAATAAGTGTTTTTTTTACTTCTAGATATTATTCCACATGTAATTATATGCTTTGCATTAAGGATAGCCTGCCCTTCAATTAATGGTCTTTTAAAATTACCAATTATCTCTATCACATCAACTATGTCTATCCCTGTTCCTTCCGACATTTTGCAAAACTACTAGCACACCCTATAGTCGATTGCGCCTGCAAATTTGGACCCCAAAGCATGTATTTTCGTTGAAAACCGGAAGTCGAAACTTTTTCATGATCGCAATACTTTCCCTTACTATATATTTCATATGCAGGTAAGTGAAAGTAAAAAGGTCGTTAGTATTGTTTTAAGTTACATTAAAAACAAATTTTAAAATTTGTGAAATTCTTATTAAAAGTAAGCCAGTTTATCTCTGCGAGGTTATTAATATCCTGTAGGACCTCAATATAGAGAATTATAGCAAATGCAAATGTGATTTTGTTCACCTAAGATTTCGGTGTCACTAACACTTTCTTCAATACAAGCAGATAGTAAGTTTTAAATTCCAATGCAAAGTATCAAATTAAGATTTTCAATTCCCTATAACCATACTTTAAATCCGGATAATACTCAATAGCTATGCTATAATTTTATTGGCGAGTAATCGATTGTAAATAGTCCTAATAATAATATGATAAGTGAACAATATTACATATGATTTCAGGTTTTCAATTTCAGATGTGCTTCAGATGTTTATCAATCATTTAGTAAATTAGTGACTGACGTAAATTTCAGATATCTCAGGGACTATCTCCATTTCATTGATGGAAGGAGGGTTGGGGTATGGGGCTGGTCCTATGGTGGCTATGTGGCAAGCATGCTGTTAGCATCCCCGAACCAAGAGGTGTTTCAATGTGGAGCAGCTATAGCTCCTATTGTATCATGGAGACTTTATGGTACATACCAGAAAAATGTTACTTACTTAATTTATTCCTGTACCTAAAGAATATATTTATATTTTACAGATTCGGCCTATACAGAGAGGTACATGGGAACGCCAAACATAAGTGACAACTATGCAGGCTATGAAGAAGGCGAGCTGATTCGAAGGGTAGCAAACCTGAGAGACAAATCACTATACCTAGTCCATGGCACTGCTGATGACAATGTTCATCTTCAACACAGCCTTCAACTTGCAAGAGCATTGAGTGCTGCTGGAGTCATATATCAACATCAGGTATTACCCTACCTACTTATATATGAAAAAATAATTACATTTTCGGCATGCTTTGTTGTAGAAAATCCAAAAATCATGATAAATGCAGAGATAGACACGATACATGACTTCATTTAATAGCCTATATTGCATTTAATTTTCTTGTAAGTTTAGTACATCATAATAAGAAATATTTGATATCGTCTGGTGCAGGACAAACCAAGGAATCTGCAAAAACTTGACTTTTCAGGAGAGCCAAAAATAGTTTCTTACCTTTAGTGTAATCCGGTGCCTGCCTTTATGATCATAAGATATAATTGTATATGATTTTTTTTGGTGAAGAATCTATTGCTTATAGTTGCAATAATTAAAGGGTTCTGAATCACCTGGAAAATTATTAAGATCGCATTATAGAAAATGTATATTTTGTTATTTGAAAATGAAATTTTTTATTTAACTAGGAAGGAATAAAGATTGAATCCTGAAAAATACAGATGTAAAACACACGCGGCCTATGCATAAAAGATCTCAAAAACCATTTTTGTTTCATCCTAAGATTCATTATTTTACTGAACACCCGATGACATATAAGATATATTAATCTGGAGAGATCTGTTGATAATAAAGTGCCTTCATTTTTAAGATAGCCTGAATTTATTTGGTTGCTCCCTTAAACAAGGGGTACAGTGAGTGGGAATTATACAGGAATTTCCGACAGCGGGAATTATACAAGAAGTTTTAATTTTGAACCAAAAATGATCGAATTTAATTCAAACATTTTTATAGCATAGAATCAAATTAAATTAATAAAAATTACTGTAAATTAATACCCAATTAATACCCATTCTACAGAGGAAATTCTTAACATGTACAAGTTGGTTTTGAGCTCGTCTTCATCAGAACTTCAAATATTTCAAAAGTTCAGATGATTATACGAAAGGTGAGTACTTGTTCTTTTCAGCAAAATATGGTTCTATGAGTATATTTGGAAATTGATTTAAGCTGCATTAAGTTGTATGTGCCACTTTTACGGTTAATTTCACTACATTACATCCAAATCGAAATATAACTCTTAAAACTCAATAACCCACTAATATTATTTGATCATTTGATAGAAAATTTTATCGTCTTTTCAGCGATATATAATCGTTTATTAGGCTTGGAGAGAGATTTTAGCCATACAGAAATGTACTTATCACACTGAGTTGAATTAATTTTATTTGATTTAAATTGTAATGAAACACTTCCAGCCCAAAAGCCCACCTATATTATTGAATCATTTAAAAGGAAATTAGATGCCCTTTTCAATAATATATCTTTGTACAAAGATATTTTAGAGATATTTCAGCTGTATTAATTTGTATGCGCCACTTTTAAATTAAATTTTACTATATTTGATTCAAATCGACATAAAACCCTTATAAGTCAATAACCCGCTCATATCATTTCATCATTGGATGGAGAATTTTATCCTCTTTCTATTGATATATATTAGGCTAGTTGGAGAGAGATTTTTGCTCATGACATTTTTCGATGACTGTTTTACAACTTTTAGTAAGCCAAGCTAAGGGTTCTAATTTAGCTGAGCAAACAAGTAAAACCTTCTTCAAGATCAACACAAACAACAAAATGGCACTACATAGAGGAAACATAAGTTTTGTAATATTTTATCCAATTGACATAAAAGTAACTTTTTTTATTTCTTTTTACTGTTTTTGGTGTATTATATCATTAATTTAATAATTATAATCCCCAAAACACAAAATTCCATTTATTTGATGACAAAATCGTGCAAGGTACCATATATGGTACCATACCAATAAACTTTTATGTATTCACAAAAAAAAAAATTTTCTTCAGATTTTTTGTTATTTTAGCCCCCAACTGACAGAAAAATATCAAACATTTAAAAAAATCACTGTGAATCTATTCTTGCCAAGCTAAGGGTTAAAATACGTTTTTTTCTTTTTTCTTTAAATCTAGGTACTCAATCCCATCCATCACTCATTGGAAATACAAATAATTGAAAGAATGAAAACAGCAATGTTTTGGGTCTGAATAATATTCTCTTATTTACCAAAGATTAAGCACCTACATGCGTTGAATAAATAAAACTATCTTTATTTATTTGTATTTTGTGTTACCTCACCTTTTGTGTTACATACCTTATCTTGTATTTTTTGTTACATTAATTCTGGAGTAAATTTTCTTTTCCTCGCGCGGGTCTCATTACCGCGTATGAGGAGCGTCCCACGGGTGGCGGATGTGGGGATGGTCGGTGGAAATTCCTAGGAAGTTCCTCCCGGCTAAGTCCGTAGGTCTCGCTAACCAACAATGAGAGCGGCCCCCCAGGCTTGCTGGAGGGTGTGACGTAGGTTTGAACGCCCTACTCACATTTTATTAGTTCACCCAAACACCACAAAAAAGTCATGGATCTCCCTAATGTAAAACGCTCATTATCCGGAGGTAAACTAGTCCCCCGTTCGGGTCTCCGGGTGGGGACTGCTTTAGGGGATTCATGCCGCAAGTTGAAAAATATAGATGTAAGCATAGGGACGTGGAGCGTAATAAGTTTAAATACAGCGGGTGGGTTAAAATCGGTCGCGAATGAGGTAATAGGATATAGATTAGATATCGTGGCACTGCAAGAGATCCGCTGGCCAGGGGAGGGCTCGTTAAGGGAAGGGAAGTAAACTATGTGGTACGGTGGGAGCGGAAACTATTGTTTAGGCACCGGATTTCTGATTAGAAATAGGTTACTTTCCGCGTTGAAGGACATTCGATTTTACGGAGATAGGTTATCGGTAGCTATATTTCAGGGTCGATGGTTTAAAATCGCGTTGATCAATATACACGCACCTACTGAAGATAGTGACGATGAAGTTAAATGCGAATTTTATGAAAAACTTGAATCGATTTATGACAAAATACCGCGAAGCTACATAAAAATTATTATCCTACGATCGGTAGAGAAAGTTTACATGAATATAGTAATGATAACGGAATACAACTAATAAATTTTGCCACCTCGAAAAACCTAATAATCAAAAGTACTACGTTTAAACATAAAGATATACATAAATATACTTGGACGTCACCGGATTCGCAAACCCGTAATCAAATTGATCACGTCTTGGTTCAACGTAGGTGGCAAAACAGCGTAATTAATATTCGATCATATCGTGTGGCCGAATGCGGGTCGGATCATGAACTAGTAATCGCGAAAATTCGCCAGAGACTTATAATACAAAGGAAAAATGAGGCTAATTTTAATAATGATAATTTTAATGTGGAGTAGTTAAAAATACCGACGATTAGAAAACAATTCGAACTGGAAGTCAAAAATAGGTTTGAGGCGTTGGAATCCTCTGACGAGGATAAAGAAGACATTGATAAGTTGTGGGAAGGTATCAGGGATAGTATTAAAGAGGTCGGCAACTCGTGTCTTGGAAAAAGGGAAAATAAAAATAAAACTTGGTTCGAAGAAGAATGTATTAACATGTGCGACAAAAGAAAAGCTGCTAAAATAGAAGCGTTAAATATTCCTAACGAAATCAATCTTGCTAACTTTCGAGTATTAAGAAAAGAAACTACTAAACTGCTCAAATTTAAAAAGCGAGAATATCTCAAAAATGAAATAATGGCGATCGAAAGAAACAAAATCGAGAATAACGTTAAAGCCATGTACGAAGGCATAAACAGAATTCGTAAATGGTCGGGCCCGGTCACAACTGGAATTAGGGATGAAAACAACCATATCCTGGCCGATCCGGTAGACATCTTAAGACGGTTCAGGATTTTTTCGATAGTATTTTAAATACGGAAAATAATAGTCTATTTTCCTCTTCGGAATACCAGAGCGCTGAACCGTTAATAGTAGAACCGAGTAAAGAGGAGGTTGAAATAGCCATTGGAAAATTAAAATCTCATAGAGCAGCGGGAACAGACAATATCCCTAGCGAATTAATAAAGGCATGCGGGAAAGCTGGGATTTCAAAAATATTTCTTTTGGTTAAAAAGATCTGGGAACAAGAAAAGATACCCGAAGAGTGGAAAGAATCTATTCTCATTCCGATTCACAAAAAGGGATCAAAAACGGATTGCAATAACCATCGCGGAATCTCACTTCCGGTTTGCTATAAAATATTTACGTTAATCCTAACCAGTCGAATCACTGAATACGCCGAGGAAATTATCGGAGAATATCAATGTGGTTTCAGGCAAAACCGATCAACCGTAGACCAAATATTCTCTCTCCACCAAATATTAGAGAAAAAAGTAGAATATAACGGAATCGTACATCAGCTTTTTATCGATTTCAAAAAGGCATATGATTCTATTAACCGCCAAAAGTTGTATAACATTCTGGTCGAGCAGGGAATACCAAAAAAATTAGTAAACTTAGTCAAAATGTGTATGACTGAAACGTTCAATAAAGTTAGAATCGGTAATTATTTTTCTGAGAAGTTCGAGGTCCGCTCTGGTTTGGAACAAGGAGATTCTCTTCCACCTGTTTTATTTAATTTAGCGCTGGAATATGCCATTAGGGAGGTGACACGTACCGGAAAGGGTTTGAATTTGGGAGGGAATTTACCCGTGCTCGGATATGCCGATGATTTGGTATTGCTTGGGGAGGACGTGGAAACCATAAAAATGAACACAAAAGCGTTGATGAAAACCGGAAAAGAACTTGGACTAGAAATAAATACGAATAAGACAAAATATATGGTTAGTCGTAGAAGTGGTAAGGATTTCGCTGATATCAATGTAGGGGGGAACACGTTTGAACAGGTAGAGAAATTTAGATATTTAGGGGCGATGGTAACTAGAAAAAACGAAATCGATGAGGAAATTAAGGCTAGATTAAAAGCCGGTAATGCTTGCTACTTTTCAGTCGCGAAATTGCTTAGCTCACGCCTTCTGTCCCAAAACTTAAAAATTAGGATTTACAAAACTATTATTCTTCCGACGGTCCTTTACGGATGCAAAACTTGGCCGCTGACATTGAGGGATGAGCATCGGCTTAGAGTTTTTAAAAATAAAGTATTGCGCAGAATATTCGGACCGAAGAGGGATAAACTAACCGGAGAATTTAGACACTTACATAACGCCGAACTGAGCGAGCTTTACCCAGTAATATAATTGACGTGATTGCAGCAAGACGAATAAAATGGGCGTGTAAAATTGCGAAACTTGGCTGTGAACGAATTCCGAAAAGATTAATAAGTGCGGTGCCAAATGGGAAACGTCCGAGGGGCAGGCCGAGACGGAAGTGGGAGGATTGTGTTAGGGCGGATCTATCGAAGTTGGGTCTGGAAGACGGTCGATGGATCGAGGTGAGCAGGGAGCGAGTGATGGTGTCGGTATCGAACCTTCGGGTTCGTTAAACCTGTATTATTATTATTATTATTAAATTTTCTTTTTCTCTCAAAGCAGTGGTGGGAGGGGGTATGGGACTTATACAGGAATTTTAGAAGCCATAACTGCTAGATACCCTGTTTAATCAAGGATAATTTTATCTGTTTGATTAGGGGGTGATAGAAAGCAATACCATCTATGGAGAGAAATATATTTGTCTTAAGATTTAAATTTACAGAAATAGCAAGAAATTATTTATTGTTATATTATTTAGGTCTCATCAAATCTTTGATTCAATCACATAATTTGAAAATTAATAATTTAAACAAAAACAATTGTTTAAATTATAATTGCTCTGAGGAATAATTGATTAAATTTATGTTTTATTAATAGGCCTTTTCGTTTTTAATCAAAATCCTTTGCACTTCTTTCTTTCTCTAGTTTCATGTCTTCAAACCATCCCCCCTCCCCCATCACTTTTACAATTAAGCTGAGGTGGATATAAGGACTGTCTGTCATTTTATCAAATATAAATAAATTATTTATATTATAATTATTGTAAGATTTAAAACTTTATTACAGTATAATAAAGAGTAAGTTTGTTTAAAGCTTCTTATAAATACATTTTAATGAGACTAAAAGACTCATCGAGGATAATATATTTATATAGATCACTAATTCCAATTTTATGAAAATTATATTTCTACACCTAAATTTAATAAATGTTTACAGATATATCCTGATGAAAATCATTCTTTAAGTGGAGTTAAAAAACACATGCTGAAATCACTTGTCAATTTCTTCCATGCTTGCTTCAAAAAACAAGTTCCTCAGGAGAGCAAGGCTGGTCTTCGGAATGGTGGATCAGAATGGTAGGTAAAATTTTAAATTATTTAAAAAGAAGAATCAGGGGACAACATGGGCGTCCGTAGAGGGGGGGGGCAGTAGAAGGCAGTCCCCCACCCTAGAAAATATGAAAAATAAAAAATACAAATTAAATTTCATATTATTAAATACATATTAATTTACTCTATATATTAAGTATCATTATATAAACAAATATTTTAAGTTTCAAATATCAAAAAGTTCTATTGGAAAAATTAAATCAGCCTTATATAGTCAGAATAACTCAATCCCCTTGTCCCGTCATAAGAATTTTATCAGCCTTCTCCCTTAGGTGAAATCAAGCTGATGCCACTGGTGAAAAATATTGAGATATTAAAGTTCTAAAGTCTTCTCCCAACATGGAATATAAACCTTATCTAAACTGGTTCTCTGTAGCTATAAAAGCATTTAAAAAAACTTTTCGTTTACTTATATTTTTATCCTTTATAAACCTAACCAATTTTGATACTGAAAACCAAATAACAATCATAATTCTTTCAAGAAAAGTATTAAAGATATAAATCAAGAATAGCCAATATCGGGTTTTGGCACATTTAAGCCCCTTCTTTTTTTACATGACTTATAATTGGAATTTAAATAAATTACCAAAGAACTAATTATCAACTATCAAAAATTTGTGATCTAAAGATCAGGAGAAAAAAACTTTAAGCCTTTTATCAGAGACAGGATTGTTTTTTACTTTTTTCTTTTGTAATTCTATTAATATTTTTTTTCTCAAAAAATATAGTATTAATTATCTATTTACATTATTATTTCATTTTAATTTACAGTGATGTTTGCTCATCCTAAATGGCCCAGCGAAAGGAGCAGATTGTTGTTTAAAACATCGCATTATGTTTTCATACTTCATGACATATCTTGTAAACAATGGTTGTGTTTTGCCACCAAGAAGGAAAAGCTAAATATTATAGTGTATATATGTATAATAATTGATGTGTGTGTACATATGTGTGTGTGTGTGTGTGTATTTATGTGTGTGTGTGTGTGTGTGTGTGTGTATTTATGTGTGTGTGGTGTGGTGTGTTGTGTGTGTGTGTGTGTGCGTGTGTGTGTGTGTGTGTGTGTGTGTGTGTGTGTGTGTGTGTGTGTGTGTGTGTGTGTGTGTGTGTGTGTGTGTGAGTGTGTGTGTGTGTGTGTGTGTGTGTATAATTTTGTGTATCTATAAATGAAAATGGGATGTTTCAAATATGAATCGGCATGAATGGTTCTCGAGGCCAAACAGAATTTCTAATCAAAAATTTATGTAAGTATTCTTCTAGTTTTATCAAGTGCTATTAAGTTTAACTTTTGAAGTGACATGTTCATTATTCGTTTAGATGAAAATTTCTAGTAATTTTTTTTTCATTTTATATGCAATGCAATATAAGCAGTAATATCTAAACTATTATTGGGATTATGGTGTTCAAAAAATTGTTAGGCATTCAAGATATTAAGCTCAGGTGAATAGAATGAGATGGTCTGGTTCCTTGTCTTTCCCAATCTTCTAGACTCATTCCATTTGATATTTATTTGAGGGCAAACTACAAATTTTAATGTTCTAAAACTTGTTAAAAAGTTTAAAAGAAGTGTAATACTGTTAGTCTATGTCGCCACACATGATGGATATTGGATATTTATAAATGTTGCATAAAATATTATTATCATCAGGATTTTCATGAAAAAATCTTCGAGAATTTCCATTTAGAATTCAATAAATCTTACAAGCAATAGTTCTTTTAAATTATTATACACTGAGTATGAATATTTGTGTACTTTATTATTCTAATAGCAATAATAAAATCTATTTCACTTTCATAATTGTCATAAAAATCTTCTTATGACAACTTCCTTCTTTTCAGTAACAATATTGCACCTATTTCCTTGATATTATGTATTTATGTATATGTATATATATATATATATATATATATATATATATATATATATATATATATATATATATATATATACATCCTTGATATTATGTATTTATGTATATGTATGTATGTATGTATATATATATATATAGATTTTTTTCTCGGTTGGCGCAGTTTTTGCTGCGTGGATTTTTCTTCTTATATAAATTTATATTGCTTGCAGGAGCTCAGAGAGCCTAATGGGGGTTGCCCAAATTTCACATTGCTGCAAACCATGAAGGAAGGGCCAGGAATGTAAGGAAGGAAAGGGCAAGCAAACCAAGAAGGGCAGTCTGCCTATAGCTCCATAACCAATCCCCCAAGGGCTAATTTTCCAGTGCCAATGGATAGCGTCAGCTCTTTTGGATACATGTATTATGGCTGCTCAGATTCAGCAAGCCCCAAGGACCTATATTTCTTTCCCCAAAGCAGATCTTCCATGGACCAAACCTCTGGGCAGTTACTGACATCCTAGAAAACCACACCGCGATTCTTAATAGAATAAATGAAGCAGACTGCCCCTGCACCATGGAGACCATGGTTTGCAGCAATTTGAGATTTGGGGCACCCCCTCCAGGCTATCTTAGCTCCCACAAGCAACATAAATTTAAGTAAGAAATATATAAAAAAATATATATATTAATTTAAACATTATTGTGGGTAACCACCTTGTTTTTAAATTATTTTAAATAATTTATTTTTGAAGAGAAAAGATTTGGCTCTGCCTGGAATTGAACCCGGGTCTTCCGCATGACATGTGCGGTATGCTAACCATTGCACCACGGAGCTCGCTTCCAAACGGTGCCAAATCCTTCCTCTTCACTAACACCTCTCCCACGATCTCGCAAAACTTGGTGTTATATTGATACTGGAAAAAAAAAAACACTCCTACGCTGGATGCTTGGATGTGAGTCGCCTTAGTTGGCTGCCAGGCCTCACAGTCCCGTGGGGGTGAGGCTTGGACTGCTTGGTTTTAATCATCAGGTGGTCTCCCATCCATTTACTAACCACACTCAACGTTGCTTAACTTTGATGACCTATTGCAAGCTCTTACGTCCATTTGGCTGACCCGGCCCCAATAAATACTGTATATAATGTCTCTAATATTCCAGTTTATGAGGCGTTTTAGAAAATATAATGACGTTGATAAGACTATTTTATAATTTGGTATATACACCCTTGTATTGATGACATGACTATGAGTGAGGGTACTATATACGAAGTGCGTTATAAAAACAAACTGTTCAACTTAAGTTAGCCGCCCGCTTTGCGTTAAAGTTTCTCATTGCTAAAACTACAGAAGTAGGCCTAATTTTTAACTTTTCCATTTTTTTATTAGATCATCCTTCTGGCCATGAGAAGCATTGAGTGAGTCCAATTAAAATTTTGTGTATATATATATATATATATATATATATATAGAGAGAGAGAGAGAGAGAGAGTGAGAGAGAGAGAGAGAGAGAGAGATCGCAGGTTTTATTTTACTAACTTCTGTTATTAATTTAATTAATATATAAACTATCTAATATTGATATTTATGGCTATTGACATAAGTGTTTTGGTTGTGTTAATTAAAAGATAAAAAAGCAAGCCTTACAAAGTTGATAAGTGCTTCATGAAAGGGAACTTGAGTAACTCAAAGACCTGCAGTCTTCCATGTCTGTGACAATGCTACTTTTTTGGAAGATATGTGTCATGGTTGTGATCGACAATTGGTAATTGTTCTAAATAATATGCTTAGAACAAGAAACTCGTCAAAAAGCGATGACAATCGAAGAATGAAGATCTATCCAAACCATTAAATATTTTGGGCCAAATTGCTCAAAGTGTTATAAAGCTGATATTGTTTAAATGGTTTTCTCCCAAATTTTGCCATGCATTCTGATTTTATAACATTTTATGTTAATAAAACTCATTATTTAGTTAGGGATGGTAATCATTATCTCAGGCTTAAATTGCTTTTGTCGTTTTACCTCCAATAGCACTCATATCCAACATTTGGATTATACAGGCATTACCAAATTAACAACCATGAATATCATAATATTGCATAAAATAAACTAAGCGTGTTATACCCCACTTTAATAATTGTACTTAAATAAATATAGTACACCACTCATAAAAAGTTCAACATGTAGTAAAGGTAACATTAAACAAATGAAGTATGAATTTGTACTGCTAATCATTATTTACTCAATAATCAAAAAGTCATACTGAAAAATTGTATTGAATAGCACCTTTTCAACCATTACAGATCCGTTTACGATATATCAAAATAAATACTATAGTAGTATTGCCTTTTCTTTTTTAAAAAGGAGATGACAGTTAAATTTATTAGATTTCTCTAAAATAATTAATGTTCAAAAGTAAAAATGATTTAATTTCTGCTTTAGAAATCTACTCCAAAATCTCCTAATCTTTTTGCCATGTTTTTTGGCAGACCACCAACTTAGTTAATATTGAATTTTAGATGATTCATCAACTTTGAATCTGGTGTTTGACAACTCAGTTGATTTTAAATTACTGACTGCATTGAAATGAAAATAGTCCTATAAAATTCTTACTTCACCACTAAGATTATAATTTTGAAAATGATTTTTGTAAAAAACCATAGTGTACTGTTAGTTAATTATGTTTTCAAGTAAAATTTAAGCAACTAATCTATCTGCTTACGTGCATTATTTCATTGATGGAAAGCAAAATTTAATTGATAACCTTCTTAGATCCATATTATGGATTCCCATTTACATCTCACATATGAATTTTACTTTCTGTTGACATGAACCCCTTCTTGGCTATTTTTGAGCCCTGGTGGTTTAAAATTGAGTCATTTTCTTCTTATAAATTATTTCATTGGTTTTTAATGCTCTCCAATCAGTCTATTAGAATATTTTGAAGTGTTTATCAGTGATTTATCTTTATTCTATAATGGAACTTTTATCAAAATCTATGTAGTTACAATTAATGAAATACACCAGCAGATCCAAGGGAGGGGTGTGTTTTATTATGCATATTTTTAATCAAGTTCTTTGATGGCTCCTCTCACATTCACCCTATATCATTAGTCACAACACAGTTTTTACAGTAATTATTTTGGTAAAAAGGGATGCCTTATAACCTAAAACTTTCAACAGAATAGATACTTTCTCATAATTAATCATTTAATAGGTTTATCAAGCTTCTGAAGGATAGACTTCAGGTGGTTAAAAAAAAAAAAAAAAATGTCTGACCCTCCTCAGAAAATTCCAGGATCCACTGCTTATTTGATATAATGGTTTTTTGTTGCCATGATGCCATGAATTTTAACAACGATAACTGCTGCATTAAATTTTTTTTTTGTTTTAATTTCGATGCTAGTAATATCTTATCTTATACCATACTAACTATAAAGTTGTGATTGGTGGGAAGAAACTTGTTTAGGAACCAAAATTTTATTTTTTGCTTAACCAAATGTGAATTCAGCTTTTTTTTTTTTTAAATTATGACTCATTCAAAATTAATAAATTAATATAATGATGATAGTTGTCTTGTAGCCATATTTGTCACTGTTATTGATAAAGTATTACCTAAAATAATTGTATTATACTCAGTTTATGATCATTGGTGGAGAGGATAAAAGAATTAGTAGTTAATATAAACCTTACTTATTAATACATAACCAACTTACTTCTCCAAAAGATGATAGCAACAGCCCAGTTTGAGACTCAATTGATATAATTGATCATTGATTGATAAAATTGATTAAATTATAGAATTTTACACATTTCTAAATGTCTCTTTAAAGTATAATATGTTCCTTCATATCAAACTTTGGGCTCAAGGATAGTAACGCCCAAATAACAAAGAAATATAATGAACCTGTTTACCCCTCGATACTTCACCACACTGGGCAAATTTGTCACTGTTGTTGATAAAATATTACCCAAACAATTACAGGCAATAATACTAATGCAATATAACATTTTACAGTGTGGACAGTATTATTATCCTTTTATGATCTGGACACATAAGGTAAGAGTTCTAACCTTGGTGTATAACTATTATAATTCATATAACCTTTAGGAATGAAATATTTTGTGAGCCCATTTATTTATCCTGATTAATTCTGTTTGTCCCTGTGTGCGAGCACACAAAAAACACAAACTAAATCCTCGTTTTTTGTATCTAAGAATAAAAAAGAAATAATAATTAATACCATTCAGTACTAATAACATCAAATACTGATTGCTTTATTTTTATTTTATTTTTTTATGCAGATAATTGTAAATAATGTACATATCACATTTTTCGTACTCTACCTCTTCACTATTTCTTTTGTCTTTCAGAGAGAGAAAAAAATTATATATATATATATATATATATATATATATATATATATATATATATATATATATATATATATATATAATACTGTAACATTAGATTTAATATTCAAAGAGTTCATAAATTAAATTTCCTCTACATATAAATAGGTGCTTCTCGAGGCAAGCAGAAAAGCTATTAAATACGAGCATTCTGAAAGTGAAGAGTAATATTTATGTTCATAAATGATAAAAAAAATAAATGAATAAATTTATAATTAAGAAACCATAGTGTTGATAGCATAAGCAAGCTAATAAGTATTAATTTAACATGCTAAAGTTATTAGCATTTTCAAAAATATAGAGTAACAAAAAAAAAATAATCAAACCGTCATTTTGAAAATCTTAAAAAATCAAAATTCCAGAGTGCAAACTCATTACTACATAAAATGCTTGTTTATAATTTAAATTAATTAAAACTGGTGAAAGGTAATTTTGACCATATATTAATGTTGTACAACAGCTAAATTTGATATATAGTTAACATTTCGAAATACTAATATTTTTTATTAAAATTTATTAATTGCAATTCTAATAGAAACTGTAGGAAAAAATGATAAGACAAATAATAAACATAAATTATTCCTATTTGCAATTGATTAGCTTTTAGAAAGATTTTGAAGGTTTTTTTAGTAAGAAACTCTTTAAGTAATAATAGATAGCTTGGTTTGTTCAATTCTAAAGTTCATTGTATAAATATAATGATTAGATTTTCTAAATTAGATAACATTTCTAAATACGTAGTTAAATTTTAAGACCACTATTCTATATCAAATAGACATTAAATCCTTGGAATCTTAGTAGGTCTATAGACATAAAATTATAATCAACCAGTCCTCACACTTTTCATAAAAATAAATTGGGCTTAAATGAAAAATAACATGGAAATTTCATGAAAGTGGAAGTCAGTACTAATAATTTGAAACAATAATAGTGGTTTTAAATACAGAAATAAGTTTAATTATTTCGATCAAAAATGTCTTTTTAATAGTTTCTATGCCACTAGAACTCCTTATATGAATAGTTATCGAGTATTATAATTTTTGTATGAATATAACAACATAAAAAAAGTAGAAATTTGTTCTGAATATACTCCTACCAAATAGCTAGCTGAATTATGCACTAGCATATCATAACTGGCTAATCTATAAAAATAGAGGCATTGCTTGAGTTTTTAATTTGGATTTTTAAAAATGACTATTCATGTATTCAGGTCAAAATACTTTGAGTAGTCTGATTAAGGTTTTTTATAAATACACAATATTTAAAATGATGGCTGTTAGGAACTGACCAACATATTTCTAAATTAGTTAGTACAGATAGACAATATTAATGTAAATTCTCATAGGGTTGATAAATTAATTATAATAACTAAATATAAGTATAAGAGGATTACAGATAAAAAGCACATCGGTGCAGAATCAAACTTTCTTGTATAATCATACTAGATGAGATTTTTTTGCTTTTAGAAATCACAATTTCATTTCATCAAGAATAGATGTTTCTTGAAGTTCGCATGTTGTAAGATAATTAAGACTTTCATTACTGCTCATAGATTAAGAATATAATTTTAAGCCCCATTTTTATCAAGATAAATTTTATGATTAAGGTATATCTTCATTACATTCTGATTCCTGTTGTAATTTACTAATTCAGCATACAAAATCAACTTTCAGACATCATCTTAATCATAATGAATTTTTCATCGATTTATTTGACTCATGAAAACAAGTTTTAACTTGTAATTTTTAAGATTCATAAAATTTATATATGAGTGAGGCTTGAGTTAAAAAAAAATATTAAAGATTTTTAAATGTAGGTATTTACAAGTTTATTGATTCAGTATTACTCTTAATTTTAAATTGAATGTAATTAATTAGTTTCTCTTAAAGTCAAATTAAAATTAATTATTTGTGTTTAATTTGTGACATTTTAATAACTAATTCAATTAGGTTAAAAAATATTATCTGTAGTATAAAATTAAAATTATCAGAACATAATTATAAACTTAGATAGCATAATAAATATTCTAGATCACACATGGAATATAATTAAAATTATCTTTCAGCTTATACATAAATGTAGTTTTGTTTAAAATTATAACATATACTATATTTACCACTCATAAATAGGTAGCTAATTTGTTCTAGTTCAATCAGGCTTTTCTTTTTGTTAACTTTAATGTACTTATGGGCTTGGAATTACTGAGTGCTGCCTCAGACTATTAAGTCAATTGGTCTCTGCCTGATACCCTTCTTCTCTACAGAAGGAGGCATCATCTTGCTGTTCGATCTTCTCATTTTAGGCCTTGCTTGAGGTCACTGTAGCTTGGATTTAGCATTCATTTTGATATAAATCATATTGCTTTAAATTTTTTTTTAATTCCAATTACTTCGAATAACCACGCAAGCTGTCATCATGTCCCAACCAGTTCTCCTGCCTTTATATGAATAGATCACTTATTTATTTTGAATTGGACCACTGCCTGCGGTGTCAAATACAACAAGAGTTGGAAGATTTGCTGACTTAAGATTTTGTTATATTCTCTTGCTTGTATTTCACTTATCACTAAAAATAACAGTGGTTTTAAAAAATATCATCCTAGTATCAATGTGATACTAGTAATTATGATTTTATTACTAATTTTTAATTTCCAAAAAGAATGTCACAAATTTAACACGTTTGTATTTCAATGACATTATGTAAATTTTTTCACATCTTAGGGACCATTATTGTTATAGATAAACCAAGTACATATGTACCTAGGAAATAAATTGATAAAACTTATAATACGTAACATAAGATAAATATTAATTATTATTGTTAAATATCTTTTATTAATGACTAAACTTTGTTGGTTAGCAGAGTATATAAAAAATTAAAAAATATATATTGTTTACTTATTATTAAGCCATTTTTTTGACATTTATTCTATTTTAAGAGAAATTACAGTTAGTGTTTCATACTCTGTATTAATTAAAAACTAGTGTAGTTTTTAACACCAAATGTAACTGATTTTCATACTCTGTATTAATTTAAAACTAGTATAATTTTTAACACCAAATGTAAATGATTTTGAAATTAAATGACTCGATAAAAATTGACGTCTCTTTTCTAACTTAATTGGCAAATTTATAATAATAGGAGACTTGTAATCTACTTTGTTAATATAAGATTGTATATTAGCTTGGGAATAAATAACAATAATTAAGTTATGATTAATTAGCAATATATCTTCCTTCAGTCACGATTGAGAAATTATTTATGTTTTGAGAATGGGGACACAGCTCCGAAACGTTAACAATATTATGATATAAGAAAATAAAAAGTTGTTGTGTCTGAAGGAAGATATATTGTTAATTAATCATCACTTATAGTACATAAATCTTCCTTTCGAATTTAGAAGAAAAATAAAAATAATTAAGTTGTTGTACCATACTCAAATAATTGTAAAAAGATAACAAATGGACAGAAATATCAGCTTTACAAAAAAAGAAACTCAAGAGTTCCTCCTCTTTTTTCTATTCCTCCTCATCTCTAAATTAGTTTAGAATCCAGTCCATTAACATTTAACCCACAAAACAACATAGAACTATATCAATATGAAAAAAGCAGGTGGATCTAAGAAGGCCAAATTTCTTTCAATATCCAAAGAAAAATGTGTTACAGCGTGGGTTGCTAGTTAGTCATGTATTTTGCATCTAAACTTATCTAATTTTTCCTTCAATCCACCAACATTGAACCTAAATGTGTGATTATTATATTTTCTACTATTATTACCTGAATAAGGAGGGGATGAATAATAAAAAAGGTTTATTTAACATCTCCACTTTGTAATAATTTAACCCTAACTAAATTAGTTAGAAATCAGGGGTAAACATTCAATAGCAATAATAAGGTTCAAAATGTTAGCGTTTTACAAGGCCGGATTTGCAACTAGACTAGACCTTCATCTTAGTAGCTACTGCCACAGGAAGCATGTAAGTAAAACACTTGTTTGAATAACTGTGAAAACTGATTGATAACATTGTTATCAAAGTTTACCTTTACATAGTTTATTATTTAAGTATTTAATAGATTATCTTCTTGAAGCAGCATCCAAACGTTAAATATGTTCTGGACTAGCCCTACAAGTGAATCAAGTTCTAAATATATATGATTTAAGTAAAAACATCCACCCCAACAGCTCCCTCTCCCTCCCCCTTCCCCTACTCCTCAGGGCTCAGATCTGGAGTAAAAAAATGCATAATAAAGTAGATTATTATAATAGATTTTTCCAACACTTTTACCATTTTTACAGTCTACTGCCAGCATTCAGCTTAAACTCTATTATATACGGATTCACATGGCTTCCGCTCAAGTTTCCAGCTCATCATATGGAGAGCCCGAGAAGGGCCAATAAGGAGAGTAAGGACCCCCGAGACCAGAAATGCTTAACTGAAAATGCTGACTATTAATCATCCTATAGTAAAGAAAAACAGTTGACTATAAATTAACTACATTAGGTGTTGCCCCTTCAGAGACAAACAATTGTTAATAAAGACTGTTAAAAAAAGGACAACTTTATGTATAAAATCTAAAATCAAATGATCTTTCACCAAAGTATCAGACTTTTATTATTACAAGAAAAGGGCTCCTGGTCATAAAGCATGTACCAGGCCTCCCAGTATTGAACACAGGCTATAGCGAGAACTTACTGCGGAAGCTGTTTGTTTAATTTTAATGCCCTCATCTACATTTTTAACAACTAATTTATAGGTGTGTGACGGTCAACTGTTTTCTTTAAGATTAGGATGATTTACAGTGAGGATTTTCAGTCAATTTTTCTTTATTTGGAGAGCCAACATTTCGATCCAAATATATGGATCTTCTTCAGGGCTAAAATGAAGACAACTATATGAGCAACATGTAAAGTATCTATGCTAGCAGATGATAATTAATTATTTATCATGTAAATATTAATAATAGATAGTAACAATACGAAGTAACAAAATAATGGAAACCAAATCCAACTGATGGTATGTTTACGAGACATGGGTATTTAAGAAATCTGATAATTAAATAAAAGATAGTAAAATGATACATGAATATTTGATTAAGTAGCTGGTTAACGTGATAAAATAAAGTCTGAGATTTACCTTGTTGAGTCCAGAGTAATAAAGAGATTCAGGGAAAAATAAGGTGAGAGGTGGTAGGGTTTAGTTTGCTGACTTCAAAATGTTTATTATGGGGAAACCCCATAAAATAAACAATTCTATATCCACTTATTGGTACACTAAACACACCTATTCTGGCCACCTCCTGAAATATTTCTCCCAACATCCACATCACCAAAAAATCACGTGGCTGAAAACCTTAACCATCATAGCCTGACCTTGACTGATCCATAATTTCATGATCAAAACAAAATCAACTTGCAAAATATCTTAAAATCCAATGATTTTCCCGAACATATAATAAAAACTTTAACCATTAATAATACAAAAACTCACAATTGTTCTACCAACTCACCACATCCTCCTTTCCTTTCCAACACAGATCCATCCCATATATCCCCATTCTCTCCAACAAAATAAAAAAATTATTTTCATCCCCATTATTAGTTTCCCACACATATACCTAGTATGGGAAAATCGCAACAAATTAAAAAATCTTTATACCAAACTAAAATACCCCGTACCACTCCTAGAAAAATGTAAGTTATCGCATCCAATGATCCACGCCTAATTGCAAAAGCGATTGTAAGAACAGCAGTTGTTATACTGCGGAAACCAAAAACTATAAAAACGGATTTACAAACATAAATACAGTATTTCCGCGTATAATTCTTTAACATCAAAATTAGCAGAAAATGCCATTACCCACAACCATTCCTTTGATTTTGAGAACCCCTCCATATTAGCTAGTGTACCTAACCACAATAAATGACTCCGATCAGAAGCCATATCCATCAATCTGGAGAACACCAACGCTGTAAACCATAAAGTAGATAACGAGATAATTTCATCTACACGCTCAAACATCTTCTGCATCCTTAAATCCTAGTTTTAGATTTCATAGGTATCCGCAATTATTCATGTAACTCTATATTATAATTATATAATTTCCTTCTTTTTTTTTTTTCATTTTTTTATATAAATTGTTACATTGTATATACTCTTGCTTTTATGAGTCCAGATATAAACATTTTGTATAATACAAATCTATATTGTTAGTTATTACAATTTATACTTTTGTATTTTTATTTTACACTTAGTCGTCATGTAGCTTTTCACTTCAAAAGCTTTGGGTTTCCCCATAATAAACATTTTGAAGTCGGCAAACTAAACCCAACCAACCACCTCTCACCTTATAATTTTTTCCTGAATCTCTCTGTATTACTCTGAACTCAACAAAGTAAATCTCAGACTTTATTTTATCATGCTAACCAGCTACTTATTCAAATATTCATGTATCATTTTACTATCTTTTATATAATTATCAGATTTCTTAAATACCCATGTCATGTAAACATACCATCAGTTGGATTTGGTTTCCATTATTTTGTTACTTCTTATTGTTACTATCTATAATTAACAATTACATGATAAATAATTAATTATCATCTGCTAGCATAGATACTTTACATATTGCTCATATTATTGTCTTCATTTTAGCCCTGAAGAAGACCAAGATTTCCTTACCCAGATCTGTTCGTCAAGCTTCCTCCTTAGCCTCGTTCAAACACCTCCTGTTAATCCATCTCCTGGAACATCAATCTTCCGTGCAGATGTAAAATTATTATTTTCTTTGATTTAGTTTTGGAGGTTTGTAAAAATACTTCAGTTTTATTATTCATTTATTTTAATAATGATACTCTTCCTTTAGTTATTTTTCTTTTACAAAATTCGTAAATATTGAAGTTACGATTTATTTTCATTTATTGTTAAAGTGTATATTTTTAGTTTTTAATTTCAACAATTGTAAATTGTACAGCCAGATAAATGCTGCTTGATCAAATTGTCAACAATGTTATTCTTAGTAGGGGACTAAATGTCCCAGAATAAAGTGAAATTTTTCATTTCATTATATTTGGATCGAATTGTTGGCTCTCCAAATGAAGAAAAATTGACTGAAAATCCTGACTATAAATCATCCTAATCTTAAAGAAAACAGTTGACCATTACACAACTACAAATTAGTTATTTAAAATGTTGATTAGGGTATTAAAAGTAAACAAACAGCTTCGACAGTAAGTTCTAGCTGTAGCCTGTGTTCAATACTGGGAGGCCTGTTCCATGCTTTATGAGGAGCCCTTTTCTAGTAATAATAATAATACTGAGCATTTCCATGAGGATTTACTCAAAATACAATCAATTATTTCTAGTATATATATTGTAATTATTAGAGGGTTCCCATTTCTATTATACCTACCCCCCCCCCCCACTTTTACCATTTTTATGGTTTACTGCCAGCATTCAGCTCAAAGTATATTATAATGCCACAGACTGACTCACTGACCTGTTCCATGCTTTATGAGGAGCCCTTTTCTAGTAATAATAAAAGTCTGATACTTTGGTCAAAGATCATTTGATTTTATACATAACGTTTTCCTTTGTTTAACAATTTTTTGTCTCTGAAGGGCAACCTAATGTAGTTAATCTATGTACAGGTTTTTGGTCTCAGGAGGCCTTTGCACACCTTATTCGCCCCGCTTGGGCTCTCTATATGGTGGGCTGGAAACTTGAGCGGCGGAAGCCGTGTGAGTCAGTCTGTGGCATTATAATATACTTTGAGCTGAATGCTGGCAGTAAACCATAAAAATGGTAAAAGTGGGGGGGATAGGTATAATAGAAATGGGAACCCTCTAATAATTACAATATATATACTAGAAATAATTGATTGTATTTTGAGTAAATCCTCATGGAAATGCTCAGTATTATTATTATTACTAGAAAAGGGCTCCTCATAAAGCATGGAACAGGCCTCCCAGTATTGAACACAGGCTACAGCTAGAACTTACTGTCGAAGCTGTTTGTTTACTTTTAATACCCTAATCAACATTTTAAATAACTAATTTGTAGTTGTGTAATGGTCAACTGTTTTCTTTAAGATTAGGATGATTTATAGTCAGGATGTTCAGTCAATTTATCTTCATTTGGAGAGCCAACAATTCGATCCAAATATAATGAAATGAAAAATTTCACTTTATTCTGGGACATTTAGTCCCCTAATAATAACATTGTTGACAATTTGATCAAGCAGCATTTATCTGGCTGTACAATTTACAATTGTTGAAATTAAAAACTAAAAATATACACTTTAACAATAAATGAAATTGATAAGAGGGGAATTATTGTATTCAAATGGTAGTAGGCATTCGGGAAGAACTGAAACAACATGCATGCGGATGATAATACAAGGTGTGGAGATTATCACCGCTATTTTCAGTTAAAAGGGCCTTGATCAGCTTTACTAAATTGCAAAATGGATAAGCAAAGCCTCAACAGATCCATTTCAGTTGAAATCAGGGCCACACTTAACGGCTCCAAATAGTTCACACCTAGAAGTGACATGACAGTATTTGTACCCACACTTGAAAAATTAAATGATGGGATGAAAATAATACAAATAATATCACAAACTTGGTAATGAAATGTATACTTTTAATCAAATTTATTAGATTAGGACATACTCATTAACAATTTAATTGACAACTCTAATACTGAAATATAATTTCATTAATAAAAAAAAAGTAGACTTAACATCAGTCATTAGAAATATGCATAAAAATTATATTGAATTCATTTAACTCAGTTCTATAACTTAATTATGATTTCATCTAGAAACATATTAATAACTCATGGTTAAGATGATTACATCTCAGAATCCCAATCTTGAAGTGTTTTCATAATGTCCCAAACATAAACAGAAATCAAAGGAAAGTTAGTCGCTGATGTTATCATTAATTTCTCACAGATATCTTTCCATCTCTTCAATAAATTTTGAAAAACGTATGTTTTATGGTCAAGCTCATTCACATCATTAACTCTCCATTTTAATTTCCAAAGATCCGTCACTTTTTCAGACTCATTAACTTTAACTTGGTTTTCAGTAAGGCAAATTTCAGCAGTTTTGTAAAACTGCAATTTCTTAATTACCAAACATGAAAGTCGGGCAAAATGAGGCAGCTTTTCTATCACATGAATGCCAACAAGGTGTTCAAATGTACCAATTTCAATTGTGCTAATTAAATCAATCAAAACATCAAATTTGACTATGATAAAATCTAAAACACGTTCACAAACATGACTGTTCACACAAAATACAGATAATATTTGATGTTGGTGTTCCCAAAAAATATGCTAAAATAGAACAAATAATTTTGTTAAAAAATTAGAGAGACAAAAAGCTTTTAATAAAGCTATTATATCAATTAATAAATAGGATATAGTAGCAAAAAAAAAAAAATAATAATGATTCTTAATCCTATAACAAAATTCAAACAATATATTTAATGAACTGACAGCATCCCATTGCAGTCTCATGTTATATATGTTTATATTTTTTCAATGTGGTGGACATTTCGGACCAGTGTATCCATATTCATCACCAACCCTCTCTTTTGAATATTAAATTATTCAATTATTCAAGATTCCCCACTGGTCAGAGACCAAGTAGCATGTAACATAAAACACCAACTCAGCAATATTCGACAAATTCTTTATTAGAATGACCAATAATTTAATATTCAAAAGAGAGGGTTGGTGATAAATGTGGACACACTGGTCCGAAACGTCAACCAGATTGAAAAAATATAAACAAATATAACATGAGACTGCAATGGGATGCTGTCAGTTCACTAATGTAAATAAATAAAGCAGTCTATCAAGATAATACAAAAGATTTATTTAAGCATCTAATTAATTGAAATTTTAGTTAAAAATAAAATTGTTTGTAATCGTGTATTTATACATGCTACAGTAAACCCTCATTATTACGAACTCGGATATAACGAACACCTCGATGTAGCGAACCAAAATACTATCCCCCCAAAATTACCATTATATTTCTGCTGAACCCCTCGTTATAGTGAAATCCCTCGGTTAGTGCGAACTACGAACTAAATTTGATGCCTGAGAATTATTATATTCTGTTATAACGAACTGCTAGAATTTTTATTATTTATTTTTTTTTTTTTACTGTATTACTTAGAATGAGTGCGGGAAGACGAAGTTCCTCCAGTTTCTAGAATTGAGGTGTTTTTTTTACTCTTAACTAATCCGATTTGCTTTTGCTCTCTCTCTGATTCCATTGACTTTTTTCTCAAAACTAGCTCAGTTCTGTTTCGACTTCTGTATTATTCGAATCAGTGTTCTGTAGTCGTTTAAAGTGTTTTTTAAAATACACAATGAGTTCGTTGGTAAACGTGTGTCACAAACGTAAATCCTTATCAATCGAGGAAAAATTAAAAATTCTCTAGGATATTGAATCGGGAATTCTGAGTAAGAAAACCATCGCAGAAAAATATGGAATTCCAAAATGAACATTGTCAACCATTATAAAAAACAAAGATAAAATAGATTCAACCGCAGCCCAAGGATTAACTTCAGCATCAAATAAACGACTGCGCTCTGCGGCTCATGAATATTTGGAAAAAAATTGATAAATTGATTTAAACAAATGAGATCTCAAATATCAATCTCAGACCCTCTTATTAAAGCTATGGCTGAAGAATTATCAAGTGAACTTGGCAGGTAAATTAATGAATCTCATTGTTTAATTAATATGTAGTTTATCTAAAAATAAATTAATACATGCGTTTTAATTTAATTGGTTCTAATGAATGAATTTCCTTCCAAATATGATCAATTTAGTGCGGCCATTGGCTAAAACAAATATTAAAAAAAAAGAATCCTCGGTTATAAAGAATCTCTTTATAGCGAACTATGAAAATCAAACCCCCTACCAGTTCGCTATATTGAGGGTTTACTGTAATAACTAAGGCCTAGATCAGTACGAAAATGCATGTTTTTCTTGCATTGTCTTTTTGAGAACATGATTTGGTTGATATTGATTAAAAACAAGTGTTTTGGGTAAAGTTTTATGTATCTTGAGGGAAATTTGAGTATTGTGCATATTTACAGTCTAAATATATAACTTTAATTTTTCAGCTAATTTAATTTTGAAATTATTATAAGTTTTCTAATGATATGACTATTTTCTATTCAGCCAAAATAAAGAAAAGGTTTTTTGAGTAATAGGGTATGTGAGGGAGGGAACTGTTTTAATTTTTTATAGTAACTTATATCAGAAGAACTATTCAGAAAATACTAAGCTGTACAAGAACAAAACTGAAACACTGTTTTTTTTATTTTTTGTTATCTTGTAAAGATTATTAGCAGGTTGTTTATTTCAACCTAATATGGTTGGGCAGCTCAATATATAATTTGTTTCTCTCTATTATTAGTAGCAAACCAAAAGCATTTTTTTTTTTTTAATATGAGATTAGGTTTAATACTGTGTAAACAATAGACTACTTGTCAGAGGAAATTCCTGGTATTGGTTTAGACTTGGGGGGAGTGATCACCTTCCCCATAATGTTGAGTGAGGGGTGGTAATATTATTCCCCCACCAATTATTTGGGGAAAAAACATTAAGATAAAATAATTAAATATTATTGACTCAAACATATACAGTATACTAATTAGAGAGGAAATGGAAAAATCAACCAGCTGGGCAGGGTAAGGTATATAAGGTATGAAATATTATAGAATTCCGAAAGTCTAGATCAGTCCATCTTACTTTTCAATTAATTTCAAGAAGTAAAATAGCTTGGGAGGGCTGATTTTATATTATAGGATTTTATAATTTTATTTTATATTCTATCACTGGAATTCATATTATAGCCATAAAGCCCAATTCAGTAATAATCCTTGTACCTTTTACAATTAATTAAACAGTTAAATTTAGTTGAATCAAAATAAGTAATTGGGACCAATGCAAATTATTCAGGTAAGATCATTAATTTCATATTCTATGTTATTAGAAAAAACTATACGATTTTAAATATCAGTTAAATATATAATTATGTAAACAATTAAAGAAATTAGGATAGTTTGTTCTAAAAACAAGACACATTTATACAAATTTTCGCTAAATATCGGTGCTATGAACCCCGCTGATGCAAATAATTCTGGATTTTAATTTACGAGGGGTGATCAAAAAGTTCCAGGACTGTTGAGATTGCGCGGCAATGGAGTGTCATAGAGCAGTGCGGTTGGCAGCATTGTTTAGCGTGACTTCCCGAGCTCAGCTGTTTATTCAGTTTGTTGATAACCTTCTTCATTGCAAAGTTACTGCTGTTTTCGTAAAAAAAAGTTTTTTGTGTTCGGCGATTTTGTGAAATGAATGTAAAGGAAGAGCAACGCGTTTGCGTAATGTTTTGTGTGAAGTTGGGTAAAATGTTTACTGAAACTTTTCAAATGTTGCAAGTGGCTTTCGGTGATGAATGTCTGAGTTGGTCAAGGTGTCATGAGTGGTACAAAAGGTTCAAGGAAGGCCGGACATCGTGTGAAGATGATTCTCGTTCAGGGCGCCCATCAACTTCGACTGACGACGATCATGTTGCAAGATTGAACAGTCTCGTGCGTTCTAATCGTCGACTAACCATTCGTGAGATGGCTGAAGAATTGAACATTTCATTTGGAGTTGTGGCGGAGCGGTGAGTGGGTGCTGCATCATGACAATGCGCCTGTTCATTCCGCACTGCTCATTCGCGACTACTGCACCAAAAATGGAATGACGGTCATTCCCCAGCCTCCATATTCACCTGACCTTGCCCCTGCAGACTTTTTCTTGTTTCCAAAACTTAAGAGATCCATGAAGGGAAAGAGATTTGAGTCCGTAGATGACATTAAAAAAAAATCGCTGGAGTAGCTACACACCATTTCACAAGATGATTTCTCAAAGTCCTTCACACAGTGGAAACATCGTTGGGAAAAATGTATAGCTTCCCAAGGAGAGTACTTTGAAGGGGACGACGTCCAATAGCCTGTAGATTTTTTAAATAAATTAATAAAAAATCAGTCCTGGAACTTTTTGATCACCCCTCGTATATTATAGTCATAAAGCTTTATTTATTAATAATCTGTATATCTTTTAAATTAATTAAACAATTAAATTAAGTAGAATCAAAATAGCAAATTATTTATTCAATGCAAAATATTATTTACATAAAATCATTAATTTCATATTTTGTTATTAGAAAAAGCTGTGCGATCTTAAATATCAGTTAAGTATATACTTATGTAAACAATCAAAGAAATGAAATTAGGATAGGTTGTTCTAAAACCACGCATATATAAAAATATTTCGATAAATGACAGGGCTGTAAAACTCGGTGGTGCGAGGCTAAAAGAATATAAGCTTCAACTGTTGGGTTTAATTCGGTGCGATGGGTGAGGGTGTGGGGCTTGGTGCGGTGCGCCGACTTGGCCAGCCCCATTGCAAACGCTGTGTTCATTTTTTTTGCTTGGTGCGAGCTGGTGCGAGGGGCTAGGGTCGGTGGGCCAATGTGGCCGACGAGGCCTAAGGATCGGGTACTACCATGGTTACCTTCTCAGAGGTCTTGAGGCGTCCACATGCTAAAAATGTGACAACGTAGCTCTTTCAGTAAAGCGCATCTTATTAGATTGTCCAAAGTATGATGATCTCCAAAACAAACATATTGATAGAACTCTTGGAACCTGGCTAAAAGACGATGAAACAAAAATAGTTACCCTATTGCAGTACTTAAAAGAAACATCATATTACAACATAGTTTAATAGAGCACAACACCAATGACCCTGAAGGGTAGAGGCTAAGAGAAGAAAAAAAAATAATATTTTTTTAAATGGTCAAGAGACCTCACTAATTGGACAAATAGTCCACTCCTTCATATAATTTGCAAAATTTGTGAGATTGGTAAGAAAGGGGGGCAGTGAAGAGAATGGATTGGGATATACGCTGGGATATAATAGAGGTTGTTCGATACTGGGGGGCCTGGTATATGCCTTATGACCAGGAGCCCTTTTCTTGCTATTATAAGTTCTGTAAATTTTGGTGAGGGTTTTCTATGAGTGAATAAGCGAGCTTATGGTTAATTAATTCCCTTTATTTTACAGTTTAGTATCACTGAAGGGGCATTAATTAATAATAATGATATTTACAGATCTAGGGGGCCCTTGCTCTCCTTATTTGCCCCGCTCAGGCTCTCCTCGTGATGGGGCTGGGTCGAATGGCGTGTGTCGTTGTCTCTGGCGGTAAGCCATGATGTGAGCCTGGATGGAGGTCCTCTTAAGCGAATGCCGGTAGACCGTGTTCACTGGCTATCTTTCTCCCTCGCTGGCAGCAGGCTGAGTCCCAGCTCACTATCGTGGGGACGGCTGAAGTCCAAGCTAAAGGAGAGGGGGTACCCATGCATGGGCCCACTTAGGCGTTGACAGGGCAACCCATAGGGGGGTATTCGTAGTAAATGGAGCCCCTCTGATATCAATATTTTTGATATAATATAATAAATTGGATTGTACATTGTGTAAATCCAACAGAGGTGATAGCAGCACAGCAAATAAAATGGGCATGTAAAATTGCGAAACTCGTTGATGAACAAATCTGTAAAAGATTAATAAGCATGGGATATGTCCTAGGAGTAGGCCAAGATGGAGTTGGGAGGATTGTGTGAAGGCAGATAAGTCAAAGTTAATCGCATCAGAATGTACCTTCATGGATGCCTAACGCTTATTTCCAGAGATCGGAAGTTGCCAATTCGAAGAGTTTTACTCAACCAGATATAAACATTTTAGGAATAGAGGTGAGAAATAGTCAACTGTTATTCTTTAGATAGGTTGATTTATAGTCAGGATTTTCAGTTAAAATTTTTTTTTATTTTGAAAAGCCAACGTTTGGATCCCACTTGTGGATCTTCATCATGGCTAAAAGAAGACAAATATATGAGTATCTATGCTAGAATATGAATATTAAATTAATACTTTACAAAACTGATAATTATATAAAAGATCCTAATATAATATATTTAAATAAGAAGCTGGTTAGCAAGATAAAATAAAATCTGATATTTAACTTCTGAGTCCAAAGTAATACAAAGACTGAGGGTAAAATAAGGTGAGAGGTAGTGGTAGGGGGTTAGTTTGTCGACTTCAAAGGTTTATTACAGGGAAACCCAACACTTTTGAAGTGAAAGGCTACATGACAACCAAATGGAAATAAAATTTTAAAAACTAACAAAACATATGGTATTGTATAAAAATTGTTGTGTCTGGACTCAATAATAAGAAAACAGTGAGATTATAAACAAGGTAACAATGTATAAAAAAAATGAACAATATAAAGAAGGAAGTTATACAATAATAAAGATAATAATAATACAAAGGTACATCGATAATTGCGGATACCTATGAAATCAAAACTAGGATTTGAGGATGTGGAAGATTAGGTGTTTGGAATTGGAATTAGGGGTGGTGAAGTTGGGTCCTAGGCTAAGAATTTTGTTAACGGTTGGAGGAATTTGTGTGGAGGATATGTTGTGAGCCCACTCTTTATTACCGGTAGGATAAATTTTAACGGCGTTGGAATAACTAATAAGTTGGGTGAACTTTTTTCTAAGAGAGGTTTTTTGTATAATTTAGCATGGGTATAAATCGTTTGGGTGTCGGATTTTAATAGCGAGAAATCTTGAACTGTAAATTGGGTAGAGAACGAATTTTGTAAATGTCTAATTTTTTGTTTTATTCATTTAATTGTCATATTCTACCATAGATACTTATATATTTGTCTTCTTTTAGCCCTGATGAAGATCCACAAGTGGGATCGAAAAGTTGGCTTTTCAAAATAAAAAAAATTTTAACTGAAAATCCTGACTATGAATCAACCTATAATTTTAGGAATAAATATGCACACATTAATGTTCAACTACTTTTATCTAAGTAAAATAAATTATTTATAATAATGATCTAATAAAAAATAAATGATTTTTTTGTAAACTGCATACTCATATCAGGTACTTTAACTCAGTTTTTGAAACACTTGGGTAAAAAGTAGTGTTTTTTTTGGGAGGGGGGGGGGAGAGTTAATACTCACAAAACCGTTTATGATCATGTTTGAGATTATTCCACTAGACCGAATAATTTAATTTGTAATACCTTAACGTCTTCGGCAGAATTCAGAGATTGCAGGTGAAAAAAAAAATGAGTTTTTTTTTTGGCAAAGTTCTCCCAATGATACTAATGTAAGTATTTACTTTCCATCAGTATATAATGGAAAATTATATCACTGAATACTTTGATAAATTTCCCCTTTGAGAAAATATCAGAATTGTATATTAAGAGTAATTATATTAAACATACTGTACAGCTAATGTTACTGATATGTAGTTCATGAATGACACCAATTACTACTGGTTTAGCTTCATCAAAAGTGTAATCAATGACTTTTTGCATAAAACTGACAATATTTTATTAGTTGAAATTAATTAATAGATGCCACTATAGGGTTGGTCATAATTGTTAATTTTCCTGGATAAAAGCTAATAAATTATTTTTTAATATGTTGCTAACAGTTTTTTTTTTTTTTTTTTTTTATGATTTAAAAAAAATGTTCTTTCTTTGAATTTGAAAATTTTCTTCTATAAAAAACTTTATTCTATAGAGTCTCTTTAACGGTGATCTATCTCTTGGTGTAAGAGTGTGAAATAATTATGATTAATATATGTAACTATCCTACCAAACAAATACATAAAAATAAAAAAACATACCTTTCTAGAATCTTCTGAAGACCATATAGCATCTAAACACTTTAATATTAATTTTGACAAAAAGTCAGAACAGACAGGATGAAATGATATATCTTCAAGAACTGAACATAAATGCTCCATAAGTGACCCATGCCATGAATAGAAAATAGCATCAGTATTACTATGAATATTTTTGTATGCAAAGTGTAACACAGAAGTCAAACACTTTTTTATTAAATACTCTGTTCTAGATGAATTGATTATAATCCTAAAAATAAAAAAATCATTAATAGGCAGTTTTAAAATCATTTATGACAAAATTTGATGAATGGTCATCATACCTAATCTGGTCAATATTTAAATCAGCCATGGTACATGCATTCAGCTCTTCAAAAATAGGGCCATCAGAGACATCCTCCTTATTTCTTATGCCATACTTATGCTTTAAAAATGTTAAAATGAAATAGCATTATAAATACAAACTCTGTCTCAAAATGCTAAGTAACAGAATTTGAAACAGAGAACATAAATTTAAACAAAGAGTTCAATACTAAAGAAATAAATGACCAAACATATTAGAAGTTTATAAAAATGAGAAATTGGGAACTCACCAAATTAGAATTTTTAAACAATTTATCCAAAAAACTGTTAATAATATCCACTGTCACAGAATCACTTGAAAAAAACGGAAATTTCAACTGAACCATAGCTTGAATAAATGATACATTATTTTCAAAGAGGTCACTATCATCAAAATCAGATTCTGTTTCATTGATTTCATCACATAAGTATTCTTCTGCACATACACCAGGAATTAATTCATCTTGTGTATCTTCTTCAGAAGACACAACAGACATTAACTCATCTTGAGTGTCTTCCTCTGTGCACACCTCAGCAAATGATCCACTTAGTGTATCTTCTGAATACACACCAGGAATCAATTCACTTGTTGCATCTTCTTCTGAACATACACCAGGAAATGTTTCATCTTGTGTATCAACTGAATAAACAGGAACTGATTTAACTAGCGTATCTTTTTCTAAATACACTCTAGGAAATGATCCATCAAGTTTATCTAAAAATTAGTTGATTTAATTTATAACTATTCAATAAATAACTATTAATGTAAAGTATGATAAGAAATTTATTTTTTACTACAAACTTAAAACTAAATTTGCATCTTCCTTGAATCTTAAAAGAAGATTAGCATCTTCCTTAGGTTTCAAAAGAAAATTGGTAGGTTCCTTGGGTCTTAATTGCTCAATAATTTCCTTTAAGAGTTTTTCATGTTGAAGCTCAATAATTTTATTTTCAAAGGATGAAATATAAGTGTCCTAAAAAAATATGAATTTATGATTCATAGAGAAAAGGTTAATTGTAGTTAAAAACTTATTATTATTACACCATTTAATTTGTTTACTTTGACCCAATTTTCATACACCAATTGCTGAAAGTTTTCAGCATGTTGTTCTGCTGTCACATCTGTTGGTTTTGATTTAAACACCATAAGACTTACTGCCACAATTACTCTATGATGTACACTTTGAACTGAAAGAAGTATTCCCGAATAACCACAAAAATCCAAAAGAAAATTTAGTTTAAAATTATTAAACTACTTACTAAACTCCTTCAAATCTCTTTTTCCCATATTGGCTAGTAAATGAATAGAATTTATTCGTAATCGAAACCCTACTCCTTCAACTTGCCAAGAATCGTTAATTTTTTATAGTCACAACTAATTTTTAAACGACCAATAAGCTCACCAAAATCAAGACGTGAAATTGTGTAAGAAAATTTAAACAAAAACTCAAAAGATATGTTTAATTTTAGTAATAAATATAATTTGACAAGGTTATTTTAAAAGGTGCCGATAATAATAATAAACAAAGAAAGGATTTGAAAAATTAATGTAAACGCTGCATTGCAATAAATTTAAAAATGAGATTGCATTACTATTTTTATATATGTAATTCAAACGCAAATTCACAGTTAATCTTCAATAATTTTCTTGCATAACTCTAAAATCAAACATATATAAAAAATTCAAAAGGTATAAAACGGAAGTTCTTTAAAGGAATATTTTACGTATGATGTGTTTGATTGAAAGCATTCATATATAACCTATAAAAGGGAGTATTTAAAAGGCTTTTTAGATAATGAATAATGTTCATTAGTAAAAATGATTGTAATATAGATAATAGCTGAAATTTTAACAAATTTCGTATAGTTTAATTCACAGCAATGTTCAATGTTCGCCATGATTTGAGTCATTCGGATAAGTTCGGTCAAGATTAGGGATGGTGCGAAATTGCCGGAACGGCTCCACGGAACCTAATACGTGCCCGGAGCTGTTAGGAACAGCTCCAACATGGATGCCTTAACGGCTCCGACTCGGAGCTGTTAGCATATTAGTTCCGAGGCTCGTCGGAGCTGTTTAATCTCTCCCCACCCATTGGTTCTAACGGAGCTGGAGTCGGAGCTGTTAGCATATTAGTTCCGAGACTAGCTCTGACTCGGAGCTGTTAGCTTATCAGTTCCGAGACTAGCTCCTACTCGGAGCTGTTAGCTTATCAGTTCCGAGACTAGCTCCTACTCGGAGCTGTTAGCTTATCAGTTCCGAGACTAGCTCCGACTCGGAGCTGTTAGCTTATTAGTTCCGAGACTAGCTCCGACTCGGAGCTGTTAGCTTATTAGTTCCGAGGCTGGTCGGAGCTGTTTAACCTTTCCTCGCCCATTGATTCTAACAGAGCTGTTAGCTTATTAGTTCCGAGGCTCTCTTCGGAATAGAGCCTCAGTGCAAATGTTCATGAAATTAGTTTGGAATTCTTGATTTGACATTGCAACTAATTTTTAAGCCAGCATATTATGGTTATCTAAGAAGCAATTTCTATTTATCTTTGTTTTTGTAACATCACCGTCTTTCATTTCTTTATTTATTTAAAATAAAATAAACAAAATTTCAATTTTTTCTAATATCTTTAAAAAAATTAATATATTAACATTTTTTTAGATAAACCATTAAATGGATAGGGAAGTTATAACTCGATAAAGGCATTATTTATTAAAATCCTAAATTCTTCTTAACATTAGCATTGTAGCAATTTCATTCTAATTAATTAAGCTGTAAAAATATTTAGTCAAATTAAAAATAAAATGTTTTCTTTTTTCTTAACTGTAAAAATAAAAATGCTTTTATTTTTAAATGCTAACATGGAGTCATGACTTGAAGAACAAGAAGTTTTATGTACAATATACTTTTTTATTTTTACTAGCAAACGGGTTTTCATTTCATTTTAAGATGTCATCATTTTCATTTTTTTTAACCTGGCTTACTTGAAATTTTTTTTTAATTTTTAATAGTAAACGCTAACAAAAAATCGTAATTTTTTTGTTTAAATAAATTTTATTCACATCCATACATATAATATACAGTGAGAGAGATACAATGTATAAAATAAATATACATGTTTATATCTGCATTCTTTATTTTGTTATCTGCTTGTTATGTTTATTGGCATACAATTATTTATTTAAATTATAAATTGAAAAATCTAATTATAAATTATATAATTAAAGATTATAAATAACGATTTAATTTTTATTTGTAAAAATTAGAAATAATAAAAATGTTTACTTGATAACTTGTTATTCTTTACATTCTTATTTTTTAAATATCATAATATTATTTAAATAATATTATATTATATGACACTATATTATATTATTATAATATTAAATTATCCCCTGGATTCCTTTCCTATTTATGTTCCTTGGAGAAAGTTTAACTTTTGAAAAGGTGGAGATAGAGGTCTACCTACACTGGTGGAATTTACTCTCGGAACCGATAGGTGGAACTGGAACGGTTAAGGGAACCTAATACGCAGTCGGAACTGGAACGGTTGGAGCTAATACCTCATTTAAACGTTCCGTAACATCCCTAGTCAAGATCGGTAACCTCCAGCATAATTTTACCTTCAAGTGAAAGTTAGGCAATGTGATTCAAACAAGACTTTAGATAAGAGGTTTTGTAATTTGGAATGACGGTAGAATATAATAATGGTGAGATTTCCATTATTAATGTGAAAAAAATCCCATTAATTCACTTGATTAATAAACTAATTGAAAATGGAACGGATTTAAAACTACATAGTTCAATTTTCTCTTAAATGTCAGAAAAATATGTTTAACCCATAGGTGTATTGGATATTTACCATTACTAAAATGATATGTAGATTAAACTCTGTGCTGAATGTTATTATCATCTGCTGTCATTTCTTCACCTTTATGAAATTGTTTACTGTTAATGTGGAACAAAAAAATTCAGTCATTTAGGGTATGCAAAACAATTTATTAACTGATTGATAAAAGTTATTGAGGGTAGGCCTTTTTGTTTTTTCGTGGTGAAAATTGGCTAAATTCTTTTTTAATTATACAATAGTAATAATGTAATATTAATATGCACTAAAAATATAGTATTTAATTCAGGCCCTCATTCCTCTTCATAAATTAATGATGATTTGATATTAATAGTCTTTGTTGACTCTATTCTTTTTAAGTTGAATTAAATATATTATGTTTTTAATGTCCTAAAAATGTGGATATGCCACTGTTTTACAAAAAATCATTTAGATTACCAGTACTTATTCATAGCTTGATTGTATATTATGCTGGTCATTCAAATTATGACACATTTTCAAATCATCCCTCACTAAGCATTATAACTGTAACTCTTTTATCTTTCATTTCATTTGCCAAACATTAATTTCATAAAGAGTATTGGAAAAGTTTGGTTTGTGATGGAAAAATATAAGGGTACCACTACTGCTCTGTTACTTCTAGTTGTGGCCTATTTGGAGCCATCTAAACTATGAAGGATCTGTTGGTGTCCTTCCTTGTTTTCCTCTTTTGAATAAAAGGAAAAAACTGCAATCTAATAAAGCAAATTAAGGCCCTTTTTAACTGAAAAACAAAACAAAATGCGATGGGAATTCACGAATATCAGTTACTTGACCTGTCAAAATAGGCCACACCCAGAAGTGACATAGCGGAAGTGTTACCAAAATAAGAAACACACTTATTAGGAAATATTTAATCTTTTTGTTTTTCCCTATCGCTGACCCACCCGTAACCAATTCATCCTGCAATTTGTTCTACAGTCAAATATATTTCCACCATTAAATTTACAAAAGTTACCTTTTTATTAACACTTTATATCACTATTTTCAATAATGTATTTAGAACTTACTCTTTTTGATCAACGGAATTGTCAAAACCACCAGAAAGTAAAATTTTGTACTTGAATTATTTCAATTTTAATCTATGATTTTATACTTCTTTGACTAACATCATGATGGGAGGCAGCTCAGTGGTACTGCACTGAACTGTCATGCTCAAGGTCCTGGCTTGAAATCTGGATATGGCAAGAAATCTTTTCTAGTCTGTGTTACTCTATTGGCATCCTCTTGACTCACTTTGAAGTCTAGTGAATGGAGTCACATTCAGCCTAAAAATCAAAATAGTTTTTTAATTAGTTTAAAAATTACATTATTCAATGAGATTTTCTATGAACCTACACTTTTTTTATCAAAACATTTTAAAGTTAAAATTCATATTTTGTTAAACTAATTCCATAATATCTCCTTACCGGAGGTAGAGAAAAGACAAACAAATATTTCATCTACTTTCTCTTATTTCATCTAAAAGTCTATCCATTTATATTATAATGATTCGGTAGTAACTATTTCTGTTTATGTAAATGATATGTAATGAGATCTAGATTTATTTTTTACCATATTTATTTGCAACATTCAACTTATCAATTGATAAATATTGATATTTTTCTGGTTTCAGATAGTGAGGAAGCTCTAACACCCAGACAGTTTTTAGAGCGATATAACCTCCCTAGATGTGCTCAGGTTGTACCTTCTTATGGTGATGTATCCCTCTTAGGACAAAAGGTTTTGCTGTACAAATATTACAGAACGAATAGAGTTGAAGCTGCACTTGAAGACAGTGGTGGTGGAACTTTGGTTATTCCTCAACTGTATGATGGTAAATTGAAATATTTTATCAATTTTGCATTATTACTGAAAACACTTATAAGATAACGTCAATATCGAGTTGTAGTTCTTACATATCTTCTAGGTTAGAACCCTCATAGGCTCTATTCTAACCATAATCCATGCTTGTCCTGGAGGACTTCATTTACCAATTTTAAAGATGTTCAAAGCTTTCCGTTCAGTAGTTAATTCCTTTTTTTTTAATAATCAGCTTTGCACTACCCTTTTCGTTTTGGCTTTATAATTCATGACCAGTATTATCGACAGTATTATTTTTAACCATATAAAAAATAGCAATTGTTTTGTTATGCGTTTAAAATTCACAACTTTAAATCCTACCTGCCTAACTAAACCTCTTACACTCGTGCTACTATTCTAAACTCTACTACTTCTTCTCTCCCTGGACCACACTAGTAGCTACTATTTTGGAACAGTATCATTTTCAGTATAAAGGCCCTTATAAGCTTTATTTAATCCCAGCTTTCGACCCCTGCTTGCTCTAAAGGTATAAATAAACCCCCAAGGTGTCTTATAGTTTAAATTGGACCACACTAAATGGCTCAAAACAGACCAAGGCCATAAGCCTTTCTTCCAATTTTCTAATTTCCAATTTACTTCCAAATTTCCACCCCTAGAATCTCACCTCATATGGCCAGAATCTTACGAAGACAAGCCACTTTATTGTAGATTTTCCCGATCGATTAGATCCTTTTGATCCTCTCATTTTGGTACTCTAGGTCAGAATTTTCGGCAATTTTAACATCTCTCTCTTTAACTATTTATTTATTTATCTTTTAGGATGGTTTTCAGTTGTCACTGAAAGGGGGCAAATTAAAGCAAAATGCTTCACTCTTATTCAACGCCTTATCTCATCGCAAATATCCTCTTTTCTAACAGTTGCAGACTTCGTTGCCTACACTCTTAATAACAGGAATAGTATTGGTGAGTACTAATTTGAATTATTTTGATTATGCAATGTCCGAAGGTTCTTGTCAATGCCCTGTAATAGTCAATAAAAAAAAAAATAATACTGCTAGGATCTTTTTCCTCACTTAGAGGGGAAGAGTGCTGTAATTTGTAGGATTTTCTTTAATGAAGGAGCTCTTCCGTGTTTAATGTTTTTTATTATTTTTTTCCCGACGTTTCGAGCTTGTGGCTCATCCTCTGGGGTTATCTTATCTTTAGTTGCTACATTTCCATACAAGCCATTTGTCAACTTCTTTTTTTAACAGTATAAAAATACTTTTGTCTAATGCATTTTATGGCCTGTTACATTGTCTTTGATTTCATTGTCACATTATAGTTATTGGCTGTGTGTAACAATGTAACAGGCCATAAAATGCATTAGACAAAAGTATTTTTATACTGTTAAAAAAAGAAGTTGACAAATGGCTTGTATGGAAATGTAGCAACTAAAGATAAGATAACCCCAGAGGATGAGCCACAAGCTCGAAACGTCGGGAAAAAAATAATAAAAAACATTAAACACGGAAGAGCTCCTTCATTAAAGAAAATCCTACAAAAAATAATAATAAAAAAAGGATTTTTTTCTGTTCACTAAATTTAAAGTATTACATATAATTCTTCCTCGTTTCTTTCCTAGCTTTTATAAAAATTCAACGTTAGTTCAACCATTGGAAGACTGAAGGGTGCATAAGCAATATAAGGGCCATTTGCCATCTTGTTTTCTTAAGGTGCCTTTACACCTTACGAACATCACCTTCGAACAAGTTCTCCTTCGAACCTTGCCGTACCGACGTGAAGCGAACAGCCATTTATACTTCACGTGACTTTAAGCGAACCAATATGGCTGACGCACCCAAAGCTAGCTTATGATAAAGAAAAAATCTCCATTATTAATATATTTTATATTATCTGAAAAATAAAAAAATAGGAGACGATTTACAACGTTTCAGAAATTACACTAGTATCACAAACAACTCCTGTCACTTAGGAAAAACCCAAATCAAAAGCGACACTAGCGCTACCCCCGAACCCAGGCGAACAGATGAAGTACCTAGAACACCCAAACAGTCGACGTGAAGGCTGTTCGAAGGTTGTTCGAGGGTGGTGTTCGAAGGTAAAGTTCGTGAGGTGTAAAGGCACCTTTACTTTCTTCAATTCTTGTGGTCAACTTGATAATAAGTTTTGATTGTGACAAATGGCCTATCACTCATTCCGCTTAATATGTTAGTGTTTTATTTGTGCATGTGTGTAATAGTATTTATGAGTAATAATTATTCTGGAACTTTAATTATGTTTTGTAAATAATTAAATTTTTTTATTACATTCTAAATCTTATGTTATATTAATATACTAATTACTATATTTCAACAATAAAGGAAAAAAGCAACACTACTGCAAGACTACTATAAAAGGAGGACAAGTCTTAAAGCTTTTAGCAGTTTATGAAGATATAGGAGATAACAGCTCGTCAAAAAAATCATCACTCAACCTAGAAAATCACCGCTATGCCCAGTGTCTTACTCAAAGTGATCAGGTGATTAATGGATAATTATCTATGTAATTTATTACATGTATTTTTATTATTAGATAATAACCCATTACAAAATAATAGACAAATTATATTTATTACTTCATTTGATGCCTTATACAATTTAATATTAACAGTTTTTCATTTTGAAATCTTATGATGCTACCTCTATTTTCGATATACTACATAGAAATAGCTAAATTTGAAAGTTATTAAAGTAAGTGTTTAATAATATAATAGCAAAGGCCTAACAAACCCGAAGGTTAGACACTGACACCACAACTCGCTCCCTACACACTTCCATCCTCCAACTGCTGTCCAGATCCAACTTCGACTGATCTGCCTTCACGCGACCCTCCCACCTCCTCAGCCTGCCCCTCGGACGTTTTCCAGTCAACCCAGTACTTATTAATCTTATAGGAATTCGTTTACCATTGAACAGCTTTTCTTTTGTCGCACATGTTAAGTCAATCTCCATCGAACCAAGGTTTTTTCTTTTTCTTTTCCCTTTTCCCAAGACACAAGTTACCAACTTCTTTTATATTATCCCTGATAGCTTCCCATAACTTATCAATGTCTTTGTTATCCTCATCAGAAAATTCCAAAGCCTCAAACCTATTTTAGACTTCTAGTTCGAATTGTTTTCTGTTGGAATTTTTAATTTCTCCATATTAAATTTATCATAATAGGAATCAGCCTCATTTTTCTTTTTTCTTCCAAGTCTCTGACGAATTTTCGCGATTACTAATTCATGATCTGACCACACATACACACTTCAGCAAGCCTGGGGGCCGCTCTCATTGTTGGTTTGCGAGTCCTACTGACTTAGCCAGGACGAACTTGCTAGGAATTTCTACCGACCATCCCCAAATCTGCCACCCGTGGGATACTCCCAATACACGTTAATGAGACCCATTAATTGAAATTAAGTGTTTAGCATTTACTATTTAAATTTATTCTTTACCATCAAATTTTAAATTAGTTCCCTCAGAATTATCAAGAAGCCAACTAAGTCTATTATAGGACCTTAAAATCCCTCTATTAAAAACACCTTCAAGGTCTATTAAAACCACAGAAATGACAGCTCTGGCCATGTGTGCCTAATGAGCGAGGATTAGTTAAACATGGTACCTATAACACAGATAATAGTATGTGGGCCAGACCACCCTACCATGCACCCCCCCCCCCACATCTCTATAAATTGCATATCGTTGTGTTCCTTGTGATAAAAGATTAAGAAAAATCCAATGTTCACAGAAAAAAAAGTTAGTGCACTATACCAAAAAGGCGTTCAAACATGGCAGAATGGCGAAATTGATTTTAATTCGTTTTTTTATTACTGACAGGATCTAATCTATGTAAGAAATGCTTTAAACATTATCTTAAGGTGCCTTTACACCTGTTCGCCTGGTTCGGGGGTAGCGCTAGTGTCACTTTTGCTTTGGGTTTTTCCTAAGTGACAGGAGTTGTTTGTGATCCTAGTGTAATTTGTGAAACGTTGTAAATCGTCTCCTATTTTTTTATTTTTCAGATAATATAAAATATATTGATAATGGAGATTTTTTCTTTATCATAGGCTAGCTTTGGGTGCGTCAGCTATATTGGTTCGCTTAACGTCACGTGAAGTATAAATGGCTGTTCGCTTCACGTCGGTACGGCAATGTTCGAAGGAGAACTTGTTCGAAGGTGAGGTTTGTAAGGAGTAAAGGCACCTTTATGCATATTGTGTGTCCGTGAGCAACTATTTTTGAAAAAATTAATTTTGTTTCATTGTGCCCCATGCCCAGGGTACAATGAAACAACGCTAGGGGTACTTTGAAAAAACAACACCATAATTAACGAAAAAACTTTATTCGACTTCCGGTCGGTTTATCGTTCTTCTGCTTTAGAATGGCCACAAAATTCTTCAGGAAAGAGGAAAGTTTGACTTGGTTGTCAGAAAGGAAAGCTTTCATAAAATAATAAAGTGTTTTTGGTATTCCGCTCTCAATTTCCCACCATTATGTAAGAAAATGAAAAAACCGACTGCTTATTACACAATAAAAAACACATGGGGCACTATGAATGTTTCATGGAAACCCCCATGTTTCAAGGAACCCTATACGAGCCATTTTGATGTCTTTGACTTCCTACAATGAATGTGAAGAGGTAGGAAAGCCAAAGTCAGGCAAAATCTTAAGAGATACATGCATAATGAAATGTAAGGCAGATTGAATAAAATAATTACTCATACCTTGACACGAAAATCCATTTGACCAAAAATTTTAGTTTTACCACACAAAACTACACTTCAGTACGTGGAGTCACCCTTACCGCTCGCTGTCTGAATTTGGTTGAACTACACTTCAGTACGTGGAGTCACCCTTTCCGCTCGCTGTCTGAATTTGGTTGCACTAGACCTTTAGGTTTTCCCAGTGTACCGAGTATTTCATTGTGCCCCACCCTCCCCTATACGAATAAATTTTAATTTTTTAATATTTCGCTATCAACTAGTTAATTAGCTATTTCTCTAGTAGAGCAATAGCCATTTTTATTCGATTTCGGCCAGCATTTCGAATTTCTAATGCTATAAAATTTTTGATCTTGAAAAAGCCATTTTCCAAATAACATAGGATGAGCATTTCCTGGATTTTTATCATTGCTTTCAATAAATATTGGGTTGATGCAAAATTAATGCAGGTTTTTAATATTCATTGAAAATAGGCCATATCTTTACTTTAACTATGTATATTTAATCAAAATAATTTCCATCTGAATCAATGCACTTTTGCCAACGTTCAACAAGCTTCCTTATTCCACCAGAAAAAAAATCTGAATCCCTGGACTCAATGAAGTCACGAAAAGAATTTTCAATTTCATCCTGGTTTTGAAAATTTTTCTCCCTCAAAAAGTTATCCAGATGCCTGAAAAAGTGGAAGTCTGTCGGAGAGAGGTCAGGTGAATAAGGTGGGTGTGGGAGAACTTCGTAGCCCAACTCGTGCAGTCGTCGTAGCGTTGGTTGTGCGACGTGTGGTCTGGCGTTATCATGGAGAAGGATAGGTCCCTTCCGATTCATCAATGCTGGGCAAAGACGTTGTAATTTTTGATTCATGTTGTCAATTTATTGACAGTACTTGTCAGCAGTTATGCTGTAGTGGATAACACCAGCAGTATACCACCAAACTGTGACTATAACTTTTTTTGGGTGCAGGTTGGGCTTCGGGAAAGGTTTTGGCTGTTCATCTTTGCCCAGCCATTGGCTACAACGCCTTCTGTTGTCGTATAAGATCCATTTTTCATCGCACGTCACAATGCGATTGAGAAATGGATCATTTTTATTGCGTGTCACAAGCATGGAACAGATTTCAAAGCGGCGATTTTTTTGGTGGTCGTTTAATTGGTGTGGCACCCACTTGGCCAACTTTTTTACCTTACCAATTGCTTCCAAGTGGCGTACAATTGCGGATTGGTTCACACCGAGTTCTACCGCTATTTCTCGGGTGGTTTTGGTTGGGTCTTCTACTATTGACCTCTGCTGGTCGTTGTCAAGAGCAAAATGACGGCCCCGACCTTCCTTGTCTTCGAGGTCGAAATCTCCACTGCGAAACTTCTGGAACCAACACTGCACCGTGCACTCGTTAATAGCCCCCTGACCCCACACTACGTCGATATTACGAGCCGTTTGCACAGCGCTGCGCCCTAATTTAAATTCGTAAAAATAAATTTGACGAAAATCGTACTTCGACATTTTCGATTTAAGACCTTTGAACACATTGAACAAAACGATTTTACTGATCAAATTCATGGTGAAAGAGAGGGTATTAGATAAGGTTTGTTTTGGTATAATAATGATCAATGTTACGATTTGCTTTGTTTACACAATTGGAATTAAGATATCGCAATAGAGGAAACCTGCATTAATTTTGCATCAACCCAATACCTGAAAAGGGCCACAATCTTTGGCCCCATATTGATTACTAATGATAATAATAATTACTTTTATGCATGCTTGGGCTGGATTACTAATCACTGATCTTTTATTAATAATATTTAATTTAATATAAATTGTTTCCCTTATAAAGCTGTCTATTTTTAGAGGATTTAGTCTGATTAGTATATAATTGTTCATGAAAGTTAGAATCAGAGTTTAGCCGAGGCCCCCTGCTCTTCGATGCCATTATTTTTTAGGTTACCTTCTGGCAATTAATTAATATTAAGAGATGGGAAATTAAAAACATAAAAAAAAAATAAAAACATTACTTAACTTTTACAAAATAATAGAAATAATAAAATGATACTTGTAACAACTACTTCTACTTATTACTTGTTCACAAAAAACCGGTAATCCTCAGGAGCACACGTCTATATCATACAGGACCTGGTGTTAGACTCAAAACTAAGTCTATAATTCTTTGTATTTGCATGACCATAAACTATTATTTTATTATTATCTCACCAAGGTGAGATAATAAATTATAGGAACCCAAAGTTCATTTTTAAGAAATTTGTTCTGGGCATAAACAAGTGAGATAGATCTACTTCTTGTGCTGAATTTTTACAAAATTTAGTAACAATTATTAATGTTATATTTATTTGGGGATTCATCGCTTTAGAATATTACTAGAAAAAAAAGTGGGCTTAAAAGAGAGCATCAGGATGTCTGCAGACAGGTATTTGATTTTTCTGGAAAAGTCAGGGATTTTCGTTAAAACTGTTAGAAAGTCAGGGAATTTTCCAAAATATATTTTCTAACAAAAATAAAATGCCTTTTCCTAAGTTATTTATTGTTTTTCCTAATTATAAATTAGCCGTACGAAATTTTATTAATTTAATAAAACTTCGAACTTTTGCTAATTGGAAAAATCCACTATCGATTATCAAAATCAAAAAGACTCGATATAATTTAGTGAAACTCCAGAATCAGACATCTCTCTTAGGATAGGAAAATAATAGGGTAGAATAAAATAGAATTGATTATTTTTTATTTTTAAAACATTCAAGAGTGAAAAAATAAGAAGTGTACGAAATATGGACATAAAATAGCTTTTATTTAACATTGTTTCTGTGATTTTTCAAATTGTTGGAATTGTTTTTCTTAAACTTTTATTTAATCTGGAATTTTTTTTACTCCTCCCTTTTTTGTACTTTGTTTTGGTTGGTGGGGTAGGGAATTTCATCAAAGGCAGGGAAAAGTCTGAGAATTTGATTTCTGGACACCCTGCTTAAGAATAAATATTAATGAAATGTTAATACATTACTAGGTTACTTGATAAGGTTAATGAACAATAATACATATTTACATTTTTTTTTATATTAAAATTCTGACATCTATTTACATTACTTCTGATTTTAAGTCTAAGCTTAGGTTCTTGTAAATCTGTGTGCTACATTTTATCATAATTGTACAAGTCGTTCTCCCCCTGTAACTCCCTCCCCCATTTGCAATATTCTTGATTGATGGTTATATTATAATTTATTTTTAAAATATTTTTAAAGTTGGTTGAAGAGGATTTTTCGTGGTAATTGAAACCTCACACTTTATTGGAAGGGAAACGAAATAAGAAATAAGTTTATTATCCGAGGACTGATGTCACTTTTGAATAAATTGTAAGTACAAAATAAATTGAACATACACCAGTATGGCCTTACATTAATTTAAATATTTACAAAAAAAAATGGCTCTTGCTGTAGAAATAAAGATGAAAAATAAAGATAGTATAATATTTATACACTGAAGGATAATATATTTTATATATATATATATATATATATATATATATATATATATATACACAATACAAAAATAAAATATGAAGTAAGGAAAAAATAAATAAAATTGAGAGTTCTCTAAGTGTCTATGGTGATCAATCGGATTGGGAATCAAATAGGAACAGATGGAGGAGGGATTCGAGAAATTAACGGAGCATGTCAAATATTGGGAGAGAATTCCAGAGGAAGATGGCTTTTATTGTAAAGAATTTTTCAAAAGTTGAAGTTATATAAGGTGGAGGTCAGACTTACTGGATCTAGTTGTGGGGATTGGATATTAGGTTTAAATTGTAGGCTTTGTGGGACATAAGAGGTTCGCTGAGTTTTAATGGCCTGGTATAGGAAGGAGTAATATGAGTATCTCTTGAGAGAATTTAAATTTGGTTTCTAGTTCTCCTGAAAGTCAACCTTACACCATACAGCCATAGTCAAAGTTGGGAAAGATAAGACAGGAGACGAGGAGTTGGTGGTTTTTGAGTGGAAGGAGATTGCTAAAACGGCTTAACTGTTAAAGGGTAGAGATGATACGTCAGGAAATTTGAGAGATTTGTTGTTTCCAAGAGTAGATTTAATCCAAGATAACTCCAAGATCTTAAACACAATTATAAAATGTGATAGGTGAGTTGTTTAATGCTAGATTTGGAGGTACAGGAGTGGATTTTACACGTTAGGTGCGGCATCGGTCCCCGGGATCCGATGCCTTACATTCCCTTCTTAACAGCCGATTTTCACATGAAAATGTCCGAAAGTCCGAACACTTCAAACACTCAATTTAGTCGATTTTTAATGATATTGCATTTTAGTGCAGAAAGTGTTGCAAACAGCTGAAATTCTGTGGTTTTTTAGAATCGGACTCTGAGGTCCGATTTTCGATAAAGAATGGCCTAAATCCTGTATCAGCCTGTCCTGCACCTATTATGTCTAGTTCCAATCCTTACCAAGAGATAATGCCCTTGAGACGCTCATTTAATTCCCTTTTAATCAAAAGATAACGCTTTCCTCAAAGCATTCCCATCGGACCCCGACGCCCGATACCGTCTGTGGCTCATCCCAGCAGTCGAACCCCGGGACCGATACCGTTCAATTCAGGATACCCCTAAAATATGCCGCCGCACCTAACGTGGAGAGGGAGATCCAAGGGGGTTAAGGAGAGAGGGAGATCCAATGAAGATGGCTTTTGTCTTCTCAGCATTCAGAGTAAGCTTATTGAGGTTTGCTCATGTATAATCTGTCAATATCTTCCTGAAGTTGTAGGTTGGCATCATAGGAATCTGCGAGATTGAAGGAAAGATAAATCTGGATGTCATCGACATACAGATGATATTGGCAGTGCTGGATGAGGGACAGATGGTCATTGATATAGATTGAAAAAAGGTTGTGGTATAAGGAGGAACCTTGTGGTATGCTTCTAGACCAGAGTAGAGACTTTGAAGGAGGCTTATTATATACAACATACTGGGAACGACTGAAGAGGAGAGACTGGATTCAGTGAAGTACACTAGAAGACATGGAGATATTTTTAAGGTTGCTTAGGAGTATATTGTGGTTAGCTCATTCATAGTCTTTGATGAAATCAAGGAGAATAAGGAGGGTTAGTTTCTTTTGGCCTATGGCTGTGTGGAAGTCTTGGGAAATTTTAATGAGAATGGAGTGAAAAAGTAGTCAGCCCTAAAACCTTTTAATTTTTTTTTTTTGGTTACATTTTGTGAGAATAATTTGTTAATTTCCTTCCAATTAAATATATTGTTTGTTAATAATTTCACATGCTAAGTTTGTTCAATTTTTTAGCCTACTTTATTTATTCTGGAACAAAAAATTTAAAAGCTATGATGTCCTACAGTATCCTTCAATAATATCCAACTTACACCCGTCGAACAGATCCGATACCTAGGACTCCACATAGACAAACGTCTCACGTGGAATCCTCACACAAGACTGAAAAGACAAGAAACTGCCCGCAGATTCCGACTACTACAACATTTACTAGACAAACGCTCCAAACTTCCAATTTACTACAAAAGACTAATCTACATGACAATAATAAGACCTATTTGGACTTATGGTGTCGAACTTTGGGGTTCCACCAAACCATCCAATTCCTCTCGCATTCAATCCCTACAATCCAAAATCCTTCGTAAAATCCTGAATGCTCCTTACTTCGTCCCGAATAAAATTATCCATGAAGACCTTAATATTCCTTATGTCACCGATTTGGCCCGATTCAGATACCAGACCTTTCACAATAAACTCCCGGCTCATCCTAACCCTCTTGTCTCCAACCTTGCTTCCTCCTCTATCCCGGACAATCCTCCGAGGCGTCTGAAAAGAAGATGGCCTAGAGATCTTCTAAATTAAAACAATATTCGAGTGCTACCGCTGGGTAGTTTCTCCACACACCTTTCCATGCCAATTATGTACTTATATCAAATTTACTTATTGTATTGTTATAATACAGTTGTAAATTTCAATAAATAAATTATATATAAAAAAAAAAAAAAAGCTATGATAGTGCTTGTTATACCAGTTCAACCTTACAACACTTATCCATTTTTTATTTGCTGCAAATCACTTGATAAGCTCATGAATCTGTCTCTACTTATCTCAAGAATCTGTCTCTACTTATCTCAAGAATCTTTGTTTCACATTAGAATTGAGAGAGTTTATGTTCTGTTTAAATAAATTAAGAATTTATTTGTCCTTTAAATTTATTTTTTATGGTAGGTGGTCTACGTTCCCATATCTACAACAGGCCAGTTTTATGCTACAGCCTGCAACAGGAGAGATGATAGTGTCCAGAAGGTTTACCAACTTACAAGATTGTTGAAGACTTTCCCCCTCCCTGTCAGAGTGTGCATTGTAAATGGATGCAAGGCCCAAGGTAATTATTTTAAAATAAATCCGCATGTGTTAAACGTGATTAGTAATTCAGCTTGTCTTTTCAGCCCTAATAAACGGAGAGATCTTTATTTACAAACAGTTCTGCCTAAAACGTTAGTGTGCTATATCACTCATCATACTTATCAATATATCATTCGACTTTTTTTTTAAATTTAAAGTATTGACTACATCACTGCTCCATTACCTTCACTAAATTGTGTTATGTCTGCTTTTCCTTTTTTTTCCATTAGAAATTATGACAGACATATGGGTCTGTAGGCTTAAGGATCATCGTATGATTCTTTCCTTGGTTTTGGTATATATCTTACCTTGGATATTCTCCATTCGGCAAGGATATATCCTAATGCTAGGCTGCCTCTTAAAATTTTTAAGAGGTGAGGTCTTATGATATGTATTCCTTTCTGTATTAATGCAGGAAATATACTATCAGCGCCAGCAGATTAATTAATTTAATTACTTAAATTCATAATGAAAGACGGGAAGGTCTTTTGAGGAAGAGTGAGACGGGAACAGTGAGACAGCCAGAGCAGGTGTCTCACTGTTTCCCACTCATCCTAATAGATTTAGTAGGTACGCTGATGATCAATTTACAATGCCTGAAAGTTAATCTTAGGTTAGATATAATGAAATTTGAAACTTTACTGAATTTCAATATTGTGTCAATACAAATATCATTGGTCTTTTTTTAACTTTAACAATCCAGTAATTTATTAATGACAATACTTTTTTAACTCAGTCCATTCATTCATGCTGATTAAATTCATTAGGTAATGCCTCTTAATATTTTATATTGTGTAAGCTGCAGTATTTCATGTTTGAGAAAATGTATTTTACTTAACCAGATAATTTTTAATTCCATTTTGTTTAATTAGTATTTATATTTATAGTATTTGTAACTGTGGAAGTCGTATCATCAGAGGTTACGAAATGGCTCTTAGGATTCGCAATCACCATCAGCAATTATTGATATCACAATGCTTTCTCCAATAACTACGGGTTCAAAGTCTGCCATTACTCAAAATAATATTAGAAGTTTGAATATGACTTAAACGTATTACAAGCTAATGAGGACACTTTTACTGTTCTACAGCAGAAAATTAAAATTATATCGTCTAGATCTTTGAAGGCCCTCTACAGTAGTTATTTTCATTTGAAATTATTTTCCCTAAAAATATGATAATTTATTAAGTGAATGATTAGGGTTCTAATTTTTTATGTCATCACCTTATTTTATCAACATTTTACTTTATTTCTTGTCAAAATGGGGTTTGTTAATGTTAGCTCAAATTCTAGTTGTAGTGTTGGTCGCTAAATTAAAAAACAGCAACAAAAAACATATCTAGTGATACTTATCTTGTCAAAGACTAGTGATAATGACTTCTTCAAATTATTCATGATATTTGTTATGTTAATTATCATGATAATATTTTGCATTAAAATGAGCCTTTTATTTTCAACACGTTTCCTGCAGTGGGGTACACTGAGACAAAAACCTCCTTGTGGTTTTATGGAAATAAATATTTTTGTGTGTAACCTTTTCAGATTTCACATCTGAACATAGATCCATTGTAGGTCTATGTACTATATACATTTCAGAACTCCATCTGTAATTTTTCTATTATTTTTGAAAATTTGAAAAAACTGTCTCATTGTTCCCCACTCTCCCCTATGTTATTTCACTTATAGTGTTGTTTTATTTGACCGTTGTTTTATTTGGTATAAAAACTATAGCTGGTGTTCTGAAATTTATTTAGTAAATTTTACTAAGTATTAATCTTCAAATAGAAGAAAATTAAAAGACCGCTATAATGATGAAGGAAGGTTCATAAATTGTAAGCTATTCGGTCTCGAAAATATTTTCCTTTATTGACCTTTATATAGTCATAGTCACAGTTTTATAGGCTTAGGCTGACGTTTCGCTCATGTTTGAGCATTTTCAAAGCACATTCATCATCTATTCGTAAAAATCACAAATTAAAAAATTGTGTCATTTGGTACAATAAAAATTTATATATATATAGGAAGAAACATAATGGTCAAAAAAAAAATGTTAAAAAAAATGGTCTTTTTTTTGACCATTATGTTTCTTCCTATATATATATAAATTTTTATTGTACCAAATGACACAATTTTTTAATTTGTGATTTTTACGAATAGATGATGAATGTGCTTTGAAAATGCTCAAACATGAGCGAAACGTCAGCCTAAGCCTATAAAACTGTGACTATGACTATATAAAGGTCAATAAAGGAAAATATTTTCGAGACCGAATAGCTTACAATTTATGAACCTTCCTTCAGTAAATTTTACTTCAATGGACCTATGTGTTCAGTAGATGTGAAATCTGAAAACGTTACACACAAAAATATTTATTTTCATAAAATCACTAGGTTTTTGTCTCAGTGTACTCCACTACAGGGAACACTGAGACATTGCTCGGGAAACAGTGAGACACCATACTAAAACTAAATATTTTAATAAAATTATTAATAATAAAAGATAATAACATTTTATTTCAAAATATTATCATGATAATTAACATAAAAAATATATGACTTCTTTGGAGTAGTGATTATGAAGAGTCGTTGACAAGATTAGTATCACTAGATATATTTTTTTTTTTTTTTTTTACTTTCACTTACCTATATATGAAATATATAGTAAGTGGAAGTATTGCGATCGTGAAAAATTTCGACTTCCGGTTTTTAACGGAAATACACGTTTTGGGGTCCCCTGAGTCGAAATGACCAAGTCCCGCGAAATGGTCTGTGTGTCTGTGTGTGTGTATGTGTGTGTGAACAGACTAGCTCAAAAACTATAAACCGTGCGATCCTGAAATTGGGTATTTAGTGTAGGTATATGTCCGCGATGTGACAGCATAAATTTCATCAAAATTACTTAAAGGGAGGGGGTACTTTACTTAATAACATTTTAGGGTTTTTTCGATTTTCTCAAAAACGGCTCTAACGATTTTGATTAAACTGAGTATTTGATGTACTAATATGCCCGAGATATGACTGTAAAAATTTCATCAAAATTGAATAACCGGAGGGGGGACTTTACTTAATAATTTTGTAACATTTTCACGTGTTTTTTTTTATTTACTCTAAATCGGCTTTAACGATTTTTATCAAACTGGGTATTTGATGTATTTATATGCCCGAGATATGACTGTTCAAATTTCATCAAAATTGATTAACCGGAGGGGGGACTTTACTTAGTAAATTTTGTATAATTTTTACATGCTTTTTTTATTTACTCAAAAACGGCTTTCACGATTGTGATCAAACTGAGTATTTGATGTATGTATATGCCGAAGATGTGACAGCCAAAATTTCATCAAAATTGGTGAAACGGAGGGGGCACTTTATTTCATAACTTTTGTTTCCAATTTATAGCTTTCTTTAAAATATCTGAAAAACGGCTTTAATGATTTCGATCAAATTCGCTATGTTTAATGAAAACTAGGTGTTCTTAAATATCAGGTAAGCTTTATCGTTATTAAAATGTTCTGAGGGGACTTAAATGGGGAAGGGACCTTTTTTTTTTTCATGTAAAGTACCCTTGTTTTTGTTTATATGAAAAATTCGTAAGTAAAATCTTTTATTTAATAATAAAAAAAAAATAATGTTATTCATAGAGCAAATAAAAACAAAATTAAGAAATTGATGTGGAAAAATGTGTCTTTGAGAAGTGGCAATTAACAAAACACATCAATTTCTAATTTAAGTAAGTTCGTAAGTGAAAGTTGTGTGTTGCGCGCACGCACCAGATTTTTAATTTAGGCACAAATACTTACAACGAGAATTTGAGATTAACATTACCAAATCACATATTGACTATAAATAAAGTAGAATTTTGATAAAATTAGGTGATGTAATAAAAATATTATATATAATTATATAATATATAAAATTATATTATATTATATTTTAATGAAAATAACTTCTGTTGATGGCCTGTTCCTTTAAAGGTATTCCTTCCTTCTTGGGATTAGGCAATATAATTTTAATTTCCTATATAACAGTAAAAGTGTCTTCGTAGGCTGTCTCACTGTTCCAGTCTCACTCATCCTCATAGGGCCTTGCCGTCTTTCATTACGAATTTCTGTTTGCTAAGTGAACAGTCATTGGTCGTTCAAGTGTTAATACAAAGAGTTTTAGTTGGAGAATAAAAGGCATTAACAGAAATTTGGTTAAATGAACAATAGTACCCACACTGTCAACGAGAAAGCAAGCCACAAAAAAAAGTGTACTTGTCTCGAAAACAAAATGAGACAAAAATAGTCACAAATGTATGATAATGTTGGTTTCTTTCCTGGAAAAGCTTATTTGACTAATATTCTACAATAAAACAAATCCTATACTAACTGGGTCCTTGCAATTGGTTTATGAGCTAACTGTCTCACAGTTAACTGTGTCTCACTGTTCCCCACTCTCCCCTATATAACTTTAAAAAAGTTGGTGATGGAGAATTAAAATGGAATTGACTAAATATTTCCTTTCCTATAGGGTCAATGGTACTTGAAATGTATAAGACAGAAGAAGTAATCCTTGCATGTTGCCTTGGAAGAGAAAAGAAACTTATAGAAATTGATATCAACTCAAAATTCCTAATTGCTGACGATCAAATGAGAACAGCTGATCGTGATTTTAAGTCTGCTCTTCAGTATACGAGGTAATTGTTTCCTTAACTGTTTTTAATCATACTTAAGTTATAAGAAAAATCAAAGTCCAAAGTCTTTGTCAAAGTGTCCCATAACTTCGTGAGCCATGTAATTGGGCTCAAATACCCCGGTCTATCCATAGAGAACTCGTGGTGTAACCTGCTTGGGACTTATTACTCTAAAATTAAGACTACCTATTATCCATATGTCATCTATGTCACCACAAGCTTAGACAAATGCATTAATTCAAGTATAGAACATCTATCCTTAAGCTTATCAGGTATACAAAATATCTTCATTAAATGGTCATATTTAGTTCTCCTATCTGGATATACTATAAAACATTTATAATATATGAACTTTAAAACTATTTGCTGAACTCTTCCAAACTTTTTAACACCTTTTTTCGTATTGGGATACCAAATAAGAGATCCATATGTATTACCCATATATTAATAGGTAATAACCAAAAAATCAAGATTAAGTAACAATAATCAGTATCAATAATTTTAGAAAAACTAAAGTATAATTGATAATACAAAAAATTAGTAAAAATTAAAATGAAAAATTTATTATCAAAAATTATAAACTAAATTCTCGAAAATACATTATATCAGTATAACACAATATATTAAGGTTACTGGGGAAACACATGTTTATCTAATAGTGAAAAAAAGTAAATATTTTTTTATGGTGAGTGATTTCGGACGGTCATTAGTCCACATACATCTTTATACAACATAGTGACATAAAAAAAAAAAGGCAGAGTTCTGATAAGCTTAAAGCAGTAGAGCTGTTCAGCATTTTGAAAATCATATTTCATTCAAAACTTTTCTTTGCTACAAATCACCCAAAAATAAACCAGATTTCCAATTGTTAAATTTTGAAAAATCAAAGCTCTTTCCACTACTAGATGATGAAATGTATATCTCAACAAACGTAATAGGTAAAATTGCAAAAGTTTTCATAGAAATGAACATGGTATACCTACTAACGGACTTGCTGCGACCTTATGTGATTGTTGTGACAGATGTTTGATTATTTTTTTTAAAAAGGGTACTTCCAGTGAAAACTTTTATAGCAAACCTCAAATTTGTATTCATCATTCTGTGAAATAGCAAAACTTGCCAGATAAACCCCTATATTGAGCCTGGACTAATAACTCAAAAAGTAAAAATTACCTTGAAGTTCAAGGATCCACATTTATACAGACGATTCAGCAGTTGTGACTATAATACTGAAGCTCATGCTTATGTTCCAAATAAGTAAAGGAGTCAGCAAGCATGGATACAATTTTGATGAGTAAGCAAAAGCTATTCTCCTAGCTTCGGAAGCATGGAGGACAATGGAAGCAGGAAAATTGGTATTTGTGGATTCTCAAGCAGCAATACAGGTTGTATGCTATAATGCAGTTTGGTAGATATACTTACCACTGAATTTTCCAAGAACTTTATTCAAATGTTATGATTGTTATGTCTTAGATACCCAAACATAGTTGCGTTGCATGGAAAAATGCAGCTGATATTCTAGTAAAGAAAAACTCTCGAATGCCCTCCCAGATCCACCTGCATCCTAAATATCCACATGATGTATGATAAAAACAGTTTTTGAAACTGTGAAAAAAAAAAAAAAAAAAAAACACTGGTAAAAAGTACCTATTTCACCTAAAGATAAGCTAAAATTAAGGTCTCTAGATTTGGCTAAATCAACATGCAATAATCTATAACAAGATAAAATAATAATTGATGTCTCATAAAATATTTATTTAAAGATGACACCCAAAAATTTTGGTGTGATCACTGAAATATTCAAAATAAATTTGTATTTTAATTATTAGCTAGGCTGAGGATAAAACTGTACATAAATAATATTGAAAAAAAAAGGTCTAAAATCTAAACAATACATATAAATTAATTATCCAACTGTATTTTAAATAATTATACTACCATATAGGCATTAAAATTGAACACAAACTTGCAATTACCTGATATCTTATATCTTTGTTGCAGCAGTCCTCTCTTAGTAAAAAAAAAATTTAAAAAATCTGGTGCGAAGCGCGCAACACACAACTTTCACATACCAACTCACTTTGATTAGAAATTGACGTGTTTTGTTAAATGCCATTTCTGAAAGTCACACATTTTTCCACATTATTTACTTATTTTTGTTTGTATTTGCTCTTTTAAGTACAATAATTTTTTTTATTATTAAATAAAAGTTTTTACTTGTGATAATTCGGCAATGCAAGCATAATACTCCATCGCGTCTGATTTTATAATTCTCTACGTAGATTTTGAAAACTCATATTGTTGCCATGAAACAAATAATTTCCATTAAATAAACAGAACATCTTTAATTATAAACAAATGTCTGTCATTAAAGGCTTACTGCGCATCTGTGAGCTCAACATGTTTAATGAGTTGACAGAATATTTTTTTCTCCTATATATGTTTACTTGATTTTTTTCATATTCTTATACATTTTCATATTATTTAGCCACTTCTAATTTTTAGGCGAAACAAGAGACAGATAATTTCTCCATATAAACAAAAACAAGGATATTTTATAGGAAAACGAAAAAGGCTCCTTCCCCATTTAATAATGATAAAGCTTACGTGATACTAAAGAATACTTGATTCTCATTAAACATGACCAGTTTAATCAAAATCGTTAAAGCTATTTTTGAGAAAATCGTAAAAATGGGGGAAAAGTTATGAAATAAAGTGCCCCCTCCGTTTGATCAATTTTGATGAAATTTTTGCTGTTGTATCGCGGGCAAATACATATATCAAATACCCAATTTCAGGTTCGTACAGTTTATAGTTTTTGAGCAAGTCTGTACACACACACAAACACAGACCATTTCGTGGGACTTGGTTATTTGGTCTGAGGGGACCCCGAAACGTGTAACCAGAAGTCAAAATTTTACACAATTGCAATACTTTCCCTTACTATCTATATATTTGATATACAGGCAAGTGGATGTAAAAAAATAAAGAAGAAAAAAAGATTCTTATTGCAGATAAAGATAATTAATTCATAGGCCATAGTGAACAGAAATGATGAAATTTCATTGGAAACATTGTTAAAAACATTTAAAAGACCCAGCTGGGAAAAAAAAATTCTCTCTTTTAGGAAAAGACTTTAAAGAGTTATATATTTTGAGAATAATCTTTGATGTTAATGAGCTAATTATTTTTTAAAAATATGTGTATTCTTTTTTTAATTACAACATTAGAAGTGCGGCTCCTGGGTGTGGCCTATTTCGGCACCGTTTCATGTGGCCCCCAATCCTAGCTGATAAGGACCTCTAGACTGATAAGGAGGGTTTTTCATCCCTTTTGAGCGAGTGAAGCAAATATGAGTTGAAAATTGGGATTAAATAAAGCTAATCAAGGCCCTTTTTAACTGAAAAGGACACAATTGGAGTTCAAAAATATCAAAGATCACATAACTTGTTAAAATAGGCCTGGCTCAGGAGCCGCTTTTCTAATGTTTACCCTTTTTTAATTTGTTTTGATAGATCATGAAAGTCAATAACATCTTTAGTTATTGAACAAGAACAACTTTACCTGTATATATGTACAAATTTTTTTAGATTGAACTGGGATAATTGGAGGTGTCAACCAAAAATAGCCCATTATATATACAAAAAGCCCCATCAGAGACAGAAAAACATCAGTGATGTGTTGCCAGAAGCAAGTGTTGGTGCTGGTATGTGTAGTGTTGATTTACCATATGTGGAAGTTAAGGATAGCATTGAGGAAGCAGTTTATGCAGAAATCACCTGTTGAATATTAACAAATTTCCAATATTGCTTTTTTTTAATATCCACAGACCTTTAATCATTAATAAATTAAAGTAAAAAAAATAATAAAATTGCCAAACCTTATCTAATAAAATATTTAATATTTAATCTGTTTTAGTTTAAAAACTATTCAAGAAGACAAGTTGGGGGCCCGGTGTGGCTGTGCGGTAAAGAGCCGTACTCCCATGCCGGAGCTGCGGGTTCGAGCCCCGCCCTGGGTGGTGCTTTTCTTTCTAAGGAGAAGTATCACCCAGTGCCATGGGTGTTAGTATGGGCAGTATAGGGCTTCAATGGAAGCCTTGAAGTCCCAAAAAAAAAAGAAAAAAAAAAGACAAGTTAACCCTTTAAAGGCTATTAGTGAACTAGGTTGGGATAAAAAGTGTGAGGTGAGATAGTCGCACCTCTGTTCAACCTTTTCTCTTCTGTTATGGATTGTTTCTGTTTCGTTTATTGTTAGTATTTTCTCACTCTTTTTTTTGTCCCTGACCATAGACAAAAAGACAAACTGGTGGAGTTGACATTTTTTGGTATATATTTTTTTAATGGTTTTATAAGGTGTATAAATAAAAATTAAGTTTGGGAACGAACCGCTTAGTAGAGTTACTTCGTGAAAATTTGGGGGAAATACTGACCAGGTTAAATAATGTATTGGAAGTTAACCCTTTCACCGCTGATGGTGAGAGATGGGAGGGAGGAGTTGAAGGTGTGAACATGAGAAATGTTACTAACTTTTCCTGGTGTGAGTTGAGATCATGAGATGAAGCAACTCCGCTTTGAGAAATCTGTAATGTATCTGCTGGAGATAGTAATATCTCTAGATACATGTGAGAATAAATAGGAATAATTTATTGAGTAAAAATAGTTGACCTGAACCAATTGCCATTTTGGGTAGTATAAAATTCTAGTAACTAACAGTGTGTATGTTATGCTACTGTTGGCCTTCATTGAATTGGTTTTAGGAACTTATAAAATCCAGCCCACATACTTGTAGGTAAGCAGTTTATGAATTCATATTTACTTTGGTTTAGCATGGTAATAATTTAAGAAACTATATAAGTTCTCATTTTTTCCATAAAGATTTCAAGAATCAAGATAAGTTTTGCTTAGTTAACAAAATTTGATTTTTAAAGTGATTATTGAAAGAATATTATGTTACAACTAAGAATTTTTGTTAACAATAAACAGAATCATTGTCATGTTCATTAAGTGTTATGCAAAATATTATCTGTTATAAAAAATGAATTACTATTTAAGATAAATGTTCATAAAATGTGATGCTGAAATCAATAAAGAGAAGTTTGACTGTATTTTTTGTTTTTAACACATTCAATGCCCACTAACGATAAGCATACATCCTCGGAGGCCCAATGGTTTTTTTTTATTCATTCTTGTAAATAACACTTTAATAAATCAAATCAATCATTATAACATCGAAATCGAAAATCAAATCAATCATTATAACATCGATGCAAGTACCATTTACAATTTTTACATACTACACACCAGGCAGGTCGTGGGCCGCGTGGTAACTCAGGACCCGCCTAGCGGGTCGCGGGCCACGTACGTTACCTTCGGATTTCTATAATGAAATCAGTTTTTAGGGCATAATTTTTAATTAAATGTGAGAAATGGCATTTTCTTTCAATTACCCAATTAATGTGAAATGCATGTCAACTTGTTTTTTGGGGGGGTTCCATATATTTTTTTTCTTAGTTCTTTTTTTTTTTATTATTTTACTGGGTGGTATGAAAAATTATTTCTAAATTACCTTTTTTTTTTTACTTTTTATAAATCCCACAGGGACAGATGAAGGGAAGAATCGAAGGAGGCTGCTATTGGAAGGTAGAGGAAAAATATTTAATAAAAAAATAAAATAAATTACATTAATTTTTATTGAAATTGAAAAGTAAAGATAAATATAAATCTTTCACAAATTGAGAAACAAGTATGAGTCTTCCAAAACAGGAAAATTAATAAATAAAGAAATCAACAAGAGACTGGTACTCCAAGAAGCGTAGCACTACACAAAACACACTGCCACAGCTCAAAAAACAAAAGTTTTCAAGAAACCAACACTTTCAATACACAGCGACTACTCTGTGACAGGCCCCACAGCAAAATGAAGTAAAAACGAGAGGCTCCTGCTGATCCAGGTAGCCGGGAAGGCAATGGGTAGGTGCACCCGCCAGGCGGGTTGTGGGCACCGAACGTGTTAAATCACCCATGAGTTGTAATATTATCTGGAATAAGATGTATTAAGAACTATTGTAAATTTTTATATTCATTAATTCATTTTCAAAGATAATTTACAAAATACTCTCAATAAGAAAGGATGGTAGGCACGCTTCCATGTTTTTAGACTAATCAATACTTTCAGAGAAAAACATTGTGTCATGATCAGATACTGTAATTTGTTACTGCCTATTTTTTAAATTTAGTTTCCAGTGTTGTAAGGCAGTAATGATCCGTGCTCCAATTTTACATCGTTAATAGTACAGTTGTACCATATATTTATACAGAACAATTTATGTTCTTTAGATGTCCATTCTGGTAAGCTTTAAAGTTTTCATTATTTTATATGTGCTATAGATACTATTTTATAAATTAAAATAGCTCCAACATCATTTTCTTGACATTCACCAGTACTCCAGTAATTTTTCTCAACATTCAAAATTTGATTTTTCAATTATTGTGTACTTTTTTTAATTTCTATTTGCTTATAATTTATTTTTTTTCCCTATAGCTTCCTTGAAAAAATAATGTTTTTAGGATGAAACAAATAAAAAGCTCCTTTTTTTTTTTTTTTTTTTTTTTTTTTTCACAAAATGTGTTACTTTATTCATAAAGGCAACGCTTTGGCTCCTGGAGCCACTCTCAAGCCTACAAACATTTCTGAATGTTATGCAAAAATATTAATATAATATTTATTAGATAAGAAATTTCAGGTAATAGTAGAAGAAATTTCAAGTAAAAGAAATGTAAAGTTTGTTGGCTTGAAAATGGCTCCAGGAGACGAACCGTTGCCTTTTTGAATAAAGTAAGAGATTTTTGGTGACAAAAGGCCTTTTTATTTTGTATCACCTTAATAAAAATCACCAAACCTGAAGGAGATGACTAGAGGAAGGATTTTTTTTTTTTTTTTTTTTTTTTTTTTTTTTTTTTTTTTTTAATAGTTTAAGAACAAAATCATCACTTTCAACAATTTCACTGCTATGTGCAAATTATGGTTTTGAAACTAAAAATAGTGTTGTGGTTTATTTCTTAGAGTTCTGATATCTCATACCCTTTCCACAATGTGTTAAATCAAGGGTGGCAATTGAAATGTAAATGGGGAGTTTGGCTTGAGAGTCTATGCTGTGTGGATCAGTCTGTGTGATAGTGTGTTTTAAAATGGTTAAAGTTGGTCCTATTTCCCTGAAATTTCATTCAGGTGCAGGCTAAAGTGCATACTGTGATTGTGTCGAATTTTATGGAGATACAACCGGCGGATCAACAGTTTTTAAGAAATATATTATAAGGTAAATTAGTTCCTTATCTCAGATCGCATCTCCAGTGCGCGATAGTTGGAGTAGTGGGGAGACTATAAACAATAAACAATTGGAGTCAGTTAGTGGGTTCCCAGACCTTGGCTATAAAGGTGGTTTATGCCAAAATTTGCTCTACGTATTCTATTTATTACTTCTCTTCAGTCAAGATGGTGACAATAGAAGATATCTTAAGTGAAATAAAAGGCATAAAATCACAACTTAGGGTCAATCGTCTGGCACTGTCCCTTGAAGAGTGCACACCCCTGTTATTAGCTGCTCCTGCAATCACCTACTCCACCTTTTCTACTATCTTAAAATAGTGAGTAACATTATTAACTAAAGTTTTTAACCAGTAGTGCTTCGTTTAATTATTTAAGCAAGAATCTATCTGTAAGTTATTTAACCAAGTGTTCAGGGGAACAACAAAGATAGGTAGGCATTAAGCCCATTGACGATAATACACTGGACTGTTATCGGCCCCCACCACAACTGGCGCTCCCCACCACTGCTCGTCATATCAGTCCAGCTCGTCTTCATTATCTATCGACATGGCACCGTGCACGTATTGCAAGCAGGCGGTCAGTAGAGACGAAAAAAGTTCAATTGCATGTTTGCATTGTAAAAACATATACCACAATAAATGTTGTGGTATAAACAACACTGATACGGCTCAGATTAAAAATAAATGGCAATGCCCTAATTGCCAACTTAATAAGGCAGTCAATCAATACGTCGGAGTGCCCGGTGGGAACATGCAGGAAAACATATCAGCTATCCTTGCTCATGTGGGTAAGATGAACGAAGAATTAAAGGAAATTAAAAATACTATCGATAAGCAGGCAGATTTGTCGTTCGAAAACGCCGAAAGACTAAAATCGATGGAGGAACGGGCGATAAGGCAGGAGGAAATGATTGAAAAATTAATTACCGAAAATAACTGCCTTAAGAAAAACATAACAAATTTAGAGGTGAGACTGAATCAGTCGGAGCAGGCCCACCTATCCAAGACATTAGAAATTAGAGGGATCCCCATGAAGACCGGGGAAACCCCCGAAGGCATTATTTTGTCACTAGGGGTAGCCCTGGGCATCAAATTGAAGGAGGAGGACCTGGACTATGTGGAGAGAAGGAGGCCTAAGGGAGAGGACACACGTCCCCCGCCGATTATGGTTCGCTTCACCCGCCAGATTGTTCGGGACGAAGTAATCAGGCTCCGTAAAATCAAAAAGGATTTTTCAACCCGTCATCTGGGGTGGGATTCGGACGAAAAGATCTACTTAGGTGAGGAGATGACTCTGGGGAACAGACATCTTTACTGGCTTGCTAGGCAGAAGAGGGCCGCAGGAAAGGTGAAGTATGTCTGGTTTGCCAGAGGAAGAGTGCGCTGCCGGCGAGATGATGGTCAACCTATGGTCATTGTCAACAAAGCAGAGGACTTAGAGGTCTTTCAATGAGATATTCTTTATTGTTGCCTCCCTAATGTATTTTTCGTTTTTTCTTTTACATCTTTATCCATTTGTTTTTTATTTCTATTTATTTCTTATATATGTTTATGTATTTATTTAGTATCTCATTTCTCATTCTCACTTTTACGTTCTTTTAAATATTTATTGGCACTGGCTAGTTTTATCACAATTTTCATGGTGCCTTTAGAAATCCATATTTCACCAGAAAGTTTAATCTGTTTAGGTCAAAAAGATTTAATCAATAGTCTTAAAACTCGATATATAATTTGGTACAATTTCGTAATCAATATAATAACAATTGTTCCCTTTTACTTGAACCATTTCCCTATACCTAACCACAGTTCTTACCCAAATATGCATTTATCTTTTTCTACGTATGACTAATATCCTCCTCACATGTCACGTTAACTCCCAATCCCTTCCAGCTCATATAGACGAATTCAGAGACTATTTCCAACAGAACTTTTACCACATCATAGCTGTTTCTGAAACTTGGCTTAAACCGAATATATCCTCATCCTTTGTAGCAGTTCCTCATTATACCTTCATCCGTAACGATCGAACCGATCGAAATGGAGGGGGTGTTGGTCTCTTCGTGCATGAGACCTTAACGGTCAAAATCCTCGCTAAATCCTATTCCCAAGATACACCTCACATTGAATTTCTGTTCACAGAAATATCCTCTGCCACTTTTCCCTTCTTTACATCGTTGTATACCGACCTCCTCAACCCAAATTCGATTCAACCTTTGAATCATCTCTCCTCCATTATGTTCCTCTGTTTAATAATATAATCATTGCTGGTGATTTTAACGTGAATCTCCTTGCGTATTCCCCAGAAAAAGCATATCTCATAGACCTGGTAGGCTCCCTTGACCTATTCATTGTACCTTTCGAACCAACCCATCATACGAAGTTTTCACATACGCAGATTGATTTTATTTTCGTTGACTCCCGTCGAAATTTATTATCATTCTCACAAAGCCCCATACCTTTCTTGTCATGCGACGATTTAATCCAAATCTCCTATGACGTTCCCACCCCCACTTCCGTTCCTAAACAGGTATCCTGGAGGAATATGGATTCTCTCACATCAGAAAAAATCAATCCTTATTTAGAACCACTATCCCTATCCATAGAACCAATCTATTCCTCTCATTCTATCGACGAGATGGTTGATTGTCTTTCATCCAACCTCCTAACACTCCTAAACCAACTTGCACCTCTCAAAACTGGCACCTTTAGACGCACCCTGGCTCCTTGGATTAATCAAGAAATTAGGGAACTTATGAAGAAAAGAGATGCTGCTAGAAGGCGTTTCAGGCGCACACGAATTCCGGATGATTTTTTGAAATTTAAAAGAATCCGCAACCTCACGCAATCTACGTTACGCCGAGCCAAGGCGCAGTATTTCCATAATGTTCTTTCCCAATCACCTGATCCCAAGTCTAAGTGGAAAATTCGCCATCGCCAACTCCACGGCCCATTACGCATTATCCAATATCTCCCAATGATTTGAACACTTATTTTGTTGAATCCCTCCCGAGCCTCCCTCATTCCAACTTCCAACCTCCAGAAGCTCCGTTTAACGATGAAAATTTTTACTTTCAACACATCACTCCGGATGATTTAATTGCTTCCATAATGAAATCCTGAACCAGTGACTACGGTCATGACCAAATTCCAGTAAAACTGATAAAACTCTGTCTCCCGGTCATACTTCCAGCACTCCTACATATATATAGGAGATATATATGAGGATAACTTTTCTCTACAGAACTCCATTTTTCCCTCTACCTGGAAAAAGATTCTAGTACGTCCACTCAACAAGGTCCCTCATCCCTCAACAGCTGCTGATTTCAGGCCAATTGCAATCCTATCAAAACCATTAGAAAGACTGGTCCATACTCAACTCACCACCTTCCTTGATCAAAAAGGCTTAATTAATCCTCTCCAATCCGGTTTCCGCTCTGGTTATTCGACCCAATCTGCCCTGATAAAAATAAGTCAAGACCTTTACTCCTCAATAGATCAACAGAAAATAACTATACTTGTCCTTTTTGACTTTTTAAAAGCTTTTGATTCTGTTGATCACACAGTTCTACTCACCAAATTATATAACTTAAATATATCCAATAGTTCTCTGGGCTGGTTTCAATCCTTTCTTTCCTTCCGCTCTCAATCAGTTACTATCCCTAACAAACCACCGTCATCATCCCTGTTTCTCTCCAGAGGTGTACCTCAGGGTTCATCCCTTTCTCCTACCCTATTCTCCATCTATATAAATGATCTCACAAACGTTATCCATTACTCCCAATATCACCTATATGCAGATGATCTACAAATCTATATATCCTTCCATCCTTCGGACTTGCTAGAGGCGTCACGCAAACTTCAGGAGGACATTGATAGAATTAACCTCTGGGCAATAGAAAACAAACTATCCCTGAACCCAGCGAAAACCAAAGCAATGCTCATCGGCACAAAACCCTACATCAATTCCCTTCCCTACTATCCATTACTGTTTATCAATAACACTCCTATCCAGTTTAAAGAATCCATAAAGAACCTCGGTATAACCTTCGATCAACACCTCACCTGGAATCATCACATTTCCCAAATTACCCGCAAATCCATCACAATCCTCAAGCAGCTACATAGGTTCAGAGACTCATTTCCTCAAAGTACCCGTCGTCTTTTAGTATCCTCCCTTATCCTTCCACACTTCGATTACGTATGCCTCGTGTATGGTGGTCTGTCTGGTGAGCTTGAGATAAGACTTAAAAGATTGATGAACCGTTTTATGAGATTTACGTTCTTGACCTACTTACCCCACGTTCATCCAACCATCAGCTAAATACTAGATCTCTACCTACAGACTTGTATATCCCCACTCATAGAACCGCCTATTTCGAAAAATCCTTCGTTATTCGTGCCACCCAGTTTTGGAATTCCTTACCCGGGTCTATTCGTCAAGCTTCCTCCCTACCCTCTTTCAAATACCTCCTGTTTCTCCACCTCCTGGAACATCAATCTTCCGTGCAGATGTAAAATTATTATTCTTCTTGATTTAGTTTTAAAGGTTTTGTACAAATATGTAAACTGAAGTTTTATCATTTATTTAGTCTAATAATGATACTCTTCTTTTTTGCTATTTTTATTTGTTATTTATTTATTTATTTTTTTTTTTTTCACAAATGTGGTGTCTAATGGAGTTAAGATTTATTTTCATTTGTTGTTAAAGTGTGTATTTTTAGTTATACTTTACATAATTGTATATAGTACAGCCAGACAAACGCTCCCTAAAAATTGTCAATAATGTTATTCTTAGGGGACTAAATGTCCCAGAATAAAGTGAAATTTTTCATTTCATTCATTTAAATAATACAAGGGTCGTCGAGAAAATAAGTACCGTTTTTTTTTTTTTAAATCAAGTTTTTATTGAAACTTACAGGTATTGTACTTGAAAATATGTATTATTTTTCCACGTAATCCCCTGCGACATCAATACATTTGGTATATCGCGAAATGAGCTTCGAAATTCCTTCCTCATAGAAGCTTGCTGCCACCTCCTTGGTCCACTTCGTGACAGCTTCTTTCACTTCCTCGTCACTTGTGAAACGTTCTCCCGCCAATTCCGCCTTCATTTTGGTAAACAGGTGATAGTCTGAAGGGGCCAAGTCGGGACTGTAAGGTGGATGGGTCAGAACATCCCAACCAAACTCATCCAAAAGTTGCGCTGTGGAACGAGCAACGTGAGGCAGAGTGTTGTCGTGGAGAAGGCAAACACCTTAGGTCAACATTCCTCTTCTCTTGTTCTGTATGGCCCGACGAAGCTTCTGTAAGGTCTCACAATAGCGGTTGGCACTAATTGTTTCACCTTGAGGCAAAAAATCAATCAGGAGAATTCCTTTTTGATCCCAGAAAACAGAAGTCCATGATTTTCCTGGTTGACTTCACGATTTTGAATTTTTTGGCACTTGGGGAGGTGGGATGTTTCCATTGCAGGGACTGTCTTTTGTTTTCTGGAGTGTAGTGTGACACCCAGGTTTCGTCTCCAGTGACGATAGACTTCAGAAATGCGTCCCCATCAGTTCTGTAGCGGTCCGAAAATTCTCGAGCTGCAGCCATTCGTTGTTCCTTGTGTTTATATTTATTACACCTTCTCCATAAACAGAAATGAGCTGTTCGTGAATTTGAACTGATTTGAAACCCTGTGCATAAAGAAATTGAATCACTCCGCGCAAAACAACTCGAGAGGGAACGGGGATCGAGGTGGCGGGACGCGACGTGGAGGGCTCCATTTCAACTACCTGCCCTGACGTTGGTAACTGACCGACTGAGGTCACCCACCTCTCATTCTATTACCCCACCTCTCCTCTTTCGAGCGGTGTTGCCGGATTTGGCAATAACCACTCCTACCGCCCTACAGACCAAAACGGAACTTATTTTCTGGACGACCCTCGTACCATTATGAACTCAATGTTATCAGAATTTGAATGTTTCAAAACTTCATTCAATGAATTAAAAATGAAAAACACTTGTCTTAAAAGAGAAGTTAAATTGTTAAGACAACAATTTCGTAAAAACAACCTTGTTAACCATAACGTACCCATTACAGAAAATGAAAATGTTTTAAATAAAGTCAAATCTATCAGCTCAGAAAACAACCTAGTGCTCCCAGATTATTCTGTGAATAACTGCTTTCGTTTGAGAAGAGGCCCAATACTTTTTTCCCTCAATAACAATCTTGTAAAATTAGATATATTTAAAAAGAGAGAAGATTTAAAAGTGAAGAACATCTTTATCAGTCTTGATAGATCCTCTGAGGAAAGGGAGGAAGTAAAAAAAATATATACTTACCTCAGTAAACTAAAACTAGTCAATCCCAATTCCAGTTACAGAAAAGGATATTTTCAGTTCAGAGGGAATAATTACCGGATAAATGAAGTTGAGGAAATCCTAAGCACTCATAAAGATGGCAAGGATCTTCAAGAAACATTAGATTCTTCATCGAAGAAGAGGAAAACTGCAATTAAATGCAATTTACTCCTTTATTAAAACATTATATACTTAATTAAAAGAATCTGGCAAAACATATCTACAAATAAACAAAAATAATTCTTATTAATTAGCAAAAAGGGAGAGGGGATTCATACTATGGTAACCATCAAACTTTTGATCTGTATTGTATTTATTGATTATATAATTAGTAATCTTTAAATTTAAAATGAATTATATATATATATATATATATATATATATATATATATATATATATATATATATATATATATATATATATATGTATATATAAGATATAATATAAGATCGTTTTTATTTATTTATTTTATGTTAATAGTTAAAGATATTTTTGGTTTTAGTGAAATTTTGAGTAAGAACTATTGTAGAACTAATTTAATATGACAAGTAATCTTAATATTAATAGATGTTATTATTTTAATTTAATTATTGTAAAATTATTAAGATAGTTATCATGTATGGGCCATTCTCCATTGTAAAAAGCAATTGCTTAAACAATAAATCATTCATTCATTCAATTGAAATGTAAATGGGACAATAAAAATAAAAACAGTGATAATTGAGTTGTAAAGAGTTAAATTTCCCTAGGAAAGGGTTACAACTCATTTGGAAAGGAATACATTTGACTTGGATAGGGTTGCTTTTTGGAAAGGGATACATTTGACTTGGATAGAATTGCTTCTGGCTTAAACAGGGTTGCATTTGATTTGTGAATGGTTACAATTGACTTGATTAAGGTTTAAATAGAGTTAGAAATGCTGTATTATGCTGGGCATATGCCTAGACTGTTCATTTAATTTTAACAAATTATAGTTCCAATACATTTTTATATTAATTAAGAATTATTGGAAACAATAAAGTAAAATAGTAGTCGAAAAAACAAAGAATGATGCCCTACCATCTTATCTCTTCATACAGACATTTTTGTTGCTTGCGGGAGCACGGACAGCCTGGGGGAGGTAGCCCAAACCTCACTTTGCTGCCAGCCATGGTCACCATGGTGCAGCGGCAGACTGCCCATAGCTCCATAACCAATCCCATTGGGGCCAATGTGGCAGTGGCCTTCCCACAATGGCGTCAGCTCTCTCAGGTGCAAGGACAGTGACAAACTGGTCTAGGTCCAAGGATTATAGTAGCAGACCCCGAGGACCTATATTTCTTTCCCTGAAGCATACCGTCCTTATACCAAACCTCCGGGGGTTACTGACATCCTGGAAAACCACAACATGATTCTCAATAAGACGGTTTATCACTCCTACGCCCGGTCGGTGTGTCGCCTCCAGTCCTCCAGTAAGCTGACGGGCCTTGCATATCTGGGGGTGGGGGTAGGCTTTGACTGCGTGGCGTTCATTGGCGGGCAGTCACCCATCTAAGTACTAAACATGCTCGACGTTGCTTAACTTTGATTACGTATTGCAAGCGTCTTTGTCCACTCGGCCATCCCGGACCCTCCACTGGCACAATGATAGTGTCATACCAGAATTGCAAGCTGTTATATATAATTGTTTGTAACTTTATATCCTTTTTGAAGCATACTCATCACTTGTTCTTTGGTTAAATTTATAATTAACTGGCTGGATAAAAAGAAGAAGCAAAAACATATGAAAATATGAAATACTCATTTCTCACTCCCAAAATCAAAGGCATTAACATAACCTGTTAATTTTGGTGAACTTTTTTTGAGTTATCTAAATCTTAGACCTATTAGGAAAGGATATGATACCTAATATCAATATCCACATTAATGCAGCTTACCTGACATACCTATTTCAACTCTTTAGCTGCTTGGAATGTAGCTGGGTATGCCAGCTCCTCCCTAGGCTATCCAACACCTTTTTCCTTTATATGTTTCAAAGTACACGTTTTAACCAAATGTATGCTCCCCTTAAATGAATTTTGAAAAGTTACTAGAAAAAATTCTATTCGGCTTTCAGTCGAGAAGTAACACTGCTTTGAAATACTCTTTCCTGCTTATTATTTTAATCAAGTGTTAGGTGATCAGTAGAATCAGGCTTCTCACTTTCTTTGTGCTGCTGCCATCTAGTGACAAAGATTGGAACTGCTTCTTTACTGTCCATTACTCCCTTCAAGAAAATTCTTGTGATCCTGAGATGATCAAGTATTGTGTTTTTTTAGCATGGTAAGCATTGTCAGTAACCATGAGTTTTTTTGTCCTGCTTTGTGTGTACACAATGAACATGAGTAAGTAAATAAATAAGCGCCTAACCACCCGAGCAGGAGGGAGATGGAGAATTCCAGCCAGCTTATACCTAGTCCAGCCATAAATATTGTTACAAGGAAATATACACAGAATTCAAAAGAAAAATCAATTCTTCAAAAACCTTTATTAGAAAATAAATGTTGTATATACAGAGCATAACATAAAAATACAATTACTCAAAATGTTCCCCTTTTGCCTTCACACAAGCTTTTAATCTTCTTGGCCAGTCATTAATGGCAGCACGCAGCACTTCTTGAGGAAAACGCTGAACAGCTCGGACCAGTGATTGTTTGAGGCTTTCCAAGTTAGGGGGTGCTCTGTGGCATGCCATCCTCTCCAGTTCAGACCACAAACGGTAGTCTAGTGGGTTTAGATCGGGGCTTCCTTATGGCCAATCTGAGGCCAAAATGAACTCAGGAACGTTCCTCTGCAGCCATTGTTGAGTTGACCTGGCCTTTTGAGCTAGAGCAGAATCCTGCTGGAAAACCCAGTGACTTCCAGCAAACTGAGTTTCATTCAGAGGCTTGACAACTGGCTCCAAAATATCATCCTGATAGTTTTTAGCCGATGTTTTAACCCCATATTCCCAAAAGTGAAGCATTGTGGTGCCATCATAACAAACTCCCCACCACACCATCGCTGAAGAAGGGTGGTGACCTCTTTCCACTCTTCCAATGACTTCCTGGATCTATTTAGAGCTGTGTGCGTACACACGATCATTTTGGCGATTAAATTTTTCTTCTATCGTGAAAATGTTCTCATCGGTAAACAAAATTTTTTGATGAAGTCCATCGGCATAACGGCGAAGAAGCACTTTTCATCTATCCACCCTAATTTGTTTTAGAGAAATGGTAAGCCTTTGTCCGGTCATTCTTCGGAATGCACCCATCTTAAGATCACTTTTTATTATTCGAAACATTGATCTGCCAGAGATTCCCATTTTCCAGGACAAAATTTTTTGTTTTCGGATGGGATTTCTTCTGATTTGCGCACTCGCTGCATTATCTGTTCTCACAGTGCGGGGACGACCTGGTCGAGGTCTGTCACTTACAGATGAGGTCTCATTGTACCTGTTTATAGTTCGGTACACGAACATATGGCTGATACCTAGTGGTTTCAGGGTGTTGAAAATCTCTGATCAGCATTTTCCAACTTTGTGTAAGGCGAGCACAGCGATCTGGTTTTCTTTATCACCCCACTCCATGTTAACCGAGTGAAAGAAAAATACAAACTGATTGGGATTATTATTCTTATGTGTCAAGTGATCAGGTGATAAGAGGTGGGGATTATCTAAACAATACCCAAGGATTTAAACTAAGTCTAACTTTTGTAACAGTATTTATGGCAGGAATAGGTATATATATAAACTTTAACCAGAAACAGCAAGAAGTCATTTAATTATTAACTATCCAAAGTCTCTAAGCATGTAAGTCGACCGTCTAATTTCTGCAACATCACTGCACAGCCTCGCCTATTTCAGCATATACATATATAAATTTGTAATTTACAAATTTATACTTAACAAAATATATAATTAACAAGTGGTTGTACTGCCTATATTGTAAGAGATTCTGATTAATATTCATTAATTTTATAATTTTCTGCATAATGTCAGTATATTTTTCATTTGTCATTTATATTATAGCACCTTTCAATTATAAAGACCACTAATTAACACTTAAAACCAACAAATACCATTCAAAGGATGACCATTTGGTAACATTCCCAACTCATAAGGAATAACCATCACCGAACATCTTGACATCTTTACTAAAGAGCAATCATTTTATTATAGTAATTGTTTATTCCCTCGATTAGCGGTTCAGTTTTTTCTTTGGGCTGGAAGGCTGAATTCTCGCTCCCTGGTTTGTTTAATTAACGTCACTTTATGCTACTAAGGCTAATCGGACGATGCTGCAGTGGAAGTCCTAAATTTTGCCTCTCCAGGTATAATTAGGATAGGGATCTTTAACAAGTACCTGACATCGTGCAGGCTCAGGACCTACATTTTACATCCTATCCAAGGGATGGCATGGCCAAGGATTTTTTATTCCCTTTGAAAAATCCTAGGGCCACGGTTTGATGCGAACGCCTAACCTTTAGTACTATTGGCTGTTAGGCTAGCCACTACATTAAAGGTGACAATTCTCACTCCCTTGCTTCATACTCAAGAAAATACTTAAGTCTAGGGAGTGATGGGTCATTCTAATAAAACGGTCCATTTTAATGTAATTTGTTTTTATTTAATTATAACTTGAAATATTAAGGAAAATATATGAATGTATTTGTATTCCTTATGACTTCAGAGAACCAGCAGCCCATCAACAATAAAAAGTTTAATTACTTTTTACTAATAAAATTAGATAAAAATAATGAAAATGGTGGATAAATTTAATCTTGTCTATAAGATTAACAAATAAGCTGTACCACTAAAACCCATAAAAGTGTTGGATTTAGTATTATTTTAGGAAATTCTGATTCTCAACCAATGGCTATGCAAGAATGTGATTTGGACAGTATAACGCTGAAGTGCCAATGTAGCAATGTATAGAAGCTAGATGTGTCCCTTTAGGGTATGATGATCCCTCCATATTATGAAAGTTCTTCAGTAATATTGGAATTTAGGCTGTTGGTAAAGAGCAATCCCTACATTCTTCAGACTTGAAGACTATCTTCATACTTTCTCTGCATGTAGATGATGTGTACAAAGGTTACAACGTTGACAAGAGCCCGATCAGCAAAAATAGATTCTAACTAATGCAATGCAGTATAGTCAATATCCAACAGTAAAAGGAAATAAATTTGATAAATAGGAAGGTAACAGCAAAAAGAATTATTCTTTTTTCATTATCACTTTATTTTTATTTCAATACAATTATAAAATAATAGCTTTGAGGGCAAAAAAAGGAATAATACTAGAATCATACAGACATAAACTCTTGTTTGGATATTAAATTTATTACATAGAACTACTTGTTAAAAACACTTAACAGACCCTGTGACAATTTCAACATTAATAAATTGGTGGAAAAAAAAATTAATCACATCAAGAAACAAATCACTTACTGATAAAATCTTATATAACTATAATTTGATAGAATAATAATTTTGTTTAAAATAGGTAACTATGAAACCAGTTTTCAAAATTGGTTTACGAAAGTAATGGTAACAATACCTGGAATAAATTATTCAATGGTAAATTATTTAATCATATTAATAAATTTGTGACATATATGAACATACTAATCGTTTAACAGAACATAGATTAAACATTTATTTACATTACGATAAATGAACCAATATAAATCATTTTCATACATGATTTTTATATAAGAATTTCAATAGACTTCAACAAACTAAACTTTGTAAAAAATTTTCCTGCAATCTTGAAAAAAGTGGCATATATTTGGTTAAATGATTTTCACATACAATGCACTCCCAATAATCTGAATTAAGTAGTCAAAACACTTAAGTAATACCTATGCATACAAAATAGGTTTTGATGGAATGGTGAAAGGGAAGATTAAGTTTTCATCTCTGTTAAAGTAGTTATGTAAAGTCATCAGTTGAACTATCAATATTATTAATAGTTTAAAACTATGGAGACAATTGATACTTTTTAATTAACTATCAAAAACCTCAAATTTTGTTTTGAAAGGGGGAAATTGATAACCTCCAACTGTAACTGCTCTCTATTCACTCTATAAAGACATATTAATTGGAAAATTAGAAAATAATAATTCAAATTAACTGATCAAATATATTTGAATTGTTCTCACAAACAGTTAAAAGTAAAATCAAAATACCAGAAATGAAAAATAAATCACAAAAAAACTTAATAATTACAAACATAAAATATATTTTGAAGTTTGTAAGTTATACAAATTATATAAACTTAACTTTTCAGATAAAACCAATGTGAGATAAGGCACACACATCTTGTTCACCAAAACATCTAATTTTTAAATCAGCCTATCACTTCTATATACGTTGGATATCACAAAAGTTAAAAATATTTTATTATCGATGGTTTATTATAAAAATTACCAATAGTTTTACATCACTATATTAATGTAACTTTACAAAACCCCATCAGGGTCCAAAATTTTTGGTAATCTGAACAACTTTTGCAACAATTAGCTCAGTTTATCAAGATGAGAATGTATATAAAATACATTTAAATATTTTAAAAATGGGAACTATGGGTTTTAATATGAAAATAAAAAAACTTTAAAACCTTAGTGATTTTTCTGGCCGTTTATACCATAGCCACTTGACAAGTTTTTCTTAAAGAACTTGTAATACATGTATACTTTCAACACATATCCGGCATTCTAAGTACAACTTACCTATATTGGTTTACGATACTTTTAAATACAATATTTGAAACCTTTTAGATTTCACTATTCTTCATTGTGCCATGTTTCCTATAGTCAAATCATATTTATTTTGAAAAAGTGCGGCATGATGGCAATTTTTATTTAAATAAATAAATATTAGTAGCTACAAATATAAAAGTAGAATATAGCACTCTCAAAAAACAATATTCATAAACAAAACAATGATGTATAATGTATGATATAAAAATGAGTTTAACAAAAGGAGCTCAAACCTAACTATCAAAATTTTCTTTATCTTCTAATTTAGCAAGGAGATTTTGTGTCTTTTAAATAATAAATTATTAGCAATATATCTTCCAATTACCTCTCTTTATTTTCTTACAACATAACTTCCTTACATTTCAGGATTGTGTACCCATTTTCAAAACCTGTGCAATAATGTATACTTATTTTATATGAACAAACCATTTAAGAAACGTACAATATTAATATGGACAATAGCGAAAACCATATGAACAAAGTATCCTGGCAACTAAAAGAAAATATGGACAGTATTTTATACTTGCATAGCATAGAAAGTAACATAGTATGTAAAGTAGCTCATAATTTGTCTCGTAGTAAATCTAAAATTTATTTTCTCAAACAAAATAAATTCAATAACAAAATACCACCTCACATATATTATACAAAGCACAAAATCTGGACAATCGATTTAGTAACCAATTCCCAGTAAACAATTTGACAGAGTTTTTTTAATAAGGTAAGCAGAAAAATAATATATTTAGAAATTAAACAAACACAACGGTTAATTAATAAATTAAAAAATAAAATAAACCAGATCATAAATGGCTTAAATTATTATTGAAATATTACACATGAGAACCAAAAAATTTCAATTAATACCTGTATAAGAGATTTTAATGATAAAATGTCAGATATAATGAAAATTAAGATGGATAGAAAATTAATAAGATAATAAATTCTCCAAAGATTAATAAATTGAGTATACCCAATATAATTACTAATAATATTAACAATAAGATAACATCCATGCAATCAAATAATATTGATAATGATAGGTTAATAGACAATCAATCAAAAAATACCAATTCAAATAATATACTTAAAATTACAACAATTTGCATAAATTAAATAATAGAGCTGAAAACAAAACCAAAATTTTAATTCTGGTAAATATATGCTAGTGAAACGTCTAATAATGTTTTGCACGTTATTAGACGTGAAAAATAAAGATAAGACATGATAAAAGTTATTACAGATGTAGAAAATGTCGAGATTTCGGATAACCACAGGAATGCCACAAGAAACATAATATGTTCATTAGTAAATAACTATGTGCCAGATAAAAAAAAGAAAAAAATCCTCATAAACATACAGATCAATAAATATATTATAAAAATAGATATGTATATAATATCCTAAAAGAAAACTTTTATCCGATGAAATGAATCAATAAATTGTGGTACTATATATATATTAAAAAAAAAAACATAAATAGAGCATAAGATGAAAAATAAATCCAAGAAGCGAATAGGAAATGAAAAAAGAATAATAAAAAACACAAATAAAACCAAACAACAACTTATCACACAGTTTTTTAATGAAAATGTAGTGACTAATGACAGTAATGATAATAACACAATTTAGAATAAAAAAATAGAGGTTATCAACATAAGAAATTCTAGAAATTGTCATACATCCCAGGTTTAGCAGACAATATAAAAAAGACTTTAAAAGAATATGAGCTAGAAAACATAATATTGGGGTTATATAATAATAACAAAATTAATAAATATATAAGTAATATGATGGATAAGATAGAGAATTGGGAGAAGCAAAACGTTATATACAAAATTTAATGTTTAGAGTGTGAAAAAAATATATAGGAGAGACATCAAATAAACTAAAGACGAGGTTGAAACAACATGAATCAAGCTGTAAAAATTTAAAAAACATTAACACATCCGCACCAGCCTTTCATAGTTTAAATTACAGCATAAATTTAATTTCAGTAATAGTTCAGGAGATAAGATGGTCAAGGATCGTTTGGTAAGAAGAATTAAACAATGTTCTACAGCTGCAATGAAAGAGGATTCATCGTCAGCAAGAAATTTGCCACAGCGGTGACATGATTCAGAGCGATCGACCCCCGGATATGTTACCTACATATGAGAGGAAGATTTCACTATTTTAGCCTCATTAGTATCCATGTCCCAACAGAACCCTCGGAGGAAGCGATTAAGGATAAGTTTTATACAAAACTAGCAAGGTGAAGGACCCCCAGCTGTAAAGATGAGATTCTCTACCATCATGGATGAGAGGGTAAGGATGCTGGGAGAGCCTGAAGACCTTGATGATCATTGGACTGGATGCAAAGATGTAGTGGTGAGTGTGGCCCAAGAAGTACTTGGTTATGAAGAAGTAACGAGGTGCCCGCCATGGTTTGATGAAGAATGCCATACCGCTAATGAGGAAAAGAAGTGGGTTTATAGACTTATGGTCCAACAACCTTTCACCAGGGAAGCTGTTACAGAATGCTGCCTAAAGAGAAAGAGAGAAAGGAGGAGAAACAAATGCTAAGCGGAAAAAAAGAGCTTGGGGAAACCAGAAGTTGGAGGAGATAGAAAACATGAGAAGTAGGAACGAAGCAAGAAAGTTCTTCCAGGAGATGAATACTGACCGCAAACCATTCAAGCCGGGAGTTAATGCCTGCAAGGACCAGACTGGGAACCTGCTGATGGAAGGACCGCTACTGGGAGGAGATGAAGCAGAAGATAGAGACTAACAAGAAATTCCACCAGGAGAGTTCGAGCCACCCAATTTCGAAGATGTAGAGGAGGCCCTGGTATCCTTGAAAAATAATAAAGCTCCAGGTCCCGACAGCCTACCAGCAGAGATATTCAAACATGGTGGTGAAGAGTTTACAAAGTACATGCATGCCATTATCATGAGGGTGTGGAAACTTGAAGAAATCCCATATCAGTGGAGGATAAATGCTTTATGTCCCATACACAAAAAGGGGACGTACTTCAATGTCAAAACTATAGAGGCATCTCCCTACTTCAATGCGCATATAAAATCTTTCAGCGGATTTTATACAAGAAACTTCAGCCATTTGCCAAACGTGAGATTGGCACATATCAAGCAGGCTTTATTAAGGGGAAATCCATTATAGACCAGATTTTCTCGACCAGGATCTTGCTGGAAAAAGCGAAAGAATACAAGATACAAACACACCACCTGTTCATCGACTTTCAAGCAGCTTATGATAGCATCAATAGAGATGAACTATATAAGGATCTTCTTGAATTAGGCATTCCCTCCAAAATACTAAGGTTAACTATAATGACGGATATATGATAATAGGAGGATCTTCGGGGCAGTAGGCGTCAATTCTCAATAGAGGCAGCGCACTAACGCAGAACTCAGTTGCAGGCGGCCCTGACTCTTCGAGAGTTGTAGATCCATCGAGAAAGGAAGGATAAATTTAATTTTGTTAAAACCAAATTATTATTTATATATACATATATATATATGTATCTACAACTAATACCACTGTTGTACGAAAATATAAGTCCCACCAGTTCTAAGTTACAACATATATTTCAAGGATGCATTTATAAGTCCCGCCCGGTTAAAGGGTTAATATACACTCAAACTGAAGCTATTGTTAAAAGTTCGAATATTAAATGACATTAAGAGAATAAACATAAATCATTTGAAAAAAATATCCTGTGGGAAGTAATGTCCGTAAAACTAAAATTTGGAGCTTACTTTCAAACTACATTACATCCACACAAACAATGAATCGGTCCATGACCGAGCAAGAAAAATGCTCCGAGGCCTCTTTGCAAATTTCTTGGACGCTCACCGAACATATGAAGCCTTTTAGTGATGCAGATATAGTAAAAGAGTGCATGCTGGAGGCAGGAAATGCTTTGTTCGAAAATACAAAGGATGTGGTTGATACTTTGCGACATATTCCATTATCTGCTTCTTCAAGCACGAGGAATACTCCAGTTTTAGGAGAGGAAAGTTTCAAAACTTTGAAGGAAACCTTAGCCGCTACGGATTGCTTCGCTTTGGCATAGGATGAATCCTGCGACATCACAGATACAGCACAGCTTATTATTTTTGCGCGTTATCTTGACACCACCCATGAAAATTTCAGGAAGAACTGCTGACTATTTTGCTGATGTCAGGAACAACTACAGGAGACGATCTTTACAAGGCTACAATGGGCTATTTCGACAAAGTTGGCTTAGATATAAAAAAAGTGATATCGGTAACCACAGATGGCGCAGCAGCAATGATAGGATGCAGAAAAGGCTTAGTTCAGAGACTTAGCAATGACCTTAAATGCAATGTAAATTTAATTTCATACCATTGCATCATTCACCAAAGTGTCTTATGTTACACTCTGAATCCAAATCTGCAGAGTATAATGCAAGCTGTAATCAAAATAATCAACTTTTTATGTCGAAATCATCTCTCAAGCATCGCCAGTTCAAATCACTTCTTGAAGAAACCAATTCTGAGTTTGACGATTTGCTTCTCCACAACGTCAGATGGCTAAGCAAAGGCATGGTGTTAGAACGATTTTTGCAGTATAGGAGGACATTAAAGAATTTCTTTCAAGTGGTGATCAAGAAATAGCAAAAAAGCATTTAGGCTTCCTGGACACTAAAGAAAATGTGGCTTCCATAGCTTTTTTAATGGACATATTTCAGCATATGAATTTCTTAAATCTCAAGCTGCAAGGGAAAGCGAAACTTGTGTGTGAACTTTTCTCTGAAATCAGAGGTTTTTCTAAAAAGATCGACCTTTTCACTGAAGATATCAGTGGAGCACTGCTGCACTTTCCACTCCTTAAATCTGATTGTGAGAGCAATGAGGACATTGACATCACCAAGTTCACTGATTTCATGAATAAACTTAAATTAGAATTTCAAAGAAGATTTACAGATTTCAACAAAATTGAAAATGTTGTGCAACTGTTAAACAACAGTTTTGCACCAACACCGAATGGTGTGTGGACCAGTGAAGCGTCAGATATTTTCAAGAGTAACAAAGCTGCCCTGCAAACGGAAATTATTGAGTTCCAGAAGATTTTGTTCAAAAAGACATTTTCTCTAAAGTTCCAGACACTCTTGAATGCGACCAATTTTGGATCAAATATGTCAGTGACAAAAAGTATCCAGAATTAAAAACTTTGGCCATCAAACTATGTACTATGTTTGGATCGACATATGTGTGCGAAGCAGCTTTCTCAAGAAAGACTTTTATTAAAAATTGTTATAGATCCCGTCTCACAGATGACCATCTCGACACATTAATGAGAATCAGCTGCACAATCTAAACTCCAAATTTTAAGAAGATTGTTAAAAATAAAACTTGTCATTTTTCTCACTGATCGTAAACTTTTGAATCAGTTTATTTGTAATTTCAACAACTTATGTATGATTTTTTTCTTCTTATTTTACATATGTTAATTTTTTTAACATGCCATTTTTTCCACTGATTTTTTAACTTTTTAAACTAGTTTGAATTTTTATTAGAGTTACTTATATGTACCTACCTACCTTATTATACAACTCTCAATAAAAAGTAGGCTATTGATTTAATATTGTTGCATTATTTTACCCAATTATTTTATGCCTAGAAAAATGCTTAATTTAATTTATCTTGGTATTTCAATAGCAAAAGAGATATAGTCGAGGACTAAATTCGAGAATAGGTTTTGACAATTTTATAAGTAAACATACTTAATATAAACAATAAAGTAATTTTTATTGCCAAATCCGATTGAAATAATGGCCTTTATTTTAATCCATCAATGGCATAATATCAAACTTCGATATATTTGAAGAACATTACATCAAAATAGATACAGAGTAATAACTATCCCAAATATTTGAATAATGATTAAAATTAATATAGTTTAACTGTTAATTTTTCAAAAATTTTCCGGGGGAGCAACCCCGGTGGTTTCCCCTGAATGGACAACGGAAGCTCGGTGAGACTTTGAAATAGACCTTCATGAAACTTAATTGGTGACCACTGAATTAGATTATTAAATAGTTATATATATATATATATATATATATATTTTTTTTTTTTTTAAATGACAACTTAAATAATAACAAATGTATTTAGTGCATATAAAATAAGTATAGATTATTGTACAGGTTTTGAGAATGGGGACACAACTCCAAAAGGTAAAAAAATTATGTTGTAAGAAAATAAAGAGAAGTAATAAGGAAAATATATTGCTAATAATTCATTATTAAACTATCAAAGAAATTGGTCCTCCAAAAAAAATTGATAATTAAGTTTTCATATTGTTTCTAAAAACTTAAATACAAATTTAAGGTTAATACTTAGTAAAAAAGCTTCTGTTATTTCAATTAAATATTTATAAACTTACTATATCTGATGTAAACATTAAGTTTATTGTTTAAATAATCTATACACTTAAAATAATGAAATTTGGTCATTATAAACCAGACTTCTCTCTATAAATAAAGGGGTATATTGTTTGAAATTTAAATTTAAAACACACAGATGAAAAAATACAATAATTGTTCATCATATAAAAAGGGAAACATCAGTAATATCATTGTAAAAATTAATTATTAGGTAATAGTTATCACTTATAATAGGGTATGAATAAAACAAAAAAAACAAAACAACAGGTACAATTCCCAGTAATAAATACACTCAAACATCCCTGAAAGCTTGAGTGAAGCCAGGCAAAACATTAGTTGAAGTAGGAGCTTCATTTAACTGATTGATAGTAGTTAACTCCAAACTGGAAGAAGGTCCTGCTTCAGACTCGTGTGGCCCATGGGATTTCTCGATGTGCCTTGAAAGGTGATCAGATCGACCATAAGTTCTGGGACAAAATTGGCAAAGAAAGTCACGGCTCCTATTATGGACAACCGAGTGCCTTTCTGCATCCTTTCGGGTAAAGAAAGAACGGTCACAGTCAGAGCAGCGATACTTCTTGTCTGCAGCTGATTTGGAGAGTCTGGTCAATAACAGTTATTTTACTTTGTTTATTCTTACTTTACATTATACAATTTTTTTTTTTTTATATTATGTTATTATTATAATTTTTAAAATTTAGAAACTACAAGAATTATTAAGTCTAGTAAGATTTTTAATTAAGAAAACATATATTTTTCAACTTAAAACAAACAGGTTCCTTTGGGTATGATAAGATTTAACTAAAGAATAAAAATACATAAATATTGTTGTTATTAATATAATAAACAAAAAGAAACAAAAGATTAAAGATTTAGCAACTAATTGACTTTATTTTTCTTTATTTTCATTAATATGTCATACGTTCTCAAAACCTCTATAATAATACAATTATTTCACTCACTTTATATACATTAAGAGCAAAAAAAACAAACAAATTATTTGAAACAATAGGCATTATATAAAGTAACTGTTAATTTACAAAACTAACTAAAACAAACAAAAAATTGGCTACATATTATGTAGTTAAATTAACCAAACTAAAAACTTTTTAAATCAGAAATAATACAAAACTAATAATATAAAAAAGAAATAGAATCCTAATAGTTACAAATAATAAAATGATATATACATCATGTGATTAGCAAAGGTTATATATAACCAATAGAGGACTAAGTCCTACATGTTCAGTTGATACAGAAAAATGAAAAGTGGAGCTAATATATATTAAGATTTGAATTTAAATTATGTAGGCACCATTGTTGTGCTGCAATCGGAAGTGCATGTATAGAAATGAAAAAAGAAAACCTTCCTGCCTTAGCCGAGTAAGTCTTTATAATGTTCACCTGCTGAACATGTGCTTAAGTGCTTAATAAACAATATAAGCAAATGTGTTTATCCTCATTCAAACCTTATGTTTAACATTAAAATTATAATTATAATAGAAAGACGAAAGGAAAATTAATTTTAAAATATAATTAGTTTATTATTATATTAAAAACAGGACGTACAATCGTCTGACTGAGAACATAAGGTAAATAATTTTAATAAAGTATGAAAAAATATTAATTTTCATAAACGAATCTAAAATTTTTAAATTAAATATGATTAAAAGTATAAAATATACATAAAGTCAGTGAAATAATTGTATTATTATAGAGGTTTTGAGAATGGGAACACAGCTCCAAAACGTCAGCTGTATGACATAATAATGAAAATAAAGAAAAAATAAGGAAAATTAGTTGCTCAACCTTTAATTAATTATTTGGTCTCCTACTAAATTAGAAGAAAAATAAAAGGGAACATGAATTAATGAAGGATATCATTGAAAGATTCTGAACAATTCTTAAATCTCTAAAATACCATAATAACTGATCAATCAGCATACTGTCAATTGGGAAATTAAAAAGGCAAAATCAGACATTATATAAGTAGGCCAAATAGGAGCACATTTTACATTGACAGTATAAAATAAACTTTAGGTAGTTAGTAAATCCTCTAAGACATCCAAACATAATCAAAATGAAATCTCAAATACATAAAAGTGCGTGACTTTGATTGAAGTGAAAAACAGTATCTAGTTGTGCTTTAGGATTGTTATTTTGAATGCTGTATTTTTCCTAAAAGTAAAAGATCTTGTTTTCACCCGTCCTAATGATGATTAAATTTACAATGCTTTTTTAGAGTGGTTGTACCCTAGTATTAAATACTTAATGCTTGAACTTCCGATTAAAGGTCACTTGTGGTGCATAGCAACAAACAATACTAAAGGTCGCGCGATCGCGTGCTGTGGCGGCCCTAGAATTTTTAAAGGAGTAAAAATTCCTTGGCTATGCCATCTCTCGGATAAGACGTAAAATGGAGGTCCCAAGCCCGTAGGATGTCAGGTACTCGTTAAAGATCTCTATCCTAATTATTCTTGGATAGGCAAAATTTAGGACTCCCTCTGTAGCATCCTTCAATTAGCCTTAGTAGCATGAAGGGAAGATAAACAACAACCAAATCAAATGTGCGAATTAATTTGCAATGAAAACAAGTAATAAATTGTTTTTAATGAATATATGATTAGGGCCCCAATTTTTTTCTTTTTGGATCAGGGAAACTAGATTCTACGCCAATAAACTAAACACAGCAAGATCTTTTTAGTTATTCCGCACTGAAATTGATCTATAATTATGTTTCACAAAAAAATAATCTATTTTCGAGTTTTATTTAAGAATCTTGTTCAACTGAATTAATAACTTAAAGAATTATTATTAATAATTACACTAAATTAAATAGGTATATAAATCCATTTATTACAGACTTTTTTAAATATAAGTAAAACCCCTCTAATATTCGAGATTTGGCTTTGAAACATTTTTAAGTTAATTATAATATGTTTTCTTGAAAGAAAGGATAGTACTTTAGTTTGAGTCTACAATTAATTTGGATTCATAGAAATTTTTAAAAAATCGTCCAACAATATGCCTTTTCCCCAACTACCATTACTAAACCACCTAGATTTTCATCCTATAAGTCAAGTTTTGTCTTATAAGGAGATCACACAGCTGATGAAAAATTGGTTTTGATAAAAATCTTTTTGGTGATTCTAGGTCAAAAAATATTAGACACATGTCTGAGGGGGCTCCTTTGAATGCACCCTAGGAGCCTAAAAAAAATATTTTATATAATTTTTTAAAATATTTTTTTCTGATTTTGGTCTTTATGGATGCCTAAATTATAAAGTGGACTCAGTTTAATTGGGTCCCTGATTAATCGTAAAAACCAAATGATTGAGCCATATCTTATAAAACAGAATCAAATTTGGTAAATCAAGACCGCTTTATAAGAACAAAACATCAGCTAATTGGGCCAGAACTTTCTGGAACTTTTAACATTGACATGGAGAAGTCTAGGAGTCTCAACTAAATTTATTAACACCTTAAAGAGTATTTATTTGCAATCTGAAGAGGCAGTTCGGGAACGCCAGGAATTTCTGATTCTTTTTCCTGTCAATAGTAGCTTATGTCAGGGTTGTTTACTCTGTCCACCACTCTATTCTTTGTAATTGGATGATTTGCCTCTCATGCTTGAAGGATCTCGAATAAAAGGAAAAATTATCAGCATGTTAATGTATGCTGATGACATTGTGTTGCTGGCTGAAAACCAGGTTATACTCCAGAGAAATATAAACCTTTTGGCAGTATATTGTGACAATTGGAACTTGAAAGCCACTAGGGTTAAATGAAAAATTATGGTTTGTGGGAAGGATGGCAGACTAGTTGCTGTGGAGAGGTGGAAATTAGGGGTTTCACCGAAAGATATGTTAGTAGCTACAAATATTTGGCTATAACGCTAAGTTCCCGACTTTGAAAGATCGTATATCGGCTATTCAATCGGGTCTCAATATTTCAAATATTGAGGCATCACTCAGGCTCGAATACTGTCTTAGGATTCTGGAATTGCCAGCCGATTGTCTCTTTAAGATTATGGCAACGGAAGTAGTCAAACACGACACTTTTTGGTTTAAGTATTGGTGCGATTTAGCAGAAAGATTTTCTTGTAGGTTCGAAAGCTCTCTTAACAGTTTGCAATTATGGAGGGAACAGTTGGAGACGTTGGGGTCGGAAATATTATACCACCATCATTTGCAATGTGAACTGGAAGCATGAGTTTGAACAGATTTTCCCTTTATAAAGAATTGGATCAGAAAGTTAAGTTATTTAGATTCAGGATGATTGCTCATGGGAACTCACTGGGAGCAAGTTAAGATGGATGTACAAACTTAGAGGTGAACTTCTATATTTGAACTATATTCCTTGGCTGGATGGGGAGAATACGAAAACTTCACTTTGCAACATGTCCAAAAAAGAGGACCTGTTTCATTTTTTGGCCAAATGTTCAGTTCATTATCATCATCTCAATGAGATCCGCACCAGATTCCTGGGCACTAGCCCTCTACAAAGCACCTTTCTGATTTCTAAAATAGGATAGTGAATTTAGTTTGTCATGCATGGACTCATCGATAAAACGTCCTCAATCAAATGTAGACAAGATCCAGATTATTTACTTAACGATGACAGGATCCACATAATTTATTTTGATTTGAAGTATTTTTCTTAACTTTACTTAATTATTAATTTTTTTTTCTTCTTATTTCCTCTTGTTTTATTTAATCACTTTTCAACCCAGTATTTTGAAGAACCAATTTGATTTAATTTTTCTAGTAGGTATTACTGTATATTTCTTTTCCATTTGTAAATATTACATTTTTGTTCGGTTTTTATTTAATAAGTAATATAGTCACATGCTTACTGTACAAGTAATGTATTTTATTAAATTATTCAGCAGACTATTTATTTATCTATGTTATTTATAAATTGGATTACATTGTATAATATTTTTCTTACTATAATGCTATAATGCTACAATTTTCACGATGAATTTCTTTTATGAGTAATATGTAAATGATAAAAGCATAAGTACAGTTTTATAACATCTCGTACTGGTTTTCATGTTGTTTTTTTTTTTTTCAGAAAGAGGGGGAAGGGAGGTAAAGTGGGTGGGGCAACAGGAGATTTGAGAGGGAAACGTGTTTACCCACTCTTAAGGGAACAATTATGCTATAATGTCTAACTCACTGCTTAAGAATTCTCAGTTCTCTATTATCCCTATTAGCACCCAGAGATACGCTTACGCATCATTAATATTTTTTCAGTATATTATTTGATTTTTGTTATTAATTCCGTAATTAATATTTCATTTTTCAGTATGTTATGAGATTTTTGTTTTTAATTATATAAGGTTGTTTGTATAAGGTTTTAAATTAGTTTTGAACTAGTCAAAGATGTGCATTTCAGAAATAAAAAAATTCAACAAGTTTTAAAATGTTTTGTATCTCTAATCGTGATAAAAGAAATATAATTATAATAATATAAAAAAATTGGGCCTGATTTATTTTTTCACTTTTGACCCCTCAATGTCCGAAAGGTGCATTTATGAAATAAAGGGTTCCCGAAGTACAATAACTTTTAACACGTTGAGCGCCAAGCGGTACGATCGTACCGCTCTTGGACTATTGGCTGGGGCCAAGGCGGTCCCCAGGTACCGCCCGCTCCCGCTAGCTAAAAGGTTGTTCTGGGCCAGGGGACCGCCTGCCGAGCGTGATTTCAAGACATATGGGACCGCTCTGGCCCCGAACAATTGGCCAATGCAATTGTCCCAAAAATTTTTTTTTTTAATTTGGGGGGTGCATGGAGCCCCAACCTCGCTTCAAGAGCAGTGATGGCCAACCATGATCTCAGCCACCTCCTTTAGATTTTTTTTATTTTTACTTCTTTTAGGTTTTTATTTTTTTGTGTGTGATACTTGTTTTAGTTTTTTTTTTTTTTTTTTTTTTCAAATCTTCTCAACATGTCTTCCACAAGAATCTCGTAATAGAAATACTTTTGCCCGTTACAATTTGGTATACTATATGTGCATTCACCAAGGCGGTACCAAATAATAATTCTAATTCAATTTTCTTGTACCATCTTGTACTTCGTCTTAGGGAGGTATTATAGGAACTCATTTGGTCTGATAAGTCTATTGGAGTCTTGCCTTCATAATAATCGACGATTACAAAGGGGTTGACGTCGCGGTCATAACCGGGCAGCCCACGTACTACTTCAGGTAGCGGGCTTTACCCTGGGGCCGGGCGGTACATACGTACCGCTCACAAAATTATTGTTTAATTGCCAAAATTAAACTTTTTATTTATTTCTTTTGCAATTTTTGTATCATTCTAATCATATTAAAGTTATAAATTAGGAAAAAATGCTTTGGCCCCAGGCAAAAATACATCATCTTTTCCCTGGCGCTCAACGTGTTAAATTTACCCATCATATTTTATGACACATAAAAACACCAAAAATTCATATTATTTCTACCCTTGGAATGTAATGGCCCCTTAATCCTTAGTGCCAACTGTAAATACAGCAAATGATGAAATGCTCATGCATACAGAACGGCATGTCATAATTTACCACTTTTCACTAAGGCAACAAAGGTATATCATCACTCCCCGCTAAAAGATTAAACATCAAAGCTAGATAAGAGCTTAAGCTGGATCTGAATAGCATGGGGTTAAACAAATAAAATGTCAATACTCAACCCATTTGATTAGGTGCAATCCATTATAAACTGTCAGCTACAGCTCTTAACCCTTTGACTGCGCAATGCCAGTATACTGGCAGAGGCCGGCCGTGCCCCGAGTGTGCAGTGCTAGTATACTGGCATCGGCCGGCTGTGCCCTGAGCGCGCAATGCCAGTATACTGGATCGTTGTGTGGCGATCTAGTGGATGTTACTGGAACTTGTAAGTCTAGCGCTGATCGCTAGATCGCGTGAAACTTCAGAAATAATTTCTGACTCATAAGTTGTGCTTTCCAGCCTTTAACGTTTGACAGCATGAGCCTTCAAAAATAGGACCGGAGACTAGGCCTGCCAATATACATTTTGGTTTGGCCGGTCCATAATCCCGGATCAAAAAAGGTGATAGAAACAAATAGAAACGGATCAAAAAATATAGATACAAACAAATAATACCTTTTGTGGGAAAAATTTGTTATTTCGTAATTAAATTCATATTTGATTAAAAACAGGCTAAACTAATATTATAATAATATAATAACTGGAGATTAACAAGTAATTTTTTTCATTAAAACAAATAGGAACCTAAATGAACAGCTAGAGAAATAATAGCGCGAGTGTCAGGGGGTGTTGAAAATTCCGCGCACCAGCGGGTAGTAACCTTGAGACAGGCCGGCGCAGCCACCTACCCCCGATCTCATATCACCTCGCGCAGTTAAAGGGTTAAGGGCTCCTTATATGTGGGAATGAATAAAACAATACTAAAAATACTTTACCTGGAACCAGTGTGCCCTCTAACATGTTGTATGATGGCTTCTTGATCAAGAGCTATATGCTGGCACAGCTGACATTTGAGGTCACCAGACTGTGCTGAATGCAAGGCCAAGTGTTTCCTCAGGGATCCTTTACAAGTGTAAGTCTACCAAACAATTTTTTTAGAAATTTATCAAACGAAACAGCTAAAAAACAATTTATATCATACAGGCTTCTGATAAAATAAAATTTTAAAATCTCATTTACAGTGCTCTATCTCCTATAATTATTTCAATTAATCAGTTGAAAACGTACATTTCATAAAATAATGTTTTAAAAACTAAAGTATTTCCATTAAAAATTTACTTAAAAGTTAATTTCCTGAAATGATTTTTTTGTTTCGTATAAAATAAAATTAATTATTAATTGTTACTAGAATCACATTGCCAGGAAAAAAAATTTACCAAACCCAAAAACATCGGCTAAAGGGCCCTATAGTCTGTGACAATAAGATAAACAATGTTAATTTTTAAAATTCTTCACATTATATTTCTTATTTATGAAATAATTATAGGTATTTCAATTAATCAGTTGAAAACGTACATTTCATAAAATAATGTTTTAAAAACTAAAGTATTTCCATTAAAAATTTACTTAAAAGTTGATTTCCTGAAATGATTTTTTGTTTTGTATAAAATAAAATTAATTACTAATTGTTACTAGAATCACATTGCCAGGAAAAAAAATTTACCAAACCCCAAAACATCGGCTAAAGGGTCCTATAGTCTGTGACAATAAGATAAACAATGTTAATTTTTAAAATTCTTCACATTATATTTCTTATTTATGAAAAAATTCTCAACATCTAATAAATGCATAAATAAAAATATTGCTCACTCATGAGTATCAATTGAAATAATTCTTTGTAATTGAGAGACAAATATTAATGAAATTACTCTTAAGTATTGAGAAAGAATAAAATTTAAGCGGAAAACTTGGTTGATATTGAGTATTTTATGACCCGGCCCTATAACCACAATGTCAAGAAGGAAGAAAAATATTACCAAGCAACAAATGGGTGAGTGAAGAGTCACTATTTAAAATGGTATTGTCTAGAATACAGACACTGTCTTTGTCTATGACAGTAAGAATAAGGTAAAAACATACCAGAAAGTTATTAAAATTATAAAAGTAATGTTATTGATACATCATTTATAACAATGTTTAAAGATGACTGATGACAATATCTATTTCAAATAGACAACATTCCAATTCATTATTTTTCAAATTATATTTGCCTAAGCTGTCTACAGGAGTAACCATCAAAACCAGTAAATCAAGTGACTTGTAATTTATAACTTGTAAATAAAGCTAAACAAATGAACAAATAATCTAAACAATCAAGTCTCTCAATTAACAGTTTGTCATAGAATAAAAGTATCTTTTCTATCATTCAATGCATGACTTGATGAATTTTAAATATTACTAATAATAATTTACAAGTTAAAATCAATTTAAACAGTAAACAAAAATGTTTACTTATTTTGGTGGAAAATTAGTTGACAATCAGAAATATTGTAGTGGAAATGGTAAGGGTAATGATCAGAAGGAATAACATTAATATGTATAGTTACATAAACAATAGGGATCCGACATTTTGATTCAAGTTGTACATCTTCATCTGGGCTAAATATAAAAACAAAAAAACATATAAAAGAGAGATGGAAATAATATTAAAATGATTTAAGAGTAATCAATTATAAATGTGAAAGTGATGAAACAATATGAAAAATATACAATAATGAAACCCAAGGTATTATTAAGATAAATAATAATTACTAGAGTGAATGAAGTACATGATAACATATATCAGTATACTCGTATGGAATAGTTTAAAACAATGATGAACAAAGTTTTTTTGTTTATAGCAATGATGAACAAAGTTTAATATATAATATTGTATCATAAAACGAGAACAATAAATTATAAAAACAAATTCTGGTGTCTTAACATTCACAATTCCTTTATCTTAACCATTTTAATATTATTTACCTCTCTCTTTTATACTTTTTTATGTAAACGTTTTTTTGTATAATTTTTCTAATCGGTTGTTATCTCGGTTACTGTATTTAGGCCCGATGAAGACCTCGAAACTTGGATCAAAACATCATATCACAATATGCGTAACTTCTACATATTACTAATAATAAATTCTTTATTTATTTGTCTCGGAAACTAGTCCCTTATAAAAGAAATTATACAGACACATATAGTAAGCTTTAGAGCCTAAGAGTAGTGTAACAAAAACACAGCAAACTAAAATGAATGAAAATAATGATAAACAATAAAGTAAACTTCTTATGATGGAAAAATTAAAATTTCTTATTGACATAAAGTGAAAAGAACTATGAGTGCGTAGCTTATAATGTATACATAAATACACTTATTTACATTAATTAGTAGAGACTACTTACAATTATTCGGGGCACAGGACGGATAGGAGGTGATTGAACAGGCAGGATTTAAAGGTAGGGAGAGTGTTAGAGTGACAGATAAAAGGCGGAATAGAGTTCCATAGGGATGAGGAACGGATAATAATAGATCTTTCGAAAGTTTGGTTGTCCGAAGTATATAGATCTGAAGTCCTAGAATGGGTATTGCGGGAATGGACGGAGGATTTGAACTGAAAAAGTTCATAAATATACGAAGGACAATTTATTGGATAACTTAAAAAAGGAAGGATGCCAGAAAATACTTAGGATGGTAGGAAGGATATAACCACTTTAACCTTTCGTAAAAAGTTGATATGGAGACGTCTCTTGGGATCCCAAAGATAATTCGAACGAAACAATTAATTAAATGCTTTAGTTTTGCTTCGAGATCCCCAGAGATACCCTCAAACACCGCACAACAATAGTCGAAGTGTTGAAATATCAGGGAAGTGATCAGAAGCCTACGTGTTTCAAATGAAAAAGGTTGCGGAGATGATTTAATTGTTTTAAGGTGGAAAAGGTACGGTGGGAGATATTGGAGCAGCGGTTTTTCCAGGAAAAGGTTAGGTCGAAGGTTACTCCAAGGTTTTTGACAGTAGGATAGAATTTTATGGGATTATTATTTAGGAACAGGGTCGGGATATTCAGAACGGTTTTAAGGAAGTGATTGGAGCCTATTAAATTTGCTTTCCTTTTCTCTGCATTCAGCTTCAACTTGTTAGCCTCTGCCCAGAGACTGATTCAATTTAAATCATTCTGAAGCTTTTTCATTGATGACAATAACTCGGAAGGCGGGAAATCATCTGCATAGACGTGATATTGGGAGTGATGGATCAGAAGAGGAAGGTCATTAATATAAATGACGAACAGCGGGGGATGGAGGAACCCTGCAGGATCCCATGGGAGAGGGGAAGTGTCTTGGATGTAGGTTGGCCTGGAACGACTACAAACTGTGACCAATCTGAAAGAAAGGATTTGAACCGTGTAAGGCGCTGCTAGATAAATGGAGCTTTTGCAATTGGGTAAGAAGGATGTTGTGGTCAACTGTGTCAAATGATTTGGAGAAATAAAGAAGGATGAGGATTAGTTATTTTTCGCTATTAATGTTAACCTCTCTGACCACACCCCAACCATTTTCTCTATGTTTATTTTATTTGTTTGGAGGTGTAGGCACAGCAAATGTGTGATGATAATACATACATTGAAGTATAATTTTGTTAAAAAAAATAATTTGTTGGCTTTATAAAGATAAAGCCAATTTCTGATTCTATTCAAATAAATTCAATGATAAGTGGTTGCTCACTGAATCTTCCACAGAATTGGTGGATCCACCTTAATATATGTATGTATATGTATTCAAGGTAGAATGTAACCGGGCAATGGGTTTTTACAAACATGAATTCATTTTTAACATGTATTAGTTAAAAATATACATATAATTATTATGTAATGAGGATTGCTAATTGACACTTTTCCTGATGCGAGGGTTTGTGAACTTCAACAAAGACAGGATTATTATACTTTGATCACTGATAATCATTTTTTTTTTCAAACCACTTTATAATCAATAAAATGTTACTGATGGCACTCTAAAGTAACGTTGAGATTCACTTTGAGGCAAATTGAACATGTTGCAATTGTCACCATTCTAAACATTCCAATTTTTTCACCATTTCCATTGCGCTTGATTCTAGAAGATAAATTTCACTTTAATAGGCCAACATATTGATTCTACATTAATTGTTATAGTGAACAAATTTCTTCTCATTAGTGTGAAGACAATGCAGAAATGAAGATTTATATTAATTTATATAGGTGTGTTTGTTTGTATGTGTGTGACCGAAGTTTCAGTTTCGGCCTAAAAAGCTGGTTTTGGTTTCGGCTAAAAATAGGCCGAAACTTGCATTCTTATCTAAAGCTAATCGAATCAGAATCATTCCCTTAAGCTCCCTTGAATTTAGCAGTAGTATCTGCTAAATTTCATTTTTCATGCGGGGAATTTCATTTTTATAATAAACGTAAACAATTCTATAAACAAAAAATAATACAACAATAGCACAAATAAATTATTATTCTAAAGCTTTAGGATATACTATATTTTTAGTTTTACCCTCTGGGGCATAAATAATTTGGTCTTTAAATGAACCTACTCTAGAGCATGCAACCTAAAGCTGACCATGAGAAAAACATGGAGATTCAAAGTTGATACCAGCTACCCTCAGTGATTGTCCTTGAGCTTTATTTATAGTCATCGCAAATGCGACCCGAACTGAGCTGGGAATTATACTCCTTTGAAATCAAAGGACATATCACTGGGGACAATAGGGATTCCTGGCATGGAAGGCTGTAAGGGCAGAAGGGGATGAGCAAGGATGTGATAGATTTCAATAATCCATATAAACAGTCCGGGTAGTTTCCATAAATCAATCAGGTACCAAATATCAAAGAACAAAGAAGAAATCCAGTTGCAAAAAACAATGAGAAAGGCGTGGATCAAGAAAAGTTCGTTAGGACAGAAGAGAGAGCCAGAAGTGAGTAACGAGGAGACGCGCACTCATCGGCCAATTACTCGAAAAGGACTCGTTCAGCCTTAAAACGCGGACACCAGTCCATTCCGGAGGAAAGGCTTTACCGGGCCTTGTTGGCCTCTTCAAAATCTATAAAATGACACTTTTTTCGACCCAAACGGTCGCTTTCGTAAATACCTAATGTAAAGCGAGATCATAATAATTTTTATAACAATAAAGAATATACCCAGAGATTGGCTGAAGTTATGCAATTTTAATATGGACAGGTGTTTGCACCTGGTATGAATCGATTCACTATCGATTCACCTTCACGATATATTTACAAAAAGCAACTCGCAGTAAAAAACAAATAAGGAGTAAAAAAAAAAAACTCGACTGTTGATGAAATTAGGTCCCTTCAAAAAGTAATAATAAGCAGCAATGAATCGAAAAGTACTGAGAACATTCAAGTTTTGCTATACAGTTATTCTATAACTTATGGAGATATACAAATAAAAGCATATAAATGTGGAAAAATGTGACAAGTTGAGGAATGACGTTTATATATTATCGAAACACGTCGATTTCTAATCTAAGTAAGTTCATAATGAAAATTGTGTGTAGCGGGCAACGCACCAGATTTTTATTATTTATATATATTCAATGAATTATTATTATCAGCCTGTTATGACAGGTGTACTTCACCTTTTAGTCCTATACTATTTAAGGGGATATGGTCTAACTTCCCGCGGGACCAGCCGCACTGGAAAGTAGGAGCCGGGATTGATCCTATAACCTTACTAGTACACCTCTCTTACCACTCTTCTACTGTATGAATAATTGAGTCCAATTACTTTCATTCTATAAGTTTGCATTAATATAATTGCAAAACTAGACATGTTACACACTTAAACATATATGTGTGTGTGTGTGTGTGTGTGTGTGTGTGTGCGTTATTTATATTGTATTTATATTTTTGGTATTTTATTTCAATATCTTTTTTCATTTTATATATATATATATATATATATATATATATATATATATATATATTAGACATATAGGGGGAGGTGGGGCACAAAGAAACACAAAAGTTTTTTTAACCATAGCAACCCACCTGAGACTTTATTTTTTCCATGTTACCTTAGGATCTGATCTATGTAAGAAATGCGTTGAACATTATTTTATGTATCATGTCTGACCGCGAGCAGCTATTTTCCAAAAAAATAATTTTATTTCATTGTGCCCAATGCCCGGGGTACAATGAAACAGCTGAAAAAAACAACACCATAATTAACAAAAAAAACTTTATTCGATTTTTTTCGACTTTATTCCACTCCAATTAGTTTTTCGTTCTTCTGCTTTAGCTTAGCCACGAAATTATTCAGGAAAGAGGAAAATTTGACTTTGGAAGAAAGTTGTCATAAATTAATACAGTTTTTTTGGTGTTCCACTCCAAAATTTAACACCAATCTGTAAGAAAATGAAAAAAACCGACAGCCTATTGCACAATGGCTATATATATGTATATATGTGTGTGTGTGTATGTGAATGTTTATTTATTTATATTCTGGATATCACTAATAAAGGAATCCGTTGTATAGTTTTTTATTTAGAAAATCTCAGATCTGGGGATTCAAGGGACAATCGTAACATAATTTGTAATTAATACAGCGACCTTAGTTATAGTGATTGATTGAACATAACTCAATTTCTTTGGATTTTTAAACAATATGATTTCGAAGCTAGACCAACTGGCAAAAGGCCAAGGGGTAGGCCCAGAATGTCGAGGTCGGATAGTCTGGCTTGAATAGGAGAGAAAATAGAAAAGCAGTTAGATTCCATGAAGACATTGGCAAGGGACCGGGACAGTAGGAATACTTGGATCGAGGCACCTCCACACTGAGAGGTACTGAGGAGGAAGAAGAAGAAGAAGATTGAAGATTATGATGGCCACTCAGGACTTCTAAATCTTTATGTGATCGGCACATTTTTTGGAAATATATTACTATATTCGCAATCAGTGTAAAAATTGCATTTCTTGATAATCTCAATTTCATCAAAGTTCCATTTAATCGACTGAATACCCATGACCAGTAAGTTAGAAGCAAATGACTATGGTTCTGCTAAAAAATAATTATAATTAGTGAAACCAACTGAACATAAAATGCCTACAAAACATTGCAAAGCTAATTGTTAACCGGCAAGTTCCTAATAACAATTACAAACATACCTTAAGAGACCCACCTGATTATGTTGACCATGGTCATTACAGCCAATATGAATTATAATGATGATTGGATGTAACAACAGAGTTTCTCCTGGTTTTCCCTCCATGGTGATTCAAAAGATGTTCAGTGTTTGTCTTAGTGATTGAGTGTATGTATTATTGTATATATGTGTGTATAAATACATACATATTTATCTAGATCTTATTTAAAAATTGTGATATCCATTAAGAAGTGGTTTATTCAGCAGGTTTGGATAAATATAGGTTTAAGGACTAATATTAAACATTTTGCATGTAAAGGCTTTTGATCATATTGTTCGATATAATTTGTATTAATGTATCAATAAAATACAATAAAGTTACATATTTTTCATAAACACATTGAGTGCGGAGCACTGCCCAGGGCAGTGGTCCGGGTAATACCCAAGCGACGGACCACTGCCCTGGGCAGGACCTATACCATAAGGTTTTAAGCAGGTAGCAAAGGGTTCAGCTTCCAGAGAAAAGTAAATTAGTTCACGTCAGTCTTTCGAGGAAGGTGTGAGCTTTATAAGTGTGTTTTCCGTCTCTAAATAAGTGGATTTTTGTAGAATCTATCGACGATCTAACGTTTTTTTTGCTAAGGTAAGTTAATTCTCCACAGTATATCATTGATATTCATATCAACAGTATATCATTGATATTCATATCAACAGTATATCATTGATATTCATATCATCAACTATTATTGTTTTAATATGTCAATTTTAAAAATAATTACAGAAAATTTTAGAAATGGATAAAAAGAGGGAACTAGATTCAGCCTCAAGTGAGCGTCAGGGTTCGAAAAACGATGGTATGTATATATGTCATATTACATTTTATATTAAATTAAATGTTGAGATTTCTATATTTTTTCTAATATATTTTTAGGCCCTTCCAAAAAGAAAAAACAAATTACATTGGACTCTGCTGAGGATAAAATTGAAGCATTACATGGTGAATAAACATATATTAGTATCCATAAAACTTGATAAAAACTTTGTGAATTTTATATTCATATGAATATATTTTTAGGACCTCCCAGAACGAGAAGTAAAAGTAGTACATTAGAATCGAAAGAAGATAAAGAAAAAGTAATAGCGGGTATGAAAAAATTATCAGTACACTATAAAATTTAATAAAAATTATTGAAAATTTATATTTATAAAAATTTAATTTTAGGTCCTTCAACTTCACGTACGGTAGACAAAGTTTTCGGAGATAGAAAACAGATACCTGTGTTTCTTATGACGGAGAGGTCAAATTGTAAAGGGAATCCTCTAGATCTAATAAACAAAAAATTGAAAAAGGGTGAAATCATTCAAAGGTTTAGCGAGGAGGGAATTTGCGTCCTAAAATGGCGAGATAAACGCGATGTTCTCGTGATTTCTTCGGAATATGATGGGGGAGATGAAAAATATTAGTAATAGAAGAGGGAAAGAGGAGGGAAAACCCGAGGCGGTCTGCAAGTACAATGAATTTATGGGGGGTACTGATAGATTAGATCAGCTTCTAAGCTATAATTTAACGAGCAGGTAAACATTACGGTGGTATAAAAAACTAGCGATCCATATTTTTCAAATAATGCTTACGAGCAGTTTCAATATGCAGAAAAAATATGGAATCGAGCCTAATTATAAACTAAAGCCATTCCGATTGGAGATAATTAGGAATTTAATAGACGAGGGTCAAAAAATGAACCGTGCAGCTAATCTCCATGTTGCAGTTCCATCAGTTAAGCCTAAGGCTTTACATTTTCCAGAATATCTCCCTTTTATAGATGAAGTTAAGGGTCAAAAGAGGAAACAAAAAGATTGTAGAGTTTGTACGGCAAACAATATCAGAAGGCAGGTAACCACGTATTGTCCTGATTGTGATGATCATCCAGGTCTTTGTCTGGGTTGTTTTAAGGAATATCATGGCCGGACAGACTGATATTGTTTTAGTGGTTTTCTGTGTTTCTGTATAGTATTTTATTGATTCTGGATTTGTTATTATAGTTTTTTTTTTTTGCTCTTAAAGTAAAACCTTTTTTTTTTTTTGTAATCAAAATGGCTGTATATGTATATCAACAGTGTATTATTTAATAAAATTGTTCCTGTATTATGTACAGTGTTGTTTGGTAAGTTATTAATCCTAGCTTATTTTTCCATTGTAAGTATACTTACAAATCTCATTTCATAAATTGAATTTATTTATAACAAATAAAATATTATATATATATATATATATATATATATATATATATATATATGTGTATATATATGTATATAGATAGATAGATAGAATATGTCCCACAGTATTAATAAGGCGTGTGGAGTAAAAACACGTATGTTATGCAGGTTTGCCTATCCAATCTTTGCCCAGGACAGTTGTTACTAAAATTATTAATAACAATTTGCAAAACAATTTAAAAAAAAAAAAAAACTAGTGTATAACGAAAACCATACATTTTTGTATGGTTTGTGATAAAATTTGTACTTCCGTCGCTGGGGAAATTTTCTCTCATTCAGACCCGCACTCAATGTGTTAATAAGTATTTCGGTTAATATTTTAAAGATAAATAACCTTGTTAAGGTTTTAAGTAGGAAAAATATATTTCAAGTCACACAGATATTTTTATATATTAAAAAAGTCAATTTATTTAACAGTTTCAAAAAATACTGGATTTATATATATATATATATATATATATATATATATATATATATATATATATATGTATATTTTATTATTTTTTTTCCCCTCCTAGAGAAAAGTATAATAAGAAATATTTTTACAGTTGCTATTTATCAAAGTAATGGACAATTGGTTAAAGCCACGACAAATGACAAAGTAACAATCAATGATTGGTTAAAGCCAAGACCCCCGACGATAAAAAATCAATGATTAACTGACATAACAGGACATAACTAGATCAGATATTTTATTTGCAGCTTTATCATGGGAAAAAATATTTATCTGTTGACAAAATGTTTCCAACACAATCCTTCATACAATACTTAACGATTCTGAACATATATACATAAAACCTTAATGAATGCTATTAAAACCGTAAATCGAGACTGGACTACTTTTCATCCATTTACATATTTCCTCCAGATGGAAATGCTACCTGATAAAGGGCTTCTTAATCTTGGGAATAATGATTGTATTTGTTTTTAACTGGATAATGTGTTTCTTCGTTTTTAATAATATCTCAATTCTGCTCAAGACATAAAATTTTAAAGAATATTTAAATTATTTCGTCTACCTCCGATCAGTATCCTGCCCCTTCAGCACATAGTAGGAGATGATTCAATGTTATTCTACGGGTTGAATTCTATTTGTGTGGATGCCCAGCCCAAGAAACTCCTTATCTCAACAGCACAACACTTCTAAGCAGTCTTCTACCCTACAAACAAACATACCAACATAAAGTAACCCTGTTTTCGGAAATATTTTTCTCAAAATAAATGATTAAGTAATCAAAAATCACTCTAATAATTTCTTAATCATTATAAAATTTCTACTGGGAAGAACGAAGTGTCAATTCACAATAAAACACTAGAAGGCAAGCACAATAGCCAAGAGAGTATGGTTAATTAATCTTGATCCAATATCCATGAACCACATGGAAGGTTATCTGTAATAGATGTAAAGAAACAAAGAAATTCAAGATTTTACACAATCATGAAAGACAATCCCATGGATCTTAGAAAGTCATCAGAGACAGAAAATATAAAGGAAAAAATATTTTAATATGATGTATCCAAAATACATATCACACAAGATTAGGGGACAATTCACAATAACTAATGACCATAAGTAATAAACCCAGTTAAAATTTCATGCACATCTAAAATAACTAAAAATGGATCCAATAGGATGTTTTTTTAACATGTGATAACAAAATTGTAAGTTAAAAGATTAAAGCAATGTCCTTAGAAATGTTGAATAAAGAAAAATAAATAACAGATGGAAAATAAAATACAAAAATAACAGCTTAAGGTACCAAAAAAACAAACAAAACTTTTGTTAACTTACCATAAGTTTTAGAACTGTATAAATTCAAGAATCTATTGCTATTAAAGTATCCATAAAATTAGTGAATACCAAGCATAATTTATAAAGTTTTCGAATTTGGACTACAGGCTCACATAGAGAATAAGGGCACTACTCACCCCCCCCCCTCAAAAAAAAAAAAATACCAAATTTTATTTATCAGACGACATCTGGCAATGTAACTTAGCTTGCCTGGAATTATTGTAGTCTATTCATTTGCTATAGCGCTTAACCCGCAAATTAAGTACAGCTTTTATTTTTCAATGTGACGAATTGTTCAAGTTTCTTATAAATATGTCTGACAAACCAACAGATTACTTTATAAAACTACAACGCCAAAATGAAGATTATGGCATATATATGAATATATCATGTTCAAGAGACAACAGTTGAAATTTGGGTTCCGTTTCACCATTACCCAGCAGTTTAGTTTGCATCAGTCTATCTGGAAATAAATTACAGACTAAATTAAGCTCAGCCATTCTGTGATATACATAGTATATATAACCAGAATAGCAAGTAATCTGGAGTATTTGATAATGATTTAACTGACTGAGTTATGTTAAAAATTTAAAATTAAGGAATTCCATACAATAGTGAATACAAAATAAAAAAAAACACAAGGTCATCTCAAGACAATTATTTAAAACTTTAAACAAATGAATCAGTTCTCGAACGAATGAATCAGGAATGAAATCTTTGTTTATCCATCCCGCTTGACAGTGTATTAAATCCGTGGAAGGCCAAAAAATAGAATACGATTGATGGGTAACGGTTTAAGGATTTTCATTAAATGTCTTTTCAGATGGATGCCCACAACATGTTTTATCTTCGAGGGTGGTGTTGCTGCAATTAAAACTTCCAAACTAACATTGCACAGGCATCCACGGCATTCACGAATGTTTTGAGCAGCAGCTACTCCAATAAAATATTGTTTCAGATAAAATTTTCTGTATTTAAATTAAAAGAGTAGTACAGGTATTATTTGGGGTTCTGGTCATGAGCTTAAAATGAACCCTAGGAGAAGGAAACTCTGAAATAAAACCAAAGAAGAGAATGACCTCTTAACCGCATTGAAGGAGTAGAAGCCTTTGAAATCAGGTTACATTTAATGTTATTATTCAAGTTTTTTTTTTTGTGATCCTTATATTTAACCTCAACTTTTACAATTTTTTGTCTAACGTTTCGGCACTCATGCCATTATCAAGATGAATATCTAAAATTAGAATTTTAATATATTTCAACATTACAAATTAAATTAAAAATCATGAAATAATGAAATATATTTATACCCACCTGTGGCCACAAAATATTTTCAATAAAATAGGCTGAATGCCCTTGTCATAAAAATTAAAAGTTGTTACTAGTTAAAAACCACAGTTCATTTCTAATAAAGCTTGAAAGTCAAATAGTTATAATACCAATCCCCTTATCCCCTCCAACATGTACCTCCATTGTTACTTAAATAAAAAATTGAAAAATACTAATTAAAAACATGATTACAATTTGTACATATTGTATCTTATTATTTCTTAATTTTCTAACATTTTTAAATATCCAAAATATAACCCATTGTAGTACTATAAAAATCAATTATTAATTTTACTTAAAATGTCTGCATAGTATTTATTTAAATTTTTAGTGTCATTTTTAAAATTTACTGTTTTCTGAAATGGACATAGCCTCAAGCATTTTTCTCCTATACATGCTTGACTCCCTATGCATTACTTCAACCCCATCAAAATCAAATCTATGCTTAATTTAATTTTATTAATGTGTTCCACTAGACCTGTTATTTTTTCATTTTTTTTTTTCTATATTTTTAACATCATTTCTATGCTGGTACATCCGGTCAGAAATATATTGCTTTGTTTCGCTAATGTATATTGTTGGGAAATCCAAACAAGATATTTTATAGACCACCTCTGATTGGTTTTTAGCATTAATTTTATACTTCATATTGCTATATACACTACCCACTTTATTTGTTGGTTTAAAACCTAATTTTTATTCTCCTACATCATAATCTTCAAATGATTTCTTGATATTTTCACCTAGACCCCCTTATGTATGTGCATATATAAAATTTATTGACTTTATTTTTATGTTCTTTCATCTCATTAATTATATTTATTTTTATTATATTCTAATTTTTGTCCATACTTTTTTAATTAGCTTAAGTGGGTACATATTGTCAATAAATGTCTTTAATACATTTGTTTTTACTTCAGGGAGTCTCTCACTATCATTATTAATATAATTTTGTAAGATGTTATATTTCACATGGAAGGGGTGTCAAAAAAAAAAATTGAGCATTCTGTTACTGCAAAATTATTTTTTTCAGTCATTAATCTATTTTCCTTTTTTATAATTAATAAATCTAAAAATCTTATTTGACCATAAAACCAAAGAATGACCTCTTTACCGCATTGAAGGAGTAGGAGCCTTTGAAATCAAGTTCTCTGGTCCTCCAGGTTGGGGGTCAAGTGTTTGGCTTACAACCCGACCTTGGAAAAACATTTAATGTTATAAAAATGAGAAGCCAGATGGATATAAAGGTAAACAACTGAGAAAAATGAACTGAACATTTGCTACATGGAATGTTACAACTGCAGCCAGGAAAGATGGCATAAGTAGCTGAACAAATTTTGAAATTCCATATAGGTGTGGTAGCACTTCAAATCAGATGAAGTTGGGCTAGTACAGTTGACAAAAAGGAATACCTTTTATATAGTGGATGCTAGATAGGTAGAGGAGAGTCGGTCGACCATGAAGAAGATGGCTAAACAGCATAGAAGAGGAGCAGAGTATGCTGGACGAGTCAGGATAGAGATGGAAAATAACAGATCCAACTGTTTGTAGTCTCATTGTGAAGGAAGCCAAGGCCCAATCCTTGGTATAGAGCTACATAAGAAGGACAAGTGTTGGTTTAAAAGAATAAGTGATCAACAATCGTTTAAAAGGTTCACTTTCTGGTAAACATTGCTAACTACGAATTAAAAACTGATAAAAAAAAGACAGATAACCAAACAATTCCATTCTAGAACCAAGAAATTCAGCCATCCTTATAATTTTAATTCAGCATGAACCCACATAAAAAAAAAAAAAAACCTTTTACAGATTATTTAAAAAAAAAAAAAAAAAAAAAGAAACATTTATTTTTTATTTTCTTAATTAACTATTTTTGTTATAAAGCACTGGAAAATTAAAGCATTAAATGCACATTGCACAATCAAACATCCATAAAAACCTGTAAAGACTAACGTATATGAGACAGAAACTTACCAATCAAAGGATATTGCAAAAGAATAAAACATTATAGGGTCTACTTAAACAAATTGACATAGTTTGGACTACTACTCAGTTAAAAACTACACAACACATTCATAAACAACAGAAACACTGGGTGACCCCCCCCCCCCCCCCGAGGATGAAGACCAAGCTGCCCGATTCTCTCCCCGGATATGTGAGGCATGTCAGCCAACTGGAGATGACTTACACCAACTGGGCATAGTAGTGATCACCATGCACTAGCTTTATATGAGTCTGTAAGAAGACATGACAGCCTAAGATCTCATTAGGTCTAAAGCACCAACCAGAAAAAAAAAGTTAAGTAATTTATTTTTATCTAATTATAACACGTTCAGTACGGAGCGATCCACCGGTCGCTCGTCAAATGCTTACTCCAAGACCGGCATGACCCACTGGTTGGTCGCCAAATGTTTGCTCCAGGGCCAGAGCGATCTACCTTTGGGTCACCAGACTTCCCACTTAAAAATGGTTATAGTTTTGTCAAAACCTTTAGAAATGAATTAATTGGCAAGGTATATTCTCTAAAGATGGTAGACAAGGATATCATTTCTGCCATCTGCTTAAATAAAATGAATGGATACAATCATGTAGGGACATCAGTCGGTGGTCTAACTCCCAAAAGCCTCAGTAACTTGGCACTCCTGGTAAGTGGTTGGCCACTATAGTCCATTCCATGTCGAGATGGCAGTATGTATTTTCCCTAAGGAGTTCTGTCTCTCCCTAACATGCGCTGCACTAGATCACTCTGTCCTTCTTCCTCTGTGCTACGTTACCACTAATTTCAACATCGTCCAATCTTTTCGGAAAAAAATCTATAATGTGCAGAATTTTATTCTCTAACAGCCTATACTACTAATAAAAGTAAATAGAATAGTAAATAAAACCCAAAAGATAAATCTACAATCACAATAAATTATTTTTGGTGATTTTTTAATTAAAAATTTTAATAGAAATTCTTCTTTCTCTCGTCCCTGTGTCCTTATTTTCAGAGATATTGCTTTGAAATTTATCATAAAGACACCAGACGTTACCTACACACATAACAAAGGAAAAAAATGGTTTTAATTCCTTTCCTATTTTTTGACAAAATGAAAATAAAAAATGACATTTTCAATTTTTAAAAAGTAGCCTGCGAGGAATTTTCGTACTATAGCAGTCTATGAAATTTTGGCATATCCCTTATAAATAGGGCAATTCAAATTTAATTTTAAGCTATGTCCGACAATGCTGGTAGACGTACAGCTAGAATAATTATAATAATTTTCATTAAATGTGAGGGAACGGTACATCTCATAGGTGTACAACTGCAGGCAACTAAATAAAGATATCATACATAAGATAAATAATAACTTAAGATATATTCTTTCAACTACTTTCACTCACAAGATGGGAGTTTTGAAATTGAATTATTAGTGTATAGAATGATTAAAAATGAAAAAAATAAATTGAATTAAAAATATTGTATGAACTACTTCCTCAAAAACGAAGCACATTAATTACGAATAGAATAGTTTTAATAATTCTCGTTTTAATAAATATCACATGTTCTTATTACACCTATACAATTTTGCATTTAGAATAATATAGGTGTAAATAGGAGAATGTGAAATTAAGTAAAACGAGAATTATTACTTCCTTCTTGAGAACGTAGTACATAAAATATTTTTAATTCATATCTATACGCTAATGATTCAATTACAAAACTCCCATCTCGTGTGTAAAAGTAGTTGAAAGAATATATCTTATTATATCTTAAGTATGATATCTTTATTTAGTCACAGTGGTACACCTATGAGGTGTACCGTTCGCTCAAATTTAAAAATTAATTAGTCAACTGTATGCGTCCCACAATTGTCAGACCTAGCTTAAAATAAAATTTGAGTTGTCCTTTTTATAAGGGATATGCCAAAATTTCATAGACTGCTACAATATGAAAATTCCTCACAGGCTACTTTTTAAAAAATCGAAAATGTGATTTTTTATTTTTATTTTACCAAACAATAGGAAAGGAAAACATTAAAACCATTTTTTCCCCTTTGCTACGAGTGTAGGCAATGTCTTGTGTCTTATGAAAAATTTCAAAGCAATATCTCTAAAAATAAGGACACAGGGACGAGAGAAACAAGAATTTCCATTAAAATTTTTAAGTAAAAAAATTACCAAAAAAATGTATTGCGATTGTAGATTTATCTTTTGTGTTTTATTTTTAGAATAGGCTGATAGAAAATCAAATTCTGCACATTATGAAAGTTATAAAAATAAAATGAAGGTTTTTCAGAATTTTAAATTGAAAATCGGGTAGATTTGAAGATTTGGCAACAGCGCACGAGATCTACTGCCATCTCGACGTGGAATGGACTATAGCACGTTTACGATTCATCTTAGATTATCAGGTACCAAAGCTCAGTAAAAACTAATAGAATGAGAGATCCGTTTAAAAGCAAATTGCTAGGGCAAATAAGGAACAAGGTGGAAGGAATATCACCTCTACCAGGCCGTGGAAGTGATGTGCCATTCTGAATGTATCCTTGATACAGTTCATCCTACTCCTTCAAGGTCAAACACCTGTTAAATTTAAGGCCAACATGCGAGCCAAAAGAGTCTGCTCTCGCTTTTTAAACACAAATGCTTCATTAGTTAAATTTTATATCCTATAAGATCAAGGTACTAATTATTATTCAAAAGAACTAAAAAAGAATATCCGGTCAAACAATAGACTTTATGGTACTAATTATTGTTCAAAAGAACTAAAAGTCTCTCCAGTCAAACAATAGACTTTATAAGTCATAGCCTGCTGTAAAGACAAAAGTTTGAACTGAGTGTGTTAATATTTTTTATTCTGTATATAATTTTTTTCTCTCAATTTTTGCATAGAGCAGTATATTAAAACATTATCATAACGAAAATACATTTAGCGAGTCCATCAAGCTGTCGAGCAATAGTGGCTTCAAAATTCCTGTATCATTCCACCCCCCCCCCCAAGTCTCTGAGATTTATTTAGAATTAATACACTGAGTGGTAACAAAAAATAAAAGATAGTGGCAAACATTTATTCTTTTAAAGTTATCTCTAATAAATTTGTACATTATAATTAACTTGAGGCCCAGATTATTTATTTATTTTTTTACTCTAATAAAATTATCTCATATGCTGATGATGTAGTGGTCAATGGAAAAAGGGGGAATTTATCAAGCTCAATGCAGGCTTGCCACGTAGGCTTCAAAGTGCATGAAGGGAAAACCAAGGTCATGGCACTAAGAAGAAAAAAAACCCTCGCACTCTCAGCGTGCATATATGTGTTATTAGTGACTAAAACTTTGAAATGGTGAACTGCTTCAGTTACATTGGGTCGCTTATAAATGAAGAAGTGAATTAAGATGAGGAGATAAGAGCATGATTCCTGTCAGGAAACAAAGCTTACTTTGCAATTATTAGTCTATTAAGAAGCAGGATTTTGAGTAGGACCACAAAGTTAAGGTTGCATAAGACACTAATCAGACCGAAAATAAAATATGCAGTAGAGACATGGGCGTTAAATAAATCTGCTGCTGATAAAATGGATTGATTTCTAAGAAAAGTACTAAGACGGATCTTCAGAACAATAGGAGATTCAGAAAGGTGGCGTACAAGAACAAATAAAGAGATCAGGAACTCTAAGCATCCATGTTTATAAAGGTGCAGCTTCAAAAATGGCTGGGGTATTTTGCAGGATGGATCATGCAAGAGCAGCGAAAAGATAATACATTAATGACCCTGATGGGAAGCACTCACGAGGGATACCCAGAACAAGGTGGAGAGATAATTTCAGTAGTTACCTGCGAAAGCTGGGAATTAGCATTAACATGGAAGAGTGCAGATCACAATCGAAAAGGGTTGTTCAGCAGGCTAAGGACAGCTATATGTGTCTGTTGCACCAGTAGAAGAAAAAGAAAGTTATCTCAAATTAATTCGTACATAACAATTACTTAAAGCCCACAATATTATATTTCTTTAACTGACAGATAAGGGGATTTTGGCCCATGTAGGCCATTTTTAAAATGATTCCAAACTCATAATATGGATATCAATATTGATAGACGAAGTCATTTATCCAGTTTTATGTTTTTTAATGTGTGTAGATAATTATTTTTATATGTGTGAAATAGTCTATTTATTTATGCGGACATAATAAAAAACCTAAATATAAAAATTGAGTGATAAAATGAAAACAAAAAAATAACAATAACATTAAGGTTGCTAGAAATAAGTAATATTACAGGACAAAGTACAGGTTGGTGGATGTGACAAAGATAGTTGAATTCAGTGTATAATTTCCATAAAAAGTTTTATTAGTTTTAAAAAAAAGTGTAAAATAAGGGGAAAAAACTATTGACCTATTATATACAAGGTGGAATGCTACTCGTGGTAATGGTGGAAACTGGAAGTTTCTGTCTCTTTTTATTTAAATTTTGTAAGTATTTTTGAATTCTAAAACTATCACTGATTAATAAATCAGAAAAATTACTACTATATACTGTACTAATTATTTACACTAATAAGTAGAAAAACAATTAGGTAGACCATATCTTTATAGGAACTTTTGGGTTGGAATTCTGATGTGAATTGCCTGTATGGTTTTTCTGTTGTTATCTGGAACACCCTATATTTTAAGTAGAACCAGTTATTATTAATTTTTGTATTTTTCATGCACTTAGAGACCAGGGTGTCCAGCATGCATGTATATGGGAATTTTCGCAGGCGGGAAAAATGTAAGAATTATACTTGACCATTTTCTGAAGAAATTTTCAAACTAAATTTATAAAAATTACTGCAACTGGCGATCCCATTTTATGGAATACGAAGTAAGGTTGTGAACAGGTTTGGAGGTATTTGGGACTTGACGGAACGATTCCAACTTATAGAATACCCCACCACTCCTCTTATCTTACTGCCCAGTTTCTTAATACTATATACTACCACTCTTGCTAGTACTTTAATTGATGGTTGATAAACATCACAAAAATTGATGTGTTGAGACATTTCAACATGTTGAAACATTTTAACACTTTTTGTCTAATAGGGCACAAAACAAATGAGGATTGAAAACAATTCAGAGATTAGACATGAGATCTATAGCAAAAATAAAGGTTTTCTTATTTTATTTAGTAAAAAGCCTTTTTAATTATATCTTTTGTGGCATCCCACCTACTTATCACTTCCTGAAAAAGGTTTTTAAATATTTCATTGAATTTTCTCAATTCGCTATTGGCATAAATTTTGAAAATACAAATAATAAAAATAACTAAAACCAATGTTTTTGGGTTTGTCTGGATAATATTTTTGAATATACCAAGTTTAAAATTAAAAATAATCTGATTTTAAAAATAATCTGAGTTTAAAATTAATAATAATTGGTGAATTAGAACAATCTTCCAGTAAATGTATTTATTTAAAACAGTCACATTTTTTAAAAAAATCTGGTGCGTGCGAGCAACACACAACTTTCACTTACCAACTTAGATAAGAAATTGACGTGTTTTATTAAATATCATTTCCCAAAGTCACACATTTTTCTACATTCATATCTTATTTTTGTTAATCGTTAAAGTCGTTTTTGAGTAAATTAAAAAACCCGTGAAAATGTTACAAAATTTATTGAGTAAAGTCCCCCCTTCGGTCGATCAATTTTGAAGAAATATTGGCTATCACATATTTGGCATATACATACATCAAATACCCAGTTTGATGAAAATCTTTAAAGTTGTTTTTGAGTAAATAAAAAAAACACGTGAAAATGATACAAAATTTATTAAGTAAAGTCCCCCCTCCGGCTAACCAATTTTAATGAAATTTTAATAGTCATATCTCGGGCATATAAATAGATCAAATACTCAGTTTTATCAAAATCGTTAGAGCCGTTTTTGAGAAAATCGAAAAAAACCTAAAAAGTTATTAAGTAAAGTACCCCCTCCCTTTAAGTAATTTTGATGAAATTCATGCTGTCACATCGCGGGCATATATCTACACTAAATACCCAATTTCAGGATCGTACGGTTTATAGTCTTTGAGCTAGTCTGTTCACACACACACACACACACACACACACACACACACACACACACACACACACACACACACACACACACAGACCATTTCGCGGGACTTGGTCATTTCGACTCAGGGGACCCCAAAACGTGTATTTCCGTTGAAAACCGGAAGTCGAATTTTTTCACGATCGCAATACTTCCACTTACTATATATTTCATATATAGGTAAGTGAAAGTAAAAAATTATTCCCTAAGTTTCGGACCTTTTGTCCATCTTCAGGGCATTTTCCTTTATTATATATATTCTTTGCTTAAATAAAATGTATAAATAAGTCTCAAAATATACAAGCAATAAATCATTATTAATAAATTACAAAAATAATTACTGTACATACATTTTTTGTTGTATTTGTATATCTGGTGTATTTTTTGTTTTTCTAACATCATATTTCCATTATATACAGGGTGGAATGCTACTCGTGCGACAAACTTCACCAGTAGATTCTCCACCATAAAATGAATAAAAAAGTTCACATTGACCATGGTCCGATTCTCAACCATTTCGGAATAATTTCGCTTTTTATCGATTTTGAAAGATATCACGACCTGGCATCGGAAAACCGTAATATCTTTAAATCTGAAAATTTCTCCGAAAAGCTGATAGCACCGTTGAAATCTACATTAATTGTTCAATAATAAAATGGTCATTTCAAAATTTTTGGGCCAATTTTTCGTGTTTTATTTCAGCCAGAACAACAAAATAAGTGAACATTTTTACAAATCGGAAAGTGTTTAACATAATCCAGAGTTTCTAATTTTAGTTTCAGAAGGCAGCAAAGTTGAGGGAAAATACCTCATTAAATAACGCTTCTAACGCACTCTTCATTTTTTAATTTGGTGTTTCTAAGACCAAGATATGAATGATATAAAGAGAAAAAATTATGGTTCAAGGATTGTTAATGCTTGAGAATTTACATTTTAAATTTGAAAAAACTAATACAACTCACCAATATCTTTAAAATAAATTTATTTTTAATCATTTTATTTATGTTCAAATTGGAAGCCGTACTCTGCAATACACAAACGTGCCCGTTTTCTCATACTCCCAACTGTCACACCAAAAGTGAGAAAACGTCGAAGTTTTTCAGCAGTGGCGAAGATCCTTGGCCACCAAGATCTCTTCATCTCAACCCCATGGAATATTTTGTCTGTGGATATCTCAATGAACTGATTTATCGCACTGAAGTGACAAACATAGACAATTTGAGAGCAAGGATCTTCGCCGCTGCTGAAAAACTTCGACGTTTTCTCACTTTTGGTGTGACAGTTGGGAGTATGAGAAAACGGGCATGTTTGTGAGAAAATTCAATGAAATATTTAAAAACCTTTTTCAGGAAGTGATAAGTAGGTGGGATGCCACATAAGATATAATTAAAAAGGCTTTTTACTAAATAAAATAAGAAAACCTTTATTTTTGCTATAGATCTCATGTCTAATCTCTGAATTGTTTTCAATCCTCATTTGTTTTGTGCCCTATTAGACAAAAAGTGTTAAAATGTTTCAACATGTTGAAATGTCTCAACACATCAATTTTTGTGATGTTTATCAACCATCAATTAAAGTACTAGCAAGAGTGGTAGTATATAGTATTAAGAAACTGGGCAGTAAGATAAGAGGAGTGGTGGGGTATTCTATAAGTTGGAATCGTTCCGTCAAGTCCCAAATACCTCCAAACCTGTTCACAACCTTACTTCGTATTCCATAAAATGGGATCGCCAGTTGCAGTAATTTTTATAAATTTAGTTTGAAAATTTCTTCAGAAAATGGTCAAGTATAATTCTTACATTTTTCCCGCCTGCGAAAATTCCCATATACATGCATGCTGGACACCCTGGTCTCTAAGTGCATGAAAAATACAAAAATTAATAATAACTGGTTCTACTTAAAATATAGGGTGTTCCAGATAACAACAGAAAAACCATACAGGCAATTCACATCAGAATTCCAACCCAAAAGTTCCTATAAAGATATGGTCTACCTAATTGTTTTTCTACTTATTAGTGTAAATAATTAGTACAGTATATAGTAGTAATTTTTCTGATTTATTAATCAGTGATAGTTTTAGAATTCAAAAATACTTACAAAATTTAAATAAAAAGAGACAGAAACTTCCAGTTTCCACCATTCAAAAATTCTCATTGAGACTGACCATCTAATTTATCCAAAAGATTATATTAAGTGCCAAATAATATAAATATTTGCTGTTATAAACTTTAAATAAGCAAAAACCAATCCAATTTTGTGATCGCAACTAGTTAACTAGATCAACATATATATATATATATGTATATAGGATGTTTATTAACAATGAATTATTAGCAATGCATCTTCCTTATTATTTTTCTTTATTTATTTAACTTTATTTACGTTTCGGGGTTGTGTCCCCATTCTCAAAACATACTATAGGACACTACCCCGAAACGTAAACAGAGTTATGTTATAAGAAAATAAAGAAAAATGATAAGGAAGATACATTTGTAATAATTCAAAATTAAAAAAAAAAAATTAAAGTTTGTTTTTTGTAAACATGAAAACTTCAAATATGCACGCTTCAGAAATTTAGAATTTGAAAATTCACACTAAATTATTGGTGTTTCAAGAAGATCATGAAAAATAATTGTTTAACAACTTTTAAAATTTTTCAACATCTAGTCTTGTTTCGGGAATGTAATAATTAAAAAAATGAAAAATAAATTTTTAAAATGTTTTGTATGTCTAATCTTGATAAAAGGAATGTAATAATAAAAATTAAAAAAAATTGGAGTTGATTTATTTTTTAATGTCCCAATGTGTTTTTCCAAAAAATATAATTCTCAAAATGCAATCATTTGTAAATTGACAATAATATATTTTTAACAAATATTAACATAGAAACGGTAAAGAAAGTTTACATGAATGTAGCAATGATAACGGAATACGGCTAATAAATTTTGCTATCTCGAAAAACTTAATAATCAAAAGTACTAAGTTCAAACATTAAGATTAGGGTGATGCTTAAAAGACCCAAAAATATTTTTTGTTCCTTTTCTCTTGGGTCACCCTCCCATTTTGTTCTACCTAATAAGAGAAACTTAAAATAATTTTTTAAGAAAAATTTAAAGGTCGCTAAATATTTAAAAAATCTAACATTTTCCCAAAGAGTGATTATTTAAAATTTGTTGTGTTTATTATAAAATTTTATTTTTTTTACATAATAAAAACTAAAATGAGGTTTTAAGGTCCAGATATGTTACCCAAAGCTCATTTTGTATCATATATGTGTTACAATTTACTTTCGGGATGTGAACAAACAAGAGGAAAATTAGACAAAAAAACACAGATTTTTACAAAATTTCTTAGTTTGTCACAATTTTTAAACAAATTATTACAGAATGAATATAAGATCATATTAGTTGTCTAGAGTCCTGAAAAAAATTTTGATGCACAATTAACATGTAAAAAACTCATTATGCAGATAACAAAGTTGCTTTTTTGTAGTTCGGGAACTTTTGTCTGAAGGACTTCACAAGAAGCAAAATATATTGCTTCTGGTCTTTATCTAGGGTCTGTATTTTGTTGTACTCATGGATTAAGGACACCACTCTCTCTCTCTGCTGTATCATTGACTACCTTAAATTTTGTTACTATATCCTTACTTTGAATATATTCCTTGTCTTTGATCCAGTCTTCAACTTTTTTCTTGAGGAAATCGGAGCTTAATCCAGTAATAGAAAAAAATCGTTTGGTGTTGCTAGTGACAAAATCTTCTAGATTTTTATTTTCAATGTCTACATTAATTCTTTTCAGGCAAAAATCAGCTCCTTCTTTCTTTAGAGCTTCCACCATTTTCTTCTTAGTTTCACTTCCCACTTTGTTGTCAAAAAATAATAAGGCGATAACTTCCTCTGAGACATACCATAAATGGCCACATACTTTATTTATTGCTTTTCTACAGAGTTGGGCATATTCATATTTATAAATACGAATACAAATTTATTTTTATCTTAATTTTATTGCGAATATGAATAGTAATTTATTTATACTACAATATTTGTGAAAACGAATACAAATAAATTTGTATTCACATATGTGAATACAAATTTATTCAAATATAGAAATTTTTCTGTATCGCTCAGCCAGAAATGAATGCAAAGCCAAAGTTCATCAAGCAAAGAAAGAATCATGGAGAAGTTTGGAAGAAGCCTGGATGAAGACCACCGAGATAGTGTAAAGAAGTTTTGGCGAAAGGTAAAGTCACTCAGAGGAAAACGAAGCAAGCCAGTGAGGAATATCAAGGATGCAAGGGGTATAATTATCACAGAAGAAGTGCGCATCCTAGAGAGGTGGAAGCAATTTTATGAAGGCCAGTTTTCAGGGGACGCCAGTGATGTGGAGGATCAGTCGTCTCATAGTAATAATCAATGTCAAGAATGCATTGATGAAGAGGAGGTAGTAGATGCCATAGAAAAAATTAAAGTGGGGAAAGCGGCTGGAAGGGATGGCATAGCCCCGGAGTTGATAAAATATGGAGGTCAAGAGCTTGTCAAAGTGCTCCAGCATCTTTTCCAACAAATTTGGATCAGGAAGAAAATTCCAAAAGATTGGGAATATAGTGTAATTATCCCTATCCACAAAAAAGGCAGCTCTACAGAATGTGAAAATTATCGGCCTATAAGCTTGCTCTCAGTTGTTTATAAACTTTATACCAGCATACTGGAGAAGCGACTGAGGACAATGGTTGAAAATAAAATAGAAAATGAACAGGCAGGATTTCGACCTGGAAGACAAACACAGGACCACATTTTTGTCCTAAGAAACATAACAGAAAAGGCATGGGACAGAGACAAAAACATATTCTTGACATTTTAGGACTTGAAGGCAGCATTTGATTCTGTACCCAGAAAAGAAATATGGAAAGCATTAGTGGCCAAAGATATCCCAGGCGATCTAATCACAGCTATCAAGTCGGTATACCATGATGCAAAAGGAGTTGTGCGGATATAGAAGAGAATCTGAGGCATTCATCATGGACAGAGGTGTGAGACAGGGTGACAGCCTAAGTCCCCTACTGTTCATAGTATTTATGGACGAGATCCATAAAATATGTAAAAGACGAACTGCTTGGACAGCTATTGGAAAATGGAACCTGAGGATCATTCTTGTGCAAAGCCTTCTATATGCCGATGATATTGTCCTCATTGCTGATTCCAAAGAAAAAATGCAGGAGACACTGATAGAATGGCAAGAGGAGCTGCTTCGTAAGGGAATGGGTATCAACACCTCTAAGAGCAAGGTCTTAGTTCTGGCTCGAGAAGAACAAGCAGACGTTCATTTGAGCTGCAATGGGGAAATTCTAGAAGTTGTGCCGGAATATACCTACTTAGGGACCGTGATAAGTTCCTCAGGCAAGATCGATCCAGAGATATCCCACAGGATTTATAAAGGTAATCAAGTATACTATCAGATCTGTAATAGTATAATCGGTCACCGAGAAGTGGGTATAGATACTAAGCGGCATATATATAAATCTGTTTATCTCCCAATTCTTACCTATGGGTGCGAAAGCTGGGTAATGCTTGATAAGCTAGCTAGTCGCATTACTGCAGCAGAAATGAAGTTTCTGAGGAGAGCGGTTGGGAAGACTAGAAGGGATTGCATTCGAAATGAGCGAATAAGGGAACAATTCAATGTGCCAGAACTAAAGACCACACTTGAATCCCGATAGCTTAAGTGGTTTGGCCACGTGTGCCGCATGGAGGATGAAAGAGAGCCCAAAAAAGTCTTAGAAGCTCGACCCTCTGGGAAAAGACCACGAGGACGCCCCAGAATTTCCTTCCAGGAGAATATACAAAGGATAGGGGGGAAAAGAGGTAAAACCCTCCAGCAACTGAAGCAGCTATATGGGGAGTGGCTGCGGTTTATCGAGGCTCCTCGACGCTAGAAATGGCACAAGAGGAAGATAAAGAAGAAGAAGAAGAATATGAAAATGATATCGATTTTGAGATTCTGCCGTCAGGTATGGATTTACTACAACTTACGTGATATGATCGATCTTGGGGTCAACTCTAGGGTTATCTGAGATGCTGATCATGAAAAAGATTTTGATTTTGAGATTTCGCAGTCAGGTATCGATTTATTACTACTTACGCGGTATAATCGATCTTGGGGTCGAATTCAGGGTTATCTGAGGTGCCGATTATGAAAATGATATCGATTTTGAGAATCCGCCGTCAGGTATCGATTTATTACTATTTACGCGATATAATCGATCTTGGGGTCGACATTAGGGTTATCTGAGGTGCTGATTATGAAAAAGATAAGGTATATAAGGAGTTGTCTTTGAACCGCCATAGAGAACGGTCGCATTTGTGTCCAGCTTCAGAAAGTGTTTTGTGTTTAGGGTTTTAAAGTTTAGAAATTTACCAAAAAAACTGTTTGTGAACTTCATTTAGTTTTTTAGAGGTTTTAAGAATTGATTTGGAAAGACAATTAGTTAGTTTAAACAAGAAATTATTTTTTAGACTATTCCAAGGTGAGCAATATTTTGTTACCTACCAATATTTGCAATATACTTTTAAATATTAATGCCTATAGACGAAAAAAACTCCATAACACAGTTTTTTACACCAAAAAATAAAAGAACTAGGAGTAAATCTTCACCAGAATTTAATATACTTGAAAAGGAGTTAAAAAGATCAAAGTTTAAGATATCTGATTCACGTAAAATGGACGGCACCTCAACTAGCTTCTTAAGTGAAATTTCTGATTTACTGGATCGCAAGTTAAATGAAAAGTTCGATAATCTGGCCACTAAATTGGATATAATTGAGCTAGAGAAAAAGATAAAAGAGTATGCCGAGGAAAATATAAGGCTCAAAGAGGAGATGATAATCGTTCGAAGAGAAAATGCGGAAATCAAGCAAAAAATTGAAAATCTAGAAAATAAATTTCGTCAAAAAAATTTAATAATTAAAGGATTAAATATTGAAAATGACAAAGAAGCCCCGATTGCTGTTAAAGATCTGTGCAAAAATGTGTTGGGAGTAGAAGATATAAAAATTAATGAAACATACTTTTTAGGATCTCCCAAATTTAAAAAGAGGCCTCTGATGGTGGAATTTCAAACCAAGGGTGATGTGAGAAGTATATTGTACAACAGCAAGAAACTAAAAAATACGGGAATTAACATTAATAGAGATTTGACCCCGAGCACTAGATTAAAACAATCGAAGTTACTGTCATTAAGAAGAGAAATTAGGAATAAGGCAGGAAATAAGGACATCAGAATTCAAGTAAGGGGAGATATACTCTTATTTAATGATAAAATCTTTACGTGGTCTGAAACAAAAGGTTTGCTTCACGAAGGCACTGAGGCCGTGCACACACTTGAGACACTGACTGGAGTGGAATTATCGCAGCTGGTGGCTCGGCTCCGAAGTGGCAGAGGATTAGCAGAGGACAACAAACAGCAGTCAGCGGTAAATAAACATTCCTGAGGAGAGTTTGTCTGCCGAGGTTTAAATAAAAATTTAATTAGTTTTGATAATTGTGAGATAAAACTGTTAAGTTATAATATAGCGGGAATGAAAAACAAAATAGAAAAGTTAGACTTTTTTAGTTTTATTAACAAATATGATATATTTTTTCTGTTTGAAACATTTCTACTTGAAGATGATTTTAAAAATTATGAAATTTTTTTCAAAGGATATGAATTGTGTTGGGTAAGCGCTACAAAGATGGCTAAGTACGGTAGAGCTAGGGGTGGAGCCTTATTTGGAATAAAATTGCATTTATTACCTCAAGGGTTTAATTTTCAAATGTTCGAAAATATTAATTTAGTTGTTTACCGACGAAGTGATATTAGTTTTTGTATAGTACCGGTTTATATTACTATTGAAAATTGGAAAGAGGATTTTGAAAATATTAGAAATTTATTTGATATGTGTTTTTATAGCAATATTGTTTTGATTGGGGACTGCAATGTTAGAATCGGTGAAAATCAATATCTTCCGGATGAATTATTGTTTGATAAATATAATATCGGTTCATCGAGAAAATCAAAAGATACTGTGACAAATAGCAAAGGTATTTATTTTCTCGAATTATGCTCGGATTTGGATTTGATTATCTTGAACGGAAGGACTTGTGGGGATCAAAACGGCGAATTAACATATATAGGGGCAAATGGGAGTTCAGTTATAGACTTTTGCGCGGTTTCCGTTGGATTGCTACGATTTATTAAAGATTTTCAAATTAATTCAGAAATTTTTAGTGATCATATGCCCTTACAATTACTACTGAAAGTAGGAGAATCAAAAATTGATGGAACACTGCCGATATTACCCAAACTGAAATGGACGGAAAGTGATTGTAAAAATTTCAAAATTAAGCTAAGTACAATTAATTTTGAAGTTCCGGAAGAGCCTCAAGAAGCAGTTAATTATTTTATAGAGGTTATTAAGAATGCGTCCTTTCTTGGAAGATTCGGTATGAGGGATAGCGACAAACATCAATTTAAGGAAAAATGGTTTAATTATGAATGTAGGAAAGTAAGAAAGAAAATATTTGCCTTGTTGAATTTGTATAGGAAGAGTAAGTGTGATGTCATTCGAAAACTTTATGTCAGCAGTAATAAAGAATATAAGGAGCTATGTAAAGTTAAAAAACGGGAATTTTATATGGGAATTACTGATAAATTTAAGTCTGTTAAGGATTCAAAGGGGTTCTGGGATCTGGTCAATGTGATAAAAAATAGGAAATTTGTGGGAAGTTCGGAGATTAGAAGTGAACAGTGGGTTGAATACTTTAATAATTTATTAAATCCGTCTGTTTTAGCTCCGAAAATTTTGTTTGCTCCGCCACATAACGTTAATCACACTCTAGATAGAGACTTCGAATTATTAGAGTTAAAAAGAATTATTCATAAAGCGAAAAATGGAAAAGCACCAGGATATGACAGAGTTCCGTACGAGTTTTTTAAGGGTTGCCCAGATGTTTTTTTGCAATGTCTCTTAAATTTTTTTAATTTAATATATAAAGATTCTAAAATTCCAAAAAGCTTCGCTCAGTCAATAATTTTTCCGCTTTTTAAAAAGGGTGATTTAAATGTAGTCAGTAATTATAGGGGTATATCCTTTTCGGACAGTATAGCTAAGTTATTCACTGGATTGTTGTTATTAAGATTAGAACAATGGATGGATGAAAATAAAATATTGCAAGAATGCCAGGCTGGGTTTCGGAAGGGATATTCGACGGTTGACAATATTTTTAATTTGTTAAACATTATTAAAATTCAAACGAGTAAGAAGCGACATAAATTGTATTGTTTATTCATTGATTTTAAGGCAGCTTTTGACTCACCGGACCGAAATGCTTTGTTCTATAAATTATATACGTTAGGAATGTCCAGTAAATTTATAAATGCCATCCAGGGTTTATACAAATGTACTGAGTCTTGTGTTTGGACTAATGGCGGAGTCACAAGATTTTTTATGACGTCTGTTGGATTAAAGCAGGGTTGTTTGCTCTCACCCGCTTTGTTTTCACTTTTTATTAATGATTTTTACGAATTTATTGGAGGTGGTATCAGAATCGGGGGATTAAACATACGTTGCTTAATGTACGCAGATGATATTGTCTTGCTTGCGCCAGAACCTAATGTTCTTCAGATGATGATAAATCGGGTGACAGAATATTGTAATCTATGGAATCTGACTGTCAACATGCAGAAAACTAAAATCATGGTATTCCGAAATGGGGGAAAATTAGGGAAAAATGAAAAATGGAAAATGGATGGAATCAATTTAGAAATAGTTAATTATTATAATTATCTGGGAATAGGTTTGACCCCTCTTTGTACATTAAAAAAACATTTCTTAGATAAGTTAAATATATCAAAATTTGCTATAAATACAACTTACAACAACCTGATAATTAAAAATGAAATACCACTGTCAAAAAAACTGGATGTTTATAATGCTGCTCTAAGATCAATAATATGCTACGCTTGCCAAGTTTGGGGATATCACAGTTTTGAGGAAGTAGAGAAACTAAATATATTTTTTATTAAAAAATTATTTTCCCTTCCAGTTAATTCACCTCACTATATTTTATATCTGGAAACTAATTTTGTTCCTATATTTTTTTACACTATTCAATTACATCTAAAATATGTCCAAAGGGTGCTTTCTTTACCAGAATCGAGGCTTCCAAAAATTTTAGCAACAGAAATAATAAAAAAGAAAATCTTTTGGCACGAAGAAAATTTAAATTTGTGTAATAAAATAAATGTCCCATTAGAATATTCAGAAGACCAAACAGTTTCTTTAATTTTAAATGTATTAAAAAATAATTTTAGGGAGGCCATGATGGAAAAAGCAAGACTATCTAATTTCCATGGACTGTATAAGCGGCTAAATATTGACTTGGGTGAAAGGCATTACTTATCGGATGCAAATAAAATGAATTTTATCAAAATCATATTTAAATTACGAGGACAATTAGTTCATCTCAATAATAACGTAAAGAGACGGGAAGAGCAAAGATTTTGTACCCTTTGTAACCGTAACGAAATTGAGGATTTATACCATTATGTCGCCGTTTGCCCTATTTTACAAGAATACAGAGTAAAATATTTTAAGAAAAAAATATTAAGTCCCAACGAATTGATAGGATTATTGAACGGGGAAGACTGGTACAGCTTATACCAATATCATATTACAGCATATAAATACAGATCATTCCTGATTCAACAATATAATACATAACAACATTAAGTAGTAAAGTAAATAGAAAAAAAGTATTGTTTATTATTTGTTATTTGTTTTATAACCTTTTTTTTTTCTCTCTCTCTTTTCCATTTATTCTCTTCTTTTTCTTTATTATTATTCTGATTATTATAATTTTTTTAGAATCTTTGAAGAAATTTTAAAAATTGTAAATATGTATTTCAATACAAGTTAAAAATTATGAACAGTGTATGAATTGTAATTATATACAAAAATGTTTAAAAATGAATAGACAACTCTTGGCAGACGGTTTTTTTTAACCATGTCAACAAAAGCTTATTTTTTATTTTTGTCTAAGAAAGAAATTATAAATTTATATTTAATAAAGCTATTTATCTATCTATCTATCTATCTATCTATCTATCTAGGGTCTGTATTTTGTTGTACTCATGGATTAAGGACACCACTCTCTCTCTCTGCTGTATCATTGACTACCTTAAATTTTGTTACTATATCCTTACTTTGAATATATTCCTTGTCTTTGATCCAGTCTTCAACTTTTTTCTTGAGGAAATCGGAGCTTAATCCAGTAATAGAAAAAAATCGTTTGGTGTTGCTAGTGACAAAATCTTCTAGATTTTTATTTTCAATGTCTACATTAATTCTTTTCAGGCAAAAATCAGCTCCTTCTTTCTTTAGAGCTTCCACCATTTTCTTCTTAGTTTCACTTCCCACTTTGTTGTCAAAAAATAATAAGGCGATAACTTCCTCTGAGACATACCATAAATGGCCACATACTTTATTTATTGCTTTTCTACAGAGTTGGGCATATTCATATTTATAAATACGAATACAAATTTATTTTTATCTTAATTTTATTGCGAATATGAATAGTAATTTATTTATACTACAATATTTGTGAAAACGAATACAAATAAATTTGTATTCACATATGTGAATACAAATTTATTCAAATATAGAAATTTTTCTGTAAAAAAAAAATAAATTCACAGGGAAAATTGTGATTTTTCACAAACAATGTGGATATTTATATCTAAGTCAGAGAGGTTAAGTCTGTATCGCTCAGCCAGAAATGAATGCAAAGCCAAAGTTCATCAAGCAAAGAAAGAATCATGGAGAAGTTTGGAAGAAGCCTGGATGAAGACCACCGAGATAGTGTAAAGAAGTTTTGGCGAAAGGTAAAGTCACTCAGAGGAAAACGAAGCAAGCCAGTGAGGAATATCAAGGATGCAAGGGGTATAATTATCACAGAAGAAGTGCGCATCCTAGAGAGGTGGAAGCAATTTTATGAAGGCCAGTTTTCAGGGGACGCCAGTGATGTGGAGGATCAGTCGTCTCATAGTAATAATCAATGTCAAGAATGCATTGATGAAGAGGAGGTAGTAGATGCCATAGAAAAAATTAAAGTGGGGAAAGCGGCTGGAAGGGATGGCATAGCCCCGGAGTTGATAAAATATGGAGGTCAAGAGCTTGTCAAAGTGCTCCAGCATCTTTTCCAACAAATTTGGATCAGGAAGAAAATTCCAAAAGATTGGGAATATAGTGTAATTATCCCTATCCACAAAAAAGGCAGCTCTACAGAATGTGAAAATTATCGGCCTATAAGCTTGCTCTCAGTTGTTTATAAACTTTATACCAGCATACTGGAGAAGCGACTGAGGACAATGGTTGAAAATAAAATAGAAAATGAACAGGCAGGATTTCGACCTGGAAGACAAACACAGGACCACATTTTTGTCCTAAGAAACATAACAGAAAAGGCATGGGACAGAGACAAAAACATATTCTTGACATTTTAGGACTTGAAGGCAGCATTTGATTCTGTACCCAGAAAAGAAATATGGAAAGCATTAGTGGCCAAAGATATCCCAGGCGATCTAATCACAGCTATCAAGTCGGTATACCATGATGCAAAAGGAGTTGTGCGGATATAGAAGAGAATCTGAGGCATTCATCATGGACAGAGGTGTGAGACAGGGTGACAGCCTAAGTCCCCTACTGTTCATAGTATTTATGGACGAGATCCATAAAATATGTAAAAGACGAACTGCTTGGACAGCTATTGGAAAATGGAACCTGAGGATCATTCTTGTGCAAAGCCTTCTATATGCCGATGATATTGTCCTCATTGCTGATTCCAAAGAAAAAATGCAGGAGACACTGATAGAATGGCAAGAGGAGCTGCTTCGTAAGGGAATGGGTATCAACACCTCTAAGAGCAAGGTCTTAGTTCTGGCTCGAGAAGAACAAGCAGACGTTCATTTGAGCTGCAATGGGGAAATTCTAGAAGTTGTGCCGGAATATACCTACTTAGGGACCGTGATAAGTTCCTCAGGCAAGATCGATCCAGAGATATCCCACAGGATTTATAAAGGTAATCAAGTATACTATCAGATCTGTAATAGTATAATCGGTCACCGAGAAGTGGGTATAGATACTAAGCGGCATATATATAAATCTGTTTATCTCCCAATTCTTACCTATGGGTGCGAAAGCTGGGTAATGCTTGATAAGCTAGCTAGTCGCATTACTGCAGCAGAAATGAAGTTTCTGAGGAGAGCGGTTGGGAAGACTAGAAGGGATTGCATTCGAAATGAGCGAATAAGGGAACAATTCAATGTGCCAGAACTAAAGACCACACTTGAATCCCGATAGCTTAAGTGGTTTGGCCACGTGTGCCGCATGGAGGATGAAAGAGAGCCCAAAAAAGTCTTAGAAGCTCGACCCTCTGGGAAAAGACCACGAGGACGCCCCAGAATTTCCTTCCAGGAGAATATACAAAGGATAGGGGGGAAAAGAGGTAAAACCCTCCAGCAACTGAAGCAGCTATATGGGGAGTGGCTGCGGTTTATCGAGGCTCCTCGACGCTAGAAATGGCACAAGAGGAAGATAAAGAAGAAGAAGAAGAATATGAAAATGATATCGATTTTGAGATTCTGCCGTCAGGTATGGATTTACTACAACTTACGTGATATGATCGATCTTGGGGTCAACTCTAGGGTTATCTGAGATGCTGATCATGAAAAAGATTTTGATTTTGAGATTTCGCAGTCAGGTATCGATTTATTACTACTTACGCGGTATAATCGATCTTGGGGTCGAATTCAGGGTTATCTGAGGTGCCGATTATGAAAATGATATCGATTTTGAGAATCCGCCGTCAGGTATCGATTTATTACTATTTACGCGATATAATCGATCTTGGGGTCGACATTAGGGTTATCTGAGGTGCTGATTATGAAAAAGATAAGGTATCGATTTCTAAGAACATACTTGATACATTCGATATAAGGGTAGTCTATCAGTTTATAGTGCGAATTACGAAAATGGTATCAATTGTCAGATGACGAAGTCAGTAATAGCTTTCTGTTAACTTACCTGATGGAATATTAGATAGCGTTAATTTTAGATAAGCTGAGATAAATCGATACCAGAAAAAGTTATCTCAAAATCGATATCGTTTCCTAATCAGCACATTCGATAACCCTATGGCCAACACCCTTGTAGGTTACACCGCGCACGTTTTTATAAATCGATACCTGACAACGTAAATATAAAATCGATATAATTTACATAATCATCACCTCAGATAACCCTAGAGCCGACACCAAGATCGGTTATATCGCATAAGTTGTAATAAATCGATACCTGACGGTGGGATCTCAATATCAATATCTTTTTCATAATCATCACCTCAGAAAACCCTGTAGCCGACACCAAGATCGGCTATATCGTGTAAGTTGTAGTAAATTGATACCTGATGATGGAATCTTAAAATCGCTATCATTTTCATACTCAGCACCTCAGATAACCCTAAAGTTGACTCCAAGGTCGATTATATCGCCTTCCTTATCCATACCTTCCATATCCTTATCGATTATATCCATACCTAACGACGAAAACGCAAAATCAATATCATTTCATGATCAGCACATTCGATAACCCTATGGCCAACACCCTGATAGGTTATATCGCGCACGTTTTTATAAATCGATACCTGACAACGTAAATATAAAATCGATATAATTTACATAATCAGCACCTCAGATAACCCTAGAGCCGACACCAAGATCGGTTATATCGCGTAAGTTGTAATAAATCGATACCTGACGGTGGGATCTCAATATCAATATCTTTTTCATAATCATCACCTCAGAAAACCCAGTAGCCGACACCAAGATCGGCTATATCGTGTAAGTTGTAGTAAATTGATACCTGATGATGGAATCTTAAAATCGCTATCATTTTCATACTCAGCACCTCAGATAACCCTAAAGTTGACTCCAAGGTCGATTATATCGCCTTCCTTATCCATACCTTCCATATCCTTATCGATTATATCCATACCTAACGGCGAAAACGCAAAATCAATATCATTTCATGATCAGCACATTCGATAACCCTATGGCCAACACCCTGATAGGTTATATCGCGCAAGTTTTAATAAATCGATACCTGACAATGTAAATATAAAATCGATATCATTTTCATAATCAGCACCTCAGATACCCATAGAGTCGACCCCTAGATCGATCGTATTGCGAAAGTAATAAAAAATCGATACCTGACTGCGGAATCTCAAAATCAATATCTTTTTCATAATCAGCACCCCAGATACCCATAGAGTAAACCCCAAGATCGATTATATCACGTAAGTAGTAATAAATCTGTACGATAATTTTAGTGAAAATAAAAAAAGAGGAAAAAATACACTTAATCTGATCAATATCACTTACGTAAAAAACGGGATAAAACAATTATTTCGCTCTGGTGAGCTCGGAAAAGCAATTAATACAATTATATGAACTGTAAAATAAAAAAAAATTAAATAAATCTTTAATGCAACTTACTATGCTTACGCTGTACGCTGATTCTGAATTTCGGGCAAGGGTGAAATGAGGATAATTGGGTAAAAGACATTGAAAGGAGATTCTGGGATAAAGGAAATTTTCACCTGTTGCTCGTCCTTCTTGAATTTTGCGGCCAGCGGCAAACAATGATGATTGAAGAGAAAACTTCAAAACAATTATGAATTTCATACCTAGGAGGCAGAAAATCGTAATATATTGACACCCAAGAGGTACCAAAAAAACCATCGGCGGCGGACTCTAAATGAGAAACACACACGACGATGAGGCTGCTTACAATTCCACATTCAGATAGCAAGTGACCCAAAAAAAAAATGGCTAAGCCCGGAACTCTAATCCCTTACAAATGCCATCATGATGCCACTGATAACCAATTGTTGGCCCAGCGATTGCTATCTCCGTGATAGTTAAGGTGGCAAATTCAAATTGAAATGTAAACAAGTATTATGTATTATGAAATAAAATAAAAATACTGAACAAAATCAATACCTGACGGCGGAATCTCAAAATCGATATCATTTACATAATCCGCACCTCGGATAACCCTAATCTCCACCCCAAGATCGATTATATTGCGTAAGTAGTAATAAATCGATACCTGACGGCGGGATCTCAAAATCGATATTCTTTTCATAATCAGCATCCCAAATAACCTATTAATCGATCTTAATCGATATCAGGTAATTTATTTTGTGCTGACGTGATTTCCATAAAAAGGGTTAACCCAATAATATCTACCAATAAGGAAAAATCCTGAAATAATGAATTTAGTAGAAATTCACATCTCAATTTGTGAATTTTTCCCATATTCACATCTTTATTTGTAATTACTGCCGAATTCACAGAATTAGATATAAATATTCACATTTTTTGAGAATATTCACAATTTTCCCTGTCAATTTATTTTTATTTACAGAAAAATTTCTATATTTGAATAAATTCGTAGTCACATATGTGAATACGAATTTATTCGTATTCACACTTGTAAATATGAATTTATTTGTATTCGTAGTCACAAATATTGTGATATAAATAAATTTCTCTTCATATTCACATTAAAATTAAGATAAAATAAATTTGTATTCGTACGAGGGGTGATCAAAAAGTTCCAGGACTGATTTTTTATTAATTTATTTAAAAAATCTACAGGCTATTGGACGTCGTCCCCTTCAAAGTACTCTCCTTGGGAAGCTATACATTTTTCCCAACGATGTTTCCACTGTATGAAGGACTTTGAGAAATCATCTTGTGAAATGGTGTGTAGCTGCTCCAGCGATTTTTTTTTAATGTCATCTACGGACTCAAATCTCTTTCCCTTCATGGGTCTCTTAAGTTTTGGAAACAAGAAAAAGTCTGCAGGGGCAAGGTCAGGTGAATATGGAGGCTGGGGAATGACCGTCATTCCATTTTTGGTGCAGTAGTCGCGAATGAGCAGTGCGGAATGAACAGGCGCATTGTCATGATGCTGCACCCATGGAAGAAATTCATGGTAAACAACACCCTTCCAGTCGAAAAAAACAGTAAGCATGACCTTGACGTTTGATTTGACCTGACGTGCTTTTTTGGGGGTTGGGGAGGATTTTGTCTCCCATTGTGATGACTGGACCTTCGTTTCCACGTCGTAGCCATAAACCCACGTTTCATCTCCAGTAATGACTTGTTTTAAGAAGTTTTCATTGTCATTTGCCATTTCAAGAAGTTCCTGACAAACTTGAACTCTGTGTTCTTTCTGCTGCTCAGTCAACAGTCTCGGAACAAACTTTGCAGCCACCCTTCTCATCTGCAAATTTTCTGTTAAAATCTGTTGACACGAACCAAATGAAATGTTCAATTCTTCAGCCATCTCACGAATGGTTAGTCGACGATTAGAACGCACGAGACTGTTCAATCTTGCAACATGATCGTCGTCAGTCGAAGTTGATGGGCGCCCTGAACGAGAATCATCTTCACACGATGTCCGGCCTTCCTTGAACCTTTTGTACCACTCATGACACCTTGACCGACTCAGACATTCATCACCGAAAGCCACTTGCAACATTTGAAAAGTTTCAGTAAACATTTTACCCAACTTCACACAAAACTTTACGCAAACGCGTTGCTCTTCCTTTACATTCATTTCACAAAATCGCCGAACACAAAAAACTTTTTTTTACGAAAACAGCAGTAACTTTGCAATGAAGAAGGTTATCAACAAACTGAATAAACAGCTGAGCTCAGGAAGAGTCACGCTAAACAATGCTGCCAACCGCACTGCTCTATGACACTCCATTGCCGCGCAATCTCAACAGTCCTGGAACTTTTTGATCACCCCTCGTATTTATAAATATGCCCAACTATGCTTTTCTAGCTATGACAGGGTTTACATCCTCATATTTCTTTAAATCTTTGAGGATTTCTAAGTCGTTTCTTGGGTCTGAACAAGCGGTTGGATCTTGGAACCAATTCTTAAGGTAGATTAAGACTGTAAAAATACAGATTTCTTGCAAACCTTTTTCCTCATGTTTTTTCAATCTGAATTGTTCTCGAAACAAGAATATTTTCAGAGAGAAGATAGACTTTGCCATCCAACGTGCTCGGTGAAGACCTACAGGCTTTTTAAATGACACTCCATTTTCTAGTTCTCCTCCCAAAAATACAATGCTTAGTCGCAAGAGTTCTTTGTTTCTTAGCAAAATTGATTATTTCATATTTCACATCTTGGAGCTTTTCAATAGATTCTTCATCAGTTTCTAACATCGCATACTGTTCTTTATTGATTAATTACGTTTTTCTGAAATCTTTTGAATAATAAAATATCTGGTCCAAACAAAGGCCCAATTTCATTTTGAAGAACTGATTCCAGCATAATTTCCATAATGTGATGCCTACATGCTAGCCAGAGTGTGGTTAGATTGGAGTCTTCCTAGCATAAAAATAAAGTGTTAAGTGAGATAAGGTTTTTTTTATAATCTTAAAAATTACTAATGAAAATTATATTGAATTTTAACATTTTGTATGAAATTTAAAGCCTGGTAGTGACCCCTAAAACTTAATGAAATCCAACAAAATTTTAGTTAACTCCATTCTACATATGAGAGATCAAAATGGAAGGGTGAAGAGTTGAATTTTTTAACTTTCATTTTTTAGCATCACCCTCATGAAGATATACATAAATATACTTGGAAGTCACCAGATTCGCAAACCCACAATCAAATCAATCACGTCTTGGTTCAACATAGATGGTAAAATAGTATAATTAATATTAGATCATATCATAGAGCCGAACGCGGGTCGGGTCATGAACTAGTAATCGCGAAAATTCGCCAGATACTTAAAATAAAAAAGAGAATGAGGTTAGTTTCTGTTTTGATAATTTTAATCTAGAGAAATTAAAAATTCTGACAAATAAAAAACATTTTGAGCTAGAAGTTAAAAAATAGGTTTGAGGCTTTAGAATCTTCTGACGAGGATAAGGAAGACATTGACAAGTTATGGGAAGGTATCAGGGATAATATTAAAGAAGTCGGTAGCTTGTGTCTTGGGAAAAGGGAAAAAAAAGGAATAAACCGTGGTTCGATGAAGATTGCGTTGACATGTGTGAAAAAAGAAAACCTGCTAAATTACAAGTGTTAAATAATCCTAACGAAACTAATCTCTCATTCTTTTGAGCATAACATATAGCATTCGAGAATGTTAAATCCATGTACAAAGGCATCAACAGGATCCGTAAATGGTTGGGACCAGTTACGACTGGAATTAGGGATGAAAAGAACAATATCTTGGCTGATCTGGTAGAAATATTGAGTCGGTTCAAGGATTATTTCAATAATATTTTAAATACCGAAAATAATAGTTTATATTCTCCTACGGAATATTAGAGTGCTGAACCGTTAATAGAAGAACCGAGTGGGAAGTAGAAATGGCCATTGGAAAATTAGTATCGCATAACGCAGCGGGGACAGATAATATTCCTAGTGAACTAATCTAGGCATGCGGAAAAGCTGGGATTTCTGAAATACATCTTTTGGTTTAAATGGTCTGGGAACAGGAAAAAGTACCTGAAGAATGGAAAAAATCGATTCTTATTCCAATTCATAAAAAGGGATCAAAGACCGATTGCAATACTATCGCGGAATCTCACTCCTTCCAGTTGTTATAAAATATTTACCTTAATCCTGACTAGTCAAATCACTGAATACGCCGAGGAAATCGTCGGAGACTATCAATGTGGTTTCAGACGGCACCGTTCAACCGTAGACCAAATATTCTCCCTCCGTCAAATATTAGAGAAAAAATTAGAACATACTAGAACAGTTCATCAGCTTTTCATCGATTTCAAAAAAGCATATGATTCGAATAACAGCCAAAAGTTATATAATATTCTTGTCAAACAGGGAATACCACAAAAGTTAGTAAACCTAGTAAAAAGTGTATCACCAAAATGTTCAATAAAATAGGTAGTTATTTTCCTGAGAAGTTTGATGTTCGCTCTGGTTGAAACATGGTGATTCTCTATCACCAGTTTTATTCAATTTAGCACTGGAATATCCCATTAGGGTTTTTGAAAATAAAGTACTGCGTAGAATATGTGGACCAAAGATGGATGAACTAACCAGAGAATTTATACGCTTACACAACGCCAAACTGAGTGAACTGTATCCGGGGAATATAATTGACGTAATAGCAGTGAGACGAATAAAATGGGCGTGCAAAATTGTGAAACTTTGTAGTGAACGAATTCCGAAAAGATTAATAAACGTGATGCCGAATGGGAAACATCCTAGGGTTAGGCCGAGACAGAGGTGGGAAGATTGCGTTAAGGCAGATCTTTCAAAGTTGGGTCTGGATGGTGGTCAGTGGATAGAGGTGTGCAAGGAGCGAGTAGTGGTGACAGCATCGAACCATCGGGTTCGTTAAGCCTCCATTATTATTATTAACATAGAAATGGAAAGAAACACCAAAAATTCATATTATTTCTACCCCCTTAGGACGAAATGAGGATTCTGATGTTTTGCAATAAAAGTAGAGATTACTCAATTAAGCTATAATTAGATCAAGAATTTAGAATCTCCATTCAATGAATTAGAATCTCCATTCAATGATTTAGAGGATAATTGCTTAATATATTTGTTCAAATAATACCTATAAATAAAATATAAATTATTTTTAAGTCAGATTAATGGACAATGGAATAATGTTATAAATCGAATATAAGAGATGACAGAAGACAAAGTTAATGAATAGATGAATTTTGAGGGTTTTTTAATGTCTGTTTAAGTAGGAGGGACTAATCTGGAACAGTGTACGGTGGGAGCAGGAAACCCTAGGATACAGAAACTCATAACTGTAATCAAATCAGACAAATTAATCAACCAAAGAAAGCCATTATATTGTTAAGCAAAATTTTTCTTTCAATTGAACAATTGTAAATAAAATATAAACCATATTTTCAGCTACAAATTATAAACCATAATTTCTCAATGTAGTCTCCTGCATTGTCTACACACTTTTGCCACTAGCTTGGAACTTTTAATGCTCTTAATTTATAACATTTTAATGGCTAGATGTCAGCCATTGAGCACCATACTTCTAAATTGCTTTCAAATTAATATCCTCCAGCTGATTCTTTAGCGTTACTGAGAGTAACCTCTATACTTCTTAAACCACTTATATACCCCCCTTTCCAACATTAGAGTGTATTGGTGGATTCATGTCTAGTCACATCTGACAAGGTCCTTCCTCCCCTTTTTATTTATACTGATTGAGTATGATACAAAAATATTAGCATGAACGACATACAATTTTTTTTCTACTTTTTTTTTTTTTTTTTTTTACAATTACTGTTGAAAAATATTTATATTAATTAAAAGTAAATAATCATAGTTAATAGATTAATAATAATCTTTAAATTTTCACTTTTTTTTTTTTTTTGTACAAGGGGGGAGGAATAAATATTATATGATTTAATATTCTTAAGAGTTAAGTCGACAGGCATATTTCTCAATGGGGCACTTCCCCCACCTACCTAACTAAACCAGGCAGATCCTTTTCTTGTTTACAGAATAAGTGATAAATAGAACCAACAAATTAATCGTTAAGTCTGGATAAAATTTAATTTTTTAGTTAAAATTTACAAAAATTCCTGAATTAAAAAATAACCTTGATATAGCTTTCGAAAGGTGAGCTGGAAAATTGCTTTCCAAGGGGGGGGGATAAAGAGATAAGATAACAAAAACAAATACAGAAATCATAATATTGGATAAATGATGGTTTTTTATAAACATAAGAATAGTCACATAGTGACGTTAGAGGTATCAGAGCCTAGAATCTGACATCTCTGTCATTTGCCCTGAAGAAGACCTGCATTGTTGGGTCGAAATGAAACCGTTTGATAATATTTTTAGATTTTTTGACTGCCACCCCGGACTATTCTTATATTTACAGATATCATAATGCTTGACGAATTGCCTAATTTAATTAGAAGGCATGCTTTGAAATTATAGGACTTAAATTCATTAAAATTTGATAATTTTCTATGATAAACATAAGTTCTAAACCTGATAATCCAAGAACTTAATTTTCTTAAAGTTATAAATGTATATTACTTTAGAACATAGCTGACACGGGAAGGCAGTTCTTTCACCACAATGTTGTCTTAAGTGTGCCTCAAGATGGTCCTTTCTCCTGAAGCCAGTACCACAAGCCTCACATTCCCAGTCTAGACGAAGAATCACAAAAAACTTTTAACATTTAATAACAAAATAGAACATAACAACTAAATAAATAAATTAATTAAGATATTACCTCTGACCTTGGAATGTACAACCATATGTCGGACTAATTTGAACTTGGAACTGAATCCTTTGGTGCAATGTTCACATGTGTACCTTTTCTCTCCAGAATGTATAGACCTAAACAGAAATCACAATTTAAAAAAGCATTTAGATAATAAATTATTTATTTCACAATAATAATTATTTTATTTCCTCAATACAATGTGTAAGATAAAGTTTTATAATTATAAAACAAATATTTCAGGCAATAAAAACAAATAAATAAAATTATTTATAATAAGACCATTTATTCCATGATAAAATGTTTAACGTTAAATGTCAGGTTTAATGATATATTTTCTATATCAAAATAAACAATGTTCCAATAAAATAACAATAATAGTAAAAACAAAAATGATTGATAAATATTTCTGATCTAGTTTCAATTGATGCCTTTAATCATGCTGTGACTGATAAGAAGCTTTATGTAATACTAATATAGAATATTGAAACAACAAAAAACTGCCTTTTCCATTTAATTTAACACCCATATTCCATTTGGATACATGTAATTTAAAGATATCAACAAATTTTATCACATAAGCTGTTAAATCATGAATTAAAAAAACATAGGGTCATTAAGTTGACAAGAGCTAAATAATTTACTGCAAAATAGCATTGTAATAAGTTTTAAATCTGTTGGTACACAAATGTTTACTTTGTTTTTTCAATAACTAAAAATGTGATATTATTAGCAACAATACCTATGTTGTGTCAGCTTTCTTCTAGTCTTGAAGGCTTTCCCACAGTCTTCACAAAGAAAGTTCTTAGGTTTCTTGGGTGTCTCTGGAGGAGCAATGGGACTTTTGGGGACCTTAGACTGTTGCTGCTTTTGAGGGGTACCAAAACTGCATGGTCCCACATGGCCTTGCTCACAATATGGGCAACGTGGGTCTAAATCAAATAAAATAAATGAATTAGTTCAACAAATTTCTTTTGCTAAAAATATGATCTGATTTTTCTAAACAAAAAATAAAGATTGGTACAAAAATGTTTAAGATAAATAAAGTTGAATTTCATTAATACAAATTGCAAGTTTTATTTAAGCTAGGTTATTAACTGAGCCCAGATTTTTATGCAATAAAAGACATCATATGGCATATCTTAGGCAGTAAAAAACTACAAAATAAGTAACAAATATTATTTCAATATATATTCAAAAATACTATTGTGCATAAAATAGTACATAGGAAAGAAACAGGAGGTAAGCCACAACAAGGAGGTAAACAATAGGTAATCCACCAAAACCAGTAAAACCAAATTGATTTTAAAGTATGATGAATCTTAAGTTTTTATTAAAGTAAAGATGTATTTGCGATAACATTAAACAAATTTTAAACTAAAACATAAAAATGATACAAAATTACTATTTAACAAACCAAATAAAAGAAAAAAGGCCATAAACATATTTCAAAAAAGAAATAAATTTACAATATTTTTAAAACGAGTGAATCAATCAATAACATGTTCTGAATTAAAATTGTCCAAACTGAGTTTATCAAATTTACAGTTTTCTTCTTCAATTAATTCAGTTAAATTTGTTTCTATATTGGCGTTCCCCATAGTCTTTTTGGGGAAAAATTCGCACTAGCAGCCGGATGTTGGTCACTAGTGTGAAAGGACGGGCAAAGAAATTCTTTACATTCTTCTCCAATAGCGAATATTCTTGTTTAGCTGCAGTTAAGGATCTGAAGGCAAATGCAATACGCTGTTTCTGATGTGAGAAAGAATCACTTGTCAGGACTTGCGTCGCATGCTTATTGAACTGGTAGTTGTGGATTGAATGGAGTGAGAACTGTATTACTGGCAATTCCTTGCTTCAAGCGGAGACAAGCAGCTTCATATTTTACCATCCGTTTGAATTTTCTGTTGTTTTCCAGAAATCGCTTTGCGGTGCTGTAAGAGTTGATGCGTTTTTGGTGAAGCGGGCATAATATATAACCGTGCCTGGAAATCATCGAAAAGCTTTAGTGTTTGTAGGGTTAGGCACATCTACAATTCAGCAGTTTTTGATGATGCTTTCGATGTAGTGTTATGGTTAACGTGGCCCAGGAAGTCAATTTCTTCTTGAAACAGGACACTCTTTCGACAGTTGAGATGCAGATAAAATTGTCAGCAGATCGGATCAGCTGTCAGAAGCAGGCGTCCAAGTTGGCTGCACATTCTGCTTTTGATTCTCCATGGACAACTATGTGGTCGATCCATGCGCAACCAAGAATCGCAGCATATTAGTTCTGAATGAAGTATATTTCGTCTTCGATCCCACAACCATTGTATTTTGCTGTGACTTTGATTTTTCTGTTTGGAATAAAAACAGTTTGAGTGTATGAACAAAATCCTATGGTGGTAGGTGGCAATGGAAGTTAAGAGATTCAGCTCGCTGAACATGTTTTCAGGTAAAAATGTGTATGCTGAACCTGAATCAACTTCAAACTTGATAATTTTGCAGTTGACGTGTACAGATAATAACAGTTGATGTTTTGAGAATGGTGAGCATTTTGTCCACTATGTGAATAATACCATAGTCGGGATAAATTAGATTCAAAGGATTGATATAACATCTTGGTAAAGTTTGTATTAGATTTGCTGACCCTGATTTCTCTTTTTGTTTTTGATTTCTCTTGAATTCTCTTGATGTGGTTGTCTTTGCCACATCGCAAACAGCAGCTGTCAATGTTAAGAGCAGTGAAATCTATTTTTTATAAACGAGATTTTGTTTTTGATCTATCTAGTGAATGTGAACGTTGATGTTTTGTTCGAGGACCAGTAGGCTGTTTTCAAGGCCAATGTTATGGATATTGAACGGTTGTTTAGCAGCAATCATCCAAGAGTTAATTTTAGAAGCTTCAAGCGCTATGACCTTCGCAACGATATCCTGAAGACAGTCTTTGTTGATCGCAAGACATTTTAACGAATGGAATCATCTTTAGGACCCTACACAAATTGAGCCAGTAAGAATATATCAGCAATTGATACTTTTTTATAACTTTATAATGGGGAAATAAAGTTACAGACAAATATTTCAGACCTAAGTGATGTCACAAATTCGGCGATTGTTAGGTTTTCTGGCTGGTACATGAATAGAAAATTATGTTGAGCAACTAGCTCATTTTGAGGAGGAGAAAGATGGTCTTGAAGCAACTTGCTTAATTCTTTGAAAGTATGATCAGTAGGTTGTTTAGGAGTGCCTAGAGCTGCAATCATGTCGAAAGATTTTGAACCAATGGAATTCAAAAGAAGCCTAGCACAATAAGTCTTATCAGCTAGATCCTTTCTCATCTTCTCTTTTTTTTCATTGTAAAATGAAATTAAAAAGGTTGTTTATAATTGTTTAAGTTTTGAATTTGTTTTAAGACAGTTGCGATTAGTACCATGGAAACCAATAGTTTCTGTAAACCCTTCGCAGCTAAGGACTGTAGACAAAAGTTGCACTGAGAAGCTAAGCAAGCGGATCTGCCAGCTTTTACCCTCCCCAAGCTAAGGCGTGTAGGACGCCATCCGCCGCTGACTGCCTCAATTTCTTCAACTCCCCATTACCTTTTCTGACTATTTCTTATTAGTTTTATTTACATTTTATGATTTGGCTCCGCCGGGAGTCGAACCCGGGTCTCCTGCGTTCCATGCGAGGATGCTAACCACTACACCACAGAGCTCGGCTCAAGGCAGAGCAAATCCTTCCTCTTCACTGATACCTACTCCCCCTATCTCACAAGTTTTGTGAGTAGTAGCGGGAGGTGGACAAATGTTGTCCAATTTATGATATTTATTGACATAAGTCAATTTTTTTAAATTATTTTAATTAATCTAATCTTAGTTCGTGGCTGACCACCATTTTAAATTATTTTTAAATAATTTATTTTTTGAAGAAAAAAGATTTGGCTCCGCCGGGAGTCGAACCCGGGTCTCCTGCGTTACAGGCGAGGATGCTAACCACTACACCACAGAGCTCGGCTCAAGGCAGAGCAAATCCTTCCTCTTCACTGATACCTACTCCCCCTATCTCACAAGTTTTGTGAGTAGTAGCGGGAGGTGGACAAATTTTGTCCAATTTATGATATTTATTGACATAAGTCAATTTTTTTAATTAATCTAATCTTAGTTCGTGGCTGACCACCATTTTAAATTATTTTTAAATAATTTATTTTTTTGAAGAGAAAAGATTTGGCTCCGCCGGGAGTCGAACCCGGGTCTCCTGCGTTACAGGCGAGGATGCTAACCACTACACCACAGAGCTTGGCTCAAGGCAGAGCAAATCCTTCCTCTTCACTGATACCTACTCCCCCTATCTCACAAGTTTTGTGAGTAGTAGCGGGAGGTGGACAAATTTTGTCCAATTTATGATATTTATTGACATAAGTCAATTTTTTTAATTAATCTAATCTTAGTTTGTGGCTGACCACCATTTTAAATTATTTTTAAGTAATTTATTTTTTGAAGAGAAAAGATTTGGCTCCGCCGGGAGTCGAACCCGGGTCTCCTGCGTTACAGGCGAGGATGCTAACCACTACACCACAGAGCTTGGCTCAAGGCAGAGCAAATCCTTCCTCTTCACTGATACCTACTCCCCCTATCTCACAAGTTTTGTGAGTAGTAGCGGGAGGTGGACAAATTTTGTTGTAGTGGTTAGCATCCTCGCATGTAACGCAGGAGACCCGGGTTCGACTTCCGGCGGAGCCAAATCTTTTCTTTTCAAAAAATAAATTATTTAAAAATAATTTAAAATGGTGGTCAGCCACAAACTAAGATTAGATTAATTAAAATAATTTAAAAAAATTGACTTATGGTAATAAATATCATAAATTGGACAAAATTTGTCCACCTCCCACTACTACTCACAAAACTTGTGGGATAGGGGGAGTAGGTATCAGTGAAGAGGAAGGATTTGCTCTGCCTTGAGCCGAGCTCTGTGGTGTAGTGGTTAGCATCCTCGCATGGAACGCAGGAGACCCGGGTTCGACTCCCGGCGGAGCCAAATCTTTTCTCTTCAAAAAATAAATTATTAAAAAATTATTTTGTTTCAGCGACTTTCTACCCTATTATAAACTAAATTTTATTATTTCTTAAATTTTAAGATTTACAATGATATATTATACATATATACTACTACTAATGATGTAATTGAAATTTTTGTTTTAGGAAATCATTTTTTTTTCCCTCTTTTATTTGATTATGAAACCGTTTCGTATTTCCCTAGTGTTCCCTAAGTTTATTCGATTTAGATGAAATCTTTGCTGTCACATAGCGGCCACATTCATACCTCAAATACCTAATTTCAGTTTCGTACATAAATCGTTTTATATGTTAGTCTTTCACACACACAGACACGCAAACTCAGGCGCACACACACACACCCACACACATAGAGACCATTTTTAGGGACTTAGTTATTTCGGCATGTTATGTAACCATGATATCATCGAACTCCTGTTACGTCCTTTAACGTTAAGAAGGGCCTTGATTAGATTTATTTAATCTCATCTTTCGAGTTCCGTTTGCTCTAAAGGAGTGAATAAACCCCCAAGGGTGTTTTTCAGTTGAGATCTAGCCAGACCAAAAGGCACAAAAATAAGCCATGCCCAGCAGCCGCACTCAATTAATCATTATATCATCCACACTCAATATCATAAAGTTCCACCCAATTAATTTGTGTAAGTTTCCCACAGAACAACATGATATTAATATACTTATTTATAACTTTCTTGCATACACTTTTCATACAATCAAAATATGAAAATGTAAAGTTAGTATCAGTGACAATCAGTTGCGGTCTCAGGGCTCGACATTGAGGCTCAATCCCCCCCCCTCCCTTCCCCGAAATCACAGAAAAAAGCCTTAGTTAAATAAATTTAATCATCTAATTTTCAAAAATTTACTAGTATAGTAGTATTTATGCATATGAATTTAATTAAGTCCCTATTGTTTCCATAAATAAATAAGCATACTGTTTTTGCACTAAACATATTTTTTTTCTGCCCACCAATCCAATTTTGTTTTCAATAGGAGTGCTCCAGGTGACAATTAACAGACACTATACAAGTACTAACTCAACCTTTAATATTTTTTCTTTACATAAACTATTAAGGAGACAAAAACTAAAAGATCAAATGATTTCTAAACACATATTAGTGAACGGTGATTTAAATTCATTAAAACCTGATCAAATGAAAATAGAATAAAAGGCAATGATCATCTAATGAGCATGTTTACATTTTCCAGCAAAAGTCAAAATTATACAATAATAGACAAACCAATTCTCAATTAAAAATAAGTATTATCATCATAGAATAAATTAAAGCCATCAAATGCTCCATTTTGAATATTAAGGAGAGAATAAGAAAAATAAAATAAGGAATCCAATGGATCGGGCTACATGAATGGGAGACCCAAAGGAGTGAAGAGTTGTCACTCATCATAATGCCTCTTATCAATTAAATGCTGATAGCTTTAAAATATTAAATATGAAAATATTTTCATATCAATGAAAGAGACAGGACATATCACTATTAATTTATTATATACAAGGTTGTTATTGTTGTTGTTTTTTTTTCTAGCAGTTGTACGTGTGCCTATTTGTAGTGCGAGTTTTACAAAATAGAAGGAAGACAAAAGGACTAAGATTATTATAAAAGAATAATAACAAAAAAAAAAACATAATTGTAATAGATAAAAAGGAAAAAAAATTATATTATAATAGATATAAGATAAAATGTAACAATGAATTTTAGTCGTAAGTATGTATGTATTTAATTATTGATTGGTACGCTGTGTTATATAGCAACCCAATGTATTTGGGCAGCAATGCTTATTGTTAAAATGAAGTATTTCTCTGTTTCTCCCTTGTTGACTCTATCAGTGAAAATATTAAATATAGGATATAGGATATTTGCAATGAATGAACTCACCTAATATTTATCAGAATGATAAAAATAACTAATCACACAGCTGCATATTATCTAAATATTGGTAAAATATACATTCAGATTTCAACTTGATTTAAAAAAAAAAAAAAATACATACATACAATATTCACTTAAATTAAAATAGATGTTGCTAATATGAATAATTGAAATATATAAGAGTTATTGCTAAGAAAATAAATGTAGCTCCATTATTATCCAAGTTGGTTAATGGAACATTTAGTGGTAAAACAGGGATTGAAGATAAACTACCATGATGTAATATGAAATTAAATTAAATTAATTAACTCGATATGTAAATAATAAGAGAAATTTAGAGGTGCGTAACGGTCAACTGTCTTCTTTAAGATAAGGATAAATAATTATCAATATTTTTAGTCAAATTTTCTTTATTTAGAGAGCTTATGTTCCAATACAAACAAGTAAATCTTCATCAGGACTTGTTGAGTCCAAAGTAATACTGAGACCCCTTTGTCTGTATCTCTGTATTACTCTGGGCTCAAGGAGCCCTGACTAAAATATAAGCTCTCCAAATAAAGAAAATTTGACTCAAAATCCTGACTATCAATCATCCTTCCCTTAAATATTTAGACCTAAAAGTTCCATACTGATAATCTGGGAAATTTCACCTAATGGTTTAAAAACAACTAGGAGGCTCAGATCAGTTGGAAAAAAAAAACAAGTACTTTACAGGCGTTTGTGTTATTTCACTTGTTCTGAGGCTTATACTTAAAAATTAACAGATTCACAAAAAAAAAAAAAAAAAGACTTAAGGTAAAGGTTTATGTTTTTAATCTGTCAACAGACAGTAACACCATAAGACCATTATCCTACAATTCTAATCATAATTTTTTGAAAACATTTTCATAATTATTAAAATCACCTTTGGATGAGCCAGGGTCCATATCCCAGTCATGTTATTCGATGACCAAACCTGAACTTTCAGTGGCAGGTAATGGCCATAAAATTTATTTGTGGCTGTGACAAATGAAAGTTGATGATTAATAATAACTGTTTAAGAAAACACTAATACAGCTAATTAAAATAATTGAAAACATTCAAATAACCAACGGTACTCCAAAGCAACATATCAAATTCGTATATGATTTTGGCAGCCTAAATGACGAGCTTCAAGACTAGAAATGAGACGTTCGTTGAGTAACGGGTCCATAGGAACCGTTCCATAAACTATAGCGGTGGGGTCAAAATAGCATAGCAGCCTTAAATCACCTGTTATTATAAAATAACAGTGTTCGGAAAAACCTGTTACCAGTATACCGACGTTATTGAAATCACTCCTAAACCCTTTAACCGGGCGGGACGTATAAATGCGTCCTTGAAATATATGTTGTACTCTGGAACTAGTGGGACTTACATTTTCGTACAACAGAGGTATTAGTCATAGATACATGTATCTATGTTTATATATATATATACATATATATATATATATATATATATATATATATATATATATATATATATATATATATATATATATATATATAATTTTTTATTATTTTTTTTATATACAGTATAAGTGTTTTATATACATTATATAAATAATAATAAAAACAACAAAGATTTCAGGACGTCTATATACGTCCCGCCTGGTCAAAGGGTTAATTATTGAGCAACCTATCAACTGGACAGGCGTGATAATTAAAGAACCCGAAGGCCAATGCCATCGGCACCACCAGCCGCTCCCTACACACTTCCATCCTCCTCACTCCGTCCAATCCCAACTTCACAAGATCAGCCCTCACCGAATCCTACCACCTTCGCCGAGGCCTACCCCTCGGAAGTTTTCCAGTCGCCAAAGCGTTTACTAATCTTTTAGGAATTCGTACGCAACTAAGACTCGCAATTTTCCAAGCCCACTTTAACCGACGCGCGGCTATAACTTCGATTACGTTTACCGGGTACTGTTCTCGCAACTCTGCATTGTGTAGCCGTCTAAATCCTCTATTGAATCATTCTTTCTCGACTGTAAGCAGCCATGTTTCACATACGTAAAGAACCGTAGAATTACAGTTTTGTAAATTCTAATTTTTAAATTTCGGAACAGAAGGCGTGAGCTAAGTAATTTTGCAATTAAAATATAGCAAGAATTTCCCAACTTCAACCGAACCTTAATATCCTCTTCAATTTCGTTTTTTCTAGTTATTGTAGATTCCAAGGGCGTACCCAGGATCAAAACTAGAGGGGGGCAAGCTATGGTCGTTCAGGTTGTAACACCTGACTGCGGAAAAGGTGAATGAAACCAAAATTATGTATAATTATAGCAGTGCTTTATCAACTAAGTTATAGGCGGGCGCAAGCGACGGTGCTGCTTCTGCGACGGCGCTGCAGGAACTAGAGAAACGGGGATAAAAGCGGGGCCATTACCTGGGATTCATAGGTTTTTTTGGCGTTTTTAATTTATTTTTCCATAATTAAAACCCGATTGAGCAAAAAATCATTTGAAAAATATCTAATAGGTATTGCTCGGTCCCTCAGTGTCATTCCCTTTTATTTCCAAAAAATAAAAAGCTTCTTAAAGAGTGGATTGTAAAATTAAGAATAGATAAGCCTGTTTTGAAACATATGACGATATGTAGTCTTTATTTTAAAGAAAGAGACTATATTTATCCAGGTAAATATTAGTATTTGACATTTTATTATTCCAAAATGCTAGTTTTATGCAAATAACATTGATACCATAATGTCATAGATTTGTTTTTCTTTTTTAATTTTCCACATTTTTCTATTAAATCCGTTGTGCTTAATTGTTCCATGTTTTCAATGCGAAGCCTGAAAGTTTTGACAAATAAATAAATAATATGACAAAGAATCTAAGCTGTCATAACAATGATTGTGTGAATAGGTAATTACTAACCGAAAAACGTCGAGTAAAGTTACAATGATGTGTTTGCATTTACCAGAACTACCAGCTTTACACGTACAATGACAAGAAAATTGCTTATTATTATTAATAAATTTGATTTCCACTTTTATTTGATGGGGCAGTCCTTTAAGATTGCTAGTTTAAAGGCACGAGGCTTGTAAAATAACTGTTTTTTTATTTTTAGATGTTATTCCACATGTAAATATGTGGTTTGCATCAAGAATAGCCTGCCCTTCAATTAATGGTCTTTTAAAATTACCAATTATCTCCATCACATCAACGAAGTCTAACAACGTTCTTTCCGACATTTTGCAAAACTTCTAGCGCACCCTATATTCGATTGCGCCCGCCTATTACAATTATTTGCTTGAAAAAAATGTATTCTATTATTGCTTCCAGTCTTAAAAGCCAAAAAAATTATTGCTTCCAGCCTTCCAGGGGGGGCAGCTGCCCCCCGCTGGGTACGCCCATGGTAGATTCTAAATATCTAAATTTCTCAACGTCTTCAAACATTTCCTCTTCTACTTCGAATTCGTCATCGTTTCAACAGCTAACCATATATTTTGTTTTGTTTTTTCTCGAATTTATTTCTAGCCCTACTTCTTTAACTGCTTTCATCACGTCAGCAAAACCAAATCTTCGGCAGAACCGAGGTACGGTTATATTTCCACCCAGATTCAAACCCTTTCCGGAACTTATCACCTCCTAGAGCTAAATTTAATAAAACATAAGAGATGGCGAATCCTCCTGTTTCAAACCAGAGTGAACCTCAATGTCAAACCCTGACATTTTTTAAAATTTAATACTAATAAACATTCTGAAACATTTTTTCTACATGACCTGTTTACCCGGTCTTAACTTTCAACGAACAAAAAGACGATTGAAGAGAAGAGTGACTGATTGAGTCAAAGCTCGCGGGTTAACCTTTTATGATTTTAAATGAATCGTGACTTCGTCTGAATTATAAATCTGAATAAATAAAAAAAAACTTTAAAAAAAAATTAAAAAAAATAAATATAAAACTCGAAGACCAACTTGTCTTTATCAAAATTGAAGGGCAAAGCCTTGGACATAGGTTTTACAATAACGGAGGTTGGAAGCCAAGAGAGCGAGAAAAACTCGAAAAAATGAATAGAGGTCGCTCTCTATATCTCAACGAAGATTTAGTTACCACAAATATCAACAGATTGGGGGGGGGGGGGGGGGAATACGCTATTTCGACATCTGTTTCAAACTTGAAATGTCAAAGTACATTTTTTTTTTTTTTTTTTGTACTTAATTATTTTTTTACAAAGAACGCAAAATGGCGTGAAACGACTGTCCAATTTTTTTACAAAAGAATTAAACAATGACAAATGGTAGATTTGGAGGAAACAAAATCAACAAATTTACCCACTAATCACTCAATTTATGAAGAGAAAATTTAATGTTGTGGCGACATCAGTGCCCTGTGAGCGAGTTTTGTTTAAATCTGGGAACTCATCAATGATAGAACACGCCTCTCTCGAAATCACGTTGAACAATTAACGTTTTTAACCGAAATAATTTAATGAGTAATTGAACTTGTTGGTTTTTTCAATAATTTTTTATATGATTTATGAAAATCTATTTCAAAAATGTGCGAATGGTTTTATTCTATAACAATTTTATTCGATTTTCTTTTTTACTTCCACTTACCTAAATATATACGTAAAGGAGAAAAATATCGATTTTCAAAGAAAACACGTTTTAGGGTCTGGTCACACATGTCCACACCGGATCCGTACCGCAGCACTAATATGGGTTATGTTCAGAATATTTTTAATTTAACTTACATATTACCTTTAGGTATGCCTAAAGGTCAGGCCACACATGTCAGACACAGGCCACTTTAGGCATAACTAAAGGTAATATGTAAGTTAAATTTTAAATATTCTGAACATAACCTATATTAGTGCTGCGGTGCGGATCCGGTGCGGACATGTGTGGCCAGACCCTTGGAGTGGTGTGTGCGCGCACTCCACCAGATTTTTAAAAAAATTTGATACTTTTGTATTTTTTAATTTAAGCTAGTTTTCTAAAATGCCAAATTAATTATATTGGAAGTCCCTTCATAAACTAAATATTTTATAGAATAAGTGATAATAGAACCAATAGGCAAAGTAACACAGTGACTACACCAATGTGACAAAGTAACACATGTTACTGAAATCACCTGTTATCAGGACCGGTTATCACTTGGTAACAGTTACGAGATAATCTATCGAACCTATGTTATCGAAGTTTCACTGTTAAGACCATACTAATAAACTTTAAGGGAAGAGCGGTGATGATATCAATGACCTGTTCACCCGGTCTTATCTTTCAACGAACAAACAGAGATGGGCATGTCTATATTTATAAATACGAATACGAATTTATTTTCATCTTATTTTTAATGTGGATATGAATGCCACAATATTTGTGAATACGAATACAAATTCGTATTCACAAGTGATTTCCAGGTGTGAATACGAATACGGCCGTATTCACGAATTTATCTGTAAATAAAAATGAATTCACAGGGAAAATTGTGAATATTCACAAAAAATGTGAATATTTTTACAGTCAGTGCAGAAAGTATTCGAAAACTACTGAAAATTATTTTAGTATGTGTAATTGTGACTTTAAAATGGTTAATTTGTGGGAAAAATATAACTGACTGCAAAAAAAACATTTAATTAAACACTTTAGAATACAATAACAGAGTAACAATTTTTTTATTAACACGTTAACATAATCATTTTTATAAAACTTGAATAACTTGTAGAAAAACTTCACACACAAAGTATTCGAACAATGGAGAAATAATTATTATTTCGGAGCTTAATACTTCGTCGGCGCCCCTTTTGCGTCAATAACAGCTGTTAAGCGTCTTGTTATAGATAACACAAGGTTATCTAAAAACAAAAGGGGTATTCTGTCCTACTCTTCCTGAAGGAAAGTTTTTAATTCTTGTTGGCTGGAAGGCTTCCGTTCTGTCATTCTTCTTTTTAGGTAATCCCACAAATGTTCCATAGGATTCAAGTCCGGACTTTGGGGGGTGTCACCATGTATTTTGGAACGTTATAAAGTAACCACATCCTGGTTTTCCAAGCGGTATGCTTGGGGTCATTGTCCTGGGTAAATATGTAATTATTTCCCAAACTCATTATCTCGACACTTGGTGTGACAATTTTCCTTTAAAATGTTGACATACTTTACATGGGCCATTATACCATCTATGAACTCTAATTTACCCACTCAACTGGCACTCATGCAGCCCCAAACCATAAAGGAACCTCCTCTGTACTTAACGGTTGGAACGAAATTTTTTGGTTCCATTGAACAGTTTTTTTCCTCCTTATTTTTTGTTGATTTCTTTTAGAAAACACTTCGAATTTGCATTCGTCGGTAAAAATGACTCGTTTCCAGAACTCTGGAGGTTGGTTGTACTGTTCTTTTGCATAAGTTGTGAAAAAAGCATTTTTTACGAGCTGTTCGCCCATGAAAACCTAAATCTCTTAAGTAACTTCGCACTGTACTGGCCGAAATATTAATATTCTTTGTTTGTGCTAAATTTCGAAGCACTTAATCTAGGATTTACCTGAATTTGCCTGGCCATCCATCTTTCGTTCACTTCTGTAAGCAGTTTAGGTCGACCACTGGGAGGTTGAGACTGATACGACTTAGTTTTTCCAAATCGGTTAATAATTTCTGACACCATTACATGGCTGCTATTACTAGTTTGGCGATTTCGCGCTACGATTTACACTGGTTAAGCAAATTTCCTAAAATTTTCCTTTCTTCGAGGGTTGTCTCTCTTGATTTACGTCCCATCTTGAGCGAACTAACACTGACAGATGCAAAGGAGACTTAGTAATATAACTAAGCCTATACTAGCGATACAGAAAGGATTATCGCGATAAACAAGTAAGTTTTGGTTCAAATACTCCTACTGTTCCAATACTTTTTGCTTTTTCGTCTCAGACAGAATTTATTTATATCTATCTCTAATTCACCATTTGATTTTTTTTTTTAAGGGGGAATAAATCCATTTTTCACCTATTTAGGCATAACTAAAGGTAATTTGTAAGTTAAATTAAAAATATTCAAAACATAATCTATAAAAACGATTAAAATTACATATTACTCAGACTGTTCGAATACTTTCTGCACTGACTGTAATTTAAAATGTGAACACGGCCATATTCACACATAAAGATGTGAATATGAAAAAAATCACAAATTGATGTGTGAATTTCTTCTAAATTAATTATTTTGGTATAAATTTCTTTTCGGATTTCTCCATATTGGTATACCTTATTTGGTTAACCCTTTTTATAGGAATACCATTAGCACATAATAAATTACCTGATATCGATGAAGATCGATAACTAGGTTATTTGGGATGCTGATTATGAAAATAATATCGATTTTAAGGTTAATCGGTCAGGTATTGATGTTATTTAACTTATCCGATAGAAACAATATTAAAGTCGAGAATTAAGTAATTCTAATTCTGTTTATGAAAATAATATCGATAATAAATAATACTCGCTCTGTACTTTAAAGGTTTTCTGAGGTGCTGATAATGGAAATGATATCGATTTTTAGATTCCACAGTCAGGTATCGGTTTATTACAACTTACGCGATATAATCTATCTTGGTGTCGGTCATAGGGTTATATGAGGTGCTGATTATGAAAATGATATCAATTTTGGAGATTCCTCGGTCAGGTATCGATTTATTACAACTTCGCGATATAATCGATCTGAGGTCCCCGCTATAGGGTTACCTGAGGTGCTGATTATGAAAATGATATCGATTTTGAGATTTCACCGTCAGGTATCGATTTATTACAACGTACGCGATACAATCGATCTTGGGGTCAGCTTGTCGGTAATCGGAGCTGAAGATTATGAAAATGGAATTGATTTTCAAGATTCCATCGATGACGTAGTCAGTAATCGCTTTGTGACAAGTTACTTGATAAAAACGATTCTGTGGTTGGCTATAATGTTTAAAAAGCGCTGATTATCAAAATAATATCTATTTAAAGTATGCTCTTAGGAATCAAATTATTGCATTTATTGTTAGCGCTATTAATAATCAAAAAGCTAACCCCTATTGCGTTTATACTATATAAGCTGTAATAAATCGATATCAGAGAAAGTTATCTCAACATCGATATCCTTTCCATAATCAGCACCTCAGATAACCCCATAGGCGGGCGCAATCGACTATAGGGTGCGCTAGTAGTTTTGCAAAATGTCGGAAAGAACGGGGATAGACAGTTGATGTGACAGAGATATTTGGTAATTTTAAAAGACCATTAATTGAAGGGCAGGCTATCCTTCATGCGAACCACATAATAACTTGTGGAATAATATCTAAAAGTAAAAAAACAGTTATTTTGCAAGCCTTGTGCCTTCAAACTAGCAATCTTAAAAGGACTGTCCCATCAAATAAAAGTGGAAATCAAATTTATTAATAATAATAAGCAATTTTCTTGTCATTGTACGTGTAAAGCTGGTAGTTCTGGTAAATGCCAACACATCATTGTAACTTTACTCTACGTTTTTCGGTTAGTAATAACATTAATTACCTATTCATACAATCATTGTTATGACAGCTTAGATTCTTTGTCATATTATTTATTTATTTGTCAAAACTTTCAGGCTTCGCATTGAAAACTTGGAACAATTAAGAACAACGGATGTAAGACAAAAATGGGGAAAATTAAAAAAGAAAAACAAATAAGACACTATGGTCCCAATGTTATTTGCATAAAATTAACATTTTGGAATAATAAAATGTCAAATACTAATATTTACCTGGATAAATATAGTCACTTTCTTTAAAATAAGGACTACATATCGTCATATGTTTCGAAAGAGGCTTATCTATTCTTAATTTTGATAGGTTAAATGATGGTCAGGATTTTCAGTTACAATGATATTTATTATGGTAAGCCAACGTTTCGATCCAACTTGTGGATCTTCATCAGGGCTAAAAGAAAACAAATATATGAGTATCTATGCTAGAGGGTGACAATAAATGGATACATTACAGACATGATAATAATATAAAAGATGGTATACATAAATATTAAAATAAGAGGCTGGTTAACAAGATAAAATAGAATCTGATATTTACCTACTGAGTCCAGGTGGATACTAAGACTAAAGGTAAAAATAAGGTGAGAGGTAGTGGTAGGGGGTTAGTTTGCCGACTTCAAAGGTTTATGGCGGGGAAATCCAACGCTTTTGAAGTGAAGGCACATGACAACTGAGTGAACAAAATATTTAAAAACTAACAAAATATATGGTACTGTATACAAATAGTTGTGTCTGGACTGAATAATAACATAAAAATGAGATAATACACATGTATTATCTCATTTTTATGTTATTATTACATACTAATACACAATACTACATACTAACATACATACATATAACATACTAATACATGATAATACACATGTATTATCTCATTTTTATGTTATTATTCAGTCCAGACACAACTATTTGTATACAGTACCATATATTTTGTTAGTTTTTAAATATTTTGTTCACTCAGTTGTCATGTGCCTTCACTTCAAAAGCGTTGGATTTCCCCGCCATAAACCTTTGAAGTCGGCAAACTAACCGCCTACCACTACCTCTCACCTTATTTTTACCTTTAGTCTTAGTATCCACCTGGACTCAGTAGGTAAATATCAGATTCTATTTTATCTTGTTAACCAGCCTCTTATTTTAATATTTATGTATACCATCTTTTATATTATTATCAGTTCTGTAATGTATCCATTTATTGTCACCCTCTAGCATAGATACTCATATATTTGTTTTCTTTTAGCCCTGATGAAGATCCACAAGTTGGATCGAAACGTTGGCTTACCATAATAAATATCATTGTAACTGAAAATCCTGACCATCATTTAACCTATCGTAATTGAAGAACAGTTGACCATCTCTCATCTCTATTCTTAATTTTACAATACACTCTTCAAGAAGCTTTTTATTTTTTGGAAATAAATGGAATGACACGTCTTTTGATTTTTTAGTTGAACGCTGAGGGACCGAGCAATACCTATTAGACATTTTTCAAATGATTTTTTGCTCAATCGGGTTTTAATTATGGAAAAATAAATTAAAAACGCCAAAAACCCTATGAATCCCAAGTAATGGACCGGCTTCTATCCCCGTTTCTCTAGTTCCTGTAAAGTAGCAGCACCGTCGCTTGCGCCCGCCTATAGCTAACACCAAGATCGATTATGTCGCGTACGTTGTAATGAACCTAACGGCGAGGTTTAAAGGATAGCCACGCGAGATATACTATCTTCTACAGGTTTGAGTTCGGAAATGCGAGCTATAGGCCAGGAGAGTGGGAAGATGTTCATTTCCTTGATCACAACAACATCGCCCTGTTTCAGTGGCTTGGAATGTGAGGTCCACTTAGCACGTTTTGTCAGAGTGTTTAGATAATCATTGTTTCAAACTTGACTTGTCGGAGTTATTTTATTTTGTTATACTTCATTAATTTATTTACAAAGAAGGCCAAATGGCGGACAAATGGTGGACATACCGCCCACTAACATTGGAACGACTGTCCAATTTTTTTACAAAATAATTAAACAATGGCTGATGGTGGGTAAACTTATTACTAAATGTATACTCTTTGAAATTAAGAAAAGAGAATGAAAAATAAAGCAAATTAACTTCAAATTTAAGGAACAAAAATAAAATTACCCAGCTGGACGAACAATTATACAATATAAAGAAAATCATTCTGGGAGTGGAATGGCCAATGAACGAGGATTCGTCAGAATGCCAGTAAAGGTCTCAAGGATAGCCACGCGAGATATACCATCTTGCTCAGGTTTGAGCTCGGAAATGCGAAATATAGGCCAGGAGAGTGGGGAGGTGTTCATTCCCTTAATCAAAACAACATCGCCATGTTTCAGTGGCTTGGAATGTGAGGTCCACTTAGCACGTTGCGTCAGAGTGTTTTGATACACCTTGGACCAACGTCGCCAAAAACATTGAGACTGTTGAGAAATAGTTTTCCACCGGGAGATTAAAACAAGATCCTCGGAAAGAGGAATTTCCGTTCTTTACAGGATAGGAGCAACTATAAGAAAATGCCCTGAGTTCAAATATGTAGATGCTTCATTAGGGTCGGAAGTCAGAGAACGTAGAGGTCGACTATTGAGGATAACCTCAAATCGGGCAAAAAGAGTAGCATACTCTTCGACAGTGAAAAATATTTCAGCAGACAGGCGATACAACAACACTTTGACGGATTTGACGACTACTCCCCATAGACCACCAAAATTAAGGGCCAATGGAGGCTTGAAAATCCATTTGATTTCACGATTCGACAGAGTGCTCTAATTTTATTCTGATGGGTCTTAAGAAAATCATAAATTTCTTGTAGGCGTTTATTTGCCCCAACAAAATTACGCCACTGATCAGAAAGTATAGAGTAAGGGAAACCTCGGCGTGCAAGGAATCTATTTCACATTGAGACCTTGTGTCTAGGGCTGCCAGGAAAACGTAGTTTGAAAGTCCTGAAGCAAACTCGAGGTGAACAGCTTTTTAGTTTTAGTTACCTATATTTGTTAAATTCTGTAAACGAGAGAAGGAGAAAGCGGTAGTGGAGAAGTAAGTTTTATCGCGAGAAAAGTACGCATTACTTACTCGCGAGAAAATAACGCATTTATTTTAAAAAAAGATTAGGTATGAAACCTGCGAATATTTCAAAAACTTCACAAGGATGTCTGCAGAGGACTTTCATTATATATTAAATGCAATAAGGAATTTAATAGAGAGACATGATACGTTTCAAAAATCATCCCAGGCGCCTTCTAAACAATTTTATTTAAATATGCCAGGCAAAAAAACCAGATAGTTGATCCAAAAGTAAGTCCATATACAAATTCCAGGTCGATTACAATGTTATTTATGATACACAACAGAACACTTTACTAATAACGAATCACACACAACTAACTACTGACTTTTCTAACCAACAACGTTAACACTTTATTTTTTTGCTAAGACATATTTACCACTAATCATAAAATAAAAATCTTTTTGATAAAAACATGAACAACAAAAATAATTATGCTTAAATAAAATGATAAGATTAAATAATAAAAATATATATAAAACTATAATCAGTGGTAAATCTAATTAAAGTGGCCTTTAGCATAATTAAAAAGTTGGGCGTTCACTCGCCCATAATAAAATTGTCATCGACCTGGAATTTGTATATGGACTTACTTTTGGATCAACTATCTATAATTAAAAAACTAAAATAATTAAATAATAATAAAAGTATATATAAAACTGTAATGAGTGGTAAATCTAATTAAAGTGGCATTTAGGCATGGCACCTAACCATTTTATTTTTAATTTTTAGATAGCGTTAAATAAATAATAACATTACAGGGTCACAATAACATCTCATTAGATATTTTTCCTTTTTTTCACTATTATATTAAGAATATAAGCGATATTATCGAAAATTGTTTATTTTTATAAACCATTTACATAATATAATCTATTAACTATGTTTCCCATAATATGATGAAAATTATGTTAGGATGTATTTTATAAAACTTTTTTTTTTTTTCTCTCTTGTTTTCTCATTACAGTAACCCTGTAACGAGTAACTTTATTTCTACGCGCACCATCTAACGACATAACGCGTATTTAATTACTTATATACAATAAAATTTTATATATTTATAGATGATACATTTTATACATAATATACTTTAAGGTTCTTGATAAAGGCAGGAATACATGGAAGCTCTAGAAAGGAAGTTAGAGAATGTCAATTATGACATGGCACTGGATACCTTATGGAGCTCAATTAGAGACTGCATCCGTAAAGCTGGTCTGGAGGTCTGCGGAATGAAGAAGATCAGGCCAAGCACCAAGATGACAAAATGGTGGAATGATGAAGTTGCCAGAGCGGTGAAAGATAAGAAAATAGCTTGGGCGGCTTATAAGAGGTCTAAATCTCCTGAGGATTGGGAAGCATACGTAAGAAGACGGAACATTGCTAAAACAACCGTGAAGCAAGCTCGGACCATACCTGAGGTGTGGGAAGAAAATGTAATTGTGCCCATATACAAGAAGGGAGACCAGACCTTATGTGGGAACTACAGGCCCATATGCCTGTCTCTGGTGGTGTATAAGGTGTACACAAGGATCCTGGAGCAGCGGCTGAGAGCATATGTCGAACTCGACATGGAAGAAGAACAAGCTGCTTTCCGGCCTTTAAGACAGACCCAGGACCATGTCTTCTCTCTCAGGATGGTTACGGAGAAAGCGCTGGACCGAGCACGAAATGTCTACCTGGCCTTTTTGGACCTTGAAGCAGCCTTCGATTCGGTTCCCAGAGAGGAGATCTGGACTGCCTTACAGGAGAAGCGGATACCACCGAACCTCATTAGAGCTATAAAATCGGCTTATCAGGACCCGAAAGTGGTGGTTAGATTGAATGGAAGAAAGTCTGCTCCGTTCAGATTTTGCAAAAGGGTTAAGCAAGGAGATAGCCTCAGTCCACTTCTGTTTAACATTGTCATGTACGAGGTGTTGAAGGTATGCAAGCGAAGAACACCCAGAGCAATCGTTGGGTATTGGAAGATGCTGCCTGTCCAGGCCCAATGCTTCGTTTATGCAGACGACATTGTGGTAATAGCAGACAATGTGAATTCTCTCCATGTTGGAGTGGAGGAGTGGTCTGAGGAGCTTAAGAGAATAGGACTCGCCATAAATCCTGGTAAAAGCAAGGTTATGCAGGTAGGACGAGAGGAGGTGGAGCTCAGGATTGTGTGTGAAGGACACCAACTGGAGCAAGTTGATATTTATGAATATCTGGGAACTCTCTTCAGTCGAGATGGGAAGTTAGACCAGGAAGTTATGCATCGAGTGCGTAAAGCTAACCAGGTCTTCTTCCAAATCTCCAGAACACTGGTTGGCAAGCAAGAGGTGAGCAAAGAGGCGAAGCTCCGCATCTTTAAATCTGTATTCCTCCCGGTCCTGCTATATGGTGCTGAGAGCTGGGTACTCTTGGACAAGAATGCCTCACGAGTGACGTCAGCAGAAATGAGGTATCTCAGAAGAGTTGCTGGGAAGACAAGACGAGACTGCGTGAGGAACAGCACAATCAGAGATACTCTTGGAGTTCGACATGTAAGAGATGTCATAGAGGAACGCCAGCTCAAGTGGTTTGGGCATGTCTGCAGGATGGGGGACGAGCGTAGAGCAAGGTGGCTAATGGAGGCCAGACCAAGGAGGCATCGATCGGTTGGACGCCCAAGAATTTCTTATAATAGTTATATGGACAGACTCCGTCGAGAGCGGGGATCGACCCTAGAAGAGATGAAAAGGAAGACCCAGGACAGGGACACTTACAGGAAGTGGGCCGAGGCTACTCCACGCTTAACAGCACTAAGGAGATAGAGAAAGAAGAAGAAGAAGAAGAAGTCTTTAGTTGCGTTGAATACTCATTTAAAATTAGCATTTACTAAAATTAAAACAAAATGGCAAGAGGCTGGAAGATATTCGGACAGATTTATCATGAAAAATAATGTTGGACACTAATTTAACGTTCAAGTGTTTTTGTGAAGAAACTTTGCCATCTACTTTGTGCGCCAATTATTAAATAATAATTTGTGTTTTGCACGCATCTCACCAGATATTTTGGTTATTAGTGTTAACTTCTTTTTTTAAATTAATTATAATGATATTTTTAAATCATATTTATAAAATATAAAAAAGATCGAAATTAAAGATGCAGTAACCAAAGAAAGAAAAGAATGGGGAGTTCAAGTGGGAGATAGGGAGGCAGTCATGGGTACGTAGCCAAGGTTGATAGGTGTGATGAGAGCCGTAGAAGTTGGTTGAAGTCTCAGTAAAGGAGACCCCTTTCAGTATCAAGCAAGGATTACTGTAAATGCATAATAGGAAAACAGAATAGTAAAAAAGAAGCTTGAAAATCCAACTACCGGTGACCGCATGACACAAGATAAGATAACATACATCACAACTCATATTGAACTGGTACCAGTATAATAATAGCTAGCAATCAAGGTAAAATAAATTATTATAACTAGTGAACTATAACGTAAGATCTAGAATTATAAAATAAAAATATTTAAACATTTGTTTAGCGTTATTAATGATTCACCACAGTCATAACTCTAAATTCAAACTTAAAAGAATCCAAAATGGTAATATGCCAATTAAATAGGCAATTAAAAAATAATAATTATTATTATATAATATACTGTAAAAATTATTATATAATATACAGTTATTATTTAGAATAGTTATTGTATAATATACCTTAATATAATTAATTATTATTTAAAAAATATTAATTATTATATAATATACTGTGACGTGAAAGAAATCAGAAATGAAAGAATTTTTTCTGTACATTGAAAAGAATTCTAGGCTTTTTGTTAGAACAGTTTTTGTTAGTACATGTTCTGGTTGTTACGAGAATGTACTATGCCATTCTAGAATGTTCGATTTCAGACTAAATATAAGAAGCAATGGACTAGGTGTTTAGTTTTGTTCTGAACATCGAAGCATATGGTTACTTTTGTGTCACTAGTAGTTACTTTTTGTTACCTCATTAATTTGTGATTTTATTGTTGGTTAGGCGCTGTGAATTATAATTTTCTACTAATAAATTTTTTTTAAATTCACATTAGTGTTACAATACATATAAAAAAATTATAATAAAATATTTTATAAGATTTTTAGGAAGCTTTTTTTTTTTTGTGGGCAACCAGGTTTGCACAGTTTCAGGTAAACATACTCGTATACATTATATTATGCAATCGGTTAATCAAGCAATGCACATACTTAATATCGAATCTCTTTCTTACACATAGGCGGACCCAGCCGACTGTAAAGGGGGGGCTGCAGTCCTAAAGAGGGGGGCTGCTGCCCCACAGCCCTTCATTTGGATCTGCCAATCAGTTTTTTTACCTTTATGTTTCTTTCCCACTACTAAAATTCTACTTGTTCTGCATATTATTCGTTCTTTAGTTTGCTTTGACTAATTGACTAAGTAGATTAGAAGCACGGCTGTGCAAAACTCGAGTCTAAGGATGGAAAGTGTTTTCAAGGGCGCTACGCTTGTTTTAGGCTTCTAAAGAAAAGAGTGACGTGAATCAGGGGTCTCGAAGCAATGTACAACACGGCAGCATAAGCGAAGGAAGAGGCGTCAGCAAACCCTAACAGGGACATTTTGTCAAACGTGACGATGGAAGTACACAGCGAGGAAAATGAGGCAAGGCAATGTGATCAAGATGGATGATCATTGGTTTCCAAAAATGTTCAATTTCTGAAGTGCCGGGTTGGTCCCAATCAAGCTTGGCCAGCCAAATTTTTTGTATAATATTTATCGATTCATTATTATTAATTTCCTTTTTTTAAGGGGCGACACATCCTAATTTCGTCAATAGTCAAATTATTTTATTTTTTTTTTACCTTTTTTTTGTAAATATGTCGTGAATGGGAAACATAGTAGGGGTATTTATCTTCGAAAATTAGAACTTAGTTTTAGAATTTTAGCCTCTAATGCCTTTCCATAAAATCGGAAAACTCTGGTGCAGTGCAACGTATAGCTTTCACTTGCCAATCTACTTAGATTAGAAATCAAAATGTTTTGATAAATATATAAACGGCATTCAGCAGCACCACATATTTTTTCACATTCATTTACTTATTTTTGTTTGTATCCATAAGTTACAGAGTATTATAATTTGTATTGCAAAAGTTGATAGTTTTCAGTATTTTTTTATTCATTATTGTTTATTTATTTTTTGAGGAACCTAAAAAAATCCTAATTTAATTAACAGCCAGTTTTTTTTACTGCTAGCTTGTTTTTTACTGTGAGTTTCTTTATAAATATATCGCGAAGGTGAATAGGTGTCTTTACGGCTCATAGTAATGTAGTAATAATAATAATAATAATAATAATAATATATATATATATATATATATATATATATATATATATATATATAAACATATATATATATATATAAATGTATATATATATAAATATAAACCACTATTGATTGCATTTATCAATTGATATGGGAGATATGGATGGGAGAAAAAATGCCGAGAGAATGGAGTAGGGCGGTTTTATGTCCAATCTTCAAAAAAGGAGATAGGCAGAACTGCGATAACTACAGAGGTATTGCCTTGCTCCCGACAATATATAAGATTCTGTCCATCGCTATAAATAAAAGAATTATGATCTGGATGGACAAAGTAGTCGGTGAATATCAGTGTGGCTTTCGCCCGGGAAGGTCTACTGTGGATCAAATCTTCTCGCTGCGTCAGATGCTAGAAAAATCATACGAATACAATGTAGACCTGCATCACTTATTCATAGATTTTAAGCAGGCATATGATAGTATTAACAGAAAAGAACTGTTGATAGCGATGAAGACATTAGGCATACCTAAGAAACTAGTTAGCCTCACACAAATGACTCTGCAAGACACTAAGTCAGTAGTGAAAATCCATAATACCCTATCGGATGAGTTTTCAGTGGGAAGTGGTTTAAGACAGGGTGACCCTCTCTCTCCAACACTCTTTAATCTTGGCCTCGAGTTAGCTATAAGAGCCATTAAGACTAACCCCGGTGGCACAATATATAACAGGCTTTCCCAGCACATGGCGTATGCAGATGATATAGTGATTTCAGCCCGAACAGAAGCTGCCTTGTCAGGAGCCCTACAGGAGTTGGAGGAAACTGCGTCAAGAATGGGCCTTGAAATAAATGAAGACAAAACGAAGTATATGATGACTTCAAGGCAAAAAAGACGGGTAGAAAAATCTATTCGCTTTACGACCCATGAATTTAAGGCGGTGGAATCTTTCAAATACCTGGGTGTCACTGTTACCAACACTAATGAGATGATGGCTGAAATTAAAACAAGAATGGCAGCGGGAAGCAGATGTATGTTCTCGTTACAAAAGCTGCTAAAATTTCGGAACCTGTCTAGAAAGGTAAAAATAATAGTATATAAGACAGTAATCCGACCAATTGTGACATACGCCTGTGAAACATGGACTCTCACCAAGGTCATGGAAAGAATTCTTCTGGTATGGGAGAGAAAAGTTCTAAGAAAGATTTTTGGCCCGGTGTTTCGTCAAGGAACTTGGAAAATCCGCCCAAACACAGAATTAAGAGCACTCTTCCAGGAAGTTGACATAGTAACGTACGTCAAGAAGGCAAGGTTAAGGTGGCTTGGCCATGTGGAGAGGATGCCCGAGTATAGAATCCCCAAGAGGATGTTATACGGCAAACCTGGTGGCCAAAGACCAAGAGGGAGGCCAAGATTGACGTGGTTGAAAAATGTTGAGGAGGACCTAAGAAAAATGAGAGTGAGAGGATGGCGGATGAAGGCGAATGATCGTCAGGAGTGGCTGAAAATTGTGGAGGAGGCCAAGGTTCTTCAAGAGCTGTAGTGCCCGTCAGTAAGTAAGTAAGTAAGTAAGAGATGAAAATCCATTCAACGAAAAATTTTAGTTTTGCCACACAAAACGTGGAGTCCATCATGAAACAAGTCAAAAGGGGACAATAAGCTGACTTTGTTTGGAGCCACCTTTACCGTTGGCTGTCTGAATTTGGTTGCTCTAGAACTTTTGGTTCGCCCAGTGCACCAACTGTTTCATAGTGCCCCCCCCCTACCCTTTTTCACTTGTAAATTAATAATCCTATAATCCTAGCAAAAAAAAGTAATAATAAATCATCACTAAGCATCATTGTGGAAGTAAAACAGAACAAAAGTAGGTAGTAGGCCAACAAAAATGCAACTAGCACCCGGTGGTGTTATAGAAGCTTCAACAAATCAGCACAAGGCATGAAAGATGGTTGAGCAATCACAATATCCTTGAATAGAAGTTTAATTGAAAGGAAACAAGTGGGTAAACTAATTTTATTAAACATATAAAATAAACTAGATAAAACATTTTAAAAATTATAATATATTTACAAGTTAAATTTACAAATTCTTATATATCTTTGGTGAACATAATATCAATGGGTATTATACATCTGGATGGTATTAACAATATTGGAGACAGAAGCCACAGCTCCACCAGGGATGTACCTGAAACACGAATAATTTATTTAAAATCTACAATAAGTAGAGGTTTACTTTGGAATTTATTGAAATAAAAACAACTATTATGAATCAAGAACTATGCATATCATAAAAAGATTTTCAATTAAACAAAACTAAGGTTTTGGTTGACTGAGGAGAAGAAAATTCAATCTAGATATCTAATATAATATAGTAGACTTATTCAATGAAACACATTCTTTTGAGAAGCTTTCAAACTTAATTACTGAGTTATCATTAAATTCCTTACATAAATCGTCTGATCATAATTTTACTTTTTTCACATGTGTATCTCTAGGATCTCTGATATGAAAAATAGGATGAGCAATCATCTTCTACTTTTTTATTTTAAAATCACAATATTGCTAAAAAGGTGCAAATTCATACCTTTTGATCACCAATGTGCTCGAAATTTTGCAGAAATAAAAAAAATCACAATATATATATAGTCAAAATGATGCAAGGAATTAACTTTGAAAAAAAAAACTATTTTATACCAAGCCAAAATTTATTTTCAATAATCTTTGTTTACTAATATAAAGTTTATTTGAGATCAAATCCTAAAATTAAACTAAAACTTCATGAATAAATATACACTTCTAAGGTCACAGTGAAAAGGATGCAAGATTAAAAACCTTCAAAAAATCAAAAATATTTTGAATTTGAGTACTTTGTTGGTAGGCCTTTATTTTTTATTATCTCTTTTGAACAATTGGGCATGGATTGGATAAGCTTTTCTGTTTAAGATGGGCTTATCTTGTCCCATTCTTCTTGAAGCACCTTTTTGAGATCTTCTCTATTTGATATCACATGTTTCCTCACTTCTGTTTCTTACACAGCCGACACGTCTCATCAACAACTTCTCCACATATACGGTGCCTATAGGTCTTGGTTGCTATAACTTGGTCCTGGATTGCTATAACAAAGCCTTCGGTTTCAGGGAATAATCTACCCTTACGTAGCCACATTAGTGAGGCATCCATATCAACTCCCACTGCCGATAGACTATGGTAAAATCTTCCATGGAGCTCTTTAGATTTCCATGTATCTATGAAGGATTCGTTACTTCCTAATAATGGAAAATGTTGGCCTCAAAGATTTAGGGCTATGTAGCCGAAGTCTAATGTTGCAACAGCTGAGATGACTCTTAGATGAAATAGTTTTGGAGTTGTCTTTCTTCACGGCGACACGATGTTAACAGGCTTAAAAGCCCCCGTCCTCCATCTTTTCGCGGAAGATACATCCTAACCACTGAGGATTTTGGATAGCGATTCCTCAAGTTCACCAGCTGCACTCTTAGGTAAGTATCCACAGCCTCCAGGTCTGTATTGGTCCATTTTAAAATACCAAACGAATATGTTAATGCCGGTATTGCCCATGTATTTAATGCTTTTATGATATTTTTTCCTGAAAGATATGTTTTAAGAATAATGTTAACTCGCCTTTTAAATTTATCCCCGAAAAACTTTTTGATGTCCCCCTTGAATTCCAGAAGTTAATGCATGCCTAGATATTTGTAGAACTCATTTTCTTTCAGGCTTTTGATCACTTCATTATTGGATAGCTCCATATCAGTTGTATCTTCCAGCCTTCCTTTCTTAACATGTAGTACACCACATTTGTCGAGACCCATCTTCATCTGGATATCCTCATTTAATACCTGTACTGTTTCAAGAAGGCTTTTTAGACCATTCTCATTCTTGGCATAAAGCTTGATATCATCCATGTAGAAAGAATGTGAAATGCTAGTATCTGCACCAAGATGATAGCCTTTACCTGATGAATTCAGCAAAGTGCTTAAAGGGTTGATCAGAACCATAGTGGGCTCAGAGAGTCACCTTGGAAGATTCCTCTATTAATGGGTATTTTTTCATCAGATAGTGCATCTCTGTTTCCAAGCATACTCATTGAAACTTTCCATAATTTCATAAGACGCGCCAACAAAGTAACAATGCTTTTCTCTATCTTGTATATAAAGTAGGGTTACGATTAACCAAGGTCCGGTCAACCAAGGTCCCGATTAACCGAGGTGCCAATTCTGAGGGGGGGGGTATGTGTATGTATATGAAGATGAGCCCTTGGCCATGACGGGATCTTTAATCCATATTCTCAGAAGAAATACAACTCTCAAAACATGGGATGGAAGCTAGATTATTTTCTGATTAATTTCTTTCCAAGAATTAGTTCTCTACGCTTCCTCTTTGAAACCTTTTCCAGTAGCAGATTAATGAGGTAATGAAGTCACATCGCGAAGAAGATCTTGAAGAAGAGGTGGAAACTATCCCGCCCAAAAATAAGCAGCCAAAATTTTCAGTTGGTATTGGTATGATTCCGATTAACCGAGGTAACCTTGGTCCCCATCCTCAGTTAATTGGCACCCTACTGTATTTAGACCTTCCAAAAGCCAATCGTGAGGCACGGAATCGAATGCCTTCTGGTAGTCAATCCAGGCCATTGATATGGTACGTCTTTTAGTTTTTACCTGTGAGGCTATAAAGCTGTCAATGACGAGTAATTCTTTATAACTCAGGGTTTGAAAATAACTCTTATTTTCTCGGAAAGAGAATAAAAGTCAAATCAGGACTTTTATATTTCTAATAAATAAATAAAAATCACATCATGACTTTTATATTTCGGACCAGAAAATAAAAGTCCTGATATGATCTTTATCCCAATGATAGCTAATATAAAAGTCAAAGCTTGATTTTAAATATTTAAGGATGAATTTATTAGCTTTTTTTCGGATTTCTCCATATTGGTGTACATTATTGGGTTAACCGTTTTTATGGAAATCTTATAGGGTATAATTAATGACCTTATATCGATTATTAGATTATCAAGGCTGCTGATAATGAAAATAATATCGATATAAAACCTCAGGCTCGCTCATGTATCGATTATAACTTATCCGATAGTTACAATATTGAGGTCGACTTGTAGGTTACTTAGGGCGCTGTTTGTAAATATGATATAGATTTTTCGATTACGCGCACAGGTATCGATTTATTATAACTTACGCGATATAAACGATATTGGGGTCTGCTCTTAGGTTAATTGAGGTGCTGAATTCGGAAATGATATAGATTTTTCGATTACGCGCTCAGGTATCGATTTATTACAACTTACACGATAAATAAGATATTGGAGTTCGCTCTATGGTTAATTAAGGTGCTGAATTCGATTTTTTGATTACGCGCTCAGGTATCGATTTATTACAACTTACACGATAAATAAGATATTGTGGTCGGCTAATACGTTAATGAAGGTGCTGAATTTGGAAATAATATCGATATTTCGATTACGCGCTCAGGTATCGATTTATTATAACTTACGCGATATAAACGATATTGGGGTCTGCTCTTAGGTTAATTGAGGCGCTGAATTCGAAAATGATATCGACTTTTCGATTACGCACTCAGGTATCGATTTATTACAACTTACACGATAAATAAGATATTGGAGTTCGCTCTAAGGTTAATTAAGGTGCTGAATTCGGAAATGATATAGATTTTTTGATTACGCGCTCAGGTATCGATTTCTTACAACTTACACGATAAATAAGACATTGTGGTCGGCTAATACGTTAATGAAGGTGCTGAATTTGGAAATGATATCGATATTTCGATTACGCGCTCAGGTATCGATTTATTATAACTTACGCGATATAAACGATATTGGGGTCTGCTCAGAGGTTAATTGAGGCGCTCAATTCGGAAGTGATATAGATTTTTCGATAATTATATTATAAATCGATACCTGGGCGCCTAATCGAAAACTCGATATCATTTCCAAATTCAGCACCTTCATTAACCTATTAGCCGACCACATCTTATTTATCGTGTGTGTTGTAATAAATCGATACCTGAGCGCGTAATCGAAAAATCGATATCATTTCCAAATTCAGCACCTTCATTAACGTATTAGCCGACCACAGTATCTTATTTATCGTGTAAGTTGTAATAAATCGATACCTGAGCGCGTAATCGAAAAATCGTTAACATTTTCGAATTCAGCGCCTCAATTAACCTAAGAGCAGACCCCAATATCGTTTATATCGGGAATGTTATAATAAATCGATACCTGAGCGCGTAATCGAAAAATAGATATCATTTTCGAATTCAGCGACTCAATTAACCGAAGAGCAGACCCTAATATCGTTTATATCGCGTAAGTTATAATAAATCGATACCTGAGCGCGTAATCGAAATATCGATATTATTTCCAAATTCAGCACCTTCATTAACGTATTAGCCGACCACAATATCTTATTTATCGTGTAAGTTGTAATAAATCGATACCTGAGCGCGTAATCGAAAAATAGATATCATTTTCGAATTCAGCGACTCAATTAACCGAAGAGCAGACACTAATATCGTTTATATCGCGTAAGTTATAATAAATCGATACCTGAGCGCGTAATCGAAATATCGATATTATTTCCAAATTCAGCACCATCATTAACGTATTAGCCGACCACAATATCTTATTTATCGTGTAAGTTGTAATAAATCGATACCTGAGCGCGTAATCGAAAAATAGATATCATTTTCGAATTCAGCGACTCAATTAACCGAAGAGCAGACCCTAATATCGTTTATATCGCGTAAGTTATAATAAATCGATACCTGAGCGCGTAATCGAAATATCGATATTATTTCCAAATTCAGCACCTTCATTAACGTATTAGCCGACCACAATATCTTATTTATCGTGTAAGTTGTAATAAATCGATACCTGAGCGCGTAATCTAAAAATCGATATCATTTCCGAATTCAGCACCTTAATTAACCTTAGAGCGAACTCCAATATCTTATTTATCGTGTAAGTTGTAATAAATCGATACCTGAGCGCGTAATTGAAAAGTCGAGATCATTTTCGAATTCAGCGCCTCAATTAACCTAAGAGCAGACCCCAATATCGTTTATATCGGGAATGTTATAATAAATCGATACCTGAGCGCGTAATCGAAAAATAGATATCATTTTCGAATTCAGCGACTCAATTCAATCTCTGTCTAACCGAAGAGCAGACACTAATATCGTTTATATCGCGTAAGTTATAATAAATCGATACCTGAGCGCGTAATCGAAATATCGATATTATTTCCAAATTCAGCACCTTCATTAACGTATTAGCCGACCACAATATCTTATTTATCGTGTAAGTTGTAATAAATCGATACCTGAGCGCGTAATCGAAAAATAGATATCATTTTCGAATTCAGCGACTCAATTAACCGAAGAGCAGACCCTAATATCGTTTATATCGCGTAAGTTATAATAAATCGATACCTGAGCGCGTAATCGAAATATCGATATTATTTCCAAATTCAGCACCTTCATTAACGTATTAGCCGACCACAATATCTTATTTATCGTGTAAGTTGTAATAAATCGATACCTGAGCGCGTAATCTAAAAATCGATATCATTTCCGAATTCAGCACCTTAATTAACCTTAGAGCGAACTCCAATATCTTATTTATCGTGTAAGTTGTAATAAATCGATACCTGAGCGCGTAATTGAAAAGTCGAGATCATTTTCGAATTCAGCGCCTCAATTAACCTAAGAGCAGACCCCAATATCGTTTATATCGCGTAAGTTATAATAAATCGATACCTGTGCGCGTAATCGAAAAATCGATATCATATTCACAATCAGCGCCCTAAATAGCCTACAAGTCGAGCGAGCCTTAGGTTTTATATCATACTATTTTCATTATCAGCAGTCTTGATAATCTAATGATCGATTTTAAGATCGATATAAGGTCATTAATTATACCCGCTAAGATTTCCATAAAAACGGTTAACCCAATAATGTACACCAATATGGAGAAATCCGAAAAAAGCTAATAAATTCATCCTTAAATATTTAAAATCAAGCTTTGATTTTTATATTAGCTATCATTGGGATAAAGATCATATCAGGACTTTTATTTTCTGTCCCGAAATATAAAAGTCATGATGTGATTTTTATTTATTTATTAGAAATATAAAAGTCCTGATTTGACTTTTATTCTCTTTCCGAGAAAATAAGAGTTAATTTCAAACCCTGTTATAACTGATGGCATTCTCCTTCGTTCCTAACTGTTCATCAGCTATCAACTTGCACTGGTTTATGTGCACTTTAATCTTATTGTGAATAACCGATGTTAACAATTTGTATGTCCTAATAAGGCATACGATTGGCCTGAAATCCTAGGGCTCAAAATTTTCTTTTTTTCCTTTTGGTATTAAAAAGGTACGACCTGTACAAAAATCCTCTTGTATTTCTATCTTATTTTCTATGAGATTTTGAAAGTATACAGCTAATGACTGATGGATGCAATTAAAGTTTTTCAGCCAATAATAATGTAGCTTGTCCGGGCCAGTAGCTTTCCAGTTTCGCATTTTCTTTAGTGACATGGCTAAGTCAGTTTCATTAATAACAACCCTTTACATCATCGGTACGTTGGCCATGCTGTCCTTCTCCTCGCCCAACCAGTATGCGTCTTTTTTATCATTTTTCTCAGTACCTTATACTGTACCTGTACCAGTATATTTTTCCAATGATTGATCATCACATCATCATCACACGCGGAACTGTTTGGAAACCTATTGCTTGGTATTGGAAATGGTAATTATTTCCTTGGAAGGCCATATTCTGCTTGCTCCTCTCTGCTGCCTCAGTATATCTCCTTACTCTGTTCGCATAGACTGCCAATTTCTGTTTCATATTCTCCATAAGCTCTTGTATCATTAAAGATTCTTGCTAGCCTTCCATATGAGAGACTATGATTTTCATTATTATTATTATTATCTATTAGTTTTAAATTAAAAAATATATAGTAATTCCAAAATAATGTAACCCACATTAATAAAATACAATACCTCACATATATGTCTCCAACAAGAGATCCAATAGCATGCAAACCAATTCCTTTGAACCTGCTTGTTTCATAAGTCCACGGGTCAACAACTACAGGATTCCTCTTTGGGTCAATTTCTTTAATTTCTTCATTTATCTAAAAAAATAATTGTTAATACTGTTAATAAAGATTAAAAAAACAACGTATAAAACGTATAAAATATCTCATTACTTGATGATAGAGAACTCGCGAATAAATATGTAGTTTTTTATCACATCTGTAATACATAGTAAATATATACATTAATAAGAATCAACTCATTATTATCTAAAATGACCTGTGAATAAAATCACTATGTCAATTAATTTCATTTCATTACCACTTTCAAGAGTTTTGAAAATTTCTACAATCTCTTGGATCCAGTGATTTTTTCATACAATCCAAAATTCACAAGAACTATAAAATAATAACTCCAGTTTCAAAGTAAATGATACCAAAATTTCTATCAAGAAGAAAATATTCATTAGGTCGGCTAAAATAAACATATAAATATGCCTTTTATTGACAAAAGAAAAATATTTAATTCTTAAGTTCAGTTCATAAGACAATTTGGCTGGTCTCAAACATTTCTAAAACTTGATGTTATAAATATGGCAGCTTTTAGGTTCCTTCAATGCTATTACTTTGTAGTCCCACGATATTGATAACTATATTTAAATAAAAAAAATAAAAATCCTAAAATATGGTATAGTCCCGGAGCTGAGGGCCAAAAAGGTGCCTGATTTGAAGAAATTGTTTGATCATATAGCCTGAAAGTAGTCATTTCATAGACAACAAATGTGTATGTCTGCCACCTCAGATCAGTTGCCATCAAATTTTATAGGCGAACAAAATCGACATTTTCGAACTTTTTTCAATTTTTTTCAATAACTCGAAAACAATTTATCGCAGAAGAAATTGTGTTCTTTCTAAAATAGAAGGGCATTAAATTTCTCATCAAATAAATCTCTGGATTCACTAATTCACTTTTTAAAAAACTTTATTCAAATCAAACACTACAAATATTGGAAAACTTTACATTCTACAGATATTACAACTAAGAGTGACACAATAACAATTCAATGACAATGGTAGCCTAGACCTGGGCGATATACGTACTAGAAGTTGCAGACTGCTGACTCAGAGGTTTCTGAGGGCTGGGTGAATCCATAACTCCTCTCTTCTGAAAATTCGAGGTCTGAGAGAACATGTTTTCATTTTGTACTATTAAAGGGTATAGGGTATAGGTGGTTTAGGAAATTTTTCCTTTTTAAAATTTTTTAATATTATATAGTAGATTTGAATTATATGGATAGCAAGCAAATAAAATATAGTTACATACATTAGCAATAATGGGGTAGAATACAATATTGGAGTACTAGTAGTTTCAAGTGCTTCAAATTCATCATTTAAGATTACAGGTAAATCTATTTTATCAAATGTAATGTTTAATGTCTTAAAGTTACTTAATTCATGTTTAATAGATAAAGTGTCTGAATTAATATAAAACCTCCTAGTTTGGTTTACAATATTTTCCTTAATATCTAACTTAATAATAGAGGTAACGGATAAATTTATAGGAATTGTTCCATTGCTGGATAGTACAACATAAGCCATATCAAATGTTAAATAGGAATCTATAATATAAATGTATTTGATGAAAGGAGAAATATTAAGAATATTAGTGGACACACAATTTGAGAGATTGTTTCTTAGGGCATTTACAATGCAAGTATCATTTATTATTCTAAGGTTAGTGCAGTAATAATTAGTCTTGATAAAAGTAGAGTTTCCTGCAAATATTTCGTGTACATTATATAAAATTAGGTTATGCTTAACTAGAGTAGTTATAACTTGATTATGTCTCTAACAGGAACTGATAAGAAATAAACTGTGTTAAAGGAATTAGACAGTTTTGGAATTTCTATAATATAATTAATTATATTTTGTCTAATGGTACAAGAGATTTTGCTTGTCAGCCAAATAGTTTCTAAATAATAGGAAATAAGACTCTTATCATCAATGTCTGTCTGTTTAATTATATTAGAGTGGGGAATTCCCATTCTACACATTTAAAGAGAATTTTCTATATCAATAACTTGAACTATTAAATATGTAAGAACAGTATATAGCTCATTAAAATTCAGGGTTGCTTGAATTTTGTCCATAGTCTCAGTTACCTGATTCATTATTTCGTTATTTTTGTTCAGTAACTTGACATCTTTCTCTAATGTCTCCGTTAACTGCTTACTAATTTTTATTCCATTTGCGATATTATGTTCCATATGATAGTTATTATTTTCCAAGGTTTCAATAATTTTATCTTAATGGCCTTGTCTTCGGCGTCCATGTTTCCGGTTACCCACCCGATGGCGCTCCCTAACACGTTAATTATTCCGTGTTTGGTTCTTTTTTGGGGAAGGATATTATTGATTTTATCCGTTAAAAAGGTTAATTGCTTGTACAAAATTTCTTGAGCTATCGCATGACCTGAATTAATACTTATAGGTTTTAATGAAAGCTTGAGTGAATTCAGTTGGTAAATCAATTTTGTTAAATCTAGGAAATGAACTATTTTTTTATAATCTGATATTACTATGGAGTGGGGAACTTTAAATGTTATAAGTCCTGAAGAGTGTTGAACATTTGTAACTTTATACGCTGTAGTTACTGTCAATATCACTGAGATCGCTAGAGACCATCTCTCCATCTGAAACAATAACCAATTTCTACTTAGGTTTTCGTTTAGACTTTTTTCTTCTTGCAATATTATCAGCATGAACCATAATTTTCCTGTTTCTATCTGCAAATGGTATAACTGGTTTATACACATATCTCTTATCCTTCTTTTGACATACGGTTTATCTTGTTCAATTACTGGGTCTTCTCGGCCTATATTCAGTTTATTGGTTCTCTCTTCCTTTCCTTTATTTAATTCTGATTTTAGCTTATTATGAACTACGTTCATGTTCTTGTGATATTCATTAACCAATTGTTCTTTGATTATTTTCTCGTTTTCCTCGGGATCCTTGATTACTCCGTAGGTTATTTCATTTGGGGTTAGTTTTAAAGTTTGGTTAATGGCATTCTTAAATGTTAAAGTGGCCAAATTTAAGTTTATTTTAAAGTCATTTCTGGGATTTTCTTCTTTAAAGGCCCGCAGTTTCAATTAGTGTTGATTGTGCTCTGTTTAGCAGCCCTAAGGAGTTCAGGTGGTTTGGTGTAGTATAATAAGCTTCTATCCCTAGTGATTCTAGGAAGTTTCTAATTATGTTATTGCTAAATTCTTTCCCATTGTCCATTTTAATTCTGATAGGGTTTGGAAATAATGCTAGATATTCTGTTAATGTTTGAAATATATTAATTGCATTTACATGTTTACATAGTCTTGCGAAAAGTTTCTTTGAGAAGGTATCTATAATTGTCACTATGTTATGGGAATCAAATTTTAAGATATCCATCATTAATTCCTCAAAGGGTCTGTCCATTGTGGGTGTAATTTGGTATTTACTTTTAATAGGTTTTCTTTCGTATTTAACTTGTCGACAAATTGAACATTTATTTATAAATTCAGAAATATCATCTTTTATATTGGGCCAATAATAATTTCTTTTAACTTTTTCGAAGGTCTCTGTGATACGATTTTCCTATATGATAAGTTTCTATAGAGGTATGGTTTGAAATGTTTGCAAGCGTAAAATATGGCTATAAGTTCCTTTTCAATAGTAGAATAATTTTGTTCCATTTTTGAAAGAGTGTGAGAGGCAAAAGCAATAGGATGATCCCTCCCTTCTGAAAGTTGGGAGAGCACCGCCCCCAGCGCTACCTGAGAAGCGACAGTCGTAAGGATCATGGGAGAATTAAAATCAGGATACTGTAATATAGGTGCATTTATTAAGTGTATTTTAAGTTGCTCAAAGGCATTTTTATAACTATTTTGGTTGATATTAATCTCATCTTTTAATTGATTGGTCAATGGTTTTGCTATTTGGGCATCATTTTTTATAAATTTTTTATGGTATCCCGACATACCTAGAAACTGTTTAATTTCTTTAGTAGTTCGGGGTAACAGAAACTTAACAATTGCGTCAACTTTTTTTGGATCTGATTTAATTCCATCTTTGGTCAATATATGGCCTATGAAGAGTAATTCAGTTTCCATAAATTCTGTTTTATCAAGTTATATAGAGAGGGAGGGTTCTTTTAATTTGTTTAATACTATATAAATATGTTTTAGGTGTGGCGGAATAGATAATAATATCATCCATGTAGACGAGCGTGTTGGCAGTATTAGATAACATGGAGTTCATCACCCGCTGGAATGTCAGAGATGCATTACTAAGCCCGAAGGGCATTCTTAGAAACTCATAATGACCTGAGTCTGTTGAGAACGCGTTTTTTTCTATCGACTCCTCAGACATCGACTCCTTCTATTTGAGGGAATCCTGAAGTTAAATCTATTGTAGTGAAATATTAAGATCCGTGTAATTTGTTTAAGATATCTTCAATGTTAGGTAGTGGCAATCAGTCCGGTATTGTTTCTGCATTTAATTTCCTGTAATCTATTACCATCCTGATTTTTTTTTGACCGGATGCATCTTCTTTTTTTGGTACAATCCATACCAGACTGTTATAGGGAGAATTGCTTTCCCTAATAATACCGTTTTTTAATAATTTCTTCATTTAACTTTTCTTTGAAATGTTGGGGGTATCTATAGTTCCTTGTATAGATGGGTTTTTCCGTCTTTAATCGAAAAGTATGTTTTATAAGGTTTGTCGGTTTTAAATTATCATCTTCCGACTTAACTATTTCAGGATATTTCATAATAATATTAAATAACTTTTCTTTTATATCCTTTTCTATATGGTGATATCTTACTAAATTTCTTCTTTATTTCTAATCAAATGTAATTTGTTTTCATCTTCTATTTCGACTAATTTTTCATTAATAATTTGAATCTTTAATTTACATAGAGTAATATATTCCCTTTTTCCTCCTACATCAATTTTTGTTCTTATTGCCCTTAAGGTTTCCATTCCTAATGGAAACTTATATTTGTTACTAAATTTTAATATTTTAAACTTAACTAGAAATTCACCGGCCAAACCTAGTTTCATAGCAAGATCAATTAGTATAGAACCATTTCCTCTCTTGTTACCGGCTGGAGTGATAACAGTGAATTCTTCCGATTTAATTTGAGTTCCTACGGGTACGAAACTTGGATCGATTAACTAACTTCAGAGCCGGTATCAATGAGCCAGTGGTCGCCAAGGTTGTCACAGAAGGTTAGAGATTCATTTATAAGGTTTAATCTGTGGACGGGGATGGCTCTGGCGGGGCCAGTTCCGGCTGTCCTATTCCTAAAAAATTTTCAAATTTATTTTCTAGATCGGCTAGCCTTGCCCTTAACTTATCATTCTCTTCTTGAAGGTGATGGAGATTATTGTTCCTAATTGTTCTCATAGATACAGTGTTTTGAGAGTTAGGATTGACGTTTTGCTGTGGTTGATTAAAAAAATTGGGTTGTTGTTGATGATTATAGTTATTAGTTTGATTTCGATGGGGACTATAATTTTGTTGCTGTTGAGAGTTATAATGGAAGTTTGTTTGATTATAGGGGTTCCTCCATTGGTTGCTTAAAGGTTTTTGTTTTTGTTCTCTATAGAAATTTTGTGGGTGGTAATTGTGATTATACCGTTGTTGCATTGATCTCGGATGATAGTCTCGCTGAGGTTGATAGAATTGTGGGGATTTGTCAAAGTTTGGATAATTAAATCTATTAAACGCAGGATTTTGATTTTTTTGTTGTTGATTATCACGTTTGTTATGGTTTTCTTTATGCTGTGGCAGATATTGTGGGGGCCTTCCGTTACCTAGGGGGTACAGGTCTTCCATTATAATACAACATTTGTTGTACAGTATATTTTTTAAGTGCAAGAGTTCCCTAATTTAATGTGATTTAGGGTATCTTTTTAATCAAGGGTGCAGGTTACGAAGGACGTGATTAGTTAATAGTTCCATTTGAGTGGAAGTTTCCTGTATTTCATTTTCGATTGAGGAGTCTATTAGAATGCGGTTTTTTATTAAAATTTCATAAGGTTTTACAAGATTAATGTAATCAATTGGGTGCTCGTTTTTATCGTTATGTGCGATGCTTCGTATTGCAGGTGGGACGTAGTTCAACTATCTTTAAAATTATTAATTAATTTTGTTTTTAATTCAGCTATATTAGAAAAGTTATCATACATACAGAGATGCCTAGCAGTACCCTGTAATTTAAATAAAGCCTTTTGTAGTAATAGTTGTTCATTTTCTTCCCTATTCAAAATATTTTTATTACAGTTGGCATTATATATTAATTCTAAACTTTTAATGAAAAAAACAAGTTGTGATGGATCACCATCGTAACTAGGTAAATGGTCATAGCATTCTTTTGTCATAGTTTTAGTCGTTGTGGTGAAATTTTCTTGTACCGGGTTCAAGGATCTTTTTTGATTTAAAATGTCTCTAAGTTCTGGCATAAAGTTATAACTATTTTACAATATGTTAAGCATTACCTTAAATAAAGAAGCAAAGTTCTGTGCGTCCAGCGATCAATATTTTTCTTCTGACTGGTGCTGAAGTATTGAGATACACCTTTAAGTGAGCTGCTCCAGATCCTGTTAATATTTCTTCGGATCTTCTTGACCAGCTCGTCATCAGAGTGGTAGGATCAGTGTTCCAAATCCTGTTGTCCATACAATTGTACTATGGATCTATTTCCTCGGATTTTTGTGAATAGCTGTACCAACCTTCTTCACTTCTGACTTAAAATGCACCAGTACCTGTTCAGGCGCCAAATAAATCTCTGGATTTACTAATTCACTTTTTAAAAATCTTTATTCAAAGCAAACACTATAAATATTGGAAAACTTTACTATCTACAAATATTACAACTAAGAGTGACACAATAACAATGACAATGACAATGGTAGCCTAGACCTGGGGGATATATATACTAGAAGTTGCAGACTGCTGACTCAGAGGTTTCTGAGGGCTGGGTGAATCCATAAGTGTCGACTGAGGTCCTCATAGTTAAAATCAGGTAAGTCTTTTCGTAAAAACCGATTGTCAAGCTTATTAGCCAACTTATTAGCCAATTAGCCACTTTAGCGGAAAGATAAAAGTTGCTGAGCATCAAATTTAGCAGGAAATAAGCTCCTGGTGGAAATACAAATAAAAACGTAAAATTATTCATAGTGCTTACTTCCTGCTAAGACTTCGGTTTTTGAAGTCTTAACCATTTTGAACTAATTAAACAACCATCTTCCATCTGTTAAAATAAAAGATAAACGTTGCCAAGTACCTACCAGTCTAAGTAGTTATTTTTATGAATATTTTATCAAATCCCCTGATACTTAAAAAACCGAAGTCTTATCAGGAAGTAACCACTTCGAATTCTTTCACGTTTTCATTTGTATTTCCATGCAGGGTTTAGCTAATGTGTGTAAGGAAGCTGATGTTCCTGCTAAATTTGATGCTCTGCAACTTTTATCTAAAATATTTTTCATTTAAACTAGTTGTTTTTGAGATTGAGGCGTTGGAACACGGTTTCCACCAAAATCGTAAAAAGTACAGGTTTTTGATGTACCGAAGCCGGCTAAACCACTGAACCGATTTAAACTTGAAATATACCATTCTATTTGCAATAGTTTAGCCTCTTATAGTAAGAAGAAAGCAATACTTTGTGATCTGTATTTACCGAATTATATGCGAGAAACTGAAAAAATCCCAAAAAATTTCATGGATTTTAGACCATAAGGCACTAAATACCTTCACCTTTTAACTACTTTGTCTCCACAGGAGTGGGCTAATTTTAAAATTAATGAGATCGTTTTATACAGAATTAGATATTCTACAACTATTATAGGTAGTGGCTAAATTGACAAACGGTTTTGGCCAAAAGACCTACCCGATTTTAACTGTGAGGACCTCATTCGACGCGAAATTTAATGCCCTTTTATTTTAGAAAGTATACAATTTCTTTTGCGATAAATCGTTTTCAAGTTATTAGCGAAAAATTGAAAATGTCGATTTCTTTCTTTTTGCCTTACTTCCCATAACATTCAAAACAAACCCATTATAGAGTGATCCATAAGAATAATGTGTTATCTCATTTTATCCCTACATGAAAAAGAACTCTGCTGGAGATGTTTAGTTTTTTTGGTACCTTTACTAAACTCACTGGCCCTGATGATGTACCACAAGCTTGGGTTGAAATATTGGCACCCATAATAAAAAGTATTCCTGAAAATCTGGACTATTTATCAACCAAATAAATCTGCTTGCTTTGATGATATAAGAACCATAATAACCTAACGAAACAATCAAACACTATAAATCGAATATTCATAGATAGGTGCTGTTGTTAAATTTTATAATAAAATTAAAAACATACGGAGACAAATTAATATTGCAGTCATCAGGCCGATATACAATGTATAGAAAAATGATAATATACATAATTGAACCATGAATCATTAATATTTATCATTCATAATCACCAACAAACTTGGAAAATATGATAAATTATTGAATCTTTATAAAATTATTAGCTAAAACCGGCCATTGCTGTGGCTTATAGCAATATTAACTTTTAGAGAAGTTTATAAATTTATTCGGGTGAAAGTTCCCCAAAACATCATTATACATAGTAGCCTTCTTTAAATTACTGTCGAACAAGAAAGGGTTATAAATCTTTGCTAATACTGTGCAAATTTTATATAAAAGATAATTACAGTACTCTACTGATCAGGAAGGAACACCGTGTATTCCATTGGATTCATTTTTTCCTTTGGGGTTATTAACGGATAATTTTAATCCTAATTTATTATAATATATTATTAGCAATAAGAATTTGATTTTTCGGAAATTAAAAAGCGTTATCTGCAAAAGGAACAGTGTAGTTATTTGTGAATGGATTTATTGTTATATGTATTTGTAAAACAATAAATGTACTTATTTTTATGCCTATCAAAGATTGATTTAGTTTGCTGTGTATTTAGCAACCCTATGAAGCATTACTTTGTTACTCAATAAAGTATTTCTCCCTCTTTATTTTTTCACAATTAAGTAGGATACATGTATATGATTAGTTATTTTTATTGTATTTCTCCCCATTTTTTAAGAGATAAAGGTAAATTGATAGGATTAATGTTGTAATATTGTCTATTAATGGTATATATTTAGACAGGATCCATATCTAGAATTTTTGAATCCAGCACATTAATATTTCCAGCATAAAGTTCATCTATAAAAAATTATACTTAATATAGTAAAGAAATACATCAAAGATGGAAGGATACATTTATAATTCATAATTATATAAATCTTAAGAATTATAAGTAAGCAGTAGTAAAGTAAATTTTCCAACTGATTATTATTTCTATTCATCTTATATGTACGAAAATATTAATAATAGTTCAACAGATAACAGTTTACTACAATTATATAAATAAATACATGAGTAGCAGAACTTCATTATACTAATATTACCATTTTCTGAGAAAAAGTTCTTAAATAAATTAATATCCTACTCACAGTCAGTTCAAGGCCAGATGAAAAGTTGTCCAGGAATGATAAATCGGAATGGCTACCAATAAGCACAGCACAGACATCAAACTCTACTATGATAGGTTTGCTGTGATTTGATAGAGTAATGGTTGCATGGTTAGATTTAAGGTCACTAACAGTACTGCCACCATAAGCAAAATAACCTGGATAGCCATGATTATGTTTCATCATCTGACGAACCTATTCAAAAATAATATGATGCAAAATTAATTACCTCTAGTACTGTATAAGTTTTCACTGTTATTAAACAGTATAAATTCATGTAAAGAAATATCACAATATTTTAAAACCAATAATAAGAAAAAAAAATTATTTTTTTAGGGAAGTAGAATACTGTAAACACTTGATACCAGAAAAATAAATTTGAATTGAATCTTGGCTTTATGTATTACAATTTAAAAAAAATGTGTCAAAAATCAAGCAGCTACAGAATAACAAGAACAAACATAGGCAAAAAATAAATAAATTTGGTCAGCAATGAAAATTGGTTGAATTGATATGAATTGGCTTTGGAGGCCACAGGTACCTCCGAGGTAAAATTCCTATCTTGCCTGTGACAGGTCTAGCTACGGCCAAGGCTTGTGCCCCCCTCCCTTAAATCCTGCCATGCATGTTGTCGTTACCTTCTGATCGGAAGTCACACTAGTATTCCCGACTACTCGCCAGACAACACACTGGTAATCTACGACGACACATTACTTCTGGGCATGGCGTATTTTGGGTGGTTTTGTTACAGTGATTTAAGGGGACTCTCATCGTGCCCTTTATGGACACGACTAGCTTAGATCAGATTTATTTAGCTGGATCCTGGATTAGCTTTATTAGATCCCAGCTTTCGACTCCTACTCGCTATGCTCTCTCTTCAGAGATCGATAAACCCTCAAACGATTCCTTTTCAGTTGAGATCGGGGCCACACTAAATGTTGGCTTTGCCCAGAAGTAACATGAGGAAACTACAACCAAATTAATATCTATCTAAAATGTACGATTATAGAAGGTAATCAACATTAACTCACATAATGTTGTATGTATTTAGTCATTTTAAATAAATATGTTAATAGAGAATTTTTCTTGTTTATTTTAATTTTGAGTTTATTAATCATTTTTATTTAATTAATACTATACTCAAAATAGAAATTATATTTCCATAGAGATAAGACTCAACCAAATTTTTTTTCAATTATATCCAGTTTTCAAAACTACATTAGTTTCATCATATATGAATTGAATATGATGAATTTTTTAATTCACCCTTTATGCTAAAAGGCATAGAATGATACTTTAGAAATCAATGGAAAAAGATACTCGCCAAACTCCAGAGCTCAGGTTAACTGTTTATTATGAAATAAATTTAGGGAAATAAATTTAAATATTGATGATTCCAAAATCAAACTGACCACATAGGTTAGCAATGTTGTGGATATAATTGTTATGTGTAAGTTGAAATGTTTTCTTAAAAATGGGAAGTCTGCAATGATCAATTTTGTTGTTATTAAGTACCATGCATTACAATTCTAGGTATTCAATTCTGCTTTGAATTAAATTTGATTACAAGAAATATTACAAATATTGATCTTGAAGAAAGCTATAACCATGATAGTGTTATTAGGAAATATCAACATTTATTGCAAAGAATAAAATGCTTCAATCAAGATTATATAATTTGTTTGAAGAAAGATGCACAAACCTGAGTTGAACCACCACAGCATATTCAGTTGGCATTTCAAAAACCATTCAAACAGGAATTGGATAAAATAGCTTGAACATTATTGAAAAAATTAATACCCCAGTAGAATGGTCTTATTTTATTGTTATTGTAAAAATAACCAATGACGAATATGCCTGGATCCAAGATATTTAAATCAGCTTCTAATCAAAGAAAAAAACTCTTACCAACTGTTGATGATATTGAAAAATTGGTAGGTTCTAGATAATTTACCACTTTAGACTGCAATAGTGGGTTTTAGACAGTGCAGTTAGAAAAGGCCAAGCCTCAATGATGATGACTTTTTTAACACCTTTAGGTAAACTCAAGTTGAAAAGATTACCTTTTGGCTGATAAATTTTAACAGAAGCTTTTCAGAAATATATGGAACAGGCGTTCAAGGATGTAGAGGGAGTAGCGATATATGTAGATGATCTCATCATGTATGCTGACATTGACATTGACATTGAAGAACATAATAGACGATTACAAAATTCATTGAATATTGCTAATTCACATAACATAAGGTTTAATTAAAAAAGTAAAAATTTGGAAAAGTACAGATAGGATTTCTAGGAATGGTAATTAACAAATGCAGAACTTCACCAGATCCATCAAAATGTATGGCCATTACTAATTATATATTTTAACGAAATAATGTCATTAAAATATAAAAAAGATAGATTTCTTGGATTCACAAATCATTTATCAAAATTTATTAGAAACTATTCAGCCATTGAATGAATTGGTTAAAAAAGACAATGAGTTTAGTTGGGAAAAATTACAAGAAAACGCATTTAATAAATTAAAAGCTCCCATGTTGCAAATATTTTACCCTAAAAAAAAAGATAATGATTTTGGTGGATACCAGCACAGGAGCTTGCCTATTGCAAGAAGGAAAAACAGTCTGTTATGCTCCCAAAGCATTAACAGACTATCAAAGACAGTATGCACAGATTAAACAAGAAATATTGGCAAAAGTGTTTGGATACAAACGTTTCCACAAATATACATTATTTTAGGGAGTAGCTCATTAATTAAGAAGGATCATTCAGGAGGCACTTTTATGTAAACAAAGAATTATGTAAAAAATAAAGGGTTAAGACATTGTAGTTGAATATCTTCCAAGACTTTTGATGATTATTTCAGATCCTTCAACGGAAAAAAGTTAATGATCAAGAGATTCACAACAAAATAGTCTGCCATGTTGATACTACACTTACCGATATTGGACAAAAACAAAGCTTTGCTTAAAATGAAAACTTCAGATGATAAGTCATTGTAAATTCTCAAGCAAGTATATTGGCCTCACATGAGGGGAGAAATAAAAAATGTTAGTCAATATTGTCTAAAATGTACCACTTAAAGGGCAAGTAATTCTGAACAATCTATATAATTTCGTGACATTCCTATGTTTCCATAGTTATAAATAGTTGCTGATCTATTTGAGTTAAAAAAAATAACTATATTATAGTTACAGATTATTATAGCAAATATACAGGGTGTCCCGACTTTAAATGGCAAAACTTCAGGAACTTATAGTGGACTGAAAAACTAAGACATGCAACTAAGCATGACAGAACGAACTAACGAATTATACTTTTTGGATGAAAATCCTAATTTACCCAACGAGGACTCAAACCAGTCGGGCCTAATATTTCAGACATCTACCCAGACACCCTGGACGAAGTGTCAGTTGAACCAATACTGGGCACTGACGGACGAAGTACAGGGACTGAGAGTTGAAATAAACAGACTGGGAGTGCTGGAGGAGCATGCAGCTTGTGCAGCTGCTGCTTCAAAGACTCCGATGACAAAAAAGACTGCAACTGAACCTAGCCTTGCACGTCAAAGTATGGACCAGTCGGAGGCCTCGGCCACGACGGTATCCACCAAGAACGTAAAAAGGCGCAACAGGAGGAAGGCGAAAGCCCAACTCCTGGCTAATACACCAGCTGTTTTGGGATCGACCCAAGGAGGGGCGGCGGAGGATGCAAGGGCCAAACCAGGCCCGGCAGACAAAGCTGACCTAACCAAGGGAAGTGCCCCAAAGCTGGGCCAACATACTGACAAGGGGGAACCCTCCCAAAGGCGCCAGGCCAAGGATGCAAGGGCCCTGCAAGGCCAGGCAAACAAAGCCGGCGCTCAAGGGTGGACCCACACGTTACTACTATAGACAAGGACAGGGAACAGGAGGACAGCCAACCAGGCCAGCAGGTTACACTGCGAGGCCTCAGAGGCAGCCCACTGGACCATATACTACTGGCAAAAGACCTAGATCTTCTCTAGAACCTCAGCACCTGTGGCTAAGAAAACCAGAGAAATCGCAGGACAGACGAATTACGCTCTTGCAGCAAGAGGACAGTTGATTACGGTGGTCCCTGTGGACTACCCGCATACACAGCTGACCTGGGAGCAATGCGAGGAGTTGCAAGATAGCATCACCGAGAAGGTAGATGAGATCGATGAGGAAAATGACGATCAGCCACTCTTCAATGGAGCAAGTCTCAATAGAGGAGGCTGTATCGTCTCTTGCCTGAACGACCACACTGTTCAGTGGCTAAAGAAGATCATCCCCAGTGTAAAGATGAAAGAGGACGTGCTCCTCCGAGTCTGTGACACGAAGGAGCTTATGAAAGTTGTCAAGATTGGGGCTTTCATCCCAGGAAAAGCCCCATCTGATGAAACGCTCCTTAAAAGAATAAGGGTGCAAAATAAAGCAGTAACCAATATAAAAACATGGAGACTGCACTATATAAAGGAGATGGAGAAGGGTTTCTTCGTCATCTTCAAAATCTCAGAGTTCAGCCTGGAATGTCTCAAAACCAGGTCTTCCTCTCCTTCTCCTTCAGACAACTTAAAGGAACATACAAAGATCAACTCCCAATCAGTGATGCTGAAGGAGAGGAGGAAAAGATGGAGGCAACTGAGGAGGCAGCCGATGCGATGGAATGCCACACAGACACAACAACGGTGATGCCTGAAAAGGAGGGTGAAATAAAAGAGGAGGCTAAGGTTGAATCTAAAAAGAAACCCGAACCAACAGCAACACTGGAGGAAAGAGGTAAAATTATAGAGGCAACCTCTAGGGAGGCGACGGGAGGAGGAGCTATACCTAAAGTCCTGGCGAAAGCCAGGTTGGAGGGTATGACTCTGCCACCGCTGCCACCTAGTGCGCCACCAGAAAGCGAATAAAAAAAAAAAAAAATAAAAAAAATAAAAATAAATAAATAAATTGCTACAGATAAATCTCCACCATTGCATTGCAGCCAATGGTGTCCTGCATCAGTATATCGTAGGTAAGAATATTGATATTATCCTTATACAAGAACCTTACCTACTAAAAGGCGAGCTCAAGGGACTGAAATTTCCTGGATACAGTTTAGTATCCACAAAGGACAGTCTTAGAGCTTGCATACTATATAAAATTGAAATAAAACTGCTGCCTCTTTGGCAACTCTGTTCCAGAGACTCAGCAGCAGTGAAATACACCCCGAAAGAGGGCAACCCAATTATCTTGATAGCGGGATACCTACCATACGAGGATAAGGATCCCACCCCAATGATGGAGAAAATACTGGGGGAAATCAAGGAAAACAACATTGTTGCTGCCCTAGATAGCAACTCCCATCATGAAATCTGAGGAAGCAGCAATAACAACTTAAGAGGTGAGCAATTGCTTGAATTTATTATAAAACACGATCTTGAAATACTGAACTGTGGCAACAAACCCACATTTCACAATAAACAAAGATCAGAGGCAATAGACATAACATTGGCATCACAAACACTCAGTAGGCAAATCACAAACTGGCATGTCTCCAACGAGGAAACATGCTCGGATCACAAATACATACGATTAGACCTACCAGACAAACTAAACTACAATGAGGAGTACAGAAATCCTAAGAACACTGACTGGGAAATGTACTCCTCCAAACTTACTGAACTAATGAGACATTGTCCAACAGATGCACACAATGAGTGGCAACTGGACTGTCTCAATACAATAATGACAAATGCAATGATGGAATCCTACTATCATAGCAACAAGCCTAAAACAAAAAAATCAAACAGAAATGTTCCATGGTGGAACAATGAATTAAAAAATCTTAGAACAAAAACAAGGAAATTGTTCAATGCTGCAAAAAACTCTGGCAGATGGGATATTTATAAGGAAGCTCTTACTAAATATCACAAATCTATCAGAAGAGCTAAAAGAGAGACTTGGAGGAATTTTTGTTCAGAGGTGAGCGATATTTCAGAGGTAAGCCATGTCAAAAAAATACTAAATAAGACTGAACAAGTAACCTTAGGTACGCTAAAGGTAGAAGGGGTATCCACAACGAAAGAAATGGAAACCCTTGAAACCATGGCAAAAATACAGTTTCCAAACTGCGAAATAAATAACACCATGATCAACAACTCCACATACTCTACACCAAACAATGAAGAAACAATGTGGAGGGAAGCAAAGCAAATTGTAACCAGCAGTGCTTTGGAAAGGGCTGTCAACAACATGAAGCCGTACAAATCTGCTGGTGCTGATAGTATATTTCCTGCACTGATACAGAAAGGAATAAACATCATAAGACCACACCTCTTAAAACTTTTAAGAGGCAGCTAAGCATTAGGATATATACCTACTGAATGGAGAATATCCAAGGTAAGATATATACCAAAACCAGGCAAAGAATCATATGATGATCCTAAAGCCTTCGTCTGAAGGGGTCTCCATATGTCTGTCATCATTTCTAATGAAGACGTTAGAGAAGATAACTGATAGACATGTGAGAAAACAGATATCGGAAACAAACCCGATACATGAAAAACAATATGCATACCAAGTAGGCAAATTCTGCGAGGTAGCATTGCATAATTTGGTGTCAAGGATTGAAAAATCCCTAAACCAAAAAGAAATCACTATTGGCACCTTTGTTGACATAGAAGGCGCATTTGATAAAACACCATATAACGTCATAAAGAATGCTATAAGGAAAAGAAACATAGACAAAATTTCCTCCAATAGATAGAAAGAATTGGGACATGCCAAACTGTGGATAAAACCCAAAGGAGGATGCCCACAAGGAGGTGTGATCTCGCCATTACTGTGGTGCCTAGTAGTGGATTTGCTACCAGTGAAACTAAACGACGCAGGCTTCTACACACAGGGGTACGCAGATGACCTTGCAATCCTCATTGAAGGAAAACATCAAAGCGTACTCTCTGACCTACTTACAAATGCAACAAAAATTTTACAAAACTGGTGTAAAGAAAATGGGTTAAATATTAACCCACAAAAAATACACATCAGTATCTTTACACAAAGGAAAAAAATAAATATAAAATTACCCAAAATAAATGAATACCAGCTTACACCCTCTAAAGAAGTAAAGCATCTGGGTGTAATACTGGATCATAAACTTAACTGGGCCAAACACGTTGAAACAACGACTAACAAAGCCCTGAAATGCCTATGGACCTGTAAAAGAGCAATAGGCAGGAAATGGGGACTAAAACTTTCGATCCAGATAATTTTTATTTCCTCAATATTTCACCAGAAGCCTTACTCTCATCTATCCTCAAGTCCAGAACCAATGACTTCGGTTCAGACCAAATTCCCGTAAAGATAATTAAACTCTGCCTTCCTGTCATATTCCCTGCTCTCCTACATATATATAACTTCTCTCTACAAAATTCCTGCTTCCCAGATGCCTGGAAAAAAGTTATAGTCCGTCCATTAAACAAGGTACCTGTTCCCTCTTTAGCCACCGACTACAGACCTATCTCCATTCTCTCTAACTTATCCAAACCGCTCGAAAGAATAGTCCACTCCCAGCTCAATGATTTCCTTGAGCGGAATGCACTCCTCAATCCTCTTCAGTCCGGCTTCCGCTCCCACTATTCCACACAATCTGCTCTACTCAAGATCACTCAGGACCTTCAATCCTCGATAGACAAAAGTAAAATGACCATTCTAATCCTCTTTGATTTCTCAATAGCGTTCGATACCGTCAATCACGAGATCCTCCTTTCTAAACTCCAAAACCTTTCCATGTCAAACAGCGTCTTAAAGTGGTTCCTCTCCTTCCTGTCCTCACGTTCACAAACAGTTCATTTCCCTGATAAACCTCCTTCCTCACCACTTTTACTAACACGAGGCGTTCCACAGGGGTCTTCGCTTTCACCAACACTCTTCTCTGTTTACATTAATGATCTACCAGATTCCATCAACCACTCACAACACCACTTATACACTGATGACCTCCAAATTTACCTATCCTTCCGTCCTACCGAGATGCTAGAGGCAAACCAAAAATTGCAGGAAGACATAGATAGCATAAACGCCTGGGCAGAAAACAATGAACTGAGATTGAATGGAGAAAAAACCAAGGCCATCCTGATTGGCTCCAAGTATCTCATTAATTCCCTTCCTTATTACCCCTTACTCTACCTCAAAGGCCAACCTATCCATTTCCATTCCTATGTCAGAAATCTCGGAGTGATCTTTGACCAGCACTTGTCGTGGAGTAACCATATTTCCCAAATCACCAGAAAATCCATCGCTATCCTCAAACAGTTCCGAAGATCCCGTGATTGCATGTCCTCTAAAACCCGTCAGCTCCTTTTTTCCTCTCTTATATTTCCTCATTTCGATTATGGTTGCCTTGTATACGGGGGACTGCCTGGCTTACACGAGATGATGTTGAAGAGGCTGATGAATTGCTTCATTAGATTCATCTTCGGTGTTCCCAGGCGCTCCCACGTCTCAAGCTGCTATACAGAATTGAAGTGGCTCTATCCAGTTTTTCGGCGGCAATATTTCCTTGGTGTATATCTCCTCCGAACGTTCAGAATTAAGAAGCCTCCGTATACTTTATTTATTTAAACCCTGTTCCTCCATACATTTTCTAAATACCAGATCCCAAACCTTAAACCTATACATCCCTTCCTACCGAACTGCCTCCTTTACAAAATCATTTATCATCCGTAGTGCCTCCTTTTGGAACTCCTTACCCGTTTCCATCCGTAAAAATTCATCTCTCACTTCTTTCAAAACCCAATTATTTCTCCATCTCCTTAATCTTCAAACTACCGCAACTATGTAAAATAGTGAAATCTGTTATAATTTATAATATAGTGCGACAACTTAAGTAATTTACCTGAGGGCGGAGCTTAAATAAGCCACGCCTACTTCTCCTTTGGCGCTAAATTTGAAGTGTGTCAGGTTATGCTATCAATGATGACAAACAGATAGAGAGTACATAGAAATCAATACCAGGATACTATATTTCATGAAATAATTATCATTGGCAATAAAAAAAGGTTCAGAAATAAATTAACCATCAATATTCAAATTATTATTCCGAAACATCATTTAATAAAAATAAATATTTAAATTTTATAAATTCAAATTAAAAATACAAAACAATTTTTTTAAAAAGATTTATTTACAATTATGCATAAATAGAATTGCTTTCAATGTGAATAAAATTAAAAACATCAAACTTAATCAAAATATAATCACAAACTTAAAAATAATACAATTTTTCATAAAATTCAATTCAAAACAAAATTCAAAACAAAAGTGCAATAAATCAAAAATTCAATAACATGATTTTTTCTTTCTGAAAATGTAAAACTCAAAACAGTGGACAATGATATTATAATGATCACTAATCACATTCATCCAGTATTTACAAAAAACATGAATAAATGGTAAATTACAGTAATAATCATGATTGTATAGGATAAAATATGTCTGATATGAAGTAAATTAAACAAATTCCACAAAACACATCTATCACATTAAATGAAATTTATTTATTTTTGTGAAAAGAAATTCAATATGACCAAATATTTCATCTTATTCAGCATCGCTGCATTCACTCAAAAAATCCTCAGATGTACAAGTGTCACCTAATAAAACAATAATTTCTTCAATGACAACATCAATGACACCATCCTTTAACCAATAATATTCTTCAATTTTCTTTACATGCTCACAGCATGCTTTCCATTTTTCCTTGGTGTATTTACTGAACATTAATTCCAGGTATTCTCTTTTTTCATTTAATGCAGTCGATAGGCACCCTTGTGCTACCCTATTTTTTATATCACACTAATTCAATGGGGTTTAATTCTGGAGCATTATCTATAACCACCACACTATTTTCTGGCATGTTTGGTACTAGCATTTCCCTCATCTTTGCGCTTTTCACTTTTCCTGTTTTTTTTTTTGGTGTGGAAAAATTTAATTTTCCATCTGTCTTTAACATTTTCTGACCTTCTTTCACTATTTTAATCACAGTAGGTTTCGAAAACTGCGATATTTCACATACTACATCTAAAATAATGTAATCAAGTCTATGTATCTCCTTGTTTTTTTAGGTAGTCATGAAAACGGAAAACCATTTCTCTAGCCTGCCTTCTGATCACTTTAGTAGATTTTCCCGTCTCTTTCTTCTTGGGAGTCTCGTAACTGCATGAAGGTGTTGACATTTTAGCGGTTAGATCACAATCAAACTAACAAAAACAAAGTATACCAAAAACTAAAAACGAAGTAAGGTACCCTAACTGTTATAGTACCTTTCTATTGGCCACTAAAATGACGTCACAGTTCGCGCATGCGATTCCCAGGTAAATTACTTGAGGAGTCGAGCTATACTTTTCTGTGTTTGTGGATAAAAAATTATGTTTTTCTTTTATTGTTTTACGTTCAAATGGTTGGAAACCAGTCAAGTTATATTCTCATATTTTTTTTGCTGTTTGTTTTATTTAAGAGGCTTGCTTTTATTTTATTTTAGTTCTTTAGTTTCTATACCAACCTTGTTCTAAACTAGCCAGACAAAGAACTCTGTATCTGTACATATATTGTTATTCTTAGGGGACAAGATGTCCCAGAATAAAAATACTTTCTTTCTTTCTTCTTTCTTTCTTTAAAACCAAAAATGGTCTATTGGTTGTACCTAACTGCAATAAGACCAATGATTCTATATTCAGCTCTGCTTTGGTGACACAAAGCAAGTAGCGGAAAAAATAAAATCCTGCTTAGCAAATTACAGAGGCTAGCATGCCTCATGATAACAGGAGCAATGAAAAGTACTCCAACAGCTGCAATGGAAGTGATGCTAAACTTAGCACCACTGCAGATAGAAGTGGAGGTCCAAGCTATGAAATCCTTTTATAGGATAGCAAAACAAAACAACTCCCCTAGAATAAACTCTAGGGATGGTCATTGGGAGATATACGGGAAGATCAAAAGTGATCAAGTTCTGTCAATGCACTCTGATCTACAAAGTCGTGAATTCCTGGATATTAACTATCAAACTACAATAAACAAGTTGAAACCACATAAAAAATATAAAGGAATCAACTGCTACACGGATGGCTCACTAACCAAGACAGGATCTGGAGCGGGAATCTGGAGATATGATAAACCCAACAAAGGTACATCAATCTCACTGGGGAAATATACTACAGTCTTTCAATCTGAAGTATTAGCAATCTACCAGTGCGCTTCAGAGCTGCTGGCTGAGAAAATAACAAATAGAAGTATAACTATTTTTACTGACAGCCAAGCAGCCATTGGAGCAAATAAAAATCATGCAGTCAAATCAAAGATTGTTAAAGCTTGTAATACTGCGCTCAAAAAATTAGCTGAAAGCAATAGAGTTAGAGTGGAATGGGTGCCTGGACATTATGGAATCCAGGGAAATGAAAAAGCTGATGACCTAGCAAGAAAAGGCTCAGCCAAAAGACCCATAACCCCTGAACCAGTAATTGGCATAAGCCTAAGCTATGCCAAAAGAAGGATAGGGGAAATCTATGGTGCAATTAAAAAACAGAATTGGAATGACAAAACACAGTATCACTTCAAATTCTTCTTAAAAGGCTACTCTGTCAAAAGAAGTGACACTCTACTGAACTTGGACAGGAAAGCACTCCAAAGAATTACAGCGATCTATACAGGACACTGTAAACTCAATAAACATATGCATAAGTTCAAACTCGCAGACTCACCTATCTGCAGATTCTGTGGCAAGGAAGATGAGACAGCTTATCACATCATAAGCTGGTGTGAACAACTTTTTAGGCTAAGATTCAGCATCTTGGCGAGGTAAACTTACCTGACCCAAGTACCAATGAACTGGTCAACCCAACAAGTTTGCTCAAATTTACGGATGCTCTAAACATAGCAATTTAGAACTCAGACAAGATAGGCGCACAATAGACCCATGAGGTCGCGGTGCATATAGCCACACAGGAAAAAAAAAAAAAAAAAAGACAAAAGACCTTTAGAGATTTGCTCGTTTTTGCTTAGTTTTAGAGAAAATCGCAAATTTGCTTAGTTTTAGAGAAAATCGCAAATTTGCTTAGTTTTAGAGAAAATCGCAAATTTGCTTAGTTTTAGAGAAAATCGCAAAAAAAGAAACAACACAAGTTTTCATTTTTATACTTATTTATTTACATTTATATTTATGTTATGTTCTTTTTAATGTAAATATTGCTCAAAATGTTGTCCTCTTGCACCACTGCAAGCATTACATCTAGCACTCACTTGATAAATTGCAGCTAAACATTGTTCTGATGATATTTGGTGCACTGCATCCATGATTCGGTCTCTTAATTGCTCTCTTGAGTTGATTGACACCGAATAAACTTCCTGCTTCAAGGTTCCCCATACGAAGAAATCCATGGGTGTCATATCAGGTGATCTGGGTGGCCAAGGTACTACTCCTCCACGTCCAATCCATCGTTGTGGATAATTTATATCCAGCCAAGCTCAAGCAGCTCTGCTATAATGAACTGGACATCCATCGAGTTGGAACCACATTTCAATCCGCTTTTGTAAGGGAATGTCATCTAAATAATTAGAAAAGTTGTTCTCCAAAAAATTTGTAAATGTGATTCGATTCAATCTTTCAGGTAAAAAATATGGTCCCACCAGTAATCCGTTCCGAATTCCAAAAGATTAACAATTCCTTCTCTTGTAAAGGTAGCTTCATCGGTCCATATAATTTTTAATGGAAATAAATTATCATCACGAATTTTTTCAAGAAACCAGTTACTAAAATTCAATCTCTTGACATAATCTTGAGGTAATAAATTCTGCACTTTTTGAAGATGGTATGGGTAGCGATTATCACCTTTCAAAGTTTGCCATATTGCTTGCCACGATATTCCTAATGCAGCAGATGCTCTTCGGATGCAAGTCTCAGGATTGTTATCGAAGTGGCGTTGGACACAATTTCTTCTCCGATAATCTGCTCTTATTGCTGCCTGGAATTGGTAGCCTTCATTACGTATTAAGAATGACCCAGTCTCTCGTAGTCTATTAAAAGTTAACGAAAAGACTCGTCGATTAGACACTCTTCTATTTGGAAATCGGTGCACATACTCCCACACCGCTTCTAAAGCATTACCGTTACAGAAACCATACACAAAAATCATATCAGGGTATTCAACATTAGAATATGTATGGGGCATTGTGGCTGATGCTATTCACACAAAAATATCTGAGTAGCTGACTGAAGACTGATTTAGGAATTATAATCTTAGAAGGAAGCCAAAATGTAAACAAATAAAAGACTTTAAAGGATAACATTAAGTGTTTACATATCTCACTGCCTAGCCTGACGAATTTTGAAAGCCGAATGCCTATAACATTTTTGTTTTGTTTCTTTTTTTGCGATTTCTCCAAAACTAAGCAAAAACGAGCAAATCTCTAAAGGACTTTTTGTCTTAGTTTTTCGATCCCCTATAAGTTCCTGAAGTTTTGCCATTTAAATTTGGGACACCCTGTATAGAAATTACAAAGCTGGCAGAATTATGCTCCATTACAGTGATAAAACATTAGAAAGATTTGTACATAGCAATTCCAATCCATATTTGGCACTTAAGAAATACAGGGATACCCCTAAAAATGGTTCACCATTACCAGCTAACTCAGTGTTTAATCGATAATTTGAACACTACTTGAACTTTATTGAAAGAGTATTTAAAGCCAATATTATTATCTAGGAACAAAGAATTTCATGTGTGGCTAAGCAAGAAATATACAAAAATACTACAATCAGCACACTAAAAGCTCTATTTTTAACTTGGTTCTTTTTTTCACTATAGTGAGGAAGAGTGTTTATTTTTAGGATATTTTTAATGAAGGAGTCTCTTCCATATATTTGTTGAATTTTATTTGACTATCCCAACGTTTCGGGCTGTTGGCCCATCCTCTGGGGTTATCAATATATTTTAACATACTTTATAATTATTAATCTTTTATCACAATAGTTATGTTATATAAGAGAATTTAACATGTTATATATTGGTATTAAAGCAATAAGAAAGCAAGGCAAATAAGAAAATAACAACAAAATGGACAAAAAAACCAATCACAACCAACGTCCTACTAAATTATAGTTCAAACCATCCCATAACACAAAAAATAAACACAGCAAAAAATCTCATAAATAGAGCAGTTACATTAACAGACATGAAACATTAAAATTCAAATATACCAAATTTTAGAAGAAAATCTCTATCCAAAAAAATTAACAAATAAAATATGGCACAATAGAAATAAAAATAAAATAATAATAGAACAAAATAAAATCAACTCAAAAAACATTACTGACATTAAAAATAGAGAACCAAAACATAATACCAATCCAAAATTATACGAAAACAAAGAAACAGAAAACCAAACCAAAAATTAATTACAGACTTTTACACAGATAAAAAAGATGAAAAAAATAAAAAAAATGATAAAGATAATTATAATAAAACAAATAACAAATACTAAAAAATCTAATACATACCACAATTAAGAGATAAAATAAAAAAGGCATTCATTACATACAAACGCCATAATATAAAACTAGGAATGTACAATAGAAACAATTTACAAAAATATATAAGCAATATGAAGGACAAAATAGAAAAACTAGAAAAACAAAACGTAAATTACGAAATAGAATGCAAAAACTGTAAGAAAAAATATATCGGAGAAAAATCTAAAAACTAGAATAATACAACACAAAAATAACTGCAAAAATTATAAAAGCAACAGCATTATCGGAACAAAGAATAAAAAACAACCTCACATTTGATTTCGACAGCACTAAACTTTTGAGCATCGTACAAAATACAAAATACAGAAAAATTGAAGAGGCAATACATATAAAAAAAAATATAGAAAACACAATAAACCAGTAAACAGACACAAAACACCTAAATAACCACTATGCACACATAATAAAAAAATTGAACATTGAAAAATTGAACACATATAAAACATGATAGAAACAAAACCAAAACAAATGAACAAACATTGAGAAACAGGATGAAGGGGAATAGATAATTTAAGTACCAAAGTCCACAAAGCAACATAAGTTTTAAAAATGTGACAATAAAATAAATGTAAAATAAGAACAAGGACAGATGTATGTCTATATATAACAAATTACATTGATGACAATTGGCAATGGGAAAAAAATAACTTAAAGATAAGGTAATTATAATACCAATATATAAAATGTAAAACTCTCTTATATAACATAACTATTGTGATAAAATATTAATAATTATAAAATATATTAAAATATATAGATAACCCCAGAGGATGGGCCAACAGCCCGAAACATAGGGATAGTCAAATAAAATTCAACAAATATATGGAAGAGACTCCTTCATTAAAAATACTCTATTTTTAATTAGATTAGCAATAGTTCATTAAGTTTTCGAAATAATATTTTAAGTTTAGATCAATTATTTCCAATTAATATTACTTTATTTTACTTATTTTTTCCTATAGGAGTCATTTTTGTTTTTAAGGAACCTTATTCATTGCATTTTTACAGTATTATGTTATATTACAATAATATGTTATATTACAATATATATTTTTACAGTTAATGTTCAATACGAAGTAGGATTTTTTTAAAAGGTTTTCATGGAAACTAACTTTAAATGTAATATTGAATTTTGGATCACGCATGTGCAATTCAATTTCCTATTACTTAGGGAGTTTTCTTGGTTATAAGGGTCTATTATATTTATAATGGACATAATATATTTATGTTTCAATATATTTAAACATAAATTCATAAATTTAAATATATTTATGTTTGACGCTGATTTTGAATCTGAAAAGATTCTGAATTTAGAATAAGATTTTTCGATCGCACATGAGCCATTCTACTGCTACTGTAGGAGATATATTCTTTATGAGAATCGATTATATGATTTTTGAGGACTCAAATTTTGAATTTGATTTCAGATTTTCAATAGGTTGTGCCACTGCATATAATGTCCCTTTTTAACGAATAAAACTCCCAAAGTAATAGGAAATAGAATCACACATTTGCGATCGAAAATTCAAAATTAAATTCAAATTTAGTTTCCATGAAAACCTATTAAAAGAACACTACTTCGCTTTGAACCTCCAAAGTAAAAATAAAATGCAATGAATCAGCTTCCTTGAAAACTAAAATGACATCTAGAGGGGGGGGGGGGGAATGTCAACTTTAATATTAATTCAAAGTAATCGTAATTTATTTAAACTTAAATTTTTAATTCAAAAACTTAATGAACTATTGCAATATTGATTAAAAATCTCCCTCCCCATCACACAATTAAAACAAAATACTGAAAATTTTTAATTACAAGTAACATTTAAAAATAATTGCTTTATTCACTAATTAAAAAAATAAACCTTAATATCAGTTATCTGAAAAATAAAAAAAATCAATGGAGTATGTATATGCATATATAGAGGATATTATGTTTCAAAATAAAACATAATATATATGAATTTAAGCCTGAAAAGGGTTACAATTGGCTTAGAAGTGTTAAAATTGATTTGAAAATGGCTACAATTGACTTAGAAAAGGTTACAATTAATTTGGAAATGATTACATTTGATTTGGAAAGGGTTACAATTGACGTGAAAGAGGTAACAATAGGCGTGGAAACGCTATATATTCATCCATATCGATAGATGGATTTTAATTAAAATAGTAATAAGTTGCATTTCGATCACGTGTGCTAAAATAAAAAAAAAGAAGAGCTTTTCATAGTTATAATATAATAAAATAAAATATAATAAAATAAATATAATAAAATAATACTTCTTTTCTTCCTCATCGTGCCATTTCTAGCATAGGAGTTGCAAATCCAATATAGCTAGTCTATCCATTCCTGACATATGATCTTCCTGAATCATCTACCTCTCTACTTCCTCCCACTCTCTATTAAGAATCCTCACAGAGAAGTTCTGGCATTTGGTCTAAAATGCGGGCTTCCCTAACCTTTTTGGTTCCTTTCCATAATCCATAGCCGAACAACTAAGCTCTTCAAAAGCAAAGGAGATTTTTAGTTCAGGCCTTTCCTAATGTTTTCCTAATTCCTAATGCTTTGATTTCACATGCGGTTACTCCTCGTTTCAATAAATATTCTGTATGTATTTCATTTCTGACCCAGCTTTCACTTCCTTATGTCAAAATAAGGAGAAAAACCCTTTGGCAAATGTGAAGCTTTTTATGGTTCTCTATTGGTGGCCAATTATACCATAATATAATGATATATGTAATGATATATTAAGTTTTTTTTAATTTTTTTATCCAGGTTAAATAAACAGTTAGAATATAGTATATTATAGATATAGTAGAATAGTATAGTATAGTAGAATAGAATAGATACCACAAGGCAGTGCTCATTCTACAAAATGACAATGTGAAGGTTAGCTCTAGCTGTATGTTGTAGACGAACAAATTAAATGTGATGAATAATTGCCAGTTTTTTTAGCACTGAAGATGATTTGTTATCAGAGGTCTTGAATGGCGTCCTGTGGAATTTTCTCCCATTCCTCCAGAACTGCTGTTTCCAGCCCTGCCAAAGTCTTAGGTGCAGGATTTCGGGCTTTAACCTTACTCTACTAGTGTGTCCCACAGATGCTCTACACAATTTAAATCAGGGCTCATTGCAGGCCATTGAAGTCTTTCGATTTCAGCGTAATCGAGGTAGTCTGTGACGCAGCTAGCAGTGTGGGGCCTTAAGTTTTCGTGCATAAACAGTGCGTCTGGGCCAATGAAATGTATGAAAGCCATGACATGTTCTTGAATTGTTCCTCCACACACCTGGGGCCCGTCAGAACCCCAACACGCACAACCACAAGCTCTGTACGAGCTCCCCAGGAGATGCCTCCCCAGAACATTAAAGAGCCTCCTCCACAAGGCATACGGGGACTGATGCTGCATTGGCTGAACCGTTCCTGGGGCCTTCTCTAAAGTCCATCTGGACTACGGAGAGAGACTCTCGTTTCATCAGTGAAGATATGTGCTTCCAACCTCCGTGGTCCTATTCACATGTTCTCTTGCTATTGCAAGCCTTGCTACACGATGTTGCCTGGTTAGCCGCAGGCCAGTTGTGGGCCTTCTCGAGGTAAGGCCAACTTCATTAAGCCTCCTCCTAACAGTTTGCCTTGATATCCTTAAGTTACGCACCTAAAGGAGTAGATTTTGGAGCTTTGGGTTCTTCGATTCCCGTCTCCGGAGTGATTGAACCTACAGAAAGCGGTCGTCGATGGCTTGTGGCACTTGGTCTTCCTCAAGTTGGCCTCCTTGAATGCCTTCCTGTCTCCCTGTGCCATTTGATGCATCTGAGGACGGTAGAATAATAGAAATTTACATGAAACGCGATCTGACCAACAGAAAGGTCCTCCTCTGCTAAAATGACAATACGAATGCATTCCTCTGGACTAAGATGCAAAGGTCTGTTCATTTTAATGTCTGGATACTGTCACAACGCCAACATTATTCACAATATGATTGTACTCACTGTTAAACAATAAAATTCATGTAAGCACTGAATGAAATGTGTGCATTATGACTGAAAAAGACCTTCTTATGTCCCTAATCCTTTCATAAGATTCCTAGATAACCCTAATGCTTATCATACTTCACCCTATAATTGAATTAGGAAAGACATTCTTCATTTTATTTCAAATACCAGAAATTCTTAGGTGTTGTGATACTTTTGACCGGGAGTGTATATGCATTGTTAAAGAAACTATATGGGACTTATTGATTTTTCTGAAACCATAATTAACTAAAAAGTCCCTAAAAACCCGATCATCTTTGTTAATTTTTTTTTTCAATTTCCTTATTTACTTTATCAGATTTACTACTATCAATTGTTCCTATAAGAACTGTTTCCTAACACTCTAAGCCTCATGTAGCCACACATATTCTTTATAGTATTTAGCACCATTCAGTACTAATGTAGCTCAACTAGCACCTTTTCCTCCTCAACAAGGGCTTCTTGCTAAGCACATTCATGTGGGCGCCTATTTCCGGTGGCTCACACAAGAGTGCTCCATTGGGATTAGTGTACCACCGGTATAATGATAAAAATTATATCGAATTTAATAAGTACTCGTTCAGGAAACGATTTATGATAAATTGCTCGATGAAACGATAATGGGATTGACTTTTAGGCAATCGGGAATGTTGATTATAAAATTATGCCAATTTCAAAACAATATTGGGGTAGGCTATGAGGTTATTGAAGGTGCTAGTTGTGACAATAATATCGATTTTAAGATTACTCGCTCCGGTAACAATTTATTATAACTTACTCGATTTTTGGCAATTAGATTATTAAAGGCACTGATTATGACAATATTGATTTCAGGATTATGTGCCAATTTTTGGTTTAATATAACTCACACAATATAAACGATATTGGGGTTGACTACTAGGTTATCTAAGGTACTAAATATAAAATGATATCGATTTTTATTCGCCGGCACCATAGGGTTAAGTATGAACTTACAAAACTCCTGAAAGAGAGGAAATTTGCCTGCTTTGACGAGGTCTACTGTATAGACACGGATAGATCCACGAGTTATGCAGACATTGTCGCATTCCCCAAGACCGGGAAGAAAGCACTGATCCTGGATCCGACAGTTAGATATGAGAACAATGACCTTGACCAGGCGGGTGAAGTGGAAAGGGAAAAGAGAGAGATCTACGAAAAGTGCATCCCTTTCTTTAAAGAGAAGTTCCGCGAAACCTTTGGTGAGAGAGAGTTCTCCGTTAGGGGCCTCTGGTTTGGATCTCGCGGAACGATCCCTAACAGAACAAGGAGTTTTCTAGAAGACCTAGGTGTCGAAATGAGAGAGATTGCGGTGTTGGCCGAAAACATAATCCTGGACTCCCTGGGAATTATCCCCCACCATGTGTATGGAAATTGATATATGACTACGTATAATCATATATCATATCTTTTTATTTATATGTTTATTTATTTATTAGCATATTTATATATTTATTTATTATATATAAGGTTTTCATTGGAATATCTCATTTTGTGGGGGTTTTTCTCTAGCATTCTGTATGTGTGCCTATTTGTAATGTGAACGCTAAGAGAGGGAAGGAAGAGAAAAGGAGTAATTATGAAGAGTAAGAAAAAATAAAAAATAAAATAAAATAGAATAAATGGGAATAAAATAAAGATAAAAAACATAATTGTAAAAGATATAGAAGGAAGGAAAAAGGAAAAAATATTATGATATTATAATTATAAAATAAAATGTAAAAATGTATGTTAGTTATAAGTATACATGTACTCAAGTATTGATTGGTACGCTGTGTAAGGTAGCAACCCAATGTGTTTGGGCAGCATGGCTTATTATTGAAATAAAGCATTTCTCTCTACTCCCTCAGGAATCAATTAATGATAACTTATGTGATACAAATGATAATGGGATTGACTATTAGGTTATCGGGAATGCTGAATATAAAAATAATGTCAATTTTTAAGGTAAAAAACTCAGGTATCGGTTTATTATAACTTGTCCTATATAAACTATATTTGGATAGACTTTTAGGTTACTGAAGGTGCTAATAATAAAAATTATACAGATTTTAAGAATACTCGTTCAGGAATCTTTTTATTATAACGTACTCAAATTAGCGATATTGGAGATATTCTTTTTGAATTTTTCCCTATTAGTATAAATAATTGGGTTAATGTATTTTATGGAATTCATAATATGGTCAATAAAGAATTTGATAACTTAATATTAAATCCTCTGATATCAATATTGGGATTTAATATTAAGTCATCGAAGGTGCTGATTATGGAAATGGCATCAATTTTAAGATTACCCACTCGTTAATAACGGACAAGTTGTAATAAATTGATGTAATGTTAAAATTGATATAATTTTTATAATCAGCAGCTTTGATATCCCAGTTGTCAACTCAATGCCATTTATAATACGAGGTGTGGCTATTAAATAACGAGACTGACGCTGTAAAACATTTTATTTTTATTTCATACATTTTTACTTATTATCACCTTCAATATACACCCCTCCTCTATCCCTACAACGCTCCATGCGAATCTTCCATTGTTCGAAACAGTGCTGGAAGTCTTTTTCTGTCAGCTCCTTCAGGACGCGTGCCGCTTTCTCTTTCACAGCTTCAACAGACTCAAATCTTGTTCTTTTTAATGCAGATTTCACCTTAGGAAACAGATAGAAGTCGCACGGCGCAAGATCCGGCAAATAAGGCGGAAAGTCTAACACTGGGATGCTGAATTTGGCTAGAAACCTCTTAACAGACAATGCGGAATGAGCCGGCGCGGCGCATTGTCTTGTTGGAGAACCCATGACTTGTACTTCCACAATTCAGGTCGTTTTTCCCTATTCTTTCACGGAGTTCAGCAAGAACGTGAAGGTAGTAATGTTGATTAATCGTTTGACCTTCAGGAACCCATTGTCATCCGTTTTCGACGTGGAAGGGCGACCCGGGCGTGAATCATCTTGAACGTCTTCTCGGCCATGTTGAAAACGCTTAAACCACTCAAAAACACGTGCACGCGATAAAAATTCATTGTCATACACTTCTTTCAATAAATTATAAGTTTCAGTAGCGGTTTTTCCAAGTTTCACATTAAAAATTTCACAACAATTCATTGCTCTACTGTTACACTTAACATTTTTCCGGCGAAACAAAAAAACAACTCTAATGCGAACGAAGGCTACGGCTGTACTGATTTGTTTACAGAAGCAAGAGGCACTACATTCGAAAGAGAAGGCTTCACGATAACAGCTGTTGGTTGCTGGCGTTTGGCGCATGCGCACTTCTTCTGTAGCAGCGTCAGTCTCGTTATTTAATAGCCACACCTCGTAGATAAGCAGTAATAAATTGATACTGGAGTTGTTGATTTTAATATAGTGGTTGTCTACCTTCGATAACCTAATCAATCAAATTTATAAACAACCAAAAGGAAACTGATCAGCCTATATTTCCGCTTGCTGTTGGGCAGCTCTTCTTACATATGAGGATTATATCTGTTGGTGACACTACGATGATAAATTTTATATAGGCTAGGGGGATAAAATATTAAATTGTTTTGTACCTTTTTTTTTTTGTTAAATTAATGTATACATATATACTTATAAAGATATTTTATGTAACATGTAAAATGCGCGCATGCGCTAAGTCGGGTGGGGGGAATGCGTGCGCAGGTGTGGTGTGCGTGCGCCGAAGCGAGAGAGTGTGTGTGCGCCGGAGTGAAAAAGTGCGCAAGGGCCTTTTAAACTGTTGGCCGAAAAGGGTGACCAGACCAAGACAATCCGATTTTTTATACGAATCCCACAGGCGGATAAGGATAGCCTGGAAGATTCTAGTCACCTGCACCAATCCCACAGGGGGATAAGGATAGCCTGGAAGATTATAGTCACCTGCACCAATCCCACAGGGGGATGAATAGATCATCACAAGCTAAGACAATTAAGTTTTATTTTTTATGTATAGAGGTTGTTTTAATTTGAATTGAATGTCTTACAATAAAAGTAAAGTGGAAATATTATTTACAATATTTACTGTTTTTTATTTACGTATACATACTAGAAACTAACACATATGTATAATTAACAATATCAATAAAGTTAAATCCTCTTTTACTCTTCTGTAATCATAAATTTCTAGAAAAAGCACATAAAATGGTCAGCCCCATGAGATTTTGATATCTTTCTCATAGGGCTATTGGTTTTTTTTTTTTTTTGCTGTATACATAATCAATATAACTGGTATTTATACAAAGTACCCGAAAAATGGCTTGAACACTCTGTCAAGTTAAAAAAAGGGTTTCCAGAAGCATTCCCCTATCTATAAATGAATAACCAAGAAGATGAAAGCCTACATAGGCATTATTCAAAAAAGGACATTTTATTTTGTAAATGAAAATATCACTGAAGCAACCAGAAAATAAAAATTCTATAGACCAAGAATATTGTGGTCTCAATGGGGAATAATACGTCCTAACTCCCATCTTCAGCTTGTTTTTGTTCCTGGGGTCAATCCATATGTGGTCCAAAAATAAATTAATTGGTTGCTTCATCATTATTATTTTTTTTAATATTTCTACCATAGAAAGTACAATACATTAGAAATTGTGATCATTTTATTGTCGACCAAACTAGTATTTTTAGCTATTTTAATGCTCTGCATCAAATCAAATATCTCCTAAGAGTAGTATATTTTAAACAGATGTTTAACCCAATTGGGTTCAATAAATGGAACACCTTTCATCAATAAATTAATTTCATTATAAAACACTTTATATTTACAATTACATTAACCTTTTTGAACCATTTAAGGTATTATTCAATTCATCTGCAGGAGAATAAAAATGTTTTTTTAAGAAAAAATATATAAAAAGTACCATAATATCATATGAGAAAAAAATTTAGTGCCTAAAAAAATCTTAAACCCAATCATAACATGTCCTACCATTCACTTTTATAACTTTATCAAAAGAACCAATACAGTTTAATTGATTCATGATGACCTCTGCTGATCAAATAAGTTCCTATTGACACCAGTAACCACTAATTTAAACTAAAATGAAACATAAACCAACCCACTGTTGATTAGAAAATGTTTTCATCTACTAAAGAACGATTAAGATGTAATGAAAACCACTCACTAACAAGTCAGAGGAAGAGAAGTGATGAGCAAGTGAAAGTGCTGAGGAGTGCCTGTATCCTCCTAGTTCCAGGAGTTTTCGCACCATCCATTTTGACTTCACACATTTTACCTTATGAATTACAAATCAATCAGAGGATTTCTTAAAATTTGATCACAGTTTATTGGAAAAGAAACATTTCAGTGAAGTTTGTATTTACAAAATAGTTATAATTTTAATCAAGCTACAATGAGTGAAATAAAATAGAGGTAGGAAATGGGCAATGAAATCAGTTGTTTCTTCAACTACTTAAGAATATATGATGGATTTATCTGATTTTCCTGTAGCCTGGCAAGAAACTCTTAGCTTATTATGGTTTAGACCACTAATTTAACTGTTTAACAATATGAACTATTTTAAACTAAAATATATATATCTAATATAATCAGCTTTTTTTTTTTTTTTTTTTTTTTTTTTTTTTTTTTTTTTTTTTTTTTTTTTTTTTTTTTTTTTTTTTTTTACCTTACATACCTTATGATATTCAGGATACATAGATTCAGGTAACATAGAGCCTAGGGTGACATCATCAGCTCTGAAGCTATGAATAACTTGGCAGTTTTTGAAGCGTGCCAGGAGTACGGCATCAGCAGCACTAAGACCAGAACCGATAATTAACACCCGACCTAATAACAAGTAAAAGGAAATTTAGAACTAACTTAATGATGGAAAGATATAATCTAGATATAATGATACAATATAATTTTGTAAAAGATGGCTAGAGGTTAATTAAAAAAATGTTTAATGCATTATTAAGTTTATTACATCAAATTAAAAAGAGTTATCAATCTTCCAAATCTGAAATAACATATATTTTCTTTTAATTAAATTAAAACATTGTTGAAGTTTGAATTTGAGGGTATGGGCCCTTTATGGAGATTCAACAAACATTAGAGTCAGATTCAACATCAATGTCATCTGATCAGAAAACATGGTTTCCTTTCAAACGATCCAATATAATTGTTGGAGATGGATGTGATGTTTCCAGTATGATTTTCCACAACTGTCATATGCTAGTCCAACATTTAGGATTTTTCACATGATTCCTGACTGTTCGAGCTTCCCACAGGTCTTCAATAACACCACTGTTCGGCAGGTCAGTTCATCATGGCTACAATATCTTTAAACTACGATAGTTTTACATTAATTCAAAAAATACAATGTCAGCCATGCTAGTTGGAAGAACTCTAGAAGTGTTCAAGGACCAAATAGTAAAGAAAAAAGCATTGTTAAAAAATATTACAGTGTTTAGGACCCAAGTTTTCATTACTTTAAACTAAAAAAATGTGTAGGATATGCTTACAAGGTCGATCCATAAAATGAGACAATTTTTCTTCCAATGAAAGCAAATCATGAACAACATTATTTTCATCTTCACCTTTAACATTAAGCTTTTTTGGAATACACGAACCAGTTCCAAGGATGATGAACCTATAAAGGAAAAGATTAATTTAAATTTTTATAATATCTAGTAATAATTGAAGAGTGGAAATGCATAGGGGTCTAAGTGCCAAAAAAAATAAAACAAGTTTTTTTTTTGCCAAATTGTTATATGTATCAAAGCCATTCTTCAGAGATGGGTATAAGTAATGTTTAGTTGTTAGAAAAGAGTTTATTGAACGAAGGGAAGATGGCCTGGGTGTAAGCACTGACATAGTTCACCCTAGAGAGGTTGAGGTTGTCATATTACTAAAAAGTCACATCATTTCTGTGAAAATTTCCTAACGCACTTATACCCTTATGCATTTCCACGCTTCAATTAATAAAAAAAGTGCCTTTAATATTGGACTAAAATATAATTGCACTGGTAACGCATACTTTCAATTAAACAAATTCCAACTGTAAATAAAGTTAATTAATAGTATCAAGAACTATACATTGACATTTTTAACTAAATATACCATTCCTTCTTCCAAAAACCAACGAAAAACCCTCAAAGTACTTTTGGCACTCCAGAGTCAAAAGACGAGGTAAATGAATTTGGATATGTGTGACAAATTAAAATTTTTTTTTTGAGTTTGTTATAAAAAAGCAAGTAATAAGACAGAACACCGAACTTCACTTGTCAAGCTCTAAAGTTATCTTTCATTGTCACATTAGGCCCTCTATACATAGAACTACTCATAATAAAATGATTATAAGCTGATGAGTTATATCTAACGTAATCCAAATAATTCAACTCTGTTAACAACAATAATAAAGGTTTAATGAACCCAAGCGCTTTATTTTACACACCCATTTTACTTGGTTACAAATTGAATAAAATAATAATGGTAACTATGATAATTGGTTACCAAACCCATCAGCAATCACTTATTGGCAACTTAACTGCTAAGTCGCTCAAGGTTTCTCTTTTATTGTGGGATTTGCTACAAGATCTATTTTTAAAAAAAATTAATTTTATATTTTAAATTAATTTAATAAATGTTCAATAAACTAAATAGTAGATAAAAAATCAGTAATTTGTCATTTTTAAACTATTAATTCATAATTTTAATAAAAATTATTTAAAAAAAAAATTAATTTTATATTTTAAATTAATTTAATAAATGTTCAATAAACTAAATAGTAGATAAAAAAATCAGTAATTTGTCATTTTTAAATAATTAATTCATAATTTTAATAAAAAGTAATTGGAAAAAAAATTTGTATGTCAGACCTGGTTAAGGAAAAATCAGTTGTACTAATTTACGATACTTAAGTTAAATAATGGAAGTAACGACAGATGACATACAAAGGCCCAAGAAGTGGTATCTTCCACCACTTTCAGGTTATCCGCCACCAGTCAGCTTCTTTGCCCTATATCAGTCTTAGATTATCCCTCTAACAGTAAAGAGCTTAACTATGTGCTCTCGTTAAATTATTGTTGATTTATTTCTCTCAATAGTTACTTTGACAGAATTTATTTCAAAAGTTCACTTATACAATATGTAAGTAGTTGATTATGTGGTAGCGAAATACTACATTCCTATTGCTAGTATTGAAAATAATAGAAATTAAGTGCCTGAAGCCAACAAACAGGTCTGTTATCATTTTCATCTTACTGCTCGTTTCAATTTCAATTTCAATTCAATTTCAACTATTGAAAAAAAAAATTAAAATGGTTAATTGCAAATTATGCAACAAGTCAGTGAGCAGGGAGGACAAAACAAAAGTGGCATGTGTAACGTGTCAAAATATTTTCCACTCAAAAAGCTGCAACATTGTCTGTTTGGACACAGAAGAATGGAAGGATATAAGTAAAAAGTGGAATTGCCAGGACTGCGAAACACCAGCATCGGACCCAGGTTCAATCGGTCTACCGAGGGAGTAAAGGACATGAAGGCCAAACTGAAAGGGATAGATGAGCTCAAAGACATAAACGACACACTGCAAAAACAATCCGAGCTGCCCTTCGAAAATATGGACAGACTCGTGAAAATTGAAAATCTTCTAGAAGAGCAGAAGAGTCATGTGGAAAAATTGTCACTGGAAAACAAAAATATAAAGGACAAAATCTATACTGTAGAAATAAGAGGTGTCCCGGAGAAACCGGGAGAGACGTTGACGGGCATTATCCTCAGCGTCGGTGCGGGTCTAGGCGTCAAACTAAGTCAGGAAGAATTAGACTAGAGATGGGCAAAAAGTATTATAATTTTTTTATTTCTACGTTAGGGGGAGCGTTAATACTAACTAACTGACTACATATTATGTTCATTACCTAGTTCCATTTTTTTAATTATTTTATTTTTAAATTTTAATAAAAACTTTATAATATTTTTGAAATCTCCGAATCCGGAATCATAAGAATGCACCCTCATTTCAATGAAATCCGCAAATGTTTAATAATTTTTAAATCGAGCTCCCCCCCTCCTCACTTAGAAATAAAAAATGTATAATATTTTTGAAATCTCCGTATCCGGAACCATAAGAATGCACCCTCATTTCAATGAAATCCGTAAATGTTAAATTACAGAAATCTGGGAGCCCCCCCCCCTCTGTCCCGTCGAAATAAAAAGTTTATAATATTTTTGAAATCTCCGTATCCGAAAACATAATGCACCCTCAATGAAATCCGTAAATGTTAAATTATTTTTAAAGCGAGCGCCCCCCCCCCCCCCTCACGTCGAAATAAAAAATTTATAATATTTTTGAAATCTCCGTATCCGGAAACATAAGAATGCACCCTCATTTCAATGAAATCCGTAAATGTTAATTTATTATATCTGAGCGCCCCCCCCCCCCTCGTTTCAACATCCAACAGTAGTCCGCCATCATATTTGTATTCCACTTTCCCTGATATCTTCTTTCCATTTCTTTTATATCCTGGTGAAACCTTTCACCGTGCTCCTCACTAAAATCACCGACATTTTCGGGAAAATAGTCTATATGTGAATGTAAAAAATGAACTTTTACACCCATCCTAATTTTTGATAGCTTTTCAGCATATTGCTCACAATATTTTTGAAATCAGAATGTTTAAAATTGCCCAAAAAGTTTTTAGTGACCATTTTAAAGCCATTCCATGCTTGCTTTTCTTAGGCGGACATTGTTTTTACAAACTCTTCATCCAGAAAGAGCTGCTTAATTTGAGGGCCAATGAAAATACCAGCTTTTATTTTTTCATAAGTGATCCGAGGAAATTTTTTTGTCAGGTATTTGAAGCACTCACTCTCCTTAGATAAGGCTGTAACGAATTGCTTCATCAGTCCCAATTGTATATGTAATGGAGGTAGAAGTATTTTTTTCGGGTCCACAAGAGGGTTATGTTGGATATTTTGTGCCCCTGGAACGAAACTCACTCTTTGAGGCCATTCTGTTATTTTCCAATGTTTCTCTCTAGCTTGACTGTCCCATTCACACAGAAAACAGGGTAATTTTGTATAACCTGCTTGCAGCCCAAGCAACAAACCAATCACCTTAAAATCCCCGCAAAATTTCCATTTATGCTCCTCATATTTTATTAGGGTCAGCAAAATCTTCAAGTTTTCATACGTCTCTTTGAGAGGCACTGAATGAGCCACAGGTATAGAGGCATGTAAATTTCCGTTATGTAGTAAAACGGCTTTGAGACTTCTGTTGGAACTATCCATGAAAAGCCTCCAATCGGAAGGATCGTGTTCCACATTAAAAAACTGCAGTAAGTCATTAATATTATTGCAAAACACGAAATTGTTCTCCTCTGAAAATAGGGGCTTCAGTTCTTTTTCCCTGTGTCTGTACCATGCGAATGTAAAATCTGCTTCTAACAGATTTTTATTTTTGAGCCTGGACCCAAGAAGTTCAGCTGACTGTTTTGGTAAATATAAATCTCGTGTCAAATCATTTAGTTCACTTTGAGTAAAACGTTTCGGAGCTCGATCATCTTCAAGGACGAACTCCGGATCGTCAACACGAAAGGTCGTTGGGGCAACCAATTCTTCATCGGACGATATTACATCTTCAAGAGCTGCAGGAGGATGAGGAACTGGCATTTCTTCACTATGTGGGACTGGTCTTATGGCTGATGGTATATTTGGGTACTCAAGACCACTTTTGGTTTTGACGGAGTGTCCCTCAACATTAACTAAACAGAAGTAGCAGTTGTCCAAATGATTGGTTGGTTCGCTCCAAACCATAGGTATTGCAAAAGGCATTGATTTTTTCTTACCTTTCAGCCACAGTCGGAGTGCCTCTACGCAAATTCTACATACACTGTGAGGGGCCCAAGATTTATCCTGATCACCCAGTTTAATTTTGAAATAAGCATAGTAAGCATTTTTCACAAAACTTGTCATTTTACTTCTCTGTTTGCCCACAGTATACTGTCCACAAATACAACAAAAAACGTTAGGATTGTTTAAACACTTCCGAGAAGACATTGTGACAGGTTTTATATGAAATTAATTGAGAAAAACGCAACTTAGGTTAGGAATCACACTGTTTAGCGCAGCGTTGAGCCGACTTGATCCTGTAGAAGTATGATCTTGCCTGAAAACGGCTCAGATCGGGGTCTAGGGTACGTGAAAGATTGCTGTAGTACCGGGAACCCAAATACCTTTTCAGAAATAAGGCTTCAAATAATCAAAATATTTATAGATTATTTGGGTTTCCTAAAAGGAATTTTATATTTCAAAAATAAATAATGTATACAGTTAGGTTTGATTATTGAGTTTATAAATTACTCGTACTAACTAAAGTTTAAAGAAGTAATTCCAGTGAGGAAAGGCCGCACCTCTATCTATCCGGATCCGTACTAAAGACAGTTGACTAGATGATGCTAGAACCAAACCTTTTTTGTTAGAAAACTGTACGTCCTATCAAAAAATTGGGCTCATTTTTGAGATCAGCATAAAAAAATGTTAGGAAAAAACAACTAAATTTCGATTCATCGAAAATCATGCAGACCTGTGTTATTTGTAAAGCTAGCGCCACCACCCCCTACCGCCGAAATAAAAAAATTATAATATTTTTTATAGGGGGAGGCCTCGCATTACAAATAATTCAACATTTACGGATTTCATTGAAATTGGGGTGCATTCTTATGTTTTCGGATGCCTAGATTTCAAAAGTATTATATTTTTTTTATTTCGGCGGGAGGGGGTAGGGGCGCTCGCATTACAAATAATTTAACATTTACGGATTTCATTGAAATGAGGGTGTCAATGTTAAATTATTTGTAAATCGAGCGCCCCCTCCCCGCGCACGTAGAAATAAAAAATTTATAATATGTTTGAAATCTCTGTATCCGGAAACATAAGAGTGCACCCTCATTTCAATGAAATCTGTAAATGTTAAATTACTGAAATCTGAGCGCCCCCCCCCCCCATGAACCCTACTTTCCAATTTGTATTAAATACCCTTTATATAATATAATATAAATTTATTTATAATATAAATAAATTTTTTATTTCTACGTGCGCGGGGAGGGGGCGCTCGATTTACAAATAATTTAACATTTACACCCTCATTTCAATGAAATCCGTAAATGTTAAATTATTTGTAATGCGAGCGCCCCTACCCCCTCCCGCCGAAATAAAAAAAAAAAAATATAATACTTTCGAAATCTAGGCATCCGAAAACATAAGAATGCACCCTCATTTCAAAGAAATCCGTAAATGTTGAATTATTTGTAATACGAGGCCTCCCCCTATAAAAAATATTATAATTTTTTTATTTCGGCGGTAGGGGGTGGTGGCGCTCGCTTTACAAATAATTTAACATTTACGGATTTCATTGAAATGAAGGTGCTTCCTTATGTTTTGGACATATGGAATTCGAAAAAATAATGCATTCTTTAATTCGACGGGGCGGGGGGGGGGGGGGGGGGGGGGGCGTTCAGATATAATAATTTAACATTTGCGGATTTCATTGAAATGAGGGTGCATTCTTATGTTTCCGGATACGGAGATTTCAAAAATATTATAAATTTTTTATTTCGACGTGAGGGGGGGGGGGGCGCTCGCTTTAAAAATAATTTAACATTTACGGATTTCATTGAAATGAGGGTCTAAATGTTAAATTATTTGTAAATCGAGCGCCCCCTCCCCGCGCACGTAGAAATAAAAAATTTATAATATTTTTGAAATCTCTGTATACGGAAACATAAGAGTGCACCCTCATTTCAATGAAATCCGTAAATGTTAAATTTCTGAAATCTGAGTGCCCCCCCCCCATGAACCCTACTTTCCAATTTGTATTAAATACCCTTAAAATTTAAAAATATTACTACATAAAACATAAAAAGTTATTCTAATGTGGAAGAAATTATCTCCTGTACTCAACTTAGATGCTGCACTTGATTACCAGAGTACTCAGAGTAAAAATAAGTTGAGTACTTTCAATAAATTCAGTAATCAAGCTCTTTACTCATATTACATTTTTGCCCATCTCTAGTCTAAATCTTTCTGACTTAGTTTGACGCCTAGACCCGCACCGACGCTGAGGATAATGCCCGTCACCGTCTCTCCCGGTTTCTCCGAGGCCAGGCAAAAGAAAGCTACCACCAAGATCAAGTTCGTGTGGTTCAGCGGAAGACGGGTGCGCTGCAGGCAGTCGGATGGTTATCCAGCGGTGATCATCAGCAAGCCAAGCGACTTAGACGTCTTTAACTGAAAGCAGTACGTATGCATCAAGATTGCGAACTTTTTAGGATTTATGAAAGATATAGATTTTTTCAATGCTGATATGTTCATTTTCAATAGAGACATTTTCATTTCTATTACAAAGAACTCTATTATCACTGTAGAGATTTTTATTTTCATTTTCAATATTTCTATTTCTATTACTGACATTTTTATCTTTGTATGGCTATTTAAACTTTTGATACAGATAATATCAATAGTAGTGGAGGTAGCTTTCCTTATTTTCATAATTAATACCTTTATTTATAATATGGATTTTTTAATTTTCACCATAGATATTTTGGATTTATATTACATCTTTTTTCTCTCTATAGAAATTTTTATTCTAGTTATAGATATTTTTATTCTTATCACTCGCATTTTAATTCTAATTTCTATCGCAGTAGTCATTCTTTTCTGTTCGAGTTCGAACCTCATTTGTATTGATATTGGTATTTTATTATATGTTAATTATTTTCTCATCTTCAAATTAGATTTATTTGTTATTTTTTTATAATGTGCAATAATTCGAAGTACCAATATCAATTTAAAACAACTGATATTATAATATATTTTACTCAATATTGGAATTATATTCACACTTTGCGGCCTATTTAACTGTAAATCTAAAAAATGTTTCAAACAATCTTTCATCTTCGTTCCTGTTCCATACAACTCCTCTCCCTTAACCTCTCAGTTATGAGTAATATCCTAACCTCCTGTCACGTAAATGTACAATCCCTAACAGCTCACTTTGACAAATTCCAAAAATACTTCCTCGACAATTGCCATCATATAATTGCGATAACCGAAACCTGGCTGAAACCGTTCATCCCTTCCTCCCAGATTTCCCTCACCAACTACCTATTTTTACGACACGACAGGTCTAATCGTACGGGAAGTGGTGTAGGATCATACATCCATGAAAACCTAAAGACCAAAGGCCTCCTTCAGTCTCCTTCCCATGACCTCCCTTATATAGAATATATGTTTATTGAAATCTCGCCCGTTTCCTCTTCCTTATTATTTGCTGTAGTCTATAGACCACCCCATGTCCCTTTCGACAACCTCTTTGAATCTTCCCTCATCAATCTTGTATCCAAGTATCCTAACGTCATCATCACCGGAGATTTCAATGTAAATATGCTTTCAGACTCCTCCAAGAAGTCCTATCTAACAGACCTCCTCTATTCCCTCAACCTTTACCTAGTTCCTTTTTCTCCAAAATATCATAATTTTATTTAACACCAAATTATAAACATATTTAAAATTGGATATCAAAAATGGATATAGAAATGAAATTAGAAGAAAATCAAATTAAATATTCGCCATCTACCATAATCAACATAGATACATTGTGAGAAAAGTGTGGGAGACCAAATTTCTAAGCACAGCATGCCTTTTACGCTTTCTCTAGTTGCAATTTTACAGGGCAGGATGATCAATGAAAATCGTTTTTTATACACATAATATATGTATTTCTTATTTTCTTAGCAATTCCTTAAAATATACTGGTTTAGTCTCTTTTCTGTCCTGTTAAATTGCAACCGGAGAAATCGTGAAATGCAGGCTTAAGAACTTTGGACCCCTCCACACATTTTGTCTTTCTTCTGATTTCATTTCTTTATCCGTATGTGATATGCAGAGCAATTTTTTTCATATGCCTAAGTCCTCAGAGTTTTGTTGGGGCCTTATCGCAGTAGCGGATCCAGAAATTTTCTGAGGGGAGTGCACTTTTTTTTTTTTTTTTACATTTCATGTGTAATGAAGGCCCTAATTTAAAGTACATATTACTACATAATTACGTTGTAAATTACTATAAATGTTTAAATACAATCCGTTTTCAATTAGTGGACTTGAAAAATGACTAAATATAGCTCATTTCATATAGAAATAGTAATACTTTATTAGTTTCCTCACCTATCAGGGGAGGGGGGGGGCGCACCACCCGCGCCCCTCCCCTGGATCCGCTACTGCCTTATCGCCTTATTGGCCTTGCACCAAACTTATTCAACGTACATTTTTAATTTGATTTGGATAAGAAGAGCTGAGTAACATTAGGGGTAATCTGATATTCAACTCCTTTTTGTAACATTAATGATGAAAACACTCCTTTCAATTCATATCCTATTTATATAATAATCTTGTTTAATCAAAAGAGAAGCAGTTAACGCCATATAAAGGGCAGACAAACTGTTCTATACCTTTTCGATCAATTAAAGATAGAATACTCGTTGAACACGATGTAGGAAATTCCTTAGAGCTTTGGATTTTTAAATAAAATATTCCTGCCCTGTAAAATTGCAACCAGAGAAAGCGTAAAATGCATGCTGTGCTTTAGAAATTTGGTCTCCCATACTTTTCTCACAATGTATTTATGTTGATTACGATAGATGACGAATATTTAATTTGATTTTCTTCTAATTTCATTTATATATCCATTTTTGATATCCAATTTTAAATATGTTTATACTTATAAATAAAATTTGTTTCTTATACTGATAATATCTACATTTTTTTTTTTTCTACAACGATTATTGTTTTATTTTGGTTCTAGGTATTTCATAATAAGGTTTGTATGATAATAATAAGAGGAATGATTCCGGGTTTTCATATTTCATCATTAAATAGTTTTCTAAATATATTTTTAGAACAATATTTGTTTTTATGGCAGAATGAAAATTTTTACATTAAATCTACTCAAAGAATTACTTATAATTAAACACTTTAAACATACATTCTAGAAAAATATGGCGACTCCGGTAATAAAGGATATGATAAAAAGAAGGGAAGCTAAAATCTCGGCGAACCCTGCACAAGAATGAAAGCTGCCGTTTGGCAGCTGATTATGCGTCTTTCAAAATCATAGAAATGAGACCCAATCCGAAATCCGATGATCTAAATCCCTTCACTTCCACAATGCTCTTACCAATGCCCACGATCCTAAAAGCAAATGGAAAACACTCAGACAATTATCCCTGACAGGTTCCAATAACCCTAGCTCCCTTCAGCTCTCTCCAGATGATCTCAATAACCATTTCTCATCCTTCGCTTCTGATTCATCCCATCCTGCTGATATTAATCAGCATCATTTTAATCCGGAAAATTTATTTTTTTCTCACATAACCTAAGAAGACCTACTTACTGCTATCCTAAAATCCCACACCAACGAATATGGTCCCAATGATATCCCAGTACAGCTAATAAAATCCTGTCTCCCAGCACTTATTCCTGCTCTTTATCACATCAACAACTTTTCTTATAAAACTCCATATTCCCTTCTTCCTGGGAAACTGCTCTAGTCTGACCGTTAAACAAAACGGCAAATCCTTCCTCAATGAATGATCTCCGTCCAATCTCTCTTCTTTCAAACCTCTCAAAACCGATCTCAATAACCACTTCTCATCCTTCCCTATTAATTCATCACAAATCGCTGCTATCAATCATCATGATTTTAACCCGGATAACTTCTTTTTTTCCCACATAACCTACATTAACCTATCTACCGCAATCCTAAAATCCCACAACAGCGATTACAGTCCTTATGATGTTCCAGCAAAGCTAATAAAGTCCTGCCTTCCCTCACTCATTCCTGTTCTTTATCATATTTACAACTTCTCATTGCAAAACTCGATTTTCCCTTCTTCCTGGAAAACCGCTATAGTCTGACCTTTGAACGAAACCTCAAAACCCTCCACAATGAATGACCTCCCTCCTATTTCCCTTCTCTCCAATCCATCCAACTCTCTAGAACGTCTTGTTCCAAATCAACTATCAAACTTCCTAGAAGAATGTTCCTGGTTACTCAACTCACAGTGCCTTAGATTGGTTCAAATCTTTTCTTTCAGATCGGTCACAGTACATGGTCATTCCTGGTCAACCTCCATCCAAAACACTTCCCCTCTCCTGTGGTGTCCCTCGTGGATCTTCTCTGTCTCCCAATCTGTTTGCTACTAATATTAATGACCTTCCTCTTCTGATTCATCACTCCCAATACCATATCTACGCTGACGAGTTCCAAATATACCTGTCTTTCCCGCTTTCCGAGTTAATGCCAGCGACGAAAAAGCTTCAGGAAGATTCGAATCGAATTAGTCTCTGGACAAAGGCTTACAAGTTGAAGCTGAACGCAGAGAAAACAAATGCAATTTTAATAGGCTCCAATCACCTCCTTAAAACAGTCCCTAACACCCCTCCCTTGTTCCTAAATAATAACCCTATCAAATTCTACCCAACAATCAAAAACCTTGGCGTAACCTTTGACCAAACTCTTTCCTGGAAAAACCATATCTCCAATATCTCCCGTCGCACCACTTCGACCTAAAAGCAAATAAACCATCTCCATAACCTTTTCCCATTTGAAACACGCAGACTTCTAGTCGTCTCTTTGATGTTTCCCCGCTTTGACTATTGTTATACAGAGTATGGAGGTATCTCCGGGGATCTGGACGCAAAACTAAAACAAATAGTTTCATCTGATTTATATTTGGAATCCCAAGAGACGTCTCCATATCGCCTTTTTACGAAAAGTTAAAGTGGTTATATCCTTCTGACCGCCATAAGTATTTCTTAGCATTCTTCTTTTTCCAAGATATCCGATCCCGCCGTCCATCATATATCTCTGAACTTCTTCAGCCCAAATCCTCGGTACATTCCCTACATTCCCGCAATACCTGCTCTAGGTCTTCAGGTCTATATACACTGGCCCACCGACCATTAGCTTTTGATAGGTCTTTCATTATCCAGTCCTCATCCTCCTATTCCCCCTTTCATCCGTAATTCCAATATCCTCTCCCCTCCTATATCATCACTTCATATCCATCCAGTGTTCTTAAAAAAAAAACATGTAAATTGAAATTTTCTATTATATAATTTTTTTATGGTAATATGGTCCCGATGATATCCCAGTAAAGCTAAAATATGGTCCTGTGTCCCAGCACTTATTCCTGCTCTTTATCACATTTACAACTTTTCTTATAAAACTCCATATTTCCTTCTTCCTGGAAAACCGCTCTAGTCCGACCGTTAAACAAAACGGCCAACCTCCTCAATGAATGATCTCTGTCCAATCTCTCTTCTTTCAAACCTCTCAAAACCGTTAGAACGCCTCGCTCAAAATTAACTATCAAACTTCCTAGAAGAACATTCTCTCATTAATCTTCTCCAATTGGGCTTCCGATCTGGCTACTCAACTCAATCTACTCTCCTAAAAATTACCCATGACCTCCAAACGTCCATCGAACACCGAAAAATAACTATCCTCATCCTTCTTGATTTCTCCAAAACATTTGATACCGTTGACCACAATATCCTTCTCTCCAAATTGCAAAAGCTCCATTTATCAAGCAGTGCCTTACATTGGTTCAAATCCTTTCTTTCAGACTGGTCACAGTTTGTAGTCGTTTCAGGCCAACCTCCATCCAAGACACTTCCCCTCTCCTGTGGTGTTCCGCAGGATTCCTCTCTATCTCCCACTCTGTTCGCCATTTATATCAATGAACTTCCTCTTCTGATCCATCACTGCCAATATCACATCTATGCAGACGATTTCCAAATATACCTATCCTTCCAGCCTTCAGAAATATCGTCAGACAAAAAAGCTTCAGGATGATTTAAATCGAATCAGTCTCTGGGCAGAGGCTAAAAAGTTGAAGCTGAATGCAGAAAAAACGTAAGTAATTTTAATAGGCTCCAATTGACTCCTTAAAACCGTTCCTAACATCCCTACAGGAGCAGGGTAGGGACCGTCCCTAACATCCCTACCCTGCTCCTAAATAATAATTCCATTAAATTTTATCCAACTGTCAAAATTTATCTTTGGGGTCCCAAGAGACGTCTCCATCTCACCTTTATACGAAAGATTAAAGTGTTTATACCCATCCTACCGCCGTAAATATCTCCTGGTCTCCTTCCTTTTCCAAGTAATTCGATCCCGCCGTCCTTCTCCAGTTCAAATCCTCTGCCCATAGTCTAGACCATTCTAGGTATTCAGATCAATACACTCCGATCCCACCGAATGTCAGCTTTCGAAAGATCTATCATTATCCGGTCCTCTTCTCTATGGAACTCTATTCCCCCTTTTATCCGTCATTCCAACACTCTCCCTACCTTTAAATCCCGCCTGTTCAATCACCTCCTATCCACCCAGTTTCCCAAAAAATTGTAAATAGTCCTTCCATATTCTCAATTTTAATTTTAAATTGGTATAGGCCTTTATTATTTATTTATCTTTCGCCAAAGAAGCATGGACAGCCCTAGAAAGAACTTTTGAATCTTCAGGACTCACAAGGAGAATTGACCTTTTAAGAACTCTGGTGACTACCCAATAAAATAATTGCAGGTCAGAGGATGAATATTGTGACAAAATAATAAAAACAGCTCACAAATTAATTGATTTGGGATTGGTGGTGGATGATGAGTGGATAGGGACTTTGCTGTTGGCTGGATTGCCGGAGGAATACAGACCAATGATTATGGATGATTATTTATTATGATTATTTATGACCAATGATTATTTAGGAGTAGGTCTGAGAGCAGATATGAATATCTGTAATGATCCATGTATCATTCGCTGCAGAGGTAAACAAGCAAGACTGCCTTTCAAGCTAAGCAAAACTAAGACCTCTGAATATTTGGAGCTGATACATTCAGATCTATGCGGACCCATGAAGCTGAAGTCTGTAGGAGATCATATGTATTTCATTACATTTATAGATGACTAAACCCGCATGATTTTTGTTTATTTTCTTTCTGAGAAAAACCAAGTTCTTAACATTTTTAAACAATTTAAAAATTTTGTTGAAAAACAAACTGGGAAGCAATTAAAAAGTTCAGGACTGGAGGAAGGCACAGGACGTGGAATGAAATTTGTGAATAAAGAGTTTGAGCATTTTTTATCAGAAGTAGGAATAGCCCATCAGAAATCCTGTCGTTATAGTTCACAACAATGTGGATTAAGTGAGAAGGCCAACCGTACTATTGTAGAAAAAGCTCGAAGTATGCTGTTTGATGCCAATTTACATAAAAAGTTCTAGGCTGGAGCTGTACACACGTCTGTCTATTTAATAAATAGATCTCCACCATCTTCTATCAAAAATAAAATTCCTGTTGAGCTGTGGGATGGTCGTAAGCCAGACCTATCTAATCTCAAGGTTTTCGGTAGTAAGGCAATGGCTCACGTCCCTGATCCTATACGCAAGAAGTAGGATCCTAAATCTAAAAAATTCATTTTTGTTGGTTATGGGGATAATGTGAAATGTTACAGATTAATAGATCCTTTTACTAAGAAATTAACTTATAGTCGAGACGTAGTTTTCATTGAAAAACCTGAAAGTTAACCTCAATGTATTATTCATGAAGATCAGTTTTCTTAGGAGGAGTATTGCAGAGAAAATGAAAACATTTTAGAGGCCACTGATGAGGCTACGCAGACCATTGAACCAGAAGTGAACCGAAAGATCACTATCCGATTGGAGAAAGACATTAATATGCCCAGTTTATAAAAAGGGCAACCGGCATAAATCTAGCAATTATAGAGGAATTTCCCTTCTCTCAGGTGGGTACAAAATATTATTAAATATCCTGTTCCTACATCTCTTAGCTAATGCAGAACAAGAACTTGGGCCTTACTAATGTGGTTTCAGGAATAGCAGGTCCACTACCAACCAGATATCAGCCTATGGACAATCCTTGAGACCGGCCATGAATACAATATGAGAACCCATCAACTGTTCATCGATTTTAAAGCAGCCCTTGATGATTTTAATCGTAAAGAGCTTTATAAAGCATTCCAAGATTTCAAAGTCCCCAGTAGCATCATTAAAGTAACAATGGAAGGTACAAGATGTATGGTTCTGATAAATGGAAAATTTTCTAGCAGGAAAAGGGCTATACCATGGTGATGCATTAGCTCAATTTGGCCCTAGAATATGTAGTTAAACAAGTAAGAATGCTGGTCAGTGGAACAGTATTTTATGCTGACCAGTGTGATTAAATAATAAATGAATTTATTTTATTTTTGGTTATCATTTAGTTACTTAATCCAAAATTAAAATATTTTTGGTTTTTGTTTTTATTGCTACTCCTTTTGAGCATGCATAGAAATGAAAAAAACTAAATAAATACATGAAATGCTACCTTGATCTATAGACAATCCTGTTTCCATTAGCATCTTCAGTTACAACTTCCCAATTAACCTTTGGCATCTGAAATAGTTATTCAAAAATTATATTACTGGATTAGTTAAAAATTTCAATAAATCATAATTATTGACTGAGCTATTTTGGATTAAGTAAATTTTTAAAAGAAATAACAATCGGCACCTTCATTGATGGCCTTTGACAAAACTCTTTATAACGTAGTACCAAAACGCATTAAGGAATAGAAATATAGACAGAATTTCCTTCAGATCGAAAAGATGCTGGAGGAAAGAATTCTACTATCAGAAATGGGGCACACCAAACTGTGGATTAAACCTAGAGGATGATGTCCATAGGGAGGAGTGATATCACACCTACTGTGCTGCCTAGTGGTGGACTCACTGCTAGAAAGACTAAATAATGCAGGCTTTTATACACAGGGATACATAGACGATATTTGCAATCCTAGTTCTAGGAAAATATCAAAGCGTATTATCTGACCTACTGCAAAATGCAACTGAAATTCTTAAGGACTGGTGCAAAGAGAATAGATTAAATATCAATCCACAAAAAATAAACATTTGCCTCTTCACTATGAAGAAAAAAATTGACATCGAATTACCAAAAATAAATGGTTTTCAGTTGACACCAACCAAAGAAGTAAAGCATCTGGGTGTCATACTTGACCATAAACTAAACTGGTCCAAAGACGTAGAAAAACCATTTTTACACACAGTCAAGCAGCCATTGGGGCAATTAGAAACCATATAACTAAATCGAAGGTTGTTAAAACCTGCAATAACACGCTCAATAAAATAACAAAATAAAAATAAAAATAATAAAAACAATAAAGTTAGGGTGGAATGGGTACCAGGACACTCTAGTATCCAAGGCAATGAAAAGGCCGACTGCCTTGCAAAGAAAGGCTCGGCTAACAAACCCTTAACCCCCGAGCCAGTAATGGGAACAAGCATAAGCTATACCAGAGGAGGGATCGGGGAAATATATGGAGCAATCAATAAGCAATATTGGGAGGATAAAACTCAATATCACTCCAAATTCTTTCTAGACCCTCAGTCAAAAGAAGCAATATGCTACTCAATCTTGACAGAAGGCTCTTAAAAAAATTACAGCAATCTACACGAGACACTGTAAACTGAATAAACACATGTATAAACTTAAGCTAGTAGAAACACCAATATGTAGATACTGTGGCAAAGAGAACGAAACAGCCTATCATATAATCTGTTGGTGTGATTGACTAAGATTCGTCTAAGATTTGATAAGAGCTCGTCTAAGATTTGGAAACTTTGGACAGGAAAATATACCCAATCCAACTTCCAATGATTTAATTAACCCAACATGCCCACTAAAATTCACTGATGCTTTAAAAATTACAATTTAAAACTCAGGCATAAATATAGGCGCACAATTGACCCATGGTGGTAGCCGTGCATTAAGCCGCTTTAAAAAAAAAAAAAAAAAAAAAAGTAAATTTTTCCTCAAAGGCTCTTGCTTGATTTTATTAAATGGTATATATTCAGATTGCACACCTTGGTGTGCTCCTACGGTTGTGGTGCCCTACAAAGATGTTAAGTATGGTTATGTATAATAATAATAATAGTAATAATTTCTAAAGGAGAGAACTGCATAAAGCAGTAAGAAGTGCGAAAAATGAAAGCTGGGAAAAGGTATGTGCGAGAATAAACTGTAAACTGGGTTTTGGAAGGGCAGCGGAAGCATGGTCAGTACTAAAAGGAATGAGGAAAGGTGAAAAACAGGATGCCAGGCTGACTTTGATACAAATGAGTGATTGGACTGCCCATTTCAGTAGCCTGCTAAAAGAGAATAGGCCTGAATTTGCTGAAGAAGAAACGGATCCCTATACAGGTACGTCGCTACGAATCACCAAAGAGGATTTGGAGTCAGAAATTAAAAAATTAAAAAATGGAAAAGCCACTGGCCCAGGGGGTGTATGTGCCGAACTGCTCAAGTATGGAGGTGGGGAAGTAACTATGCTGCTTACCGACCTTATTAATCATATACTCGAAGGAGGCGATATACCGCAAGAAATGAAATTGGGATATCTCACACCTATATTCAAAAACGGAGATAGAAAAGATTGTGGCAATTACAGAGGCATCTGTGTGACAAATCCTATCATGAAGCTACTTGGCAGAATAATAAAGAATAAATTAGAAGCCCAATTTCTTCAATCAGAGGAGCAATGTGGGTTTACAGCAGGAAAATCCTGCATTGACCACATTTTTACGCTCAGGCAATCGCTAGAAAAACAAGCAGCGAAAGCTAAAAGAGTTGACATGGTATTTATAGACCTGGAAAAAGCCTATGATAGTGTCCCTCGGAAACTACTTTGGAAGTCCTTGGAATTAGCTGGCATAAGTAAAGGTACCATTAACTTAATAAAGGAAATTTACAAAAATAATAAATGCCAAATAAAAGTAGGAAGTTCCCTATCCGAAGATTTTGAGAGTAGCAAAGGCCTTCTTCAAGGATGTTGTATGTCTCCGACATTGTTCAAAATATTTATTGACGCTTGCCTAAAAAATTGGACAGATAAATGTAGCCCGATGGGTATTCCAATCAATGGCACGTACTTACACCATCTATTATTCGCTGATGACCAGGTGATCATTGCACAAGATGAAGATGATGTAAGTTACTTATTTAGGAAAGTAATGGAACAATACAAAGAATGGGGATTGAAAGTGAATGAGAAGAAGACAAAATACATGTGTACAGATCTGGGTGAAGCGAACGACTCTGTTATATCAAATCTAGAAAGAGTGGAACACTTTAAATACCTTGGATCCATATTAGAGAGTAATGGCTCTATTGACTCGGAAGTGAGTAAAAGAATAATCAGTGGCCGAAAAGTGATTGGTATGCTGAATTCTCTTCTCTGGAGCAGCAATATTCTTGGTAAAACCAAAAAATTAATATATAGTGCACTGGTCGAGAGTATCATGCTGTATGGCTCCGAGACATGGACCCTTAACAGAGCACAGGAAAAAAGACTCTTGGCGGTAGAAATGGATTTTTGGAGGAGGTCAGCCAGGGCTTCAAGGGTACACCATATAAAAAACAGCCAGATCAGAGCAAAAATGAATCTCCAAAGAAACATACTTGAAGCAATAGAAAAAAGAAAACTAAAATGGTATGGCCACTTGAAAAGAATGGGTTCAAATAGAATACCAAGAATGATATTATATAAGATGATATAAAAAGAGGAAGACCACGTATACAGTGGATAAATAAAGTAAAGGAAACTATGGCCGGTCATGGATTGAGGGAAGAGGAAACGAAAGACAGGAAGGTGTGGAAGATGAGACTGGAAGAAGAGTTCGGTTGAGGGAAACTTCAAACATGAAGAAATCCTTAATAAAAAAAAAAAAAATAATTTCTTTATTTGTCTCTGGGGTATTTCCCGTACAAATAGAGTTGGCTATATATCAAAATATAAAACAGTAGAACCTGTTTAAACATTTGTGTTCTCATAGTTTCTATGGAATTGAAATTGTCATTTTTCTTTGAAAAAAATTGCTTAACCCACAAAAGTGTTACAATTGGTGTCAGGTGTGGGGTTTAAAGAAGAACCGATCCAGGCAAACCGATTGGAGAACTTTTAGTGGCGAAACTAAGGAGAGAATTAGAAGAGCTGGATTTAGACAGTACTGGTCCAAAAGCAATCTTATTTGCCCAGTTGCCATTACCTGAGTTAAGGCGTAGATCCTGAAACAGTAGAATTTATAGATAGATCTTTGAAGGCTATGTTTAATAAGCAGTCTGCTGAGCTTAATGAGAAAATAATCAGTCTTTATTTGAGAACAAAAATACAGTTTGGCTCAAACTGTATTTCTCGCTCCTAGTGACTGATATTGAGGAAGATGTAATCCTCAGCATGGACCTTATGAACACGTACGGTTTTCAGCTGTACCTGAAAAGAAGAGTTGTCAGGATCAGAGGAGAGGAGCCATTCTTCAGTAGTCGGGAACCGGCCAGGTTGGGAGTCACCATGGACAAAGAAGTGGAACTTCCTTCGAGGTGTAGCCACTCAACTACCATTAGGAAAGGCACTAAGGGTGGGACTTCAGCGCCGACTGCAGTCCATGCGTCGTACGGCAGGCGACTGCGAAGAAAGAGCGGAAATCCAAGAAGCAGAACAGGTTGTTGGAAGGCATTGATCCGTCACTGCCTCGAGAAGAGAGTCGAGTGGGGATTCTGCCCAAAGCTGCAGAAGAACTGGGAGGGACCCTATGTGATCAAGAAGCACATCAACTATGTGATCCACTGGGTTTTCAAGTATCCCAAGGGAAAGCCTATAATCGTCCATTATAATCGCTTGGCACCATATACAGGGAACCACAATGAAGGAGAACAGGCGCAGCGATTACCTTCCGTTGCTAGGGAGCAGGCCCGTGAGGAAAAGAAGACATCCAGGAGGAATGTCTCTAAGGAGGGGGCAGTGTAACGTTAAACAACAATAAAAATATATGGTTTAGAATTGTTGGAACAAACTAACAATTATAGCAATAATTAATAGCACATGTTTGTGACTACGATGTTTGAGTAACATCGACGCCAGCACAGAATGTTCTCCTTGCGAGTCTATAAGTAAGTATACATATAAGTATATATAAGGAGCGTTAGACTGGAGAGTCAGTCTTGTGTGAGTTGTGCTGAAGCTCAAGTCATATGGTTATTTCTGTGTTACAAAGTGATAATTTTTGTAAACTGTTTAAATATTTGTGTTTTCATAATTTGTGTGGCATTGAAAATTGTTATTTTTCTTTGAATAAAAATTGCGTAACCCACAAAAGTGTCACAATATTTAATCTGTTGAGATTTAATTTCGATAATGCCCCCCAGCCCATTAAAGGACAAGATTGATTCTATACTACATAGATTTCTTCTAAGGTTCAAGATTGCATTTCAGAACAATGCATTTCTTTTAATTTATGCAAGGGTATTATGCATTTATTTAAAAAAAGGCTTAGGATATGGTTTAAAAAACTTATTTGATTTTGTTAGCCACTTCCTTTGAGTTCTCATTACCACACTTAGCATTCCTTCCTTTTCCCCTCCTGATGTATACCTGGGTGGATCCAGCCGATCATAAAGGGGGGGCTGCAGTCCTAAAGAAGCGGGGCTGCAGCATCACAGCCCTTCATTTGGATCTGCTAATCAGCTTTTTTACCTTTATGTTCCTTTCCCACAACTAAAATTCTACTTTTTCTGCACATTATTTGTTCTTTAACTTGCTTCCTTACAGTAAGGAAAGTCAAATTCTATCTTTAAATGATGAAAAATTTTCCAAAGGGAGGGGCTGCAGCTCCCACAGCCCCCCCCCCCCCTCTGGATCCGCCAATGGATGTATATGACACTAAACTATATTTTAATTAGTAAAATTTCTGGTACTATAGTCTGATGCCATTCTCTGTTTTATAATTTCATCCAGTTTACCCATTAAGATCCATGTTTAAATTTGAACCTTTGTTTAGTTTTATAGCTGTGAGATAAAATGATCATTTCCCCTCCATCCAGCATTATTATAAGGGCGATCATTTATTTTCACTTTACTTATCATTACTCAGTATTATACTCCAATGGACAGACATGCCTTGGTGAGGATTTAGGATGGCAAGATCCCTAAGAACATGCTGACCAATGAGTTTCTAGGCAAGGCAAGAGATGATAGTCAACCACCATATTGGTTGTGTCCAAGTTGGTTCTTTTTCCTTTAGCAAGAAAACTAGAGAGTTGCTGTAAGAGACCAGGCCAACTGGTTGAAACTTTTATAGTAATCTTAGACTCGAAAACAAATATTCCAAACTAAGGATAGCAATAAATTCAATTACTTTATAAAAAATTAAAAAAAATCTAATGATTTTAATTTAATCACACTGAGCATCAAACATTGAAATATTTCAATAAACAATTTAACTCACTTTTTCTAATAGTCGTATTGATATAACTCTACACTCCTCATAGTATCTTGAAAGTCTGCAAAGAAAAATAAGTTAAAAATTTAATAATTACCCAACAATACCTAATATATATTATGCATCACACAACTATTACTTACTACTTTACTTTGAGTAAAAATTAATTTTAAATAAATGATTAAACTTTTAAAATATTACTTAATATAAACCCATAATTATTGAAATACAATTATATTTTGGATTTTGTTCTCCATTATAATCATTAATAAATGATCGGTTTTTAATTTGAGTTTAGGATCTATTTCATGTTGATTCTCCTCCTGTATAAAGGAGTTTATTAAAGTCAACAAATTGTGAATAGCAATCAGATATGAAGGAACTTTATTTTTAATAGTGGTCAAGGAACTTCTTAGCAAACTTGAGTAAACTTAGATTGTAACAGCTCAATCTTTACAGAATGCTTGTATTTGTAAACAAAAAACCAGTCATTATTCTTGAACATTGCGAAACAAATGCTATTATGTAGATCAAAAATTTAAATCAAGGAAGTCAAGAGATCTTCGAAAAGTGTTTCCATTTAGTCATAAATATCACTTAAATCACTGACTAAAATTTCGACCATGAGATTCTTTTCCCCCACAAATTCCTGTAGTGATGATGAATATTTTAGATTTTTTTAGCAATTTATTCCAACCTTGACCGACTGATGTATGCACAGAGGGTTGAATGTAAAAGCATGTTATTTTCCATGGATGTCATTCAATGGACTAAATCACTTACACCAGCTGTTCTCAAATTAGGGGGCAATGGAGGGGTAGGAGGGCGCAAAGCTTAAGTTATTTTTGAGAAAATTGCTCCCTCAACATGATGGCAAGGAAAACCTCATTGATCTTCAAAGTGTTACTGCCTTTGAAACAAAATGGATAGAATGACATTTAAGTACTGACAGAAGAAGTAAATGTGTTACAAAAATGTACTGTTGTATACATGTAAGTGGGCTTGGATTACAGTTAAATCATATAGGGGGCTCAAAAAAAGAAATGTTTGAGAACCTCTGACTTACATAATTATGGCAACGAAGGCAGCTCTTTCATAGTAATAAGTGTAGTATTAATTCAATAATTATTAATAGTTTAAAAAAAATCAAACATACATAAAACATAAGAAGGTTTTGGATCAGGGGTGCCCAGGTTGTAGTATGGTGCACCATCAGAATTGGGGATTGTTTTTAGGCAGCGCACCATATTTTTTTGGATTACAATTGAATGGAAACTTTTCATTACAACTGTGGAAAGACAGGCAAAACCAAGGACATACCAAATAGTAGAGTAAAGGGATGTGGGTGCTTGATAAGCCGATCACTGTGACTTCAGTCCAGGACGGTGCTAGAATTGATACTGGGGATGAATACCCTTCTCCCAAATTTTGAAAAAAAAAAACATTAGTGGAATACATTTACGCATTTAATTTTTACAAATTTTTTTAGCATAGAAGTGGGTATTAATGTAAATGAATTTAATGAAGTTACTATTAATTCTGTAAATAAATAAGTGTGATGTTTTAACACTTTACTACTTTACTTTAATAAATACATTTTATGTCTACCAACCATTTATCCAATATAATTTTCTGAATATTTTGGTTTCATTCACCTTTTCCGTCAAAAAACATCAGACCATGAATGACCATGGTCCCCCCCCCCCCCCCCCAAGTTTTGCTTCTAGGTACGCTCTTTTATGCCAAGCAATGCCGCTTTTGTATGCCAAGGAATACCAAGGCAATAATATTTACTAGCAATAAGTTTTATATTTATTGATAAAGTTGTAAATAGACAATAGAAATTGACTATTTTGGTCCCGGACAGTCCCAAAAGATCCCTCGTCTCTTGATACCCTCCTCCAAACTTTTGAAAAACAAAAATAATTTTTTTCCCAATTACCAATAATCTTAGAGCCAATAAAAGAAAAAAATAAATTGACTTTCATAAATTAGATATTATATTTCTTGCCAATTACAAAACTACGATAAAATTAACAATTTGGGTCAAATTACAATAGTTGGAAGGATTTATAGAATTGGTTTAAGGATATTTGTTAGCTGTTTAAGACATTAAATAAAATGTCTAAAAAACTAGTATCATGAAAAAAAAAAAAGCCCAAGTGATGACTGGAGAGGGGTCTGAAATCATACTTACTGATGACTGAGGTATGTTTGTGGGGTTCTGCTAAACCTAAGGATACCAGGAGGCTGGGAGGGGGTGGCTCACACAATTTATAAAAAACCATTAGTTATATTGGAAAAGAATTACATGTAACAGACTTACCCTAATTCCATTACATATCTCTTATAGTATTCTGCCACTTCCTTAGCTGTAGTACGTTGTTGACTATCAGAGGAGATTCTGAGACCAGGAAGCTCCATCCAGGAACTAAGAGAGAGGGTCAGCAAATCTGGATCCAATCTCTAAAAATAAAGTCTAATATTTTGATTTCTCTCAAAACATCATTCATTTAAATTTTGGCCCATTATAGCGTTTCCATGGAATCGTAACTTTTTCCACAATGAATCTACAATTGTTCCCCTTCTCTTCTATTAATTTTAACAATGAACCCAAATTTGCATAATTTATAAAAAATTTTCGACGCACCGCACACACACAACTGCTCCACACCACCCCGCACGAACCGCACCGCACCTCACCGCCCCGTCCCACACCTCATCGTACCGCCCCGGCCAACACCGCACCGTACCGCCACGCATAAACCGCACCACACCTCCGCTCAATGTCACACATTTTTCCACATTCATCTACTTATTTTTGTTTGTAATTGCCCGATTGGGCTCGATCCAGATACCAGACCTATAATAATAAACTCCCGACCCACTCGAACCCACTTGTTTCCAACCTCGAACCGCAAACCACACACCGCAAGGCACGCACTGCCCCGCACAGTGGTCCAAACTGGGAAAAAACCTCAAAAATGAAAGTAGCCCAAACCTAATTTTTTCTTGGTTTTCGAATACTTGAATAGTTGTAGAACAATGGAAAGAATATATTTTTTTAACTAGTTCAACATTAAAATGTGTGTGTACCAGTAAAATTGGACTTTTTAATGATTGAAAAAATCGTACTTTTCTACCAACATAAAAAAAAATTTCTACTCTGTATAAGATTAACAATAAAATATTCCCCAATACATCACGAGTGTGTCTTCTATATGCGCACTGTTATGGACTAAACATTTTTAAATAATATCAATAATAAGAGAAGAAATTAATTTTCGAAATCGTTGCTGAAATAAGTATGATTTTTTCACTTTGTTGGTTTATAAAACGCTTGCGTTACGTTGCCTTACGGTCGCAATGGTTTAATATGTAACTGTAGGTAGTAGAGGAACTGTGGTAAAATTTTCAGCGCCAACTTTGGGATTTATAAGGATTTAAACCTTTCGTTACAGTGCGAGTGGCAAAGGTGGATGACCTTGGGGAGGAACTATTAGTTAAGAAAAATCCTCCTATAGGTCTCTAAGGGAGGGGGACTGACTTACAATTAAAATAAAATAAATCACACGTTATTTTCATTTTATTTCTAAAATACTAAAATAAAATAAAATTATTTTAATTTTAATTCTAAAATACTAAAATAAAAAAAAGTATTTTATTTTGTATTTTAAACATTCAAATAAACTACAACTACAAATAGGTTGTTTGAAGTTGCACAATATGTTGCACATTTTCTTTATTGTGTATGGTGGTCCTTTGGACTAGAGCTCTCACCCCTGAAAATTGAGGTGGTACATTTATTTCACTTTGATGCTGTAATTGTTGCAAGTTTTTTAAAAATCCTTCACTAACCGCGCATATTCCAGGGATAAATTAAGAATTAATTATGACATTGAAAATAGTACTAATGTAAATTTGCTCTCTGTACCCGTTTGATTCTGCAGCATTTCGCAAGTATGCAGCGGAAACGGCTGAGATGGCTGTGACTCGGTACCCCTGGTACTATCTCCCATCGACCGTCCACAAAATTCTTTTCTATGGAGCAGACATGATTGAGTACGCAGCTCTTTTTTTGGTTCCCTGTCAGAAGAGACTCATGGAGAGCAGGAACAAAAATTATAAGCAGTACAGGAAACATCATTCCAAGAAGATATCTTAAGTCGCAACAAATGAAGATGTTTTCCACCAATTATTTGTAACAAGCAGCCTATACATTACGGATTTAAGACCAGCATACAAGTATAAAAAGAAAAAAGAGCTAACAGAGGAAGCATACAATTTACTTAAGCAAGATTAAATAATTAGATCCTATTTGTATTATTGTACGTAAAAATTTTAAATAAAAAAAAATTATCTATACAATTTTTTTCATTTTTATTTTCCACATCAAATTTTAACTTGATCTGATGCTCTGATTTCGTTGATATTGATTTCATTAGATTCGGCACCTCAAAAAACATATAAGACTATACCAAACACGAATTTTTTATATTTTTGACTTTTTGACCTCAAATTTTGACTTAATCTGGTGGTCCCATTGCACTGATTTTGGTTTCATTAGATTCGGCACCTTAAAAAATCAATACATGGGAGGTTCCATGCCGCTAACAAAGTTAATATAATAGATATTAGGTTTTTTCCCATTTTCAGCTTTTTTGGACCACTGTGCCCCGCCCCGTTCTCACCGCCCCCAACAGACTAACCGCCCCACACCGCACGCACAGTTCCGCCCCGCCCCGCCTCCCAGCTCATCCCCGCCCTGCACCGCTCTCACCGTACCACCCCGCCCCGCTTCTCTTCGCCATCACCGCTTCGCTTCGCCCCGCCCAACCCGCTTTAACCGCACCGCCCAGCCCTGCATACACATCCCCACTCGCCCAGCACCGCACTAACCGCGAAACTCCTCCTCGCGAAGCTCCGCTCTCACCGCACCAGATCTTTCATAATAAACTCCCGACCCACATGAACCCACTGGTTTCCAAACAAAGTAAAACAAACACCCTCTATAGAGAATCTTCATAGGTGTCCGCAAAGCACACACCGCACTGCACGCACCGCCCCGCACAAATCTTACCGCACGAACCGCACCGCGCGAACCGTACCGTTCCGCCACGGACCAAACCGCACCGCACGAACCGCCACGTAGAAACCGCACCGCACGAACCGCCACGTAGAAACCGCCCCGCTCGAACAGCTCAACACTAACCGCTCACACGCACACGATCCATGTATCGCCGGATTGGGCTCGATCCAGACCTACCGGCTCTCCGACTCCCGATCCACCCGAACCCACTTGTTTCCAACCTCGAACGCAAAACACACCGCACCGCCCGAACCGCCCAGCACTAACCGCACCGCAACATTAAAAGCAGGTGAAAGAGGGGATATAGATGACATATATTTTATTGATTTATGGAGTACTCAATAAAAAATAAGGATTTTTTTCATGCGTGTATTTTTTTATACATATTTATTTATAAATATGTATTATATTTATTTTTATCTGGTCAAAACTGGTCAGATACATGATCGAATTCACCTTTCGATAACTCTTCAACGTCATATGCCCAAAATATTTCTCTGATGCTATCGCCATTTTCCAATTTAGCACCAACTTTGTTTGAACAATTCTCATCTAAACTATCTTTGTCTTCAGAAATATCTTCATGCGACTCTTCATTTTGCTGCCATTTCTCTGCTAGGATCGCTTCATTGAATTAAATGTCAAATCCAAAATTTCTAATTAAAAAAAATAATACAAATAATATTATTACTGGCATACATTCAAAAAGGACAATCGGGTTAACAACGCTACAATAAAGAGGTCCTTATAAATTAAAAATATCAACAACTATATTGGAAATTTTTCCTGGAATATGACACTTTAACATCGCGTGAAATCTCACCCAAAAACAAAAATGCTTATTTTATTCATTGGAATAAAAGAAACGACGGTTATAATAAACATAGATATACATCGCAGATTAGTACATGGTGGTAGGGTATTTGCAGGTATTGAAGTTCCTATCAACTGCGAATATAGACCGATATATATATATAATATGTGTATTTAAATAATATTAATGGAAGAAAAGAGATTGGTTGGACCGCAGAACAAAAGGGATCAACACAGCTGGGAATGGCCCCACAGTTAGCTCAGTGGAAAGAGCACTGCAACGTAGATGCAGGGAACCTGGGTTTGATTCCCGGCCAGGGTTTAATCTTTTCTCTTCAATTAAAACTATTTAACAATCATAAATTAATTATTTAACCCTTTGCACTCGGCACCGTTTCGGACGGTTATACAGCAAAATTTTAGAACCAAGTAAGGAATTGTAATGAAATTTAGGTTATATGTATTTGTGAAGCTTCAAGAACACATAGTTAAAAAAAAAATAATAACTTTTTTAAATTTTATATTTTTTTTTATAATTTTATATTAATTTCAAAATTATTTGTATTAAATTTTATATATATATTTTTTTTAATAATTTTATTAAATTTCAAAAATGTTTCGCCGTATCTTATATATAAAAGCATAAAAAATCTAATTGGAGAAGTAAAAAATTACGAGATGGGACCCTTTAAGTTGAAGTTTTCTTAGATATCCAATCAGAAAAGCTCCTAAAATGTGAAAATCTACTTGATAACTTTCCGGTTAAAGTAGAAGCACATGGGAAACTAAATCGAAGTAAAGGGATTATTTGGTGCCCCGAACTAAATTATTGTACAATTGAGGAAATAAGAGATGAATCAAAACCACAAAATATAGCCGATGTTAAAAGATTAACGTATTCTAAAAATAATGAAAAACACCGCGAGCCGCTACCATCATTTATCACCAAAAGCAAAATATCCTATAAATAGTTTTTACGATTTGTTTATGTCATTATATGTTAAAAACTGAAAATTATTTGCATTGTCTCCGTGGCGGAGCCCTCGAGTTTGAAGATAAATTTTAAATCCGTTCTGGAGACCTCGAGTGCAAAGGGTTACAACTGAAAACTGAATAAATTTCAATTTATGTTAGAATAGGTTTCTTGAGGTTCAGTCCATAATTTAGCAATATGCATTATTTGGAGGGCTCTCATAATCATGCCCTACAGGGTCAATCCATATCGAATGGTCCGAAGGTGGTTGCTCGACCATTTTAGAAAAAAATTATATTTTTACTACCAATTACGGATGGAATTGATTTTTGAGCTTGTAAGGTCTTACGGAAAACTCATTTTCTTAAGACTGGTAAGGTCATAGAATAATAATTTAAACACGATTGTTTTCTATACAGTCTGCTCTATCTTTTGTGTTCTCTTTATTATTTGAAGTCCAATACTTGAAAACTGCTACTCAAAACAACTGCTTTAATTTCTCAAAAGAGCGTTTTTGAGGTTATGTTTTGGGTACAAGGGGATGTATATCAAAGTTGATTTTTGGCATGATAATAAACCTAACTAACCAGCTTTCATTAAAAGTACTCTTAACCATGATATTCATTACCTTATTTTTTTATGAATTTTTAAACTTTGAATTTTTGTTAACTTTAGGCCATAATATCCCTAGTGGGGGACTGATAAAATTCTTACTTTTTTACATGTTATGCCTACATGCAACATAAAACTCCTGTATCAATTTCAGCCCGTGTATTTGAGTACTTTTGTAGCTACGAATTTTTGAAAAGTAGGTAATAATAGCTAACGAAATGCCTGCAATAAACAAAGCTTGTTGTAATGTTCAATATTATATAACCATATATGTTTACAATAGGCGGGAATTCCGTTAGATGCGTAGAATACTGTGTTATATTATATTATTTTAATATATAATTAGTAATATTAATCGGAGAATATTAAATTTGAATGGCATATGTTGAGATTTAGGACGTCTGATTTTTCCTTATTGCTCGACTTTTATATGATTATCATTTCTTTAATATTTGGTTTAAAATTATTAATTTCACGGTGTATTATTGTAGGAGAATCAAATTCAAACCACTGATTTGTTTGCCTGTAATCCGTGGTGAGAGTTGTTTGGTCCGGTTTGCTAGGGTTTTTAGTTATAGAAGTGCAACTATATTTGCGTTGGTAAATACGTCGTTTAAGATATCGTTACAATGTACCGAAATATGATTTTCCACAAATAAATTGTTTAAGATATTGTTACGATGTACCAAAATATGATTTTTCACTATTATCTTCATATAGTATTTCATAAACTATTAGATTTTAATTCTAATCTATCTTTATCTTTGGTTTTACTAATTTTCTTATGGTGAACATATTTCTGAATGTGACAGTGTAATCAGTTTATTATTGTTATTTGAGAGTTTTCGCAAACCTTTCTGATAGTGTGCATCATAAGGAATAACACTTATATGTGAAATTACATATACAATTTTTTCTGAGGTTTCTACCAGAGATTCAAGGCTGGCAAGTTAATGAGATTCAGGCTGACTGTGAATAATTTTTTGTAATTGGTTTTAAGATAAAATAAGTGGGTTGCTGGTTTTGTGTTTTCCATAATTACTAGAACATAAAAATGGCCATAATATAATTGCAAAAAATAATTATAATAGCGAAAACGAATAGAACTGAAAATAAATGGAATTGAGAAATTAAGAGATTAGCAAAACTAGAAAGTATTGTAAAAAGTAATCAGCATTGAGAATAATTTATTCAAACAAAATAACTTTTAGGTTTTTTGATTACTTATGAATTTTGATTGTTTAAGGGTAAGATGTTTTTGCAATAAATGTAAACATTTGACGAAATGATAAACATTAAATCTTGATTAAAACAATTGATTATCATTTATTTGTAAACACAGTATTTCCTTGTTGAATTTCACGGTCAGTTGATAAAACTTAGTTTATTTATCAGCATGTTAAAAAAATAAAATATATATTCAATTCTGAAATCCTTTACCATCAGTTTTAAATATTAAGAACAACCAATATGTAAAAAAATTGAGCAATAAGAAATCACTAATTGAAAAATAAGAGAAACACGTAACCAAGCGAACACAACCTCCTTAGGAAGTTTTAAAATTAAATTAAATAATGGATTTCTGGTATTTTTAACCAAGTTATTATAAAATATCTGTAAGAAAAGTATCACGATCTGAAATAATTTCAACTTCGAGTATTCCTCCCGAAGAGAGAGGGGGGCTTTTTGCTTGACAACTATAAATTTAAAATTCCTCCGATTTTATAAAAAACGGCTCAACAGATTTTGATTAAAATCTTTTTAAATATTTGATAACTATTATTAATAACTATTACATCTTTGGGTCAAGCTCAACAGGAAAGTACCTCACACTGATCAGCGGTAAAAGAGGTCTCGATAAAGTAAGTAAGTAAAGTAAACTCGATCGACCCCTTTTGATTAATGAACCCCGGGAAAAGATGGTATAGTTTTCGATTAATATCATCAAAATCTAGACAGTAGTGATAGTCTCGCTAGATTGAAAAAGCTGTGTGAATAACAACAATGTGGGTCCCAAAAATTGTGGCTATAACTATTGAACGTCAAATTTAAGCATTAAAATTTTACAGATTTTTAAATGGATTGGTATGTATATATATTAACTTAATAAAATTCCAGATATTTTTGCATATAAATAAGTGTGAGGTTCAAGGGCGTACCCAGGATCAAAACTAGGGGGGGGGGGGGGCAAGCTAAAAACAAGGGGGGGCCAAGCTATGGTCGTTCAGACTGTAACACCTTACCGCGGAAAAGGTGAATGAAACCAAAATGATGTATAATTATAGGAGTGCTTTATCAATTAAGTTATTACAATTATTTGCTTGAAAAAAATGTATTCTATTATTGCTTCCAGTCTTAAAAACCTAAAAAATTATTGCTTCCAGCCTTCCAGGGGGGGGCAGCTGCCCCCCCCTGACCCCCCGCTGGGTACGCCCATGGTGAGGTTTTTTGTCTCTTTATGTCTATATTTCTCTTATTATTATTTTTTTTTTTTTTTTAGGTTATGCTTATAATGCAGTCATTGTACGTACATAGTAGTACAGTATACTATTATAATGAAGGAAATTTGTTGACCGTAGAAGATTATGAGATGGAAATGGTTGGGGGTGCGGTGAAGAAAAGATAATTTTTTCTTCATATTTATTGGTTGCTATCTTGTTTTATATTTAGCCCTGAAGAAGACTTGAATATCGGGTCGAAACGTCGGCACAATATATATGTTATTTCACATATAGTGTTTTCATTTGACCGCACCCCCAACCATTTCCATCTCATATACTATTATACTTGCAGTATACTATTACAGGCCATTACCAAACCAAACTACTATAAGCTTACATCTATATTTATTTAAAAATATTATGCTTAAAAATAATGGATTGATTTCATTAACTTGTTTATTTTAACTTATTTTCATTGTTTACATCACTACTGATTAATATAAAATATCTTCCAGCATTGTGAAATAACGCTCTCTTTTGCTTAATTATAAAATAAATTTAAGGCTAAATTGCTTAAAAAACCAATATAAAAAATCTGGTGCGTGCGCGCAACACACAACTTTCACTTACCAACTTACTTAGATTAGAAATTGACGTGTTTTGCTAAATATCATTTCCCAAAGTCACACATTTTTCTACATTCATATCTTATTTTTGTTAATCGCTAAAGCCGTTTTTGAGTAAATAAAAAAACCCCGTAAAATGATACAAAATTTATTAAGTAAAGTCCCCCCTCCCGTAGATCAATTTTGATGAAATTTTTACAGTCGTATCTCGGGCATATAAATACATTAAATACCAAGTTTGATCAAAATCGTTAAAACCGTTTTTGAGTAAATAAAAAAAACACGTGAAAATCATACAAAATGTATTAAGTAAAGTCCCCCCTCCGGTTGATCAATTGTGATGAAATGTTGGTTATCACATCTTTGGCATATAAATACATCAAATACCAAGTTTGATCAAAATCGTTATAACCCTTTTTTGAGTAAATAAAAAAAACATGTGAAAATGATACAAAATTTATTAAGTAAAGTCCCCCCTCCGGTTGATCAATTTTGATGAAATTTTTACAGTCATATTTCAGGCATATAAATAGATCAAATACTCAGTTTAATCAAAATCGTTAGAGCTGTTTTTGAGAAAATCGAAAAAAATTTAAAAAGTTATTAAATAAAGTACCCCCTCCCTTTGAGCAAATTTGATGAAATTATTGCTGTCACATCGCGGGCTTATACTTACTCTAAATACTCAATTTCAGGTTCGCACGGTTTATAGTTTTTGTGCTAGTCTGTTCACACACACACAGACACACACACACACACACACACAGACACACAGACACACACACATACAGACCATTTCGCGGGACTTGGTTATTTTGACTCAGGGGACCCCAAAACGTGTATTTCCGTTGAAAACCGGAAGTCGAAAATTTTCACGATCGCAATACTTCCACTTACTATATATTTCATATATAGGTAAGTGAAAGTAAAATTATTAATGCTTAGGGATAATTACCGTTAGTCGGAAATACACATGACGAACCCATATTTCGCAGTCTTCATTATTGTTCTGCCTTGTGTATGCGATTTAGAGCCTAACTATAATCTAGTCGCGTTTATTTATGGCATTAGGATAAAAGTAAAGAGGAGGCGTGGCTGGTCGGGCCAATGAAGGTTGTGCTGGTTTGCCGTTTTTGCTCCCACCTATAATACAGGCATATGTTGCGGAAAAAACATTTTTTTTGAGTGATTCGATCTCCAGTACAGAATGGCCGAATGCAGTGAAGTATACACAGCTAATAAAAAATAACGCAAGATGAGTAGATAAAATTATTTTACAAAGAGTTCAGGAAATGATAATCCACTTTTCAGAAAAAAAAACAAAAAAAACAGCAGCAGTGACTTTAACGAGAAGAGATGTTCATATGAGCAAAGATAATTTATCTTCTCAGTATTTTGGGCTGGAAATGATAAATAAACATTAAAAACCTAGGTTTATAGCAGATCCACCAAGAAGGTTACTATTAAAAAATCAAAATAATTTCGTCGATGGACGATTTATCGGGAATATTCAAAATGAAGACTTCAATAGCAGAAAAAAAAAAAAACACATCGGTTTTTAAAATACTATCATATATAAAATATATAATACTAAAATATATAAACCTAAAGAAACTCATAGTCGACATTAACACGTTAGGTGTGGCGGCGTATTTTAGGGGTATCCGGAATTGATCGGTATCGGTCCCCGGGGTCCGACTGCTAGGATGAGCCATAGACGATACCGGGCGTCGGGGTCCGATGGGAATGCTCTGACGAAAGCGTTCTCTTTTGATTAAAAATGAATTGAATGAGCGTCTCAAGGGTATTATCTCTTGGTAAGGATTGGAACTAGACATAATAGGCGCAGGACAGGCCGATACAGGATTTATGCCGTTCTTTATCAAAATTGGACCTCGGAGTCCGATTCTAAAAAACAACACAATTTCAGCTGTTAGCAACATTTTCTGCACTAAAATGCAATCTCATTAAACATCGACTAAATTGAGAGTTTGAAGAGTTCGGCCTTTCGGACATTTTCATGTGAAAATCTGTTAAGAAAATGTGTTAAGAAGGGAATGTAAGACATCGGACCCTAGGGACCGATGCCGCACTTAACGTGTTAAGGCATGCCTGAGTACAACTGAGTGAAACTGTTTATCATGAATAAGGGCCTATTCACACTATCGCACAGTGGGGCGAGTCAACTGTCCGGCCGGACATTGGGCCAAAAGATGAAAGTTAAAATTTAGAGATTCCATTGTAATATTAATAAACTAGAATCCTTTCCCCGTCACGTGCACTAATTTTTAACTCAATCTTTGCGTTAATAATGATACAATATGAGTTGAAACATGACAGTAAGACATTCATCTTTTTTATATTTAAAGTTAGTGTGCCTATATTTTTTGGCTAAACCTAATGGAATGTTTACAGTATGATCAAGCATTACTAATAAATTTTAATACACCAGAAATATAGTTTTGGAAAAACATATGCAACAGTTACGATGGTTCAAACAAATGTAAACTATTTGGTACAATATAGTAAAACGCCGGAAATTGCCCGGAAAACTACAAATCCCCTATTGTTAGCAAAGGTTTGAACTTTTATAAACAGTTTTCTGATCTTGCCACAATCTGCCTATGCTCATTTAAATTAGATTTTACCACGCGTGAACACTGAACACAAGAGTGAATTTGGTTATTTAGAACATCTTCCTAGCAAATTTGGGTTTTCATCAACTCATAATCCTTAAATTAATATATTTCTAACCAACTGCAAAAATTTATTCAGCAAATTACGATTTCCAATAGAATAGCTTTGAACATTTAAAAAAATTGTTAATTTTTTTAATATTTTATATTTGTACTGCACTATAATAATTAGTTAGGTAAAAGAGTACACTGTACACGAAATATTGTTAACAAAAATATTTCACTGTCTTTAATTTACATTAAATTACAAATAGACAGTAGTTAGTTGCTTGGTTAAAGTAGGCAGTTTGGAATTGACTAAAGTTATAATTTTGTTAGCCTTTTTTTAAAGTCCTGTCAAACAAAAACAAACGCAGTTATTATACGACTTTTGTGCTGCTAAAATCATAAATATGAAAAAAAACAATGACCATTTTCTTTTCTTCAAAAGAATAAGATAGATTTGACTGATACGACCTGGCTTCGGAATAAGGATCAAGACACAAATCAGAAACAGTTTTAGGATTATAGAGAGCAGCATTTCAGAAAAACGTCAAGAATCGATGGTTTGCTATAAACTCCGATCCCATTTCAACCTCAATGTAATAGTGTTGTGAAAAGTAAAATGTCCCAGGAAGCAAGAAGCTTGCTCATAAGGTAGAATGTGAAGCTAATGAATAATTTCATAATTTTAAAAAAGGTATATTAAATTAAATTTTTTTTTTATTTTTTATTTTTTTTTTTTATGTTTTCCCCATTCCAGTAACCCTGGGCATGGGGGAGTTTATTGTTTACATAAAGACCTGCACGTTCCATCGGGTGATACTGCGTGCAGGAAAATAATTTAAACACTATTTTTCAGAATATTTTTAAGACAAAATGAAACTACAAGGAAACAACAATATGCAAAAAAAAAAATAAAAAAAAAAAATACAACCTACAACTAAATACAAATTACAAAATACTTTAATATATATACATTACAATTAAATAATAAATAGAATAACAATTCAAATAATATCAAAATAGGAAATGATATAATAAAAAAAATAAAAAATAAGAAAATAAAAATATGGATATATCATGATGTCCTATATGGTGCCACCTGTCCAATCTATTTTTCATAATTTACTGTGGTCTATTCCGCTCAAAAACTCCTGAAATTCCCGGCCAAAACTAAAAAGCAGTTCTTCTTTACTGATTGGCCAATTGTGCCCACGGACCATAATTGTTCTTAATAATTTATACCTCTGTGCGTCAAGTAAGTGACAGTCAAATATAAGATGGTCATAAGTTTGTTCTGTCTGTCCGTCGCACAAGCATTTGTTGTCTTCTATTATATTAAATCGATGTAAGTAACTTCTTGTTGGTCCGTGACCAGTCAGTACCTGTGTAAGTCTACTGTTGATTGTACGTAGCTTTTGTCTGTTTTCTAATTTATTAATGTATTTGTATAAATGTCTTCCTTTCGTAGTTGTCTGCCATCTGTTATTCCATAGCCTGTACGTCATTTGCCTTAATATACTTTTAACTTTAGTCTGAGGGGCTTTACAGTAAGAAATAGGGAGTGTCTCATCCAGTGCTGCAGTTTTGGCCTTCGCGTCTGCCTCTTCGTTACCTATCCGTCCTGCATGTCCTTTTATCCATTGTAACTCAATGTCTATTTGTTTTTCTTTACATTTAAGAAGGCATTTTCTAATGTCGTCAGTAAGTTGGTCATGTATCGTTCTGTTATTGACTTTTTGTAATGCTACTTTGCTGTCAGCGTGTATAACATAAGTACATCTTTCCGTTTCTTCGTATTCTGTAATGTGTTCCAGTGCCCTGAGAATAGCCAGTTGTTCTGCCTGATTATTCGAACAGTGTTTGTCTAATCTGTACTGTTCCGTGAGCACATATTGGTCACCATTATACACTAAGAATGCACACCCTACTTTATCATCTTGCTTACTTCCGTCTGTATAGATGTGGTATGTTTGTCTATATTCAATTTGTTCTGTACAATCTTCTGTGTTAATACAGGGTATATCTGTAGGATGTTGCCAGTTTGAGTAGTGTACGTCATGTTCAATATCTTTTATTTCAAAGTCCGTTGTGTCTTTATTTTTAAGTATATGGTAGATTTTTGTCAGTTATGCCGCCAATAATGAGATTGGAATGAAGTCAGCCATGACACAAGCAGCTTCATATGAAATGGTCCTGTAACCTTTAATAGCTCTTATCGCGAAAAGGCGTTGGACTCTTTCTAACTTTACTAAGTTTCTTTTTACAAAAAGAGCTTTATGCCATATCTGAATGCCATAAGTCATCATTGGTAACAGGGCCCCATTATATATGGTCTGCATAGCTTCATGCTGTAGTCCCCAATTCACTTTGGCGACTTTCGTAAGTGAATGAACGGTCCGTAACAATTTGGTCTGTAAGTTATTAATGTGAGATGTCCATTTCAATTTATTGTCGATCAGAAGACCTAAGTATTTAAGTTCTGTTACTTCAGCAATTGAGATGTTATTTAGTTTAATAGCAAGTTGGGGGTGCCGTCGTCGTCTAGTAAATATGATATATTTAGTTTTTTGTTCGTTAAAGGTCAGCTTGTTCTTTGTTGCCCAATCGAACATTGCAGCACAAACACGATTAGCTTTTTCTTGCATTTGATAGAAATATTTACTTTTAATTTTAAGGATGATATCATCTGCAAATGCTATTAGCTCTGAGTCCTCAGGTAGTTCAATTCGTAAGAGGCTGTCAAGTACGAGATTCCATAGGAGGGGAGAAATCGAAGAACCCTGTGGCGTGCCTATAGTTTGCTCTTTAATCGTGAGACAGTTGCCAGCGCCTAGGATGGATTTTCTTCCCTTAAGAAAATCCCGTATGCACAAAAATATATTTTTTGGACAATTATGCTCCTTTAGAGCATTAAACACTGATGGCCACCAGGCATGGTCGAAAGCCCCTTTGATATCAAATGATATTACAATGGTGTGTTTGTTTTGTCTTAAAGTCTCAGTTATGTCTGTAATTAGTTTATGTAAAGCATTAATTGTCCCAGTCTGTGGTATAAATCCAAATTGGTTTTTGTGAAGTGGGTATCTCGTGTGTATATGGTGGGATGGTCTTGAATGTAGTAGTTTGTCGAGTACTCGTCCTGCAAATGGTTGTAGACTGATTGGTCTGTAGTCAGTATTTCTGTCATGTGGATTCTTTGCTATGGGGATAATTTTTCCAGTTTTCCAAGACATTGGGAACACCCCTTCTCTGAAACACTTTTTATACAAGGTTTTTATAAATTTTGGAAAAACTTCAGCGGTCTTCTGAATTATTTCGGCTGTGAAGCCATCGACCCCGGCTGCTTTTTTATTATTTAAATTTTTAATTGTGTCGTCAATTTCATTGTCAGTTACATCCTTGTCGGGTTCCGAATTTGGAGTAAGGCTGCTAAGTGTTCTCATATTAGTATGATGATGTGAGTCCGTAGATATGTCGTCAGTCTTTATGAACTTGTCAATTAAATATTCAAAAGTACTCTTTATGTCAGTCGTGTAAGTCCCGTCATCCCTTTTTACAGTTGTTAAATCAGTTGGTCGTTTCAATTTTCCTGTAGCATTCTTATAGGGCCACGACCATGCTTTTGATTTATCAATAGAACTGCAATATTCCCTCCAAGACGCCATCTTACTTACCTTTATTTCAGCCTCATATGTTTTTTTCTGTTCAAGGTAATCTGCCCTATATTGTTGTCGTCGGGATGCGTTCTGAGTTTCTGTCTGGTATCGTCGCCGTAATTGATTTGTTCTCTTTCGTAAGTCCGTAAGTCTGTCATTCCACCAAGGGGCCGCTTTCGCTTTTTTTGTTCTGCTTCTAAGGAATAATATATTGCAGGTTTTTTTCAGCGCTTTGTTAAATTTTTGTAAAGTATAATCTATTCCTTTTAAATCTAAACTCAGTAATAAATTTTCATCTACTTTTCCAGAATCTTTTATTATTTCTAATCCAAAACAATGAGTGATTTTTTCCTCGAGAATATGTTTAAAAGTATCCCAATTGGCATGTTTGGTAATATATTTAGTTTCTAATTCATGATAATTATTTTCTTTTTCCAAAACCAAATCAAAAGTCAAAGTTCTGTGATCAGAGAAGTTAAAGTAGTCATGATTTTTCCAATTTCGAAGGTGTTTAATAATTCTCTGATTACAAATAGTCAAGTCAATATTGCTTTGTCTATTGGTTCCAGTGAAAGTCGGTTGTTGGTCATGTTCGTTAAGTAAGTGTAGGTTTTTTACTGTAATAAAGTTTTCCAGTACTCTTCCTCTAGCGTTAGTCAGCTTGTCAAACCATAACGTTGATCGACTGTTAGTATCAGCTCCAAGTATAATACCATTATGACTGTATCTATCTAATATTTTTTCAGTAACGTTTAAATCATCATTAATGTTGCGAACTATATCATAATAAGAGCTGATAAGAGTAAAACTATGGCCCATGAATTCAATTATTACAACAACAGTGTCATTATTTATAAATTCCGATAAAGTGATTACGTTAAATTTGGGATTTGTAACAACAATGGCTGCTCGAGGTCTGTTATCATTGCAATCATACACTCTAAACTTGCCTGGGAATCCAGCTGTTTTATTTCCAATGGTCGATGGTTCCTGAATCAAAACTATGTCTATATTATTTCTATCAATAAAATTAAGAAGCGAATAAGTGGCATTCCATGATCTGTGTAAATTAATTTGGCATAACTTTATGAAAAATTTACCCATTAATAGTAATAAATGATTTAAGTAAAATTCTAACTATGTAATTCGTAAAAATTACCATGTGATCACAATACCATATTGATAACTCTAAAGATAACCTCAGAATATTTAGGTTAATAATTCTATTTCTATTGTATTTCATTAAATATATTATATTATTAGCTGACGAATCGACAATTATTATTATATAATAATTAATTATGATATCTACCTGGGATGACATCATACCTCAAAATTAATTCTAGCTTTCAATCGTGATTGTGCTGCGATGTATGAAGGGCATTCTCGCGACAAAGCAGTGTGTGCTGTGTCTACTTTTCGTTTGGACCTATTCGAGGAGTTGTAGATGGTACAATTTATACACTTACGTTCCCGGGAGTCGCATTCTTGCAATGTGTGAGGCCCAGAGCAGATTGGACAGGTGACATCGGCTTCACATCCGTTGAATCCATGGCCAAGCCGGGAACACTTGAAGCAGCGGCGGACGACGATGTAGTCGTCTGCCCTGCACATCTTGAACCCCAGCTTGATTTTTCTCCGGAGTAATGTCAGTCTCCTATGCGGTGTAACCTCGAGCACTGCATGACGCGCCCCAGTTCTCTTCGTTTTAATGATAGTTCTTAACTTCATATTATCTTCATCCAATTCATTTTCTTCACATAGATAAGAGATAATATTTGTCTCATTAACCTCATCTGGTATATCTAGTATAAAAACTCGAGGTGAGAATTTCTTAACTTCCTCAGCCTTGAGGTTGGTTTGCGGCTTCCCATTTATTTCCGAGCAGACTTTGACTAGTTCGTCTTTATTGCATACACTAATTATAACTTTTTTGTTTTTTGTTGAAATAATATTTTTGAATCCTACCTTAAGTTTTTTCGGATCCAGAGAGTTCTTGAATTGAATTTTTATCTCTTCAGAGCTTTTTTCCTCGTCTATTGAACTGATCACAGCCTTATATGTTGGGGGAACACTATCTACAATGTCAGCATAACTTCTACCTGAAGAGGTTATACTCACATTTCTTTTTTCTTTCAGTTCTTTATTTTCCTCTTCCAATTGTTTGATTAAACTTCGTAGTCTGTCAACTGATTGGAACAATCCCTCTTTCTGAGTAGCGTTTAACTTCTTTCCTTCAGATAAACTCATCAAAAACCCAAGATCGTTTTCATAAGAAACATCATGCGCCGCCATCTTGGTAGCAACATTTTCTTTTATTTAATTACAACAATTTTTTTAACAATTTTTTATTATTTAATTACATTTTAAATCATAGTAGTTATCTATTTATTATTGTTACAACATACTACTGTAAACGTAATTGCTATAAATTTTAATATAAAATTGTTAATGCATTTTGATTTTATACTAATATATTCTATAATTATAATGTACGTACGATATATATATATATGTAATGATTATGAATGAAATGACAATAATTAAGATTCTGCATTCTCAAAAACATAAACTGACAAAATTTGAGAAGTCCAGCGAAATTTCTTTGAGAGTTATTGCCGAGGCCCGACGGGAGTGTGGACTCGTCCCACTGTGTATCGGTTTCGCTCCCGCTCCACTCTCGCTCCGCTCTCCTAATGTCTTACCATATTCACATTATATAATTTTACACCGTTCACTTTTGAAAGTTTTAAGCTATTAAAGCCATAAATAATTGAAGTTGTCTGTATTCGGATTTTAATTAATGATTAACTTTCAGTTATTAAAGTATTTATTTATCAATTTACGGCCAAAAAAAAGTTCAATTTTTCGTTTGTAGAAATAGCTGTTCAGTGTACTTTTCTTGATGAAGAAGATAATATTATCAAAACATATAATAAGAAGAATATATTGCAACACAATAATAATAATTATAAATTAACTTAATTAATGGTGAAAAAATAATTTAAATTTTTTCCGAATGTATTCGAATACGCTTGAAATCGGTAAATGCTGCAATTTCTCTTCTTTTCCTGATTCGTATTTTAATTAATTTTTGCTTTAATATATTTTTTGTTAATGATTGAACGTCAAATTGGACGTTATTTTATAACAGCAATGAGTATGTAGTCAATAAATAAATCGGTGACCGTTTTTTACGAGTACATTAATTCATTCCAAAATATATCTCAAACATAACATGAATTTTTCTCGTGGAAAAACCACGCGTGTAGTTGGTGAATTTTTTTTTTTTTTTTTTTAATCATTTCAAGCGTATTCGAATACATTCGGAAAAAAATTAAATTATTTCTTCACCATTAATAAAATTAATTTATAATTATTATATATTTATATATTCTAAAGTTGAACTTTTTTGGGACGTAAAATTGATGAATAAATAAATATTTTAATAACTGAAAGGTAATTATTAATTAAAATCCAAATACAGACGGCTTCGATTATTAATGGCTTCAATCGTGAACGGTGTAAAATTATATAATGTGAATATGAAAAGACTTTAGGAGAGCGGACCGGGAGTGGAGCGGGAGCGGAGGGAGGCCGGACCTGTACCAATATTGTGATTACCCTCTTTCTATTCCTCTTTAGAATATTTTGCCAGTGAGACCGGACCGGGAGCGGAGCGATAGTGTAAATGGGGTAGAGCGAGAGCGGACCGGGAGGGGAGCGACACCGGAGCGGTACCGACAGAGGAATTCTCTGTCTATTTCTCTTTAAAATATTTTACCATACCGAGAGCGGACCGGGAGTGGAGCGGGAGCGGAGCGATAGTGTGAATCCGCCCTAAATGTGCAGTCTACTCTCTAGGAGTGATCCTAATGTTTACAATCCCAAACATCATGGCAGATAAAATTTTTATATATATAAATGATTTATCTACAAAGATCGATTTTGAGACATTCTGCTTGGCTTACATTAGTTTCCTTTCCCAGAACATTGGTGTGACCATTTGGAAAAATTTATATGAAGTAACATCATCATAACAATTTCACCAAAAAGCAGGCTCGAGGGTGATCTCTTGCAGTAAATTTAAATTTAGACTATTTTTTTCTCGTGGCTAGATATCCACTAATAAGAACTGAAACAAACTGAAGAGCTACCTGGTCCCGTGGATTGTCTCGGTTGTGTGTGGTCCCTTGAATTGCTCTTAGAAAACTGGTTCAGAACCATTGGTTCTCTCGCTGTGACGGCTTTTAGGCATCTCTTCCAGACACCACCATACCTGATGCACTTTTTTTTTTGTACCAAGTTATTAATAAATATGAACATATTTTATTATTTAAAATATGCTATCTGGATATCATGCGCGGTCTTTATCACCTGAATGCAGCTCATATATCTGTCATTTTTTTCCAATACATGAAGTCAATTAAATATATATATCTGAAATTAAAGTGGAATATACCTGCCAAATACCACCAGGAGGTCCATCACCAAGAACCACATGGTCTACAGGAGGTGCACGAGACCATGTAATCGGTGATAAGATATCGAGACCAGTTACTGCTCCAGGACGCATTAAGGTATCAAATAGAGCACCAACAAGACTTGTACCTCCGTAGTCTTCCATTCCCTAAGCATACCAGCTATTAACAACAAATTTAATATACATAAAAAGTAACAGTTATTAATATTAACTACTAAAGCAAAATACAATATCAAACTGTTCTAACTAAGTAAGTAAGATTTCGCTAATATAAGAGTTACCTGGGCTAAAAATTGCAACTTTTCTTCAGACATGAGGGACTCTCCCAATGAAAGAGAAGAGAGTCGCGCAGAGAGCATTGGGTCAGGATGACCAATCCCATTATAGGTAGGTTGATGGCCAGCCAATAAAAAGCTTGCAGTAAGCCCAGCCGGGCCATTACCTACAAATGCAAATGAATAGTCTAATAAAACTCTTTATACAAACAAGAATATTGTACTTCTAAAAAATTAGAAGTAGAAAAATTATAGATAATACCAGAGTCTGGTTTCGGAAGCCGGTGAGTGAACAGGTGCCGTGTGTTGCTCTCACCAACATATGTAATTCTATACTCAGTGGTTGCTCTCTATTATTAGTTTGAAAATACGCTAAAACTTCAGAGAAAGTACTCAAAATAGTTACAGTTCGACGACTTAAGCGTTCTTTTATTTCCTGAAGTGAGAAATCAATCGTAGAAAAGAAATCCGAAGAAAAAAAATCACTCTTATAGATCAATACGAGGTAGGAAAATCCATATTTCTTATCTGTTGATTGGAGTAGGGGAATAGTGGAGTTGCGCAATAGTTACTTAGTGCTACGTACAGTGTTAATCCAGTCCTTAGCGGGCTCACTGGTCGGTTTGACTCACATCACCTTTAAAGCTTAAAGTTATTCTATAAAGCACGATAGATCACCTGAAGAGAGAGAAGAAGGGAAAAGGATTTACTCGATAATGTGTAAATTAAAGACCATCGACCCTAATTCATTATTTAGAAATAAACGGTATAAACCTATAAAATTCATTATAGGTTGGAGGACATTGGATCATTACTTAATTCTTCAGCGATCGATGAAAATATCCTTAAAAGAAAAAAAGGAATGAAGAAGAGGATGTAGAAAACACTATTCACCCACCCTTTCGTCCTAGAACCACATCGAGGGCTTCATCAAAACCGACAAATGCCAGACTAAATATTTTTATTTGGAATGTAACCGGTTATGAAATTTTTTTGAATTATGATACTAACTCAAATTTAGGTCTAAAAGGATCCCAGATAACATTTCTCAAAGAAACTCATCTGCTAACTAAATTAAGAAAAACACCATCATGGATGAAGGATTATGATGTTATTTCTACTGAAGCAGTGAAAGAAGCAAAGTATGGAAGAGGATCAGGAGGACTGGCTTGCTTTTACAATAGTAAGATAATTAATGCAAATGTTATAGCATCTGATTATTGTTATATATTTATACTTTTCCATATTAATAATCTTAAGTTTGTAATTGTTCTTTTATATATTAAGCCTAACACTAAAGTAAAAGAATTTCTTGAGAAATTTGAAATTCCACTAAACCACATAAAACATAAATTTCAAAATATTCCAATATATGTTTTTAACTGCAGAATTTCAAATTTAAACTCATGTGCTCCGGAAATAGTATATGATTCTGTTCTAAAGGCAAGTCGAGTAAATCAGGATACAAACCTTAACAAAAGTGGTGATATTTTGATAGAGTTTATGGAACTAAATTCATTTTTAGTTTTGAACGGGAGGTCTCCTAGTGATAATATGGGGAATATTACATATTATAGTAAACATGTTAATGCTGTGTATCTTTCTGCGAGGGAATTAAATATGGTGAAATATAACAGTCAGAGGTAAAATAATCACAAACCATGGTTTGATATCGAATGTCGAAAATTGAAAAGTGAATTGAAGAGGTATCTCAAAATATGTAAAGCTAGTACATTTAAGAAGGAATATCTACAACAATATCTGGAGATGAAAAGAAATCACAAAAACAAATTAAAAAAGAAAAAAATTGAATATAATAGCAATTTCGCTACTTAACATAAAAAATAGTTCTGAATTTTGGAAGACAATTAAACGATTTCAGACGATATGCGTTACCGCTTCACCAATTAATCTAGAAACTTAGGAAATCTTTATGAAAACTATCTATCCTGCAAGATGTATTAATAATGTTATATTTAATGATAACTGTCATTCCTTGCTAGATCCTGAAATAAGCATCGAAGAAATAAAACTGATTCGGGGCAAATGTAAAAATGGTAAATCCGTAGGATACGATGGGATGCCTTATGAAACATTCAAAAATCTTCCGCACAACTGGTTATTGTATCTAAACACTTTTTTAAATACAATTATGAAAAGAGAAGAAGTTCCGGATGGGCAAACATGATATCAGTAATAATTCACAAGAAAGGGGATAGAAAATTGCCACAAAATTACAGATGTATATCTCTCGCAAATTGCATGCTAAAATATTTACCAACATCTTGCTGCAAAAAATCAAAGTATGGGCTGAGGAAAACATTCTTCCAGAATGTCAATAGGGATTCCGAGACGGAAGATGCTGTCTGGACAATATATTTGTTTTGAATGCGTTGATGCAAAATCGATTTCTTTCCAGAAGAAACAACCTTTACGCAATATTTATAGACATGTGCCGTGCTTTTGATTCCATCAGTCATAATCTTCTTTGGAAAAAGCTATTTGGAATCGGTGTAAGTGGAAAAATTTTACGCAAACTTCGGTCACTATATGTTAAAGCTAAAACCAGGATTAAAGGCTCTGGAGGTACATTGTCTGAGGAGATTGAAATCACGGAGGGGGTCCTTCGAGGGGAAACGCTCTTCATTCTTTTCATATCTGATATAGAATACTATTTTCGCAACAGAGGACTAACTGGCATACCAATCGATAACAAAAATGATATCATGTTTTTAATTTTTGCAAATGATATCACATTATTTGGTGACTCATATACTGATATCAATAAAAAATTAAATGTTTTGGCTGAATATTTTAGAGACAACTGCTTGAAAATAAATAGAAATAAAACGAAAATACTAAAGGTTTACTAGGGGAAAACAAGAAAAGAAAAGAAAATATACATTAACGAAATAGAAATTGCATTTGTAAAAATAATCAATTATCTTGGAGTCGACTTTTCAAGGACAGGACTTTTTCTTCAAGCAGCGAAAAAAAAAACAGTTGAAAAGGGGAACTCTGCTACGGGAGCAGTTATAAGTACATGTTATAAAGCTAAAATGAAATCATGGGATGGAATTAAACAATTAAATAAATGTATATTAATAGCTTTATTCACGTATGATGCACCGTGGAATGTAAATTGCAGGTATGGGGTCTTCGATAAATTGAAATGTTGGAAAATGTCAACCTGAAATTTTACAAAAACGTATGGCCTTATCAAGAAGTACTCCTGGATATATGATCAGACTAGAAACCGGTACTCTCCGCATAGGTTGGCTAATTATGAAACATTCGTTAAACTTTTTCATGAAGCTATTAACGATGAAAGAGCATAGGTACCCAAAGATATGCTTCCAAAAGCTGAGGGAAAGAATGATAAGTTCTGGAACTAAGTCCAAAAAGTATAACTGGTGTACAAAATTGCGAAACCACCTCAGTATTGTAAATGAAGCAGCCCCTCCCTTTGGAAGATTTTCATCATTTAAAGATAGAATTTGACTTTCCTTAAAGGAAGGAAGCAAGTTAAAGAACAAATAATGCGCAGAACAAGTAGGATTTTAGTTGTGGGAAAGGAACATAAACATGATTGGCAGATCCAAATGAATGGCTGTGGGGATGCAGCCCCCCTCCTTTAGGACTGCAGCCCCTCCCTTTACAATCGGCTGGATCCGCCCATGATCCTAATAAATGATCCAAAGGCTCTAAAAATAAAACAAAAAGGCTTACTAGAAAAATACAGAAAATATTTGGAGGGAAAAGATAGGGAATCTCTGTCAAACACACGGTTCAGTGAACATTACCGTTTCCTATACAGAGAACAGAACGTTATCCCTGAATATAAATAAATGGACATTAATTTAACTTACAAGAAGTGCTCAGCTCAGAATGTCTGGAAAATACCAAATAAAACTCTCAGCCAAAGGTTACTGTTACATAATTAACCCACAGATAGAATCTCAAATGTGCAATATGAGGTAAAGGAGACAACATATAAAATAGATTTTTTTAAAAGTAAATTCCCTGCATCATTTTGACTTTGAGCCACTGTATATACATATAAATATAAAGTAAATGAAACGAACGTAATATTTTTAATTTATGAAAAAAAAAAACACAACACAAAAAACATTTTCAATCGAATTTACATTAAACAACACCATTTTCGTGAAGTTCACGTCACTCATCCCGAAGGTAACCCACGGGTTTTCACTTCCAGTGTTGCCACCTGTGTTACAAAGTCGCTATTTAAAGAAAGGGAAGACACACGGAGAATTCTTCCTCAATGACGATTTTTCTTTTTATTAGACTTTTAAATATTATGCGGTATAATAAAAAAAAATAAATATGGTATCAAATTTCTCAGCCCCTAACTGCCTCAATTAATTTTTCTTCCATTTTCACTTCACCTGCATGGCGCAGGCCGTGACAAATTGCGTCAGGAACACAAACCTCCGCAGCTCATGGTGGCTCTAAAACTGCGGCACCTTACTCTGCGGCTCAATGTTCTCTCCTTTCTATTCTACTAAACACAACAACTCACGTCACGTCACCTCACTTCACTTTTCTGTTGGTTATTCTCCATAAGTTAAAGAGTATTATAGTTATTGAAAAACTGTATAGTCCTCAATACTTGTCGATTTATTATTAGGTACATTTTTATTTTTTAGGGGCCTAAAAAAAATCCTGATTTTATCAATTGTCGATTTATTTTTAATGCTTGCTTGTTTTTTTACTGCGAGTTGCTTTTTGTAAACATATCGTAAAGATGAATCAATAAAGTTAGTATTTACGGCTCGTAGAAAACTGAAACTTAATTTTCCAATGTTTGTCTGATATGCTTTCCAAGGAACTGAGAACGATTACTGTTCCTCTAAAACCACCTTATATTTCATTCAGAAATCTATTACAGAACTAAAGTTTGTAAATTAAAACATAATTATTAAAGATCATCTTGTACCATATGTATTTCACTCAGTAACATGCTTTAATTTGAGCATCACTTATCTACTCTCTAAAGTACAATAAAAAACTTTATTGTTCAATAAAAGTTTTTATTATCCTCTATTTAGTTGTTGATCCCATAATTTAGTTACCATGGAAACAAATAATGTCCATTAAATATGCATGTTTCAAAATACGTTGAAAACTTTTTCCCAAGAACAGAACGCCTTTACCTAGAAACACTGGTCTGTCATTAGGCCGAGCGTAAGTTGGGGCGTGACGTGAGGTGACTCAGGAAAGCAGGGATTAAGCCGGCTGCGCGCGGAAGAAGCGAAAGTTGGGACGTTGTTCTACTGAAAATTGCGGACCTGTAAGGCCGAGTTGATAAATGTGCAAGATTTACTATTAGAGTTCCGATGATCTCGAAGATTAATTAATAACAACATAATTGCAAGAAATACTTCTTTAAGTTGCTATCTAAAGAAAGGGAAGACACAGAGAATTCATCTTCAAAGCCGAATTTTCTAATTTTAATTTTAATGTAACTTTCAAATAGTCAGGATGTGATGTATCGTATAATATTTCTCTGCCTCAAGTAATTTTTCTTCCATTTTTTACTTCACCTGCGCGGCGCAGGCCGGGCTTAAGTGGGGGCGCAGCTCCATGACGTGAAGTGAGGTGACTGGAGTTTTTGTATTAAGTAGAATAGAAAGGAGGAGCGAAAGTTGAGCCGCAGAGTAAGGTGACGCAGTTTTAGAGCCACCGTGAGCAGCGGAGGTTTGTTTTCGCGTAACGCAGTTTGTCACGGCCTGCGCCATGCAGGTGAAGTGAAAATGGAAGAAAAATTAATTGAGGCAGTAACTTTGTAACCAAGGTGGCAACATTGGAAGTGAAAACCCATGGGTTACCTTCGAGATGAGTGACGTGAACTTCAAGAAAATGGTGTGGTTTAGTGTAAATTCGATTGAAATAGTTTTTTGTTTTGTGGTTTTTTTTTTCATAAATTAAAATTGTTACGTTCCTTTCATTTACTTTACTTTTTTTTTTTTGTTAACTTTCATTCTTTTTCCTTCCCTCATGTATATAGTTTCTGCCTTTTATGTATTTCATATGTTTCATTGGTCAATTTATATGAACATTGTAATGTAATTAAATACAAGAAATACCCAAGAGATAGATACTGCTTTCTGGACCCAGCCCTACTCACCTAGTTAGAGTTAGGCCCGAGGCGTTAAAATTATTTGACCAGTAAATGGTGGTATGTTTTTTTACAAAAAATTATTATACTAAATATTTTATTGGCAAACAGCGCTCAACATTGGTTTTAATTTAATTTTTTACTTTCACTTACCTATATATGAAATATATAGTAAGTGGAAGTATTGCGATCGTGAAAAATTTCGACTTCCGGTTTTCAACGGAAATACACGTTTTGGGGTCCCCTGAGTCGAAATGACCAAGTCCCGCGAAATGGTCTGTGTGTGTGTCTGTGTGTCCGTGTGTCTGTGTGTCTGTGTGTCCGTGTGTCTGTGTGTCTGTGTGTGTGTGTGTGAACAGACTAGCTCAAAAACTATAAACCGTGCGATCCTGAAATTGGGTATTTAGTGTAAGTATATGCCCGCGATGTGACAGCATAAATTTCATCAAAATTACTTAAAGGGTGGGGGTACTTTACTTATTAACTTTTTAGGTTTTTTTCGATTTTCTCAAAAACGGCTCTAACGATTTTGATTAAACTGAGTATTTGATCTATTTATATGCCCGAGATATGACTGTAAAAATTTCATCAAAATTTATTAACCGGAGGGGGGACTTTACTTAATAAATTTTGTAACATATTCACATGTTTTTTTTATTTACTCAAAAAAGGCTTTAACGATTTTGATCAAACTGGGTATTTGATGTATGCATAAGGCAAAGATGTGATAGCCAACATTTCACCAAAATTAACCAACCGGAGGGGGGACTTTACTTAATAAATTTTGTATCATTTTCACGTGTTTTTTTATTTACTCAAAAACGGCTTTAAAGATTTTGATCAAACTGGGTATTTGATGTATGTATATGCCAAAGATGTGATAGCCAACATTTCATCAAAATTGATTAACCGGAGGGGGACTTTACTTAATAAATTTTGTAACATTTTCAAGTGTTTTTTTTATTTACTCAAAGAAGGCTTTCACGATTTTGATCAAACTAGGTATTTGATGTATTTATATGCCAAAGATGTGATAGCCAACATTTCATCAAAATTGGTCTAACGAAGGGGACCACAACAACGCATTAATTTCTAATCTAAGTAAGATGGTAAGTGAAAGTTGTGTGTTGCGCACACGCACCAGATTTTTTTTCTTTCCTATTTCAGATTTTCTATTCTTTTAACATTTTTTTTTTTTTTTTTTTATTTACCCTTTTTTCCATATATTGGTCATATAAATAAGTGGCGGACAAAACGTTGGGCCTAAGTTTTCGAAGCAATACCTAATTGAAGTAAATAATTTGAAATTGTTTGATAAACTAATATGTTAGTAGAGGATAGAAATTGTTTACAGCGTTCTCAGTTAGTTGCCCAGCTGATCTCTATAACTAGCTTATTCTATTACTAAATTGAATTTATTTGATTTACTTTAGAATGATTGATTTTTTTTATTAAGTAATGTCTTATTTCCTTTGATTTAGTTAGTCAATCATTTGATTTATTCATTTTCTTGAGAGGAATCATTGATTTATTGATTTTTTTTTCATTTGAATTCAATCAATATTTAATTTAATTCAGTAATAAATAAAAATTTTAATTGCATGAATACCTTGCAGTATTTAATTATATTGAGTATTGATTAGATAAAATTATTCTATATAAGTTTTTTTTATTTCCTTTCATTATAAGAAGTTATGATTTTTTTTCCTTTCATAAATGATTGAATTAATTTTTTTCATGATCATTTCTTTTATCTAAATTAAATTTACAAATCGCTCAACATTGGTTTTAATTTAATTTTTTTTTCTTTCCTATTTCAGATTTTCTATTCTTTTAACATTTTTTTTTTTTTTTTTATTTACCCTTTTTTCCATATATTGGTCATATAAATAAGTGGCGGACAAAACGTTGGGCCTAAGTTTTCGAAGCAATACCTAATTGAAGTAAATAATTTGAAATTGTTTGTAATGTTTGATAAACTAATATGTTAGTAGAGGATAGAAATTGTTTACAGCGTTCTCAGTTAGTTGCCCAGCTGATCTCTATAACTAGCTTATTCTATTACTAAATTGAATTTATTTGATTTACTTTAGAATGATTGATTTTTTTTATTAAGTAATGTCTTATTTCCTTTGATTTAGTTAGTCAATCATTTGATTTAATCCTTATATATATAAAAATCTCGTGTCCCGATGTTTGTCTCTCTATTTCTCAGAAACTACTCAACCGATTTTAATGAAATTTGGCTCAATGTATATAGTTTTGGCCAACTTAACGGACCGGATAGTTTTTAACTTGATTAGTGATCAAAATAATTCTTATATAGCGAATTATTGCAAATACAGTAGGTTGTGTTTCGATTTATTAACATGGCTTCATATGTCGATTTCATAATGTTTTTGTTTATAAGCATGCTATTGTAATACAGGTTATCATTATTATAATTTTGTATTGCGTTATGTGAGTGCAGTTATTTGTTCCTATATTATTATTTTCCACACACAAATAGTAATACAAATTTGTATTTATTGTTAATTTTCATTAAAGAATAAATAAATCAAGAAAAGGTTACAATAAATTCTCAAATGTGTAGGTACTTTTTCTTCCTTTTCCTTTTTTATTTGTATTTAAATTAAATTAAAGCGCTGAAACGCTTTGCTGTGGCCCACCCTGATATCAACTTTTAGTAAAGTAAATACATTTTAATCATTTAAATTAGGCTATTATTTGAAATAATACTCTATAAATGTTGTAACAGCACCTACTGTCATAGGTGTAAACTAATAGAAACCTGACTTGGGGAGTCAGTGTTGCCAAAACTTTGGGAAAATTAGTAAGCTGGCTACACTGCGGGTAAACAGTCGTAAAAACTCCCTCACAAAAAGAGTGTGTTTTGATTAGGTGTTGTGGGATACTTTGTGATTTGCTAAAGAACTGCATAATTAAGAATTTTCAGTTGATTTATTTAACAGAAGTTTCTTTATTTTTATTATTTGTTTTGTTATTATTATTTAAATACAGTGTTTTTTTTATTTTACCAAAACTTTTTATAATTTTTATTCCGAGATCTAAAATGTAAAATTTAAAAAATGTCAGTGAAGATTTGTAATTCCTCCTTTATCAACAATAATTTAAAGTTGAGAAAATTTAATCCCAATCGAATAGAGGCTGTTACTTCCTGTTCAGCAGAGTTGTAATTATCTTTAAAAGTAAAATTTAAGAAATGTTAGCGAAGATTATAATTCTTTCTTTAATTTAAAGTAGGCTATTATTGGGAATGATATTTCGTTGTTAATTTCACCAGAATACAATTTTTTACTTATCTTTAAATGATTGTTGATTAAGAAAGGATTAAAAATCGCGGCATTTTTTAAATTTTACATTTAATGATTATTACACCTCTACTGAACAGGAATAATTGTTATTTGGGTAACCTCAAGTTTCAGATTTATCCGCCATAAATATGAGAGTACTACTGCAAAATAATCCATCGGCAGATATATTTTTTAAACAATTGCTCTATATTGGAAACGGTGAAATAGAGCTGCATCGAAATTCAAAATTTATCAAATTACCAGAAAATTTCTGAACTGTTGTAGAGACGAAAAATGAACTGTCTACGATATATAAAGTGTCTTTCCTGATATTTTGAACAATTATTTGGACTATAATTGGCTGGGTAGTCGTGCTATTTTGGCAGCAAAAAATGTTGATTTCGATGAAATAAACTTCCAAAATCAATTGACAATGTTCTAGATGTAAACGAAGTTGTAAATTTCCCATCTGAATTTTTTAATTCCCTGGATATACACCCAAACAATCTCCAGTTAAAGATTGGCTCACCGATCATTCTTCTTCGTAACTTAAATCCACCTCAATTGTGCAACGGTACACGTTTGGTCATTAAAAGGATCACAGGAAATGTTATTGAAGGAAAAATGTTGCCTGGAAGGTTTACAGGAGATATCGCCCTCTTGCCACCTATTCCCCTGGAACCGACAGAATTTTCAATAAAATTTAAAAGGCTTCAATATCCTATTCGTTTAGCTTTTGCCATGACCATAAACCAATCCCAAGGGCAAACAATGTCCACTTGGACTTTGAAAATCCGTGTTTTTCCCTTGGGCAATGGCATAACTCACGTGGGAAATGGGTATCGCCTGCTCACGTGTGTGGAAACCATCAAATCTTTGGTTTGTATTGGTATTAGTATGGTTTGTTGTATTGGTATTACTGTATTTGTTTAAAAATATTAGGATATAACTACTGAGCCACAGCAACGCGTGGCCGGGTCTGCTAGTTATATTATAATTATTTAATTCTTTTATCTAAATTAAATTTACAAATCGTAGCCTCCAATAACCTTTTGTAACAGTAGAATTAAGTGATATGAGTTGCCTTTTTGCCTTGGGATATTGCTAATTTTCTATATTATTTTATGTTTTGCCTATTACTTAGCATGCACTTTTAGCAAATTAATTCCTGTATTATTTCTTATAACTGCATGTAAATTAATTCATTCATTAGTAGAATTTAATAGTATGAGCTGCCTTTAGACTAGAGATACTGGATGCAATTTTTTTATATTATTTTATCTTTTGCCTATTACCTCTCTTTTCTCATTACAGTAACCCTGTAATGAGTGATTTTATTTCTACGCGTACCACCTTGCGACATAACGCGTATTTAATTACATGCATAAAATCAGTTAATACAGCTTTTTGTCATATGTCATACATACATAGAAATTTAACAATGAAAAATTTATATCTAATGGAATATAAAATAGAATACAATGCAACAATGAAATACATACATACAAAGCGTGAACATAAATATAAACATAAGGAAAGCATACAAACATAAAATACAACAAACAATAAACATAAAAATATATGTAAATGCATATGATGCATGTATCATAGTTCAGAGAAGTCAATCTGGTCCACAAATGCATCGAATTCTGGAAAATATTTCCCTATTAGATCCTTCTTTGAAGGCGGCCATTTGCCGCCGTTCAATAGTACTGCCGAGACCAGTTTATGTCTGTACATGTCCAGTTTGGAACAATTAAAAAATAAGTGATCGTAGGTTTGTTCGCTTTGTCCGTCACAAGTACAGATTTTCTCGTCAGTTAGCTTAAACCTGAACAGATAACTTTTGGCTGCACCATGTCCTGTCAAAAATTGTGTTAGTTTGTATGTTATTTTTTTAAGTTCAGCCCTGTCGTTTAATGTTTGTATCTATTCGTAAGTATATCGACCTTTTGTTGATGTTGTCCATTTTTCGTCCCAAGCCTGTTTTGTTGTTGTTCTTAAAAGGTGTTTGATTGCGCTGATCGGTGCCTTGTTGAAGATAATCGGGAGAGCTGTGTCCCTTGCCGCAGCCTTCGCTGCTTCATCCGCTAGCTCGTTTCCTAGCACACCAGCGTGAGCTTTCACCCATTTAAAGGAAATAACCTTACCTTGGCTGTAGCAAGAGATCAACACTCGCCTGATTTCCTCAACAAGTTTTCACGTATGTTTATGTTTTTTAATTTACGTATTGTGGTTTGGCTGTCTGTATGAATGCAATATGTCTTAATAGCTTAATTTTGAATGTATAATACGGCTTGTAAAAGGGCGAACAGTTCTGTTTGATTATTTGAACAGTTTGGTCCGAGCTTGAAACGTCCGGTGTGGATCAACTGGTTCCTTTCGAATGTTACGATGGCTGCACCTACTTTGTCTTGCTTACAAACAAGTGATTTCCTTTCAGTATCTATCACGTCTGGCTTTGTAATACCTTTAGGGTGTATCCAAGATTCGTAAGGAGTCATTTCGTCAATTTTAGTTATCGGGAAATCCGGAATTTTTTGTTTCAGCACCCTTATTTTAAAGAAGTTTGCTATTTCTTTAGATAAGATAGAAATCAGAGTAATGTTAGCGAGTATACACGACGCGTCATAAGATAGGTCCTATAACCTTTAATGATTATAATGGCTATTAATTTTTTTTTTCTTGAGGCACACATACAGCATTATATATATATATATATATATTAGAAAAAAACTTAGAATCATTAATTAATTTTATTAGAAGAGAAAAAATTCTACCACGTTGGGGAATCGAATCCACGTACTCTGCATCTCCAGGGTTCGATTCCTGGCCATGATCTAATCTTTTCTATTCTAATAAAATTAATTAATGATTTTAAGTTTTTTTCGGGACGTTGAGAGCTTATAATGTAATTGGAAAAAATTGGCTGAATTGAATAAAATTTTTACACAGCTGGCATTTGAAATTAATTATTAGAACGGATAATAATTAAATAAAAATCTTAGTTTAAAAAAAAACGAAAATTAGGTATTTTGGAGAGGGACTGAGAGATATAGGTTTGACATTCAATCAAATCACTGAGAAGAAAATAACACTCACATGTTAAGTGGACAATTTTATTTCCTACTTTCTATATCCCTATTAATGCTTTGAACCAAAGACTGCAGTCTTTTTATATATCGAAATTTCTATATAAGGACTTCATTCCTTCGAACCAGTTCCAGTTCGACTTGATATAATCCTTTCCGAGAATATTAATGTCCTATCACAATCGTTCAACGGAGAATTAATAAAAAAATGGTTAAACAATTAAATTAACGTACGTTATTTTTTTATTCATTTTTCATATCAGTAGTTTAGTTTTTCTATTTTTATAAACATCGCCGATAAACAAAGAAAATCGAATATAAATTTATTATGTATAGATTTCCATAAACCAATAATTTCTCATTCGAAATATATCTATTTCACTAAGCAACACCCCCACACAAAAAAAAAATTAAATATTAGTTTGGTGTGTGTGTGTGTGTGTGTGTGTGTGTGTGTGTGTGTGTGTGTGTGTGTGTGTGTGTGTGTGTGTGTGTGTGTGTGTGTGTGTGTGTGTGTGTGTGTGTGTGTGTGTGTGTGTGTGTGTGTGTGTGTGTGTGTGTGTTAGTAATAAAATGAGAGACAGCAAAATATTTAGTTAATCCTATTTACTAGAGATACACACAACAGGAATGTATATATAGAGGATTATGAGAACAATAAAGTCAGTCTATTCTTGATATTCGTACGGGTTCTTTCTACTCCTTTCCTTTTTTTTTTTTTTTAAGTTTCGCTGCCGCGAGTAAATAACTGGTGCCGAAGCCCGGGAACCCGAATTTTATTTACATAAACAAAAATTTTTTTTTGTAGTTTCTTTTCGGGTGCGCGTTTTTGCGGTGCTTTCTGATTTTACCAGCACAGTACATCAGTGAGAAATGTCGGAAGGAATTGTACGGCCAGCAGTACTGACTGTACCGGCAGAACTGAACATTCCGAATGTACCAGCAGAGATCCAACCGCTGCCGGCAGAGTCGTTAGCGTCAGCGCATGCAACCACGCTGGAATGGCTTAAGGTGTGGACGGCGAATTCTCAAGACCTAAGGAAAGCCATATCAGATCTAGAGAGGTTTGATGGAGGCATCGGCGAGCTAAATCACTTTCTTAAGGGAGGAAACAGGATTATGGCAAGAATACAAGCGAAGGAGGCAGAGAGTCTACTAGATTCAGGGGATGCAAGAGCGTTGAAAGCGGCATTGGTATGTCGGGTCAAGAGAAGTATCCTGAATTTAATACAGTCGGACGACGAGACACCGTGGCCCATCGTGAAAGACAGGCTGAAGAAAGCATTTGGTGGAGGCCGATGGACACCTGAAGAAGATATCTTCTAGATGTTCAGGGAGAAAAAACAACCACATCAGTCAAGCGGACAATACCCGGGAGTTCTGTTAGCCCACTACAATAATATAACAGAAAAGATGCGAAGACATTGTTGTGTCTATAATTTGTATAATCGATAGACTCTATTTGCATAGGGTGTTTCCCTGAAAGCAAATTATGATTAAATAAAAAAAAAAAAAAAGACATTGAGCGCGGCGGAGGTTGAGGCCAGGATGACCTTCCTGTCTTTGATTCTCAAAGTCCAGCTCGCGAAAGACACCGGAAGAAAAGAGAGCCTACCAAGAGACAATACGTTCATAGAATGCGCCCAGGAGATGGTGGACGCAAGTGTCAGGGATATGGAAGCCCGGATCTGCGAAGAAGAAGAGATGGATTGGAGTAATGTAATCCGCAGGAGAGCGAGATATGGCCCATCCACATGGAGAAGAAGAGAGACGGAAAGCGGAGGACGAGAAAACAGGCTAAAGGAGAAAGAAGTCAAAGGAAGGAGAGGGGACAACGGAGAAGGGAAGAAAGAAGATGTCACGGGTGTGGCAGAACAGGGCACTTGGTGGCTCAATGTACCAAAACGAGATGTTTAGAGTGTGGGACTGAAGTGCATATTGCCCGACAGTGTACGTACATGAGTAGACGCAGGGAAAACTATCGCCCTGAACCTATGGAGGTAAATGCCCAAAGAGTTTGGAGGAGGAGCGGATCAAGAATGGAATCCGGAGAGACCTCGTCAGCCTCGGAAACAGAAAGCGATGGAAGCGAACCAGGAAACGAAAATCGGGAGAGTACGAGCAGAAGGTGTAATGCCAGGATTGGAGGACGTCGAGCGACGGCAGGAGAGAGGGAAATAAACAGAGAATGAGGAAAGTGCGAGTGGAGAGGCGCCCGCGCAGTAGTTAATAACATCAAAGGAGAGCGTGGCGGGTTGCCAATAATTAGAGTCGCGAGTGGTGTGAAGTGCCTAATGGATACGGGGAGCTCTAACACGATATTGTGCCGCACCGCGCTAGAGAGGCTGTACAAAGGAGAGAGGATACCCCAGCTAAAGGTATGTAATTGTAAATTAATTACTCTGAGTGGTCCCTGTGAGGTTGAGGGTGAGGTGGAAATAAGTGAAGGTAGGTGGGGAACCGAAGGCGGAAAAGTGAGGGTACACATCGTGGGAAACATGTCTAGAGAGTATGGGGGGATAATAGGGTGCGATATGTCGGAGAAAGTGGGAGCGTCAATACGGAATAAAAGGGGGCAATGGGGCATCCGGATCGGAAGTAAGAAATATCGGTGTAGGGGATCGCGAGATGACAAAGTTAGAGTCGGAGTGAGTCGGAAGAGCTAGAGAATTTGAAAAAACAAGGGATTATAGTGGACAGTACGTCCCCATATAATAGTCCCCTCTGGGCGGTGAAGAAAAAGTCCCTTGAAGAAGAAGAGCGAGAAAAATACAGGGTGGTGATAGATTTCAGGAAACTGAACGAAAATACGGTGGAGGAAAAATACCCAATACCTCGATTCGAGGACATATTGGATAGACTAAGCGGGGCTGCAGTCTTCACCACATTGGATCTGAAGGCAGGGTACAATCAAATAAGGATGCACCCGAGAGACCAACACAAAACAGCTTTCACATTTGAGAGAGGACACTAAGAGTTCACGCGGATGCCATTTGGTTTAAAAAACGCGCCCATAACCTTCCAGCGACTGATGGACGAATTTCTACGGAGGTAGAAGAATATTATTGTCAAATTTATATGGACGATTTATTAGTCATCAGTAAGGATGAGGCTCAACAAGTTAAACATTTGAGAAGTGTTTTCGAAGTGTTTTCCAGTGTTTTTTGAGAAGTGTTTTCCATACTTGGGCAAACTCAGATAAATTTTTTAGGCCACACAATATCTAAAAACGGGGTTAAGCCGGATATTCGCAAGGTAGAGGCAATCCAAAAAATGGCTATACCGAGAGACTAGGGAGGTTGCTATTACAGGCGGTTTGTTCCAGAGATGGCAGAGTACTTGGTGCCCCTCGACAATCTTCTGAAGAAAGGCCAGAAAGTAGTGGTCACCCCAGATATGGAAAATAATATCAGGAAGTGTAAGTCGCGGCTGCAAGAAGAGCCAGTGTTAGCATTTCCGGATTTTGCAAATCAGTTCACCATCACGACGGACGCGAGCGAGTACGCGTTAGGGGTAGTGCTATCGCAGGAGGGAGAAAGCGGTGACAGACCCGTGGCATATGCCAGCAGAAGACTCACCGACGCGGAATCGCTATATAGTGCCCTGGAACGGGAATTGTTAGGCATCGTATGGGCAATAGACCACTTCCGACTATATGTCTTCGGTAGAAAATTCAAGGTACATATGGACCATCGACCGTTACTGTGGGTTGGAAAGCTTAAAGAGACTTCGGCAAAGGTGGAAAGATTTCCTGAGTCAATATGACATAGACATAGCGGATAAACCCGGAAGAGAGAACATCGTGGCGGATTGGCTATCAAGGGCGATACAGGTCAATGCAATAGAGGAGGACAGAGGGGAACATTCCAGGGGATTAAGACAATTTTTAAGAGACTGGACACCAGAGGGTGAAGGCGAACAACAAGTGCGGGAATCGGAAGGCGACGGGGAGTCACCCGGGGAATTCGACAACGCGAATATCAGGGCAGAGATGAAAGCGAACGATGTTGTATGGCATTTGAATACCCCCGGACATCCCAAAAGCAGAGGGGGGATAGAACGACTCCACAGTACCCTGGGCGACCATTTGAGAGTGTACCATGTAGATAAGGGCCTCGAACCAGAACTCGCATTGCCGAAAGCAATAGCAGCATACAACCAATCGATTCATTCAGCAACGGGATACTCGCCATTCGAAGTATTGTTCGGGTTGAGGGAGTGAAAAAGGGACACGGGAAACACAGTAGGGGATGAGGGGATGTCTCGGATGCTAGTAAATAATAGGCTACAAATTGCTAAGATATGGGAGAAAACGCGCCAGAGCATAGAGAGGGAAAAAAGTAGGAGAGTGGCGTGGGAGAATACCAAGGTGCGTGATAGGACTGACGAGATAAAAATAGGGACGATAGTTTACCGGAAGTTAGCGTCTAACAGGGGAAAGAAATTAGTTAGATACGAAGGACCATTCAGAGTAATCGTCATTCGTGAGCACAACACATTGTGACGATCTAAAGCATTAAAGATCCCAGAAAGCGTAGGACAGTGCACATAGAGCAACTAAAGCTTCCAGGTGGGGAGCCCGAACCAATACCGTATTGCTTGAGTATTCTTGTCTCATTCTGGGAGGAACCTGATCCTCTTCCCATTATATCCCGGATATGTCTATATGATTCTAAATTGCTGTTCTAGTATCTTAATTCATTACATTGTAGTACGTAAGGAGATGTTGTAATTTTTTTTTAGTTATAGGTGTTACGTAGTTGCATATATGATGTAGAGTTTTCGAGTGCCCCCCCCCCCCCCCCGCAAGCCACTAGAATACAAAATGAATATTTTTTTAAAAACACCGTCCCCGATAACATAAAATTGGACTCCCGTGCGAAAGACATCCGAAAATGTTACCATCTTCACTAGAATTATTCAAGGGTGACAATTGAAATGGAAACGGTTACAATTGAAATAGATTGGGTGAAGATTGAGTTGGAAGGGGTTGCATTTGATTTGGATTGGGTTACATTTGAATTGGAAAGGGTTTCTTGAGACTTGGAAAGGGTTACAGTTGACTTGGAAAAGGTTACGCTTGACTTGGAAAGGGTTTCTTGTGACTTGGAAAGGGTTACAGTTGACTTGGAAAAGGTTCAAATAGACTTGGAAATGCTATATTTAATCTTATTTTATTCATACTAACATATTTAATTAATTATAGCTTATTGTTTATAAACCAATGTATATATTTTTAACTTTAGTATTTATTTATTTTTAGTCTTAACTTATTATTAATGTACATATATTTTATTTGTTAGTAATGTTTTGTTTTCTTTTGTTAAATTATCGCATATTCTTTAAAGCTATTTATAACTTTTTTATCCATTTTAATCATTATAGGTATCAATATATTATTTATCTATTCTTTTATTAATTTTTGTTTTATAATTTCTGACATATCAATTTAATAAGTATATATTCTTGCTTATTTCATTGATAGTAACATATGTAATTAATTTATCGAGTTTTAACCCTTTCCTATAAATCATTTTTTTTTTTTTTCCTGTTTCTTAAACCAATGTATAAATTTCTAACCATATTATTTACTTTTTAGCCATAACTTATTAATGTACATATATTTTATCTGTTATTATTGTTTTTGTTTTTTAAAATTAAATTATCGCATATATCTTAACTATTTATACATTTTAAACAATACATCTATATCAATAATAAACAATCTGTTATTCACTCCACTTAAATGTTTGATCCATGCAAGGTCTGCTAAATCTATTGTAAAAATAAAAGGATATGGATCATAAAAGAAGGTAATGTTAGAAAAGTGGAAATAGGTCAAAGAGTATGGGTTCTGAGATCAGGAGGACCCGTTCAAGAAGCAGAAGTTGCTTCCATTATGTCTGTGGCAGCCGCGGGAGGCGGCGAAAAAATATTTGTAGAATGGCAAGAAAAAGATGGCCCAGTATTAGGCAAAACTGTGCCCATCGAAGACGTTTTGCCAATGAAGCTAATGCCCTCGCAGAGGACCATGACAGCCAACAATGAAACGAATGAAATGATGCAAAATCAAACAAACGTAGCTGCATCAGAGTCCAATGACAAAGTATGTCCCATCTGCGGTCTGTGTTTTAAGGGCGATAGAGGTCTCAGAACCCGTATAGCGAAGAAACATCCCAGGGAGGCAAATAGTGCAAAACTGAGGGGTCTTTTTGGCAACACAGTAAAAGAAAACATTGGAGAGGATGAGGATGAGGATATCAAACAACAGATAAAAAGGTGGTCGGCTGCCTTCGAAGTACTCATAAAGGATAACCATATCAAGACTGAGGATTTCTATGAAGCAGTGGGCAGTTTTTAAATTTTCTCAAAAATATCAACGCTCAACTGCCCGGCCCACAACACCGTGCTATAAAATTTTACAATATTAGAAAAAAAAATAAAACTGATATAGCAAGCAAGGGTGCTGGAAAAATATCGAATCCTCAGCGAGCAAATAAGAAAGATAGGAGTAGTCGGCAAGAGCAGTATTAATATGAGGTGACCCAATACAACTACTATAACAGGCGAAAAAAAGTGGTGCAAAACATAATGAATGCCGACGCTACCAAGCAATGCCCTTTAAAGGTAGCCGATATGGAAAGCAACTTCAAAAGCCTCTTTGAGAGTGAAAATCTATGCAAACGAGCGGATTATGAGAAAAATGCCCCGGTGCCAAATTTAATGTCAATAGACGTCAAAACAGTCAAGAAAGCAATTAAATCCACATCATTGGACAAATCACCGGGGCCTGATGGAGTCTTGATCCGCACGATAAAATATTTCGATGTATCCCATATTATTAAGACAATTGCGGAGATAATGCTGAAGGTGACGCATGTACCGGAACCTCTTCGTCAAGGGCGCACAATACTGGTCTATAAAGGGAAAGGGGATGAGTTAAAAACATCTCTTCCTGGAGACCAATTAAAATATATTCAATTGTGCGCCGGATCATAGAGAAGTTTCTGGATCAGGAATTGAGAAAGCAAATCACCTTCAGCAAAAATCAGAGAGGCTTCATTAAAGGCTTACCGGGAGCACATGTTACCGCGAGGATCATCGACGCGATCATAAAAGATGCAAAACAAAGGAAAAATGATTGCGCAGTGGTATTCCTTGATGTCGTCGGCGCTTTTGATAACATTGGCCATAGTCACCTGTGATAGCAACTCTCCTGCGCACTAATAAAATTAAAATTAGTGTAGGAGCACACTCGACCAGCCAGATCAGTGTGCTCAGAGGAGTGCCTCAGGGCGGGCCCTTGTGGCCTTCGTTGTTCAACCTGGCCATAGATCACCTCTACCGCGACCTGTGTGACCGAGAATTTTCCGATAAGTTTGGTTATAAATTAAGTGACCAAGAAAGTGTGGTCCTCACAGGATTTGCGGACGACCAGGCTGTCTCAGCGCGCGACAAGGTTGCGGCAGAGAGAATTATCTACAGCACTCAGAGAATACTAGCAGATATCGTTCTGGCTATATATCCGCTTAAAAGCGTTGGTATAATTATAGATAAAGGAGAGCTGCTGCCGTCGACGCTCACCCTGGAGAACGGAGACTGCATCCAGACTGTAAAAATGGATGAAAGAATAAAATACTTGGGCTGCTCGTTCTCTGGGGAGCTGGTCTTTAACAATGAGGCGGTGACAAAGATAACTGCGAACCTAGACAAATTGGTGAGCTCTAGTTTGCTCAAACCTGAGCAGAAGGTCAATGTTGTTAATCAGTATGTGTTCCCAGGTCTTATCTATCCTCTCCAGTCAGCGCCCCTTACAAAGATACGCCCCGATATATTGGAAGGAATAGATACTAACATTCGGAGGAGTATTAAAGCCATTATCGGGCTACCGGCCATCACCTCTACAGCGATGCTCTACGCACCAAGAAGATATCGAGGACTGGGATTGATCCGTTGCCAATGGGAGCCTCCTCTACAGCATTGGTCCATTGCTCAGCGGCTGTCAAATGTGCCGGATGCCCTGTTCCAGTCTATATTTAATTACCAAGAAGAATTGGCGGAATGCGCCGATAGACTGGGTGTGGATCAGGACTGCCGAAGTGTGAGAGCTCTACGACAGTCACTGCGGGAAAATTCCTTTGAAGAATGGGCCAATTGCAGATGGCAGGGGATTGGAGTTCCACATTTTAAAGAGACCTCGAATGCGAACAGATTCATTTTTGATAAACAGGTCCTGTCAGGGTCAGAACGGTTGAATGAATTCCTTGAAACTGAACATTAATTACGCCCCTCTGCGTTAACTCCCAGGAGTCAGCGGACATTCGAGAGAAGTTGGGTCCCTCTGTCGTAAATGCGGCAGAGAGTCTGAAACACCAGCCCATGTGCTGGGAAAATGCCCCTACAACTCTCTCCTCATAACTCGCCGGCACCATAGGGTTAAGTATGAACAAAAAAAATCCCTGAAAGAGAGGAACTTTGCCTGCTTTGACGAGGTCTTCTGTATAGACACGGATGGATCCACGAGGTATGCAGACATTGTCGCATTCCCCAAGACCGGGAAGAAAGCACTGATCCTGGATCCGACAGTTAGATATGAAAACATTGACCTTGACCAGGCGGGTGAAGTGGAAAGGGAAAAGAGAGAGATCTACGAAAAGTACATCCCTTTCCTTAAAGAGAAGTTCCGCGAGACCTTCGGTGAGAGAGAGTTCTTTGTTAGGGGCCTCTGGTCTGGATCTCGCGGAACGATCCCTAACAGAACAAGGAGTTTTCTAGAAGACCTAGGTGTCGAAATGAGAGAGATTGCGGTGTTGGCCGAAAACATAATCCTGGACTCCCTGGGAATCATCCACCACCATGTGTATGGAAATTGATATATGACTACGTATAATCATATATCATATCTTTTTATTTATATGTTTATTTATTTATTAGCATATTTATATATTTATTTATTAGATATAAGGTTTTCATTGGAATATCTCATTTTGTGGGGGTTTTTCTCTAGCAGTCTGTATGTGTGCCTATTTGTAATGCGAGCGCTAAGAGAGGGAAGGAAGAGAAAAGGAGTAATTATGAATATAATAGAATAAATGGGAATAAAATAAAGATAAAAAACATAATAGAGATGAGAGATGGTCAACTGTTCTTCAATTACGATAGGTTAAATGATGGTCAGGATTTTCAGTTACAATGATATTTATTATGGTAAGCCAACGTTTCGATCCAACTTGTGGATCTTCATCAGGGCTAAAAGAAAACAAATAAATAAAATCCTAGATATTTCCATTACCAGAAACCCGGACCATTCTATATCCACTAATTGGTACACCAAACCCACTTATTCTGGCCGACTCCTTAACTATTTTTCTCAACATCCACATCACCAAAAGATCAACGTCGCAAAAAACCTCATCCACCGTAGCCTGACCTTGTCCGATCCACAATTTCATTGTCATAACAAAATCCGCCTGAAAAATATCTTACAATCTAACGATTTTCCTGAGCACTTAACAAAAACACTTATCAATAACAATGCTAAAACTCAAAATCTCTCTAACAACTCTTCACAACCTCCGATTTCTACTTTCCAATACAGATCTATCCCATATATCCCCATTCTCTCAAACAAAATTAAAAAATCCTTCTCATCGAGTTTCCCACACATGCGCCTAGTATTAAAAAATAACAATAAATTAAAAAATCTTTATACAAAACTCAAAGACCCTGTACCTCTCCTAGACAAGTGTAATGTAGTTTATCGTATCCAGTGCTCCACGCTTAATTGCAACAGTTGCTATATAGGTGAAACCAAAAATTATTTTAAAAAACGTATTTATCAACATAAATACAGTATTTCCACGCGTAATTCGTCTACATCTAAATTAGCAGAACATGCCATTGCCCACAACCATTCCTTCGACTTTGAGAACCCCTCCATATTAGCAACTGTATCTAACCACGACAAACGTCTCCTCTCAGAATCCATTTTCATCCATCTAGAAACTAATATACCGGGTTATTAGTTTATAATCACAAAACAGATAAAGAGATAATTTCATCCACTTATTCTAACATCTTCCGCATCCTCAAATCCTAGTTTTGATTTCATAGGTACCTGCAATTATCTCTGTACCTCTTGTACTATTATTATTTTTTGTATTGTATGCTTCTTTCTGTATATTTTCCAAATTTGTATGCATTGTTACATTATGTATTATCTCATTTTTATGTTATTATTCAGTCCAGACACAACTATTTGTATACAGTACCATATATTTTGTTCACTCAGTTGTCATGTGCCTTCACTTCAAAAGCGTTGGATTTCCCCGCCATAAACCTTTGAAGTCGGCAAACTAACCCCCTACCACTACCTCTCACCTTATTTTTACCTTTAGTCTTAGTATCCACCTGGACTCAGTAGGTAAATATCAGATTCTATTTTATCTTGTTATCTTGTTATAAGTATACATGTACTCAAGTATTGATTGATACGCTGTGTAAGGTAGCAACCCAATGTTTTTTGGAAAAACGCTTGTTATAAAGCAATTTTATATAATTTTGAGATAAATTTCGGGAGGGCACTGAAAGTTTCATGATTACCGATGTGATTCCATAAATTCCAGGTGATTTTTTATCATTTAGATTATTTATAGCCTCTTCAATTTCCAAATCAGTCAACGGTTCATCTAGCACAGTTTCAGGAGTTGAATTAGCTATGTATCTAATGTTTTCGTGATATTCGGTTTCATTATCTCGATTTTCAGTTGGAAGAAATTTATCGATTAAGTAATTAAGGGTTTCCTGTAAGTCAGTTGTATGAGAAACATCTGTTTTTAATATTGCAGGTAATCTTAATTTATCGGTGGCATATTTGTAAGGAAAAGACCATGGTTTATCTCTACTAATGCCACTACAGAATTTTTTCCAGGAATTTAATTTATTTAGTTTTATTGTTTTCTTATACAAAAGCCTTTGTTGAACATATGCGTTACGCCTGATATCTCTTAAACTATCGTCATTAGTTGTATTTTGATAAACCCTTCTGAGCTTCTTAGTTTGTTTCCTTAGTTGGGTTAGTTCATCAGACCACCATGGCACAATTCTTTGCTTAGTTGTTGGTGAGTTTTTACAAAAAAGTTTGTTACATGTCTTGCGTAGACAACTGTTAAACTTAACAACAGTCTCTTCAATGTCTATGGTGTCTAGGGAAGTGATCATAATTTCTTCGACTGTAATTTCTTCCCCATTCCCATGATTATATATTAATTTAATTTGTTTAAATAACATTTCTCTGAATGTTTCCCAGTTAGCTTTTTTGGTGGAATATTTTATTTCAAATTGGTGGGGTGAAGAAACATCTGTATGAATATTATATCTAATCGTTTTGTGGTCCGATAAATTTTCATCATCCATATGAACCAATCTTGGACAAAGCGGATCATGGATTGGTTGCTGAGCGTTAAATCGATGTTACTCTCCCATCTCCCATAGGTGACGAGAACGTGGATAGGTTTTGATTTCTGTTCATAATAAATAACTTACAGCTTTTTATCAACGATTCTAGTGTTTCCCAGCGTCTGTTTGTAAGTTTATCAAACCACAGTTTGGACCTACAATTCGAATCGATAGCCACTAATTTTTTTTTTCTTTAAATCTTTCTAAGACCTGTGCAAGTTTCTCGAATTTTGTCTCTACTTCTACATTTATGTCAAAGTATGCGCTGGCTAGTATATATTCGATTTTATTCCATATTAGCTGCACTAAGACCATGTCCTCAAATGATAAATCGTCTAATAATAACGGTTTTATTTCATTGTTTATGATTATTATACAGGCTCTAGGGTTAGCAGTACCCCCTTGGAATACTCGATAGCACAACGGAAAACCACGTTTTATTTAACCTAGTACATGGTTCTTGTGATAAAATAATATCTAATTTGTAACGACATATAGTGTGTAGCAAGCTCCTGGTGGCAGTGGTTGAATGATGCAGGTTAATTTGTGCTAACTTTAACTTGTTATCAGAACACATGTTTTAATGAAATAATTTGAATACGTAACCTTTCTGTTGATATTGAACTTGCTATCTAGGGCAATAAAAGTTTTATTGGCTAGAAAATAAAACATTACATTGCCATGATAACACATATTCAATATGTACAATATGGTTTGGTTCATTCTGTTATAACCGTACAGTTTGTTAGTCATAGTCAGTATTTGTAATTATTCTGTCTATGGCCGTCTTAGAAGAAGGCAATTTTTAGAAATAGATGAATGATTAAGATCTACTTGCCTCTTGTTGTTTACTCTATTATTGTAACTTACACAGTTGATGCATTTGCGGAGCTCAGACCGACACTCGCTGAGGCTGTGAGGCTCGGCGCAGAGCGGGCAGTTGGGCTGATGAGCTTTGCAGAACTTCTTGACATGGCGCAGCATGGAGCAGACGAAGCACCTCGGTGCCGAGTGGTAGTCCTCCACGGGGCAGGTCACCAGGTCCACGAAGGCTCGCCCTCTCAGCATCTTCCTCGCCGCGGGGGTTATCTCCACCACTGCGTGTCTCCAAACTCAAACTGGCGCTCCTTCCTCCGTTTTCTTCATCTTGTTAGATATTATAGTTCTTAACTTTATATCTCCGTTTTTCAACCGGTTTTGTTCAATTATTGTAGGAATAATATCCTCTTTTTCTAGTTCTTCTGGAATATGTTTTATAATTACTGTAGGCTGTTTTTTCTTGATTGGTTTTATCCTTAAACTTGTTCCTAATTTGCTGCCAATTTCTTCAGTTATCAGTTTGAGATAGACTTCAGATTCAGATCCTATTATCAGACCTCCACTCTTTGTCTCTCTTAAAGTTTTTATCCCAATCTTCAGCTTTCTGGGGTTTATCGCTTTTTTAAAAAGGGTTTAGTATCCTCTAGATTGTCCGAATTAATTTTTTCAATTATAGCTTTATGTTCTTTCGGCAAGATAATTTTATTACCTTTGATGTGTGCATAGGATGGGATGGGCGTTGAGGTTAGCTTCGATAATGTCTCAACTTCTTTCTCCTGTCGCTCTTTGTCGCTGCGGAGATGGCCGAATATTAATCTCAAGGTGTCAATCCGCCGAAATATGCCTTCTTTAACAGCATCCTTTAGCTTGAGCTTTATTAAATCAGTAAAAAACTGAACTGCTTCTAAGAAGTCTCCTTCGTCCGACGCCATGACAGGTAACTCCTATTACCTATTACCTAGCATTCATTTTTGGCAAATTTTTTCCTCTATTTGCTTACAATCTTGATTGAAATAAATTAATTGATTATATTTCTTCCTTGGACATTTCAGGCAACACTACACCCAAAAAGTTACTTTGAAATTAAGTTATACCACACTTGTATTGCAAAATTTCGTCATAACCAAACACAATTATCTTCTTCAGTTTTCTGCGATCTTAATTTCATTATTTGTTTCGGAAGATAAATACTCTAATAATTAATTGTTGATTCATATATCAAACTCCCTGGCTTAGAAGAACCTCGATTAAGTTCGATGTATCAGTTAAAGAAGCCTGAATTGCTAGAATTAAAAGGAATTTGGAAAATAGACTTAACTAATACAAACGTAGAAACCCTAAGAGCAGCAATCGACATTTCTTCTTGAGTAATTCTTGGTTGTGTACAGTTTCTTCAACATTATCAGTGACTAACAGAAACATGGCAGGTGGACAAGAAGTTGGAGCATCTCAACAGGAACCAAAACCTCTTGGTACTACAGTCAATCTTTCCCCCAAATTATACTTAGCAATTTATTTTTCAATCCCTTTAAATTCGATAATTCTACAGCCATCAGCGCTGAAGATTTTCTTCGGACATTAAACGAAACGCGCCGAACTTACAGGGTGACTGATGCAGATCTTCTCTCTTATCTGCCTGAATTATTTCAGAGGACGCCTCTCAACTGGTGTCGTCTGGAAATAAATAGCTGGAAGGAATGGCAAGATTTCGAAAGAGACTTTCGGGCTGCATTCTTCCCTCGGGACTACCATGAGCAATTTAAGAGGGAAATAGATCGACGAACACAGGGCGATCAGGAGAAAATCGTGGATTTCATTATCAAAATGAGAACTTTATTTAGGAAATTGGATCCTCCTAAGACTGAGGAAGAACAAATATCCATGATTTACAAAAATATTTTCCTCGATACCAATTGTTTATTCGAAAATCTGAAGCAACACCAATTGTTAAAATTGTGGAAATTGGACAAGAATTGGAGCAGATTTGAGCACGACCTTTCGAGTGTCCCAACTAAAAGTAAAAGCGCTTTACCCGAAACTGCCTAAGAACCTCTCCAGACCTCTGGAAAAGGTATCAAGAAGAATTCGAACCTAGCATCGGTAGAAGGGAAGAATAGGGGTAAAAGAGATAGGAATAGTTTATCGGAGCCTTCTCAAAGAAAGCCTAAACCCTCGATGTCAGTCAACCACCAAAACCAACCCGATGTTGCTGTAGTGCAACCAATATGCTGGAATAGCCTCCAAAACATGGACATAGATATACAGAATGTTCTAAGCCCAGGACAAGCCTCTTCTGCTACGGTTGCGTTACTCGTGTTATCATAAGAAGAGATTGCCCTACCTGTAAGGAACAGGGAAAATTGATAAACGACCATTACAAAGAGGTCTTCATCGTCCCTACTACCTCAAAAGGCCTAAACTCTGAAGTCTTAATAATATTTATACATCATCAGAGACTGGAGAGAGGTTCTTCGTTAACCTTTATGTAGGAGAAGTTAACCTTCCATCACTTATTGACACAGGGCCAATCATTCATATATCAGCTCCTCAGGACTTTCATCTTTACCTCAAGAACTTATCTAGCGCACACCTGTTGCCTCCTACTAGAGATGGGCAACATGTAATATAAGTAGGGAGTACAGATAAGGAGTAATCAACATCTTGATTACTGAATTTATCGAAAGTACTTAACTTTTTTTTACTCGGAGTACTCCGGTAATCAACTCCTACAGCATCTGAGAAGAGTACAGGAGAGAATTTCTTCCACATTACAGTAACTTTTTATGTTTTATGTAGCAATATTTTTAAATTTTAAGGGTGTTCAATACTAAGTGGAAAGTGGGGTTGATGTGGGGGGGGGGCGCTCGCATTACAAATAATTTAACATTTACGGATTTCATTGAAATGAGGGTGCATTCTTATGTTTTCAGTTGCGTAGATTTCGAAAATATTATAATATTATTTATAGAGGGAGGCCTCTCATTACAAATTATTTAAATTGACGGATTTCATTGAAATGAGGGTGCATTCTTATGTTTTTGGATGCGCAGATTTCGAAAATATTATAATTTTTTTATTTCGGTGGAAGGAGGTGGAGGCGCTCGCATTACATATAATTTAACATTTACGGATTACATCGAAATGAAGGTGCTTCCGTATGTTTTCGGATGCGTAGATTTCAAAAATATAACTTTTTTATTTCGGTGGTAGGGGGTGGTGGCCCTCGCATTACAAATAATTTAACATTTACGGATTTAATTGAAATGAGGGTGCATTCATATGTTTCTGGATACGTAGAATTAAAAAAAAAAAAAATTCGACGGCGGGAAGGCGTTTCGCATTACCAGTAAATTAACATTCACAGATTTGTTTTTTTAATTGTAATCTACTGTAATATAGGGGGGCTTTTTATAGGGAGAGAAATGCTTTATTTCAATAATAATAATAAAAATCTGGTGCGTGCTCGCAACACACAACTTTCACTTACCAACTTACTTAGATTAGAAATTAATGCGTTTTGTTAATTGCCACTTCTCAAATGAACAGAACGGCTTTAATTATGAACAATGGTCTGTCATTAAAGGCGTACTCCGCATGCGTGGGCTCAACGAGTTTTATGAGTTGACTGAATATTTTTCTTTTTTTCTCCTCTTTATGTTTTCTTTATTTTTATCATATCTCATATTTAGCCATTTCTTATTTTTAGGCGTAACGAGAGACAGTTAATTTCTCCATGTAAACAAAAACAAAGGTACTTTATAATAAACAAACAAACAAACAAAAAAGGCCCCAACCCCCCAAAAAATGCCCCCTCAGAACATATTAATAATGATAAAGCTTACCTGATATTAAAGAAAACCTAATTTTCATTAAACATAACGAATTTGATAAAAATCGTTAAAGCCGTTTTTGAGATAATCGAAAAAAAGGTAAAAATTGGAAAAAAGTCATGAAATAAAGTGCCCCCTCAGTTGGACCAATTTCGATGAAATGTTGGCTTTTACATATTCGGTATATACATACATCAAATACCCAGCTTTTTCAAAATCGTTAAAGCCGTTTTTAAGTAAATAAAAAATATGTACACGTGAAATTGGTACAAAATTTATTAAGTAAAGTCCCCCCTCCGGTTGATCAATTTTGATGAAATTTTTACAGTCATATCTCGGGCATATACATACATCATATACCCAGTTTGATCAAAATGGTTAAAGCCGTTTTTGAGTAAATAAAAAAAACCACGTGAAAATGATACAAAATTTATAAAGTAAAGTCCCTCCTCCGGTTAATCAATTTTGATGAAATTTTTACTGTCATATTACGGGCATATAAATAGGTCAAATACTCAGTTTAATCAAAATCGTTAGAGCCGTTTTTGAGAAAATCGAAAAAAACGTAAAAAGTTAATAAATAAAGTACCCCCTTCCCTTAGAGCAATTTTGATGAAATTATCGCTGTCACATCGCGGGCATATACCTACACTAAATACCCAATTTCAGGTTCCCACGGTTTATAGTTTTTGAGCTAGTCTGTTCACACACACACACACACACACACACACACACACACACACACACACACACACAACTATAAACCGTGCGAACCTGAAATTGAGTATTTAGAGTAAGTATAAGCCCGCGATGTGACAGCAATAATTTCATCAAATTTCCTCAAAGGGAGGGGGTACTTTATTTAATAACTTTTTAGGGACCCCCTGATTCGAAATAACCAAGTCCCGCGAAATGGTGTGTGTGTGTGTGTGTGTGTGTATGTGAACAGACTAGCTCAAAAACTATAAACCGTGCGATCCTGAAATTGGGTATTTAGTGTAGGTATATGCCCGCGATGTGACAGCATAAATTTCATCAAAATTACTTAAAGGGAGGGGGTACTTTACTTAATAACTTTTTAGGTTTTTTTTGATTTTCTCAAAAACGGCTCTAACGATTTTGATTAAACTGAGTATTTCATCTATTTATATGCCCGAGATATGACTGTAAAAATTTCATCAAAATTGATTAACCGGAGGGGGGACTTTACTTAATAAATTTTGTAACATTTTCACGTGTTTTTTTTTATTTACTCTAAATCGGCTTTAACGATTTTGATCAAACTGGGTATTTGATGTATTTATATGCCCGAGGTATGACTGTAAAAATTTCATCAAAATTGATTAACCGGAGGGGGGACTTTACTTAATAAATTTTGTAACATTTTCACGTGTTTTTTTGATTTTCTCAAAAACGGCTCTAACAATTTTGATTAAACTTAGTATTTGATCTATTTATATGCCCGAGATATGTCTGTAAAAATTTCATCAAAATTGATCAGCCGCAGGGGGCACTTTACTTAATAAATTTTGGATCATTTTCAGGGGTTTTTTTATTTACTCAAAAACGGCTTTAACGAGTAATAAAAATAAGATATGAAGGTAGAAAAATGTGTGACTTTGGGAAATGATATTTAACAAAACACGTCAATTTCTTATCGAAGTAAGTTGGTAAGTGAAAGTTGTGTGTTGCGCGCACGTACCAGATTTTTTTATTTACTCAACAGCGGCTGTAATGATTTTTATCAGACTGGATATTTGGTGTATGTATATGCTCACAATGTGAGACAACATTTCATCAAAATTGGTCAAATGCAGGGGGCTCTTTATTTCATAACTTTTTTTTCCAATTTTTACATTTTTTTGGAATATCTCAAAAACGGCTTTAATGATTTTGATTAAATTAATCATTTTTAATCAAAATCAAGTCATCTTTTTATATTATTTATAAAAATGGCAATTAAAAAAACATGCCGATTTCTAATGTAAGTATGTTGGTAAGTAAAAGTTGTGTGTTGCGCGCATCGCACCAGATTTTTCATAATCTTTCTCCTGTTCTCTTCCTTCCCTCTCTTAACGCTCACATTAGTAGTAGGCACACATACGGACTGCTAGAGAAAGAAAAACCCACAAAAAGAGATACACCAATGAAAACCTTATATCTAATAAATAAATATATAAATATGCAAATAAATAGATAAATAAATAAATAAACATATAAATAAATAAATAAAAAGATATGATATATGATGGAAATTGATATATGACTATGTATAATCAATTTCCGCAATACACATGGTGGTGGATAATTATTAGAATTTCCATTAAAATTTTAAGTAAAAAAATTATCAAAAACAATTAATTGCGATTGTAGATTTATCTTTTGTTTTATTTCACGCGTTAGAGAGAGACAGAACTCCTTAGGCAAATTACATACTGCCATCTCGACATGGAATGGACTAAAGTGGCCAACCACTGACCAGGAGTGCCAAGATACTGAGGCTTTTGGGAGTTAGACCACCGACTGATGGGCCTACGTAATTGTATCCATTTATTTTATTTAAGCAGTTGGTAGTAATGATATCCTTGTCTAACATCTTTAGATAATATACCTTGCCAATTAGGCAAAACAGATACTACCATATCGAAACGGAATGGACTATAGTAAGAGTTTTTTCGCTTCCAGACGATTTTTTCCTTTCAATAGAAATAAAAACCAAACGATTAAGGCATATTCCAGCCTATTGTTTGATAGGTTATTTTTTGTGAAAAAATTAATTATTCAAATTAATTTATAAGGCATTAGTAAGAATTTTATCGTTGCCAGACGGGAGCACAGTGGGACGAATGGCCAATCTAGGTGGAAAAGTCATGATCAAAATTGAGGAAACCTTTGTTTTATGTGTAAAAGAGAGATGCTTTTAGAAAAATATTAGAGGTTGTTTTGATTTTAGAAGGTGGATTTTACATTAAACACAAGGATATGAATATTACTTTACTTGACCGGTCACATTTTGTTTAAAGTATTCATTTTTTTAATTGAGCTTCATATATCATAGTATTGATACTTTTTCATTCTTAGATTTTATTTAGTAAATATGGACCTCTGCTATATCAGAATACCATTTTCCAAATAATTAGTCCTAAATTTGACCCATTATACAATTTTTACTTTCACTTACCTATATATGAAATATATAGTAAGTGGAAGTATTGCGATCGTGAAAAATTTCGACTTCCGGTTTTCAACGGAAATACACGTTTTGGGGTCCCCTGAGTCCAAATGACCAAGTCCCGCGAAATGGTCTGTGTGTGTGTGTGTCTGTGTGTGTGTGTGTGTGTATGTGAACAGACTAGCTCAAAAACTATAAACCGTGCGAACCTGAAATTTGGTATTTAGTTTAGGTATATGCCCGCGATGTGACAGCAAAAATTTCATCAAAATTGCTCAAAGGGAGGGGGTACTTTATTTAATTACTTTTTAGGTTTTTTTCGATTTTCTCAAAAACGGCTGTAACGATTTTGATTAAACTGAGTACTTGATGTACTTATATGCCAGAGATGTGACTGTAAAAATTTCATCAAAATTGATTAACCGGAGGGGGGACTTTACTTAAGAAATTTCGTATCATTTTCACGTGTGTTTTATATTTACTCAAAAACGGCTTTAACGATTTTGATCAAATTAGGTATTTGATGTATTTATGTGCCCGAGATATGATTGTAGAAATTTCATCAAAATTGATTAACCGGAGGGGGGACTTTACTTAAAAAAATTCGTATCATTTTCACGTGTTTTTTTTATTTACTCAAAAACGGCTTTAACTATTTTGATCAAACTGGGTATTTGATGTATTTATATGCCCGAGATATGACTGTAAAAATTTCATCAAAATTGATTAACCGGAGGGGGGACTTTACTTAATAAATTTTGTATCATTTGCACGTGTTTTTTTAATTACTCAAAAACGGCTTTTTCATAATTAAAGCCGTTCTGTTCATTTAATGGAAATTATTTGTTTCATGGTAACTAAATGAGATTTTCAACAAGTACATAGAGAATAATAAAATCAGACGACTTGGAGTATTATGCTTGCATTGCCGAATTATTACAAGTAAAAACTTTTATTTAATAATAAAAAAAAGTTTTTTTTTATAGAGCAAATGAAAACGAAATGAATATTGAAAAATGTGTAACTTTGAGAAGTGGCATTAACAAAACGCATTATTTTCTAATCTAATTAAGTTGGTAAGTGAAAGTTGTGTGTTGCGCGCACGCACCAGATTTTTTTAACATGTAGTAAAGTAAGCAATTTTTAAACTTTAAAGTTATTTTACTAAAAAGTACCCCAAAGTACCTCTGTGGAATTAATGATAGAGGTCACTAAGAAGGTATATTAAAGAAACATGAAAAATAAGCTGCTTTCCTTTGCCTTTGTAAACTTCAGGAGAAAGCTTTAAAAGAAAATTTTAATTCCTCGCAAGGAGTTATGTATTATTAAGCAAAGTTGTAGGGACATGGATTCAATATATATTACTAAATTGCAACAGTTTAAACGAGAGAATTTTATTCCTAAGTCTTTAATTGCGTTGAATGTTCATTCAAAATAAGCATTCACTAAAATTAAAACGAAATGCCAAGAGGCTGGAAGATATTCGGACAGATTTACCATGGAAAATAATGTTGGCTGGACACTTACTTAATGTTCGAGTGTTTTTGTAAATAAACTTTGCCATCTACTTTGTGCACTAATTTTGGTCATCCTGTTAAACGATTCGAGGACTGAAGTGCCGTAAGAAAATTGAATAAAGTTAAATAGAGTAACGAAGTTCGGAAGTATCGGTTGAGAAGTCGGGAAATCGTGGTAATGCAAATTTTATTGAACAAATAATTCAATCTCAGTCCGAAGTTACAACTAAATTTTAAAAAAAAAGTTTGATTTATTGATAAGTAGTTAATTATAAAGCTTCAATTTAACGTCTATTGCTTTTGTAATAGACTTTAAATTAAAAAAGAGATGACGTGATTACAGTGAAGAGATGAAGTGATTACAGAGTCACCAACTAACGTTAAATTTGTCAGCGGGATTGCAATAGTAAAAATAGTCAAAGCAGACATAAAAAAAAAAGAGTGAAGATAGCAGCGCGAATGATGATTATTAGTTTGCCTTCTCGTTTGTTCTTAAAAATCATGTGCTTAAAAATGGAAGAAAATTAAGTCTGGAACAATTCCAACAGAAATCTAAGGAAGAAATGAGTCGAATAATTGATCGACCGAAATCTAGTTTTGGGGATTCTAATGATGGGAATACCACTAAACGGTTTTTCAAAAATCGTGGCCATAGAGCAGCCCTACCCGTGATAAATGTGATTGATGTGGACGATTTCACTACATATGTTGAGGAGACAAGAAACTGATATCTAAATTTATATTCGTAGTACCATATGCCTACTACTATCCATAAGCTGCTTGTTCAGAGCACCGAAATCATCAATAACTGCATGGTGCGTAATGGAATGCTCAGAACAAAGCAAGAAGGTGAAACTAGGACCGAAGATTTCGACAATCGTTTACACGCACAGCTATTATTACAGATTTAATCCCAACATTTTGAACATCGGATCCATTAATTAACTCAAAAAGAAATAAAAAACCTTACTATAAACCTCTATTTCACACGCTATTGCAGTTGATCATTTGAAAGGTCCAGAAAGTTATGATTCGTGCATCTCACCCACCGATGATTCTTCTGGATAAGATTAAGACTCTAAAGATAAAAATAACATAGACGGATAATGTTTCGAAAATATGCAATTTATGACATCTGTAATGTTATATATTGTTTCCAGTATTAGGCTTTACAAAAAACATACCTGTATTATTTCCGGTGATGTCAAATACTCTATTTTCTTAATTTTTGTTGCCTGTGTGATATTGTTTTACCTCATTACAACTCGATTATTTATGTAGATCAAGATGCTATGACTATTTAAGCGAGTCAGACTTTTTTTCTTCCTAGATTGGTCATTCGTCCCACTGTGGGGCGGTTTTGCACTTAACTATGTTGTTTCTAACTACATATGCTAAAATTTGCAGGTGTATGTTTTATGGGTGAGATTTTTGCATTGGGCTCCCGTACAAATAAGTGGCCAGATCTTTAGAGCATGGTTGTTGAAGTTAGACTGTTCCGCTACTCTTCTCTGGCAAAATCGCTCTCTGCACAATAAACTCTTAAGTCCTCTGAATTTCATTTACGTTAAGCAAGCTAGGTAACTTGTAATAGCTTCTTGAAATAAACGTTCTTTTCATAATTAACTTAAACTGATTGATTAAAAATTGGGAGGTTTTTTTCGCACCGAGGAGATTTGAAACAGGCTGTTTCAACTCGCCTCGTTTTGCCCGACGAGGACAAAAACAAGTGACTGGCATGACTTCCGCAGGGAGGGGAACATCGGTTACTATAGCACCTATTTTGCAGAAGAAGAAGAATCCTTTTGTCTTTGTTTTTAGAGCCATTTTCAAAAAGCAGGGCCAAATAAAAATGGGTGCAATGTCTGGAATACAACAACGGGGCTCATAAAACTTGCACTGGTGGGGAACTTTATGTTTGCCACTACTGTTTGTCAGATTAACCTTTTTTATTATCATAATATTATTATTTTTGACATTTGTGAGATTATTGTAACATAAATATTTGAAGAAATATTGATCAAAACAGATTTTAATACTTAAGAAACGGCTGAAAGTTAATGATTATTTTATTTCAATATTTATAATTTAAAACCACTTGTTTACCTCACTGTTATTTTAATTAATGTTACGAATAGAGCGTTATGGTACTTTTAACTACTTTAGGAGTTGATTATTTGTATTAGACCTGTAGTTACCAACTTAACTGATATATCTGCACAAAATATTAATAAAAAAGTTTGTTCCGTACTTCAAAAGTTTAATTTTAATAAATACCTTTCAATTATATCATCATTTTTATTTCACAGACCTTAATACTTCTCAAAAATCACAAGTTTCAACTCTCCTCGACCCCTGTTTCATCTCACCTCGGTATGAGGGGATTTGAAACAAGTTGACTCCTTACGGTTAAGTGGGTTTTTGACCACAATATTTAACGCTTACAATTTCTTCGCAAGTGTAAAGAATGCCCTATCGATTGGTACTAATATCATACGATTTCTTTCAATAGGATTTGGGGTATGAAACAAAATGTGAAAATTGTTTCAACTCCCCTATAGACTATTTGATATCAACAGAAAATCGCAAGCTTCAGTTGGGAAAAGGTCTTCTCTTCAAATTTCAGCAGAGTTAAGAATGAAGAGTTTAGACAGATATAAGTGAATTATGTCAACAGAAAAATCTCAAAAAGAACACAGATAAGAAACTTTACTGAATTAAAGACAGCAATAAGGAGAGCAGATATTCAACATATCAATAAATGCTTATGCACCGTATTTTATATACAACATACATATTCATAATAAAATAATCCAATATTTTGAAATCAGCAGGTTTCTTATATTTTATTCCAGAACATGGCTCCTTATTCGTATTAATTTATTTTAGTTCCTATAACTGACAGAATAGATGTTTTGTATTATTGTATAGGTCATTCATAGACCAATAACGTGATAATTTGGTGGTTGTGATAATAAATTAGTTGGTTCAAGAAACTGAGTTCACCTGTATCACTGTATGGCGTAATCTTAAACTTACTATAAATGGCAAAACAAACATCTTTTACTAAAAATGTCATTTTGTCGGCAGAGCTACAATATTTAAATGTTTTAACGATTACTAGCAGTACTCACCAACTATGACAACATCCTTTTCTACCACAGAAAACTTAAATTGATTTAAGTCTATATTCTGATCTCTCATATTCTGAAAATGAAAAAAAATAAAAATTATATACACACAAACACATATATATTTGACAAGAAAAAAAAAAAACTACGTATGGAGAATTGAACATTCATTAACTATCACATTATAGTATTGTCGATGCTGCCATGCGAGTAAGATTTTATTTAATAATGTAAAATTTTTGACCATAAAATTGAATGTAATAAAAATGGTACGTGTTCAGTCATAAGAAAAAAATATGTATAGAAATACGTGTTTTGTGAGGTATTTATGTTCAAACCATTATTGAATATATGAATAATAACTGATAAAATGATATAAAAATATTTAATTTATATTATGAATGAATTTAGTGTAAAAGTAATTTTAAAAAAATGTTTTAATTAAAAAAGAGATTGATATTGTTTAAAAAAAATTGAACTGGGGAAAAAAATCCAGTGCAGTGCAATATACAACTTTTACCTACCAACCTGCTTAGAGTAGAAATCAACGTGTTTTAATAATTGTGTAAACGCCATTTAGCAACTTCACAGAAAATAGCGTTTTCCACATATTTTTGTTATTCTCCATAAGGTATAGAGTATTATAATTATTGGATTATAATACGTTATGCCTGCTGGATAATAACAATAATATGTTGAAAAAGCTATTTTCTGTGAAGTTGCTTAATTCGTTTTTATTAATTTCGTTATTATTCCATTAATGTATTTAATTGAAATAATAACGAAATTATTTCCTTTCATCAACAAGGATTTCGATCTAAACAACCAGAAGTGTTACGTTTAGGGTTTAGTAGCTATGTAAGTGCATTATTTTTTTAACGAAAAATTTAAATAGCCTAAATATTGGAGGGCGGGGGGGGGGTGTCAAGACCCCTGTGACCCCCCACCAGGATTCGCCTTTCTTTGCGCCCTTCTTAGGCCGTCATCTTTTGCTTTCGTGAAAACATCGATGTTATAACCATATTTGTTTATGTAAAAACATCAATAAATATCAGTAATAAAGTAAATTTGTTGTATTGCCAGAAATTTTTAAATGCTTGATGACAATAACACATTTGTCTAACGTGTTAGAGAAATTAGAAAAATATTGCAAACAGAGTAACAGTCGGAGACATCTCATTAATAATTATTAATTTAACATACAAACTGAAATAAAACAAAAACGATTACTCTAGTGTAATTCACGTTTATACTCATCACTTTTTATTATACAAATGAAAACCGAAAAAAGGTTCAGGTACGCCAAGATTCCGAAACCTCTGATTGGTAGTTGGCGCCACTTTGCCATGCTCTCTTTTGTATTTATCCGTTTCAAATTTACATTTACTGAGTGCTATGCCTAATCTACCTAAAAACTATGCTACAGGGTTGATTTTTAAGGGTTATATTTTTCAATGCAATACTTTTCCAATTAATGAAAAAAAAATAAATAATAAAAAGTCGATATTTACATAACATCAGCTGCATAACATCGATGTTTTAGGAACATCGATATCGACGTCGTATCCCTCATACGCCTTTTCAGTGCAATCGCATCTTTTTATTGGTAATACAGAACAACGCGAATTTAAGTTACTTATCCGATTCAAGCCTGGTGGGATTTTTTATACAGCACGAAATAGCAAATTTTGGGGTTTTGTTAACGGAATAATATCACATTGTTGTAATTAATGTTTAAACAGACACGTGCTAGACTACTTAGATTATTGTGATTATAAATAATTTTCTAATATATCTTTCTTATGAAGCATAATAATTATATGTATTACCACCATGTAATATTAACATAAAAGGCTGTCAGGTAAGAATTGAACGAATCTGTTGCGATGGCAAGTTTACCTATACCACGCGAGTTAGATCTCTCGGATCCAGACAATTACAGCCTGGAGGGGAGTTATGCCATTTATAGAGAGGCTTAAAAAAGTGTGAATTTTCGGAGCTAGCAAACAAGAATCAAATAGATATTGAAGAGGCACTGATCAGGGAAGGTTACTGGCCGGGCTAGGAGAGGGTAGTCTCAGTAAACGTTTGCTTCTTAAAAGACTCTGGAAAAGGCAGTAGACAGCAGTACTGCTGATTAGAGATGCGACATTGAAGGAAAAACATGTTTTTACAATCGAAATATTTTTACAATCAAAACATCGATGTTTTTTAATATATACATTATTTAAAAATTAACCTATTAAAATCTATGTTTAAGTATAAAACATTCTGTTTTTATAATAAGTGTAAAACATGTTGGTTATCTTGACGTTTAAAAAAAACGATGTTTCGACATTGATGGTTTTTCATGTTCCTTTATTAAAGATTAACCTGTTAGGAGCAAAACTTATTCATACATCGATGTCGCTTCCCTAGTATGTACAGTGAGTCGTATTTCTGGTGAATATTTTAAAGGTTCTGCTAGCAGCAGCATTAAATAAGTAATATAAATGATACCATGGATTTGCGTTTTCATATTTCATTAACTTTTTGAAGTTGAACATTTCACAGAAACAAGAAAGGGTAGGTAGTAGAACAGAAGTAATATACCCAATATGTTCGAGCCAGTAGCTCGAAACATGTGAGATTTTATCTCTTACTTTATTTAATATCATATATTATATCATATATCATATAGTTTATGAAATATCATCTATTATATAAACTATCTTAGTTATATATATTGATCTTAGGTTATGTAATATATCATGTATATCATAATAAAATTAAATGGCCAAGTTCATGGGTTGGCAGCGCTGACTGACGTCTCACGAGACGGACTGTGCGTGAAGAGACGGGCAGTGAGACCTCATGGTGGCGGAGACTATTTTCAGCAAATTTAGCATATTAAAATCATGAGGGAGTAAATTTTGAAGACACTAGTGGGTCCTTGGGACCGAGAATGAAGACGGACAAACTGAATGCTGGCCAGCCAAAATGATCAAGTTATTCACAGGCACAAGAAGAGCCATTTTATTTTAACTACTTCAAATACCAAGGTAGGAGATCGCTTAAATTCATCATTCCTACGTTAAATGCAAGAAGAAGTCATCATCAAATTATTAATCAAAATTTAAACTAACCACCTGTATGTAACTTTTCGGCCATTTAACTTCCAGTCATATTTTCATATCACTGGTGTGGGATTATGCCTTCACTTTGTATCGTGAGGTGACACAACCCCTAAATAAGTTATCTTTAAGTGGACTGTATGGGAAAATTGAATAAGATACATCTTAGATTATAATATATATTTACAATGAATAAAGAGGGGAAAATAAAATGTAAAATAAAACATGAACAATTCTGGTTAGTGATGTGAGTATGAAAATAAATAATAGATGAAAATGAAATTGCGGAATAATATAAATTAAAGTAATTATATCGATGACGAAGCAGCATGTTAAAATTGTAGGTGAATTTTAACTAGGTTGACTTACAGCGAATTTGGTTGGCCATTCTTCTCTTCTGCCTCCTCTCAGGAGCCCAAGGGGCTGTTTTCAATCTACTCCTTCATGTTAACATTCATTTTCAGTAGCGAAAATCTTCTAAATGTACCAGGCCTGGATAGTGACTTACATTTCACGAGACTTGATACGTTGGTCACGTGAGGATTCACGTGAGGCAGCTTAAGATGGAGCTTTAGAGATCCAACACACTGGTATCTACTTATTTTTATGTTTGCTCAGTTTTTTTTTTTCTCTCTTCTAAATGCGTACTCTAAATTTTGTAAACACAAAATTTGGTGGGCGGTATGTTTGAGCCAGTAGCTCGAAACATGTGAAATTTTATCTCTTACTTTATTTAATATTATATATTATATCATATATCACATAGTTTATTAAAACGCTTGAATTCATCATTCCTACGTTAAATGTAAGAAGAAGTCATCATCAAATTATTAATCAAAATTTAAACTAACCACCTGAATGTAACTTTTCGGCCATTTAATTTCCAGTCATATTTTTATATCACAAATATAACCCCATATTTTGTTCAGTTAATAGTTTAATCATTTCCATCATTCCCCCATTATAAAGTCCACATTACCATAAATACCATAATTACCATGATTACCAGCGGAACCACCAATGTTTCGTGGTCTATAATATTCTTAAAAGAATTATAGACCACACAAAATTTTGGTCCACACGTCCGGATTTACTTTTTATAAGCAATAGTTCAAGCTAATCATAACCTATATCTGTTGCCTCTATTCATTTGTTCATTTTCTTTAATCAAAATCTGTTAAATTAACGAAATAATTGTTAATCGGTTAATAATTCATTAAATTAAATTGTTTAAATTCAAAAATGTTTTTTAAGAGGCTAAGTTTGTCCAATAGTGGATGCTTAATTTGTTTTTTCTCAGTCATATAATTTAAATTTAGTTATAAATTAAAACAACAGTAACATTTACTAATATATTAGTTTTACATATACGATATTAAGAGTATTGAAATTGTGGCGAGTCGATTCAAATTTGAAATAGTCGTTGTGCTAGTTCCGCCGCACTCGGCTAGAGGGAAGCACCAGGCACATGGAGGGTGAATCTGTAAGGGAGGGAAAAGCCTCGTGGCAGTTTTTGGCGGATTTTGGAGGACGCTGTGAGCACATGGGTGAATAACACACATCGTGAAAACTTTACAAGAAATGTAGACTGAGGTTAGTTTTAGTGGAGTAATTTTGTAAATGTACTGTGTTAGGTATTAATTATTGAACTGAAAGATAGATAAGAACCAGGGTTTAATTAATGTTAAATTGAATCTTCCTACCTACTGGAGGTACAGTTACGGGTTATGTTTATTTATGTATATTGGGTTAATTGGCTTTCATATATATATTAGTATTAATAAAGAATTTACAATAAGCACCCGTTCGTTGTAGATATAACAGATAGTTTTGATTTATTTGCCACATTTGTTTTGTTTTATGTTTAATGTATGTATGTTTGACCGGAGGTTATTTGTTTTTATTTTGTTCACATTAAATAAACGACTTTTCCTATCGAGGCTGTATCTTGTTAAACCTCCAGTCTTTTGATGTTAGATATTGTAGATAATTATAGTAAAAAGAAAACTAGTATTATCAGTTATATTTGATGTTTGCTTATAACAAATTGCAAAAAAGCCTTTTCAAATTTAGGTATATTTTTTTTATTTACTAATTTCCTTTTTCTTTCTAAATTACTTTGTAATTTTTATACATTGTACATATGTTTCAAATAGCGTCTAATTAATGTCCTTATTTGTTTTGTTTATATAACTATCAGAATATAGTAGATTTTTGTTTTCTCTTGTTTGGAATGTAAGATGTGTGTATTCTTCTCCCTTTAAGTTTTCCCATCAAGTACTCCATGTTCTCACGAAGTCTCGGGAGAAGGCGCAGGTAACAAAATAAAACATTCATGCTGTTTATAGCAGGGTTTGAAATTAACTCTTATTTTCTCAGAAAGAGAAAAAAAGTCAAATTTCTCCATATTGTTGTTCATTATTGGGTTAACCGTTTTTATAGAAATCTTATAAGGTATAATAAATTACCTCATATCGATCTTAAGATCGATTATTAGATTATCAAGGCTGCTGATAATAAAAAAAAATATCGATATACAATCTCAGGCTCGCTCAGGTATCGATTGGACCTTATCCGATATTTACAATGTTGGGGTCGATTTCTAGGTTAATTGGGGTGCTGATTCTGAAAATGCTATCGATTTTTCGAATACGCGCTCAGGAATCGATTTATTTCAAGTTACGCGATATAAATGATATTGAGGTCCACTCATAGGTTATTCGAGGCGCTGAATTTGAAAATGATATCGATTTTCCGAATACGCGCTCAGGTATCGTTTTATTTCAGCTTACGCGATATAAACGATATTGGTGTCAACTCATAGGTTATTTGAGGTGCTGAATTTGAAAATGATGTCGATTTTTCGATTACGCGCTCAGGTATCGATTTATTTCAAGTTACCCGATATAAATGATATTGGGGTCCACTCATAGGTTGTTTGAGGCGCTGAATTTCCTATATCGATATACAACCTCAGGCTCGCTCAGGTATCTATTGCACCTTATCCGATATTTACAATATTGGAGTCGATTTCTAGGTTAATTGGGGTGCTGATTCTGAAAATGATATCGATTTTTCGAATACGCGCTCAGGTATCGATTTATTTCAAGTTACGCGATATAAATGATATAGGGGTCCACTCATAGGTTGTTTGAGGCGCTGAATTTGAAAATGATATAGATTTTTCGATTACGCGCTCAGGTATCGATTTATTTCATCACCTTCGATCGATTATTAGATTATCAAGGCTGCTGATAATGAAAAAAATATCGATATACAACCTCAGGCTCGCTCAGGTATCAATTGCATCTTATCCGATATTTACAATATTGATTTTCGGATTACGCACTCAGGTATCAATTTAATACTAGTTAAGGGATATAAACGATATAAAAATTGGCATTGGGATTGGTAGGTGCTGAATTTGGAAATTATATAGTTTTTATGATTAGGCGCTCAGGTATCGGCGTATTACAACCTACACGATGATAACGATATTGTGGTCATTAGTTGCATACATTTTAAATATTTTCATAAAATTAGTCATTTGCAAAAAGTTTATATCGCGTATGTTGATATAAATCGATACCTGCGCGTAATCCAAAAATCGATATCATTTTCAAATTTAGTAACTCGAATATCCTATGAGCGGACCCCAATAAGGTTTATATCGCGTATGTTGAAATAAATCGTTACCTGAGCGCGTAATCCAAAAATCGACATCATTTTCAAATTCAGCACCTTAAATAACCTATGAGTGGACCCCAACATCGTTTATACCGCGTATGTGGAAATAAATCGACACCTCAACGGGTAATCCAAAAATCTACATCATTTTCAAATTCAGCACCTCAAATAACCTATGAGTGGATCCCAATATCGTTTAAATCGCATAACTTGAAATAAATCGATACCTGAGCGCGTAATCGTAAAATCGATGTCATTTTCAAATTCAGCACCTCAAATAACCTATGAGCGGATCGCAATATCGTTTCTACCGCGTATGTTGAAATAAATCGATACCTGAGCGCGTAATCGTAAAATCGATGCCATTTTCAAATTCAGCACCTTAAATAACCTATGAGCGAATCGCATTATCGTTTCTACCGCTTATGTTGAAATAAATCGATACCTGAGCGCGTAATCGAAAAATCTATATTATTTTCAAATTCAGCACCTCAAATATCCTATGAGTGGATACCAATATCGTTTAAATCGCATAACTTGAAATAAATCGATACCTGAGCGCGTAATCGTAAAATCGATGTCATTTTCAAATTCAGCACCTCAAATAACCTATGAGTGGATCGCAATATCGTTTCTACCGCGTATGTTGAAATAAATCGATACCTGAGCACGTAATCGAAAAATCGATATCATTTTCAAATTCAGCACCTCCAATATCCTATGAGCGGACCCCAATACCGTTTATATCACGTATGTTGAAATAAATCGATACCTGAGCGCGTAATCCGAAAAATCTATATCATTTTCAGAATCAGCACACCAATTAACCTAGAAATCGACCCCAATATTGTAAATATCGGATAAGTTGCAATCGATACCTGAGCGAGCCTGAGGTTGTATATCGATACTTTTTTCATTATCAGCAGCCTTGATAATCTAATAATCGATCTTAAGATCGATATAAGGTTATTTATTATACACTATAAGATTTCCATAAAAACGGTTAACCCAATAATAAACAACAATATGGAGAAATCCTATAAAAAAGCTAATAAATTCATCCTTAAATAATGAAAATCAAGCTTTGACTTTTATATTAGATATCATTGTGATAAAGATCATATCAGGACTTTTATTTTCTGGCCCGAAATATAAAAGTCATGATGTGATTTTTATTTATTTATTAGAAGTATAAAAGTCCTGATTTGACTTTTATTCTCTTTCCCAGAAAATAAGAGTTAATTTCAAACCCTGGTTTTTAGCTTCAATACTTCCCTCATGCTGTTTACATATGTATTACCGCATTATCATGTTATTATTCATGATAAATACAGCTAAATTAAGTATTTCTCATTGCTAAATTTGTTAGATAATTAAATTACAGTTAAATAATTGTAAGTGGAAGTATTGCGATCGTGAAAAATTTCGACTTCCGGTTTTCAACGGAAATACACGTTTTGGGGTCCCCTGAGTCCAATTAACCAAGTCCCGCGAAATGGTCTGTGTGTGTGTGTGTCTCTCTCTGTGTGTGTGTGTGTGTGTGTGTGTGTGTGTGTGTGTGTGTGTGTGTGTGTGTGTGTGTGTGTGTGTGTGTGTGTGTGTGTGTGTGTGTGTGTGTGTGTGTGTGTGTGTGTGTGTTAACAGACTAGCTCAAAAACTATAAACCGTGCGAACCTGAAATTGGGTATTTAGTGTATGTATATGCCCGCGATGTGACAGCAAAAATTTCATCAAAATTGCTCAAAGGGAGGGGGTACTTTATTTAATAACTTTTTATGTTTTTTTCGATTTTCTCAAAAACGGCTCTAACGATTTTGATTAAACTCAGTATTTGATCTATTTATATGCCCGAGATATGACTGTAAAAATTTCATCAAAATTGATTAACCGGAGGAGGGACTTTACTTAATAAATTTTGTATCATTTTCACGTGTTTTTTTATTTACTCAAAAACGGCTTTTACGATTTTGATTAAACTGAGTATTTGATGTAATAATATGCCCGAGATATGACTGTAAAAATTTCATCAAAATTGATTAACCGGAGGGGGGACTTTACTTAATAAATGTTGTCTCATTATCACGTGTTTTTTTTATTTACTCAAAAACGGCTTTAACGATTTTGACAAAACTCAGTATTTGGTGTTGGTATATGCCCGCGATGTGACAACACAGATTTCATCAAAATTGGTCAAAGGGAGGGGGCACTTTATTTCATAACTTTTTTTCCGATTTTTACCTTTTTTTCGATTATCTCAAAAACGGTTTTAACGATTTTCATCAAATTCGCCATGTTTAATGAAAATTAGGTGTTCTTTAATATCAGGTAAGAAATGAATGTGGAAAAATGTGTAACTTTGAGAAGTGGCATTAACACAACGCATTAATTTCTAATCTAAGTAAGTGGGTAAGTGAAAGTTGTGTGTTGCGCGCACGCACCAGATTTTTTTTATATGTAATTTACGTTATTATTAACCATTAATTTATTGTGAATACCGCCCATCAATTAGATATACACAGAAATAATACACTAAATTACACGAACTTCACAGGGCATTAAAGGTAACATAGCCAATCGCACATTGTCTACATATGAGGTTACAATTAGTGCTTTGCCAGAGAGCTGGTTAAGTTAGATGTTAGTGTGCTTCATTTGCACTCTTGGTATCATATACACCATTCCGTCACTCATCAGTTGCGCTCATGCAAATATATACATATATACTTTATATTTACCATATTTATTTCATTCCATATATCGAATATAATCATATATATTTTATATTTATCATATTTATTTCATTCCATATATCGAACATATACATATATATTTTATATTTATCATATATTTATTTCATTCCATACATCAAATGTATATACATATATATTTCATATCTACCACATTTATTTCCTTTCATATATTTTATGTATCTATATCATGTTTATATCATTTCACGTATCACTCACATATACACATAAATATTGCATATAATGACCATATTTATTTCATTTCATATATCATGTATATATATGTATTACATTATTTTTTATTCCATTTCATGGTTTTAGAGTTTTATATCCCTTTTCTCATTGCAGATATTTTATCTTATTATTGTATTTGGAATAATATTCTGATGTTATTCTCCCTTACAACAGGTATTTTTGCCTTTATGTCTGCCTGGTGTTCAATTCATGCATTTTCCTTTCCTTTTCATTTTTGTTAATAAAGAAGGTTTTTTATTCTTTTATTATTCATTGTTAGGTTGGCCACTCATCTTTTCTTCGTCTAATTCACCCCCTTGCCCACTAGGTCTTTGTTTAATCATATCATGTCCACTTCATTAGCTGATTTGCAGGCTCAAGCGTCCAGTTTTGAGCGTAGGCTCCGTGGAATAAGGAGAAACATTGAGGGTATTGCCAGCCATACACCTTGACGATGAAGCATCTACCTCAAATTTTAGAGCCCGCGTAGCTCGCGCACAAGCAGATTGGGAGACATTTCAAGCTGTTTGGAATGAAAGAGAAGAAATTGGTCTCATAGCCGGTCAAGGCGATGACTTCCCTTCCGCAGCATGGTTGGAGCATTACGATAAGCTACGTGAGGAATTAATTACCGCTGAGGGAACACTCCTCACAATCACACGACGGGGTGAAGCTCAGACTCACGAACCCACTGCACTTGGTGTCACCCTGAACTCAGGTTCTTCATATAAATCTAATTTACAAAAAATTCAAATACCCCACTTTGCTGGAGATTTATTGAAATGGACACACTTTAGGGACACATTCCAGTCACTGGTCCACAATGAACCACAGCTTTCAAATATTGAAAAATTTCATTATTTGTAAGGCGCTCTTCATGGTGAGGCAGCAAGCCTAATTTCACATTTCCCAATTGAGGAAAGCACGTATATGCATACGTAGAACCACACATCGGAGAATACCAAGGTGGATTTAGAGCCAATCGTTCAACCATTGACCAAATATTCTCGCTCAAGCAAATTATGGAAAAAATGAGGGAATATCACAATAGCATGTGGCTGCTCTTCATAGATTATAAAGCTGCATACGATTCTGTCGTCAGGAAGGAACTGTACCGGACTATGAGAGAAATGGAAATCCCGGCTAAGCTGATCCGACTTAAGATGTGTACGATGAAGGACACAGTTGGCAAGGTAAAGATTGGTGGAAACTGTGGAGACTCATTTCCAGTGTGTTCGGGACTCAGACAAGGAGATTCACTGGCCCCAATGCTGTTTAATATCGTCCTAAACGCAGTTATTAAAAGAGCAAGGCTAATATCCCACGGAACAATTTTTAGCCAGATGACACAGGTGATGGCGTATGCGGACGATGTTGTCATAGCGGGGAGGAGTCTACGAAGCATCAAGGATGCATTAACGGTGCTTGAGATGGAAGGGAGAAGAGTTGGTCTCCAAATCAACGAGGGTAAGACCAAGATACTTATATTGAGGAAGAAGAACCCACCTCATCTGCCGAGTCTTATGTAATAGGGAACTACAGATTTGAGAGGGTTAAAAGCTTCAAGTAATTGGGATCAGCGGTCAATGACACCTTGGACGAGGGAGAAGAAGTCAAGTACAGAATAATGGCAGTCAACCGAGCTTATTTCAGTCTATCTAAACTCCTTGGTAGTAGACTGCTCAGTCGCACAACTAAGCTCAGGATATACAAAACACTCGTCCGACCCATCTTGACATATGCATCCGAAACCTGGGTAATGACTAAAGTATCAGCTGATAATATTGACAGGTTCGAAAGAAGGATACTTAGACGAATTTATGGACCTGTTCAGAGCTTTATACACTGTACGATTCCCTGAGCGTATCACAATTTGTAAGAGTACAACGGATCAGATGGCTGGGGCACGTAATTCGGATGAGTGAAGAGAGGACAGTCAAAAGACTGTATTATGGAAAACCCGATGGAGCAAGACCTCGCGGAAGACCAAAGGGAAGATGGAAGGACGCTGTCGCCGAGGATCTGAAGAGAACAGGAATATCCATCAGACGCGCTAACGACAGGGAAGACTGGGGAAGAGCAGTTGAGCTGGCCAAGGACCGCTTCAAGCGTCTGATGCGCCATGAATGAATGAAGTATATGCAAGCATGGGAGGCTCTTCTATCAAGCTATGATAACCCAAGAGTGTTAGCTGGTCTTTTCATGGACCGAATCATTGAATGCGACATAAGCCATATTAAATCAGAGCAACTTCGTTATCAGAAATTTCTTACCGAAGTGGCTGATAAGCGTGGAATCATTAAAGGCTTTCAAATTGGAAAGGCCGTTTGACTTTTTATTGTCCACTTTGGCGCTTCGCGCATTGGGTCATGAGAGTAGAAAGCAATTTGAGCTCTCACTTAATCCTTCGATCAAACATCCAACTGCTGATGATGTCATCAAATTCGTTCGACAACGTATGACAATAAAATTGGCTAACCGCATTTCATCACTTCAGATGAATATCGCATCCAGAGACAACAGGGAAGCACCCAACCGCGGTTCTCGCAAATATAATACTAGGCCATTCCACCAAAACAACAACTCGGCCTTTAGTAGCCTTCATGCTGCCAGCTCAGGTCCCTCTAAGGCGCATAACTTCAATTCCAAGGGTCGCACAAACAATGTACGAGCCGTCATTTCGGCTTCTTCAAGTAAACCGAAGTGTCCCTTCTGCCAAGAACATCACCTTTTGGCATTTTGTGGCAAGTTCACGGATATTCCACGACCTGAGCGTGTGACTTTCGTAAAGGCCTGGAAAGGTTGTAAAAATTTTTTGAGAGAGGGTCATCTTGCCAACACATGCCCCTCTAAGTGGACTTGCAGACTTTGCAGGAAACCTCACCATAGCCTTATTCATGAAGACGTACGGTTTTCTGTTCCAAATCCCGAACAATATAACAGAGATGATGGTCCTAAGAACATGGCTGGAAACAAATGCGCTATGGGAGAAAATTTGAAGAGCCAAGTGTTATTAGGAACTGCTCAGGCACTCGCAAAAAGCACATCTGGGTACATTCCTGTGCGTATGTTGTTGGACTGCGGAAGTCAACGCACCTTCGTAACCACCGAACTTGCAAGAAGCTTAGGTCTACCCCTCCGTCCTTTCATAGGATCGTTGTACGGTATAGGTGGCTCTCAGCCTTCTCCTCCTAAAGGCATTATAAACCTCAGCATTCGGGCGCACCAAGACCCGTCTCAACATTATAGTGTAGAGGCAATCGTACTCGATCACGTCTCCAATCTTCTGCCTGACAGAGAGGTGGACAAATCAACAATAGAGATAATGTATAGTTATCCAAATTCTGATAAAGCATTCGGTCAGCCATTAGGCATCGACGTCTTATTAGGCAATGACGTCTATCCCTATATTGTCACCGGAGCTCCACAACCCTCGGAAGTATCGCAGTTGCTACTATTGCCAACCGTATTTGGGCTAGTGGTAACGGAATTTAGCTGGCAAAGTCGAATCCAACATCACATTATATATGGCAGAAACTTTATCCACAATAGACAAGACCCTCGAAAAATTTTGGGAGCTGGAAGAACCCGCTATGGTAGTAAAGCGAAATCCCGAAGACGAAGCTTGCGAAAAGCACTTCCTTGATACGCACACGCGAACCTCAGATGGAAGGTACATGGTCCAACTTCCCTTCAAGCAAGACATCGATTTGATCGGAACAAATAGGGACCTTGCCCTTCGCAGGTTTTTCTGGAGAAAAAATTCCGAGGCGACAACACATTTCGCATGAAATACTTGGAGTTTATGGCAGAATATCGTGAGCTCGCACATATGTCACATGCCAGTTCCAGCTCTTCATATATAATACCACATCACGGTATTTGGCAAAGACGACCTGAAGGTCCCAAGCTGAGAGTCGTGTTCGACGCATCATGCCCATCAACCAACCATAGCCTCAACGACATGTTAATTTCAGGGCCAAAATTGCAATTAGATCTGTGCAAGATCCTGGTCCAATTCAGGCTGTTTGTCATCCCATTATGTGCCGACTTAGTTAAGACGTACCGGCAAATATTAGTGCATCCTGAGCACCGGAAATTTCAGCATGTTTTCTGGCGTGACGACCAATCTCATGAAGTCAAAGAGTTTGAGCTCAATACTGTAACATATGGATTAAAGCCTAGTGCCTTTTTGGCATTACGGGTTATAAAGCAGCTAGTGGTCGACGAAGGCTCACAATACCCTCGCGCAGCTCAGCACGTTTCCACTTCCATGTATGTAGACGACCTGGTGACGGGAGCTGACACCGTTGAGGAAGCTTTGCTGTTAAAACGTGAAATCATAATGCTGCTTGGGAAAGGAGGTTTTTCTTGGAGCAAGTGGGCTTCCACTGTGACAGAGCTTCTAAGTGAAAGCGACAATCCTTCCGGTGCTATCGCGATACTGGGTCTAGTCTGGTCTCCATCGAGCGATTCCTTCACATACCAGGTGTCAGATCCCCCTCGCGACAAACTCACTAAGCGAATCATCCTTTCGGCGATAGCGCGAGTATTTGACCCCCTGGGGTTCTTGTCACCAGTCATTTTTGTGGCAAAAGCGCTGATGCAAGCCATGTGGAGAACACGTCTCGACTGGGATCATGAGTTACCTTTCGCTCTCTCCAACCAATGGAAAAGCTTGGTGCTTCATTGGAGTACCCGCTGTGGGATTCGCATACCGCGTCACATTACTTCGCCAAATGCCTCGAGGATGTTGGTTGGTTTTTGCGATGCTTCAGCTCAAGGATATGCAGCACAGTGGTTGAAAATCGACTATTTTCGGAAAAAACCTTGCCAAACCTAATCTGTAAGCCGCAAAAAAATAAAGTTGATATTATCATAACCACGATTGAATTTCCAATAAAATGTATAGGTTGGAGCCCCGCTTAACCGGCTATTCGGATTAACCGGCGGTATTAGGAAAATAGAAAAACAAATCATATATCAATTTTCGACTCGAGATCGGCTAGTTTAAGACCTTTTGCTGTTTCATGCTATTAATATCCTTGATAGTACTTGCAGTGTCATTTTATTTCATGAAAACACCAAAGCTAGGTGAAGAAAAAAAAATCATACATAGGAGCAATGAATTATTTTTTTCGTTATATTTTTATTTTTAACTATTATATGTATTATCATATTAAAATATTAGAATGGGGTTTATCCGGCTTTAATATAATTTTGATAGGAGATGGTGGGATAGACTGTTCAATATAGGTTTTATAACTACAACTCTATCAGTGAAAACTCGGTTCCCTAATTCCTACCAAATAATAGCTGAACTTTTATTTAATACGATTTTTTTTAAATTAAATGTATTCGAATCGGAAAAATTGACAGCTCAACTACCTCTATCTAATGATCCAACTCCGGGGTTTCACCCAAAAAAAATCCACAGAGCAATCAAGAGACATTCGAACAGGAAAGCATCGAACTATGATCTTATCACTCCCTTTATCCTTCGTCACCTACCTCGAAAAACTGTTTTGTTTCTTAAACACATCAATAAATCTATCTTACACACAACCTATTAACCTCTTCTTTTGAAACTCACCACACTCAAAATGATTCTAAATTCACAACTAATTCTTCATCTTACCCTCCTATCGCACTCTACCTGTAAAGAGGAAAGTATTTGAAAAACTTTTCTTGAACCGAATTAAGCTTTTACTTGAAAGTAGTGAAGTGATACCGAGTCATCAGTTTGGTTCTGTACAAGCCATTCTTCATTTTTTTAAATAACTATATGATATATAGTTAGAAATATAAAAATAACTTTATTTTTATGAGCTTCCTGCCATTTACTGTTAAAACGAGTCAGGAAAGTTTTCATGAGAAATCGGTTTATTTCCACCAAGTTATCGAGGTTTTATTATAAACTTATTAATAATAATTTTCAAACATACTAAAATCACGGTAGGTGAAAAAGTTTTTTTTTTTTTAACATCGACCCAATAACGATTCAGAATGACTTCATAAATGATGCTACCTACAGAGCTAGTAAGTAAGGCCTGACGTTTTGCTTAACGATTAGTAATAACTTAATTCGACGCACAAGCTCCATAGTGATTAAACTGCAAGAAATAGCATAGGTAATTCAATAAAAAAAAAAAAACATTTACAGACGCAGGTGGACGCAGCTAGAATATGTTTTAATATTTCCTTAGAGGTATCTTCTTCTTAAAAAAATGGATTTTAAAACTGCGCTTGAAAAATACGGATTAACAAAAAAAAATTCGTCTTATTTTTATTGCTTTTATTCAGAATTGTATTTCTGGGTTAAAACATAGACAAAATAGCATAATTTTTATGGTCGTGTAATATGTGAGATCGCTTTTCATGATTATGAAGGAAAATCGCACCAAGAAACAAAAATGCCAGTAGCAAAAATAATTATAGTATTATAAAATTTTCGTTGAAAAATTAACTTTTTCAATTTTCGATTTTCAAAGGGCCATAATAAGTGTAAAAATCGGAATATCTCCGAATAAATTGATGGAATTTGTCAGGTAACTATTCTATTTATTAATAATGAAAAGAAAAAGAATAATCCGATACCTTCAAAAAATAGGTTTTTTCCGCCTTTCAACCACTGTGTACCGCTGCAGTTTATCTGCGCTTCGAATCATTAACTGGAGAAGTCCACGTCAATCTTCTCAAGGCCAAGTCCAAAGTCGCTACCGCATCATATATGTCTATCCCACGGCTGGAATTGTGCGCCGCATTACTACTGGTTCGAACGATTTCCTCCCTAATGGATCTTCCTAACCTGAGTAACCCTCCTGCGTGTTTCTCAGACTCTACAGCCGTTCTTGCGTGGCTCCAAACACCCACACATCAGTTGGCTGTATTTGAAGCTAACCGTGTCTCAGCCGTTATATCAACACTGCCATCTGATTGCTGGCATCACGTAAATTCATCAGAGAATCCGGCAGATATTGCACCCAGAGGTTGTTTACCTCTTCAACTTATGGACAATACTCTCTGGTGGCATGGGCCACATTGGCTCGCAAGTGATTATCGCAAATGGCCTATTTACGATTGTGATTCCGATCATCTAGAGCAAGAGAGTGAGAAGAAGGTTCAAATTCTTCATTCTAAGGTCTTACCTCGGAGCGATTGGATGTGTCGATTTTCATCCTACACATTTCTTCTTCGCACGGTGGTCCGAATGCTCAGATTCACTCGACGGGTTTCGATATCTAAACCATCGGACAGGGCAATAAGGGTCTCGGAACTCAAACAAGCTCGCAAGTGCTGCGTCAAGGTCACTCAAGCTGATCACCTACTTGTGGCCACCCTCTCCAAAGGCGGTCTTGTTCCCAAGAACATAGCCAAGTCTTTTTCTTTCTTTAATCTTCCAACATTAAGTCCATTTGTTGATGAGGATGGAATCGTCAGGGTGGGCGGAAGATTGGACCACGCTCCTATCTCTTACAATGCCAAGCACCCCATGTTGTTGCCAAGACAATCCCACTTGGCTAAAATCATAGTTGATTATATACATCAAAAACACTTTCATGCGGGACCCACGCTCACTGCAACAATTCTAATGAACGAGTTCTGGATACAAGGCATTATGAAATTCGTCAAAGGCCGCATCATCCGCTGCGTACACTGTCGCCTCTCGAAGGCAAAATTAACGCAACCCTACATGGCCGCGCTACCCAAAGAACGCTTCTCATGCTCCCGACCATTTTTGCAAGTAGGGGTAGATTATGCTGGTCCCTTTCACATAAAGGAGTCCAAGCGCAGAAACGCAGCGCTAGGCAAGGCCTATCTTTGCCTTTTTATATGCTTCAGCACCAAGGCCATACATTTGGAGGCAGTGTCGGACATGACAACTACCGCATTTTTGGCAGCATTAGACAGATTTTGTGCTAGGCGAGGTCTACCTGCCTGCATATGGTCTGACCACGGATCAAACTTTATAGTGGCGTCCCAATTCATCAAAGACTTGCACCTCTTCTTCACCAAGGAGGAACTCCACATAGCCGAAAAGTCAGCTGAAAAGGGCATTCGGTGGAAATTCGTCCCTACCAGGGCTCCCCATTTTGGAGGACTGTGGGAAGCAGCCGTCAAGTCAGTGCAGAGTCTATTACTCAAGGTTATGGGTGCGCAACCATTTACCTTCGAGCAGCTCGCCACCATCTTCACAAGGATCGAGGGATTTTTAAATTCACGTCCTCTTTGTCCATTGAATGAGGATCCGCAAAACAATGATGTGTTAACCCCTGGACATTTCTTGGTAGGAGGGCCTTTCACCGGACTCCCTGAAGTAGAAGACGCCGACAAATATGTTCCGATCACCAACCGTTGGCTAGCTACTCAGGCTCAAATCAGCGCTATTTGGAGGAGATGACAGAGTGAATATTTACACCGCATTCAGCAAAGAGCCAAATGGTTCAACGAATTCCCCAACTTCTCCATCGGTGATTTAGTCGTCCTCAAGGAGAAGCGAAATCTCATAGGCCGGTGGCCCGTGGCTAAGGTAATAGGGATACATACACCCCGGCAAAGATGGTGTCACACGCGTAGTTTCGGTACGCACCTCGAATGGCACTGTTTACACAAGAGCAGTCAATTCTATGGCTCCTCTATTCCATACTGACGAGGAGACAGTTTAATTTGAGAAGTTGTTATCTATTGGAAGTTTTTTTTCCTTTTTTTTTCTTCTCTTTTCGCTTTAATTACACAAACAAGGACATATTTAATTTCATTCATATCAATGGTATCTATTTATTTTTGTTTGCTCAGTTTTTTTTTCTCTTCTAAATGCGTTTACTCTAAATTTTGTAAACACAAAATTTGGTGGGCGGTATGTTCGAGCCAGTAGCTCGAAACATTCTATATTTGTTAAAAATATAGAATTTTTGAAGAGTGGCTACTGGGCGTGGCCTGTTTTGGGAGGTTATGTGGCCCTCATGTTATCGAACTCCCATCGCGTTTTTTTCGTTAAAAAGTGACTTGATTAGGCTTAATAGATTTCAGCTTTCGACTCCCACTCGCTGGGCTCGCTCTTCAGAGATAAATAAAACCCCAAAAGGGTCTTTTTCAATGGAGATTGGGCCTGACTTTGAAGGGTGCCTTAGTGAACGGCTCAGAGGCCACTGTTCAGTACTAATACCGATTTTTTTTTTCTAAACGTCGATGTTAAAACATATTTGTTTTTGTCAAAACATCGATGTTAATAACATTTTAATTCTTGTCTAAACGTCGATGTTAAAACATTTTTATTTTTGTTTTTACATCGATGTTAAAAAATTCTTTGTTTTCATCGAAACATATATGTTTAAGAAACATGTATTTAAATTTTGTCAAAACGTTGATTACAAAACTTGTTTGTTTTTGATAAAACAACGATGTTACGAACATTTTTGTTTTTGTTAAAACATCGATGTTCAGAACGTTTTTTGTTTTTGTCTGAACATCGATGTTAAAAAATTCTATTTTTTTTTACCAAAACATCGATGTTAAATTTTTGGGTGGGATCTCAGAAGAGAAAGATTCGACCACGGCCGGGAATCGAACCCAGGTCCTCTTTATCTGCGTTGCACCTCTCTTACCACTGAGCAAACCGTGGGGCCGTCCCAACTGTGATCGAATCTTTCTCTTCTGTGATCCCACCCACCAGGTCTCGCCACATTGTAGGGAAGTACCGGGGGGCTGAACAATTGTCCAGACGAACGTTTATTTTTTTGAAATCATCGATGTTGAAAAATTCTTTACGAAACATGTATTCAAATTTTGTTAAAACGTTTATTAAAATACTTCTTTGTTTTTGTTAAAACATCAATGTAAGAAATTTTTTGTTTTCGTTAAAACATCGATGTTAAGATGGTTTTTGTCTTTGTCTAAACATCGATGTAAAAAACATCATTGTTTTTTCAAAACATCGCTGTTAAATTTTTTATTGTTTTTATCAAAACATCAATGTAAAAAAAAATTATAATTTTTTTAAAATTAGTATAAAACCTTGCTTACATGGGTAAGATGGATGAAGAATTAAAAGCAATAAAAACTACTATCGAAAAGCAGGCAGATTTATCCTTTGAAAACGCCGAGAGATGGAAAACGATGGAGGAACATCGATAAGGGCGATAAGGCAGGTGAAAATTATTGAAAAATTAATTTATGAGAATAACTGCCTTAAGACACTTTTCTTGTTTAATCAAAAGAGAAGCAGTTAACACCATACAAAGGGCAGACAAACTGTTCTATACCTTCTCGATCAATTAAAGATAGAATACTCGTTGAACACGATGTAGAAAATTCCTTAGAGCTTTGGATTTTTAAATAAAAAATTCCTGCCCTGTAAAATTGCAACCAGAGAAAGCGTAAAATGCTTACTGTGCTTTAGAAATGTGAAATCACTTTTCTCAGAATTCATTTATGTTGATTACGATAAATGGCGATTATGATTAGTCAATGTGAATATATAAATGTAATGTTTTAAGCAAATTCTTGGTAGTATTTACGTCACCTTTTAAGAGTCTATTTTTTATTGATTCCCCATATTTTTCTAGAATTTATGTTTAAAATGTTTAATTATGAGTACTTCTTCTTTGATTCTTTGATCTGAGAGCGGAAAAAGAGAAAAGATTGAAACCAGCCCAAAGAACTATTGGATATATTTAAGTTATGTAATTTGTTGAGGAGAACTGTGTGATCAACAGAATCGAAGGCTTTTGAGAAATCAAAAAGAACAAGGATAGTTATTTTCTGTTGATCTATTGAGGAGTAGAGATCTTGACTTATTTTTATCAGGGCCGATTGAGTCGAAGAAGAAGAAAAGTGTCTAATGGTAGTTATTCTTATAAATTAATTTTTCAATAATTTCGTCCTGCCTTATCGCCCTTATCGATGTTCCTCCATCGATTTCAATCTCTCGGCGTTTTCAAAAGATAAATCTGCCTGCTTTTCGATAGTAGTTTTTATTTCTTTTAATTTTTCATTCATCTTACCCATGTAAGCAAGGTTTTATACTAATTTTAAAAAAATTATAATTTTTTTTTTACATAGATGTTTTGATAAAAACAATAAAAATTTTAAAATGTTTAATTATGAGTACTTCTTCTTTGATTCTTTGATCTGAGAGCGGAAGAAGAGAAAAGATTGAAACCAGCCCAAAGAACTATTGGATATATTTAAGTTATGTAATTTGTTGAGGAGAACTGTGTGATCAACAGAATCGAAGGCTTTTGAGAAATCAAAAAGAACAAGGATAGTTATTTTCTGTTGATCTATTGAGGAGTAGAGATCTTGACTTATTTTTATCAGGGCCGATTGAGTCGAAGAAGAAGAAAAGTGTCTTATGGCAGTTATTCTCATAAATTAATTTTTCCTCCTGCCTTATCGCCCTTATCGATGTTCCTCCATCGATTTCAAACTCTCGGCGTTTTCAAAAGATAAATCTGCCTGCTTTTCGATAGTAGTTTTTATTTCTTTTAATTCTTCATCCATCTTACCCATGTAAGCAAGGTTTTATACTAATTTTAAAAAAATTATAATTTTTTTTTACATAGAAGTTTTGATAAAAACAATAAAAAATTTAACAGCGATGTTTTTTACATCGATGTTTAGAAAAAGACAAAAACCATCTTAAAATCGATGTTTTAACAAAAACAAAAATGTTCGTAACATCGTTGTTTTATCAAAAACAAACAAGTTTTGTAATCAACGTTTTGACAAAATTTAAATACATGTTTCTTAAACATATATGTTTCGATGAAAACAAAGAATTTTTTAACATCGATGTAAAAACAAAAATAAAAATGTTTTAACATCGACGTTTAGACAAGAATTAAAATGTTATTAACATCGATGTTTTGACAAAAACAAATATGTTTTAACATCGACGTTTAGAAAAAAAAAATCGGTATTAGTACTGAACAGTGGCCTCTGAGCCGTTCACTAAGGCACCCTTCAAAGTCAGGCCCAATCTCCATTGAAAAAGACCCTTTTGGGGTTTTATTTATCTCTGAAGAGCGAGCCCAGCGAGTGGGAGTCGAAAGCTGAAATCTATTAAGCCTAATCAAGTCACTTTTTAACGAAAAAAACGCGATGGGAGTTCGATAACATGAGGGCCACATAACCTCCCAAAACAGGCCACGCCCAGTAGCCACTCTTCAAAAATTCTATATTTTTAACAAATATAGAATGTTTCGAGCTACTGGCTCGAACATACCGCCCACCAAATTTTGTGTTTACAAAATTTAGAGTAAACGCATTTAGAAGAGAAAAAAAAACTGAGCAAACAAAAATAAATAGATACCATTGATATGAATGAAATTAAATATGTCCTTGTTTGTGTAATTAAAGCGAAAAGAGAAGAAAAAAAAAGGAAAAAAAACTTCCAATAGATAACAACTTCTCAAATTAAACTGTCTCCTCGTCAGTATGGAATAGAGGAGCCATAGAATTGACTGCTCTTGTGTAAACAGTGCCATTCGAGGTGCGTACCGAAACTACGCGTGTGACACCATCTTTGCCGGGGTGTATGTATCCCTATTACCTTAGCCACGGGCCACCGGCCTATGAGATTTCGCTTCTCCTTGAGGACGACTAAATCACCGATGGAGAAGTTGGGGAATTCGTTGAACCATTTGGCTCTTTGCTGAATGCGGTGTAAATATTCACTCTGTCATCTCCTCCAAATAGCGCTGATTTGAGCCTGAGTAGCTAGCCAACGGTTGGTGATCGGAACATATTTGTCGGCGTCTTCTACTTCAGGGAGTCCGGTGAAAGGCCCTCCTACCAAGAAATGTCCAGGGGTTAACACATCATTGTTTTGCGGATCCTCATTCAATGGACAAAGAGGACGTGAATTTAAAAATCCCTCGATCCTTGTGAAGATGGTGGCGAGCTGCTCGAAGGTAAATGGTTGCGCACCCATAACCTTGAGTAATAGACTCTGCACTGACTTGACGGCTGCTTCCCACAGTCCTCCAAAATGGGGAGCCCTGGTAGGGACGAATTTCCACCGAATGCCCTTTTCAGCTGACTTTTCGGCTATGTGGAGTTCCTCCTTGGTGAAGAAGAGGTGCAAGTCTTTGATGAATTGGGACGCCACTATAAAGTTTGATCCGTGGTCAGACCATATGCAGGCAGGTAGACCTCGCCTAGCACAAAATCTGTCTAATGCTGCCAAAAATGCGGTAGTTGTCATGTCCGACACTGCCTCCAAATGTATGGCCTTGGTGCTGAAGCATATAAAAAGGCAAAGATAGGCCTTGCCTAGCGCTGCGTTTCTGCGCTTGGACTCCTTTATGTGAAAGGGACCAGCATAATCTACCCCTACTTGCAAAAATGGTCGGGAGCATGAGAAGCGTTCTTTGGGTAGCGCGGCCATGTAGGGTTGCGTTAATTTTGCCTTCGAGAGGCGACAGTGTACGCAGCGGATGATGCGGCCTTTGACGAATTTCATAATGCCTTGTATCCAGAACTCGTTCATTAGAATTGTTGCAGTGAGCGTGGGTCCCGCATGAAAGTGTTTTTGATGTATATAATCAACTATGATTTTAGCCAAGTGGGATTGTCTTGGCAACAACATGGGGTGCTTGGCATTGTAAGAGATAGGAGCGTGGTCCAATCTTCCGCCCACCCTGACGATTCCATCCTCATCAACAAATGGACTTAATGTTGGAAGATTAAAGAAAGAAAAAGACTTGGCTATGTTCTTGGGAACAAGACCGCCTTTGGAGAGGGTGGCCACAAGTAGGTGATCAGCTTGAGTGACCTTGACGCAGCACTTGCGAGCTTGTTTGAGTTCCGAGACCCTTATTGCCCTGTCCGATGGTTTAGATATCGAAACCCGTCGAGTGAATCTGAGCATTCGGACCACCGTGCGAAGAAGAAATGTGTAGGATGAAAATCGACACATCCAATCGCTCCGAGGTAAGACCTTAGAATGAAGAATTTGAACCTTCTTCTCACTCTCTTGCTCTAGATGATCGGAATCACAATCGTAAATAGGCCATTTGCGATAATCACTTGCGAGCCAATGTGGCCCATGCCACCAGAGAGTATTGTCCATAAGTTGAAGAGGTAAACAACCTCTGGGTGCAATATCTGCCGGATTCTCTGATGAATTTACGTGATGCCAGCAATCAGATGGCAGTGTTGATATAACGGCTGAGACACGGTTAGCTTCAAATACAGCCAACTGATGTGTGGGTGTTTGGAGCCACGCAAGAACGGCTGTAGAGTCTGAGAAACACGCAGGAGGGTTACTCAGGTTAGGAAGATCCATTAGGGAGGAAATCGTTCGAACCAGTAGTAATGCGGCGCACAATTCCAGCCGTGGGATAGACATATATGATGCGGTAGCGACTTTGGACTTGGCCTTGAGAAGATTGACGTGGACTTCTCCAGTTAATGATTCGAAGCGCAGATAAACTGCAGCGGTACACAGTGGTTGAAAGGCGGAAAAAACCTATTTTTTGAAGGTATCGGATTATTCTTTTTCTTTTCATTATTAATAAATAGAATAGTTACCTGACAAATTCCATCAATTTATTCGGAGATATTCCGATTTTTACACTTATTATGGCCCTTTGAAAATCGAAAATTGAAAAAGTTAATTTTTCAACGAAAATTTTATAATACTATAATTATTTTTGCTACTGGCATTTTTGTTTCTTGGTGCGATTTTCCTTCATAATCATGAAAAGCGATCTCACATATTACACGACCATAAAAATTATGCTATTTTGTCTATGTTTTAACCCAGAAATACAATTCTGAATAAAAGCAATAAAAATAAGACGAATTTTTTTTTGTTAATCCGTATTTTTCAAGCGCAGTTTTAAAATCCATTTTTTTAAGAAGAAGATACCTCTAAGGAAATATTAAAACATATTCTAGCTGCGTCCACCTGCGTCTGTAAATGTTTTTTTTTTTTTATTGAATTACCTATGCTATTTCTTGCAGTTTAATCACTATGGAGCTTGTGCGTCGAATTAAGTTATTACTAATCGTTAAGCAAAACGTCAGGCCTTACTTACTAGCTCTGTAGGTAGCATCATTTATGAAGTCATTCTGAATCGTTATTGGGTCGATGTTAAAAAAAAAAAAACTTTTTCACCTACCGTGATTTTAGTATGTTTGAAAATTATTATTAATAAGTTTATAATAAAACCTCGATAACTTGGTGGAAATAAACCGATTTCTCATGAAAACTTTCCTGACTCGTTTTAACAGTAAATGGCAGGAAGCTCATAAATTAATTAATCTGATATGCTTAAACAATGGTGCGCCTACTTTAGTAAACTATTCGTCAACCAAAAAAAATTTGTTTGGACTTTGTGTACGGTAAATAGCACAATAGATTGGAAAGTATACGAAGAGTCCTAAGGATCCAGTCACCTACCCATAGTTATCAACATTTCATATCAAATCAATAACTCCAATAATACAACTAATATTCAACAAGTAGAAAATGGATAATTAAGTCAGAAAACTGCGATAAAATTTGAAGCTACTGCCCTATCAGATATACCACTTTATTAGTTATCTCTACAAAATGAGGGCTCAAACAATTCCCCAATACAAATAAACAGAATTACTTCCAAAGCTCCATTGTGTTTCTTCACTGATCAGTTGAATAGGAACTAGAAGAGGAGGGATTTGAATGTGGAAGTCGATGGGGTGTGTCGGATATATAGTACAGGAGCCAGATGCAAAAAATCTCACCCATAGAACACACACCTACAAATTTAAGCATAGTTAGAAACAACAGAGTTAAGTGCGAAACCGACCGTCTGTCAGCGATAAAATTATTACTAATACCTTAAAAATTAATTTGAATAATTAATTTTTTCACAAAAATTCACCCATAAAACATACGGCTGGAATATGGCTTAATCGTTAGGTTTTTATTTCTATAGAAAAGGAAAAATCGTCTGGCAGCGATAAAACGCTTACTAGTGCCTGCCAGGCGCGCGCGAGCGGTGCGCGAGAATCACAAAAACTCACCCTTAAAACATACGATTCATTCTTGTGCCAATTGATTCAAAAAGGTTCCTAAACACGAAATTCGGTTGTCTGGCTGGTTAAAAATTCTTACTAATACCCGCCAGACGCGTTTATAAGTCAAAAAATCGTTCCGATTCAGGTGAACATTTGCGTTATTTTTCCATTTAATTTTATTTATGAGCATTTCTAAATGTTCTTAGAAATTATTTTTAGGGTCCTAACATTCATATTTAGCAAAAATAATTATTACTATCGATGCTAATTATTTATATCGGAGTTTAAAAGCAGCAAATGCATAACACCAAGCATTATTTCTTGGGAGGACGAGGAGTTATTGTCCAGTCGATGTATTTTTTTTTTGCCCCAGAATAACGTCCTGTATGATCATTGATTAGTCAATGTGAATATATAAATGTAATGTTTTAAGTAAATTCTTTGCAGTATTTACGCTACCTTTAGAGATTATTTTTTATTGATTCGCCATATTTTTCTAGAATTTATGTTTAAAATGTTTAATTATGAGTACTTCTTTGAGTAGATTTAATGTAAAAATTTTCATTCTGCCATAAAAAGAAATATTGTTCTAAAACTATTAAAAACAAACTATTTTGTTATGAAATATGACAAACGGGAATCTAATTTCATTTCTTTATCCGTATGTGATATGCAGTTCAATTTTGAATATGCCTAAGTCCTCAGTGATTTGTTAGGGCCCTATTGGTCTTTTACCAAACGTATTCAAATTACATTTTTCATTAGATTTTGTTAAGAAGAACTGAGTAACATTAGGGGTACGATAACTCCTTTTTGTAACTTTAATGATGAAAACACTCCTTTCAATTCATATTCTCTTTTGTATAATAATCTTGTTTAATCAAAAGAGAAGCAGTTAACACCATACAGAGGGCAGACAAACTGTTCTATACCTTTTCGACCAATTAAAGATAGAATACTCGTTGAACACGATGTAGAAAATTCCTTAGAGCTTTGGATTTTTAAATAAAAAATTCTTGCCCTGTAAAATTGCAACCAGAGAAAGCGTAAAATGCATACTGTGCTTTAGAAATGTGAAATCGCTTTTCTCAGAATTCATTTATGTTGTTTACGATAGATGGCGATTATGATTAGTCAATGTGAATATATAAATGTAATGTTTTAAGCAAATTCTTGGTAGTATTTACGTCACCTTTTAAGAGTCTATTTTTTATTGATTCCCCATATTTTTCTAGAATTTATGTTTAAAATGTTTAATTATGAGTACTTCTTTGATTCTTTGATCTGAGAGCGGAAGAAGAGAAAAGATTGAAACCAGGCCAAAGAACTATTGGATATATTTAAGTTATGTAATTTGTTGAGGAGAACTGTGTGATCAACAGAATCGAAGGCTTTTGAGAAATCAAAAAGAACAAGGATAGTTATTTTCTGTTGATCTATTGAGGAGTAGAGATCTTGACTTATTTTTATCAGGGCCGATTGAGTCGAAGAAGAAGAAAAGTGTCTAATGGTAGTTATTCTTATAAATTAATTTTTCAATAATTTCGTCCTGCCTTATCGCCCTTATCGATGTTCCTCCATCGATTTCAATCTCTCGGCGTTTTCAAAAGATAAATCTGCCTGCTTTTCGATAGTAGTTTTTATTTCTTTTAATTTTTCATTCATCTTACCCATGTAAGCAAGGTTTTATACTAATTTTAAAAAAATTATAATTTTTTTTTTACATAGATGTTTTGATAAAAACAATAAAAATTTTAAAATGTTTAATTATGAGTACTTCTTCTTTGATTCTTTGATCTGAGAGCGGAAGAAGAGAAAAGATTGAAACCAGCCCAAAGAACTATTGGATATATTTAAGTTATGTAATTTGTTGAGGAGAACTGTGTGATCAACAGAATCGAAGGCTTTTGAGAAATCAAAAAGAACAAGGATAGTTATTTTCTGTTGATCTATTGAGGAGTAGAGATCTTGACTTATTTTTATCAGGGCCGATTGAGTCGAAGAAGAAGAAAAGTGTCTAATGGTAGTTATTCTTATAAATTAATTTTTCAATAATTTCGTCCTGCCTTATCGCCCTTATCGATGTTCCTCCATCGATTTCAATCTCTCGGCGTTTTCAAAAGATAAATCTGCCTGCTTTTCGATAGTAGTTTTTATTTCTTTTAATTCTTCATCCATCTTACCCATGTAAGCAAGGTTTTATACTAATTTTAAAAAAATTATAATTTTTTTTTACATAGAAGTTTTGATAAAAACAATAAAAAATTTAACAGCGATGTTTTTTACATCGATGTTTAGAAAAAGACAAAAACCATCTTAAAATCGATGTTTTAACGAAAACAAAAATTTTCTTACTTGATGTTTTAACAAAAATAAAGAAGTATTTATTTAACAAAAACTCTGTCTCCCAGTCATACTGCCAGCACTCCTACATAAACACAACTTTTCTCTACAGAACTCCATTTTTCCCTCTGCCTGTAAAAAGGTTCAAGTAAGTCCAACTAACAAGGTCCCTCATCCCTCAACAGCTACTGATTTCAGGCCAATTGCAATCCGATCAAAACCTTTAGAAAGACTGGTCCATTCTCAACTCACCACCTTCCTTGATCAAAAAAGCTTACTCAATCCTCTCCAATCCGGTTTCCGCTATGGTTATTCGACTCAATCGGCCCTGATAAAAATAAGTCAAGATCTCTACTCCTCAATAGATCAACAGAAAATAACTATCCTTGTTCTTTTTGATTTCTCAAAAGCCTTCGATTCTGTTGATCACACAGTTCTCCTCAACAAATTACATAACTTAAATATATCCAATAGTTCTTTGGCCTGGTTTCAATCTTTTCTCTTCTTCCGCTCTCAGATCAAAGAATCAAAGAAGTACTCATAATTAAACATTTTAAACATAAATTCTAGAAAAATATGGGGAATCAATAAAAAATAGACTCTTAAAAGGTGACGTAAATACTACCAAGAATTTGCTTAAAACATTACATTTATATATTCACATTGACTAATCATAATCGCCATCTATCGTAAACAACATAAATGAATTCTGAGAAAAGCGATTTCACATTTCTAAAGCACAGTATGCATTTTACGCTTTCTCTGGTTGCAATTTTACAGGGCAAGAATTTTTTATTTAAAAATCCAAAGCTCTAAGGAATTTTCTACATCGTGTTCAACGAGTATTCTATCTTTAATTGGTCGAAAAGGTATAGAACAGTTTGTCTGCCCTCTGTATGGTGTTAACTGCTTCTCTTTTGATTAAACAAGATTATTATACAAAAGAGAATATGAATTGAAAGGAGTGTTTTCATCATTAAAGTTACAAAAAGGAGTTATCGTACCCCTAATGTTACTCAGTTCTTCTTAACAAAATCTAATGAAAAATGTAATTTGAATACGTTTGGTAAAAGACCAATAGGGCCCTAACAAATCACTGAGGACTTAGGCATATTCAAAATTGAACTGCATATCACATACGGATAAAGAAATGAAATTAGATTCCCGTTTGTCATATTTCATAACAAAATAGTTTGTTTTTAATAGTTTTAGAACAATATTTCTTTTTATGGCAGAATGAAAATTTTTACATTAAATCTACTCAAAGAAGTACTCATAATTAAACATTTTAAACATAAATTCTAGAAAAATATGGCGAATCAATAAAAAATAATCTCTAAAGGTGGCGTAAATACTGCAAAGAATTTACTTAAAACATTACATTTATATATTCACATTGACTAATCAATGATCATACAGGACGTTATTCTGGGGCAAAAAAAAAATACATCGACTGGACAATAACTCCTCGTCCTCCCAAGAAATAATGCTTGGTGTTATGCATTTGCTGCTTTTAAACTCCGATATAAATAATTAGCATCGATAGTAATAATTATTTTTGCTAAATATGAATGTTAGGACCCTAAAAATAATTTCTAAGAACATTTAGAAATGCTCATAAATAAAATTAAATGGAAAAATAACGCAAATGTTCACCTGAATCGGAACGATTTTTTGACTTATAAACGCGTCTGGCGGGTATTAGTAAGAATTTTTAACCAGCCAGACAACCGAATTTCGTGTTTAGGAACCTTTTTGAATCAATTGGCACAAGAATGAATCGTATGTTTTAAGGGTGAGTTTTTGTGATTCTCGCGCACCGCTCGCGCGCGCCTGGCAGGCACTAGTAAGCGTTTTATCGCTGCCAGACGATTTTTCCTTTTCTATAGAAATAAAAACCTAACGATTAAGCCATATTCCAGCCGTATGTTTTATGGGTGAATTTTTGTGAAAAAATTAATTATTCAAATTAATTTTTAAGGTATTAGTAATAATTTTATCGCTGACAGACGGTCGGTTTCGCACTTAACTCTGTTGTTTCTAACTATGCTTAAATTTGTAGGTGTGTGTTCTATGGGTGAGATTTTTTGCATCTGGCTCCTGTACTATATATCCGACACACCCCATCGACTTCCACATTCAAATCCCTCCTCTTCTAGTTCCTATTCAACTGATCAGTGAAGAAACACAATGGAGCTTTGGAAGTAATTCTGTTTATTTGTATTGGGGAATTGTTTGAGCCCTCATTTTGTAGAGATAACTAATAAAGTGGTATATCTGATAGGGCAGTAGCTTCAAATTTTATCGCAGTTTTCTGACTTAATTATCCATTTTCTACTTGTTGAATATTAGTTGTATTATTGGAGTTATTGATTTGATATGAAATGTTGATAACTATGGGTAGGTGACTGGATCCTTAGGACTCTTCGTATACTTTCCAATCTATTGTGCTATTTACCGTACACAAAGTCCAAACAAATTTTTTTTGGTTGACGAATAGTTTACTAAAGTAGGCGCACCATTGTTTAAGCATATCAGATTCGAATTTTCAATAGCAGAAACTAGATTGTTGCCTTTGGTATCACAATTTTCACGCCTATATTGGTAATGATGGGCGTTCTCATCTCCAACTATAATTATGGAACTTTCAAAACTGTTTATCAACTTTTCACAATTAGATTTGGTTACTGAGTGTCTATGGGGAACGTATACGGAAACTAGATTAAGTTTGAGTTTTGTTAGTTATTGTTAATTTGATACTATTTCAATATTATAAATTTTGTGGAATTATTCAATGTAATTATATTTACATAAGTTATTTATATAAGTTATTTTATTATAATTTTATTTATTTATTAGTTAATGTTATTTATTTATTTTGTGGAAAAATTGTGTGAAATAGAATTTTGTTATAATTATAATTGCGACACCTCCGCATCCATCTGGCCTATCCTCCCTAACTACACTGTACCCAAAGAAGTTTACCTATCTGTTGGGTTTAAACCAAGCCTCTGAGATTAAGACGATTTCAACGTTTCCCGTGAAGAGAAACGATTGTAAGCTATTTTTGTTCGAAACAGCTGATCTGGAAATCCATTGCATTATTTGTATAGTTTCGGACATTAAAAGGTACTAAATTATAAATACTTAATTGAATTTTATTTTTAACCGACTTCGAACGAAAGAGGAGGTTACTCAATTCGATACGTATGTGACTTTTTTTTTTTTTTGTGCCTTTTTTTTTTTTTTTTTTTTTCTATGTATGTTCACCGATAACTCTGAAATGGGTGGACCAATTGGAACGAAACCTTTTGCATCTTGTAGAGTATTTTCCCAAGGTGGTCCCATTTAAACCTTTTTGGGGTTCCTAATTTATTTAAGAAGTTATCGGGAAAAAACATGAAAATAATTATTTAATTATCGCTCAAATTGTTTACTTATTGGAAAAACATATGGCATATATAACATAAGGTATGGTCCAACAAGCTATTAAAACTAATTGATAACTAACAAACCCAAATATTGTATTACTGCTGGATGAATCAAATGGGAAAACCAACCAATCAAATTCAGAATCAAAAGAGTGGGGGGAGAACATGAGCAGTCTGTTAGTTATCGATGTGTTTTACGTGATTGTTGGAACAAACCTATACATAACCTTAACTAATTTGTCAACATTAGATTTAAATGAAGATATAAATATCAGCAGAATATAATATCGCTGCCGTTTTCTGTAGCGATATTAGCATAAATAATAGATAGATGTATATTCACCGATAACAGTAAACCTTCTTAATTTAGATCTAATCAACGGTTGGACACCATAATCATAAAACAACAAAATTCGTGGAATTCCAAGAAAGATTGAGTATTTAATCGGTAATCGTTTTAAAGCAGAATTTAAGACTTCTTTAAGTTCCCGAAGGATCGTTTAAATTTAAAATCGTAGCTATTATTGATTTAAATTAGATTTTGATTTCTATCTTTTATTGACTCTGCACATTAAAAAAGAATACAATAATTCCTGGAAAAGCTCATTTTCAGTTGACTTAATAAAGGATTCAGATACTTCTTCCGGATACACTCGGTTACTGTTGAATATCTTGCCGGAGGTCTTGTGCCGATCCTTTAAGGGTGACACTTCTGTTATGTTATCCGGATTACTAATATCGGTTTTTAAATTGGTTTCTACAACTATCGAGGCTTTTGCTGGTGTTCATCCATCAATAAAAACTACAAAATAAAACTTGATAACTACCCGAAAACAACCTCATTGTATGAAAGTCCCCTCAGCAAAAATTTAGCAGTCATGGAAATGATTGTTAAAAATGATGATAAATGCTACGCCAATAGAATTGAAGCAACATTGTTTAGCAATTTATTTTCTGAATAATGTTTTATTACGAAGGATATAATTCATAGTACTTCGGTAATAAATTTAGTCAAAAATTCATCGAAAAGAATTACGAACATAATTGAATCAACCTTTGGAATTAAGTCAGTAGTCTAATACGGAGAATAATAATATCCTTCGTAATAAAAAATTAACCATATGTGAGTCCCAAGCCCTGTTGCTTCTATCCTAGCGGGGCAGTCTTTTTGATATCGATAAATTTTATGGTTGCCCCTTTTTTTGCAGGGACTTCTATCCAATGATGTAATCCAATGAAGTCGTGTATAATATCGCCATAGTTTTCAGAAGGATATTCAAGCCATCAAAATTTAAAAATTACTTTCAAATTAACTACAGGTCATATTAGCATCCTCATCGATTCTCCATTAACGATATCATGTCTAAAACCGGCCAAAATCTCGACTGTTCAGTGACTTATCTACGTCATCTTGGAATGGCCGGATTTATGTATATTTAACTCAACACATCTCGGAACACTGATTCTCTACGTAAATGACAAGTACTGACGACATCTAGCAAAGGAAAAATATTGTCATTGTGGAAAAACATTTTATGTGTTCCCTCCCCAATTGAACATTGATCTTTTAAAAAAAAAAAAAAAAAATCCATTTATAATCATAAAAAGTAGTGTGTTGAAAGTTGTATAATACACGCACCACCGCTTTCCCACTTTTCTGTGTGTATTCATAAAATTGAAAAGGTAATGTGTATTTCATAATAATTTTATACAATTATTGTATAATAAAAAGACCTGGGAAAGACAAACGTGGTTGAGCGTAAAAAGATTTCGAAATTTTTAAACCAACTTACGGTTTTCTACATTAGTTATCTTCTCCAACTAAAAATTGTGAAATAAAAAACATTTTATAAAAAAATATTAAACCGACTTCGAAACCTAGGAACCAGTAAAAATAAATTCACTGAAAAGTATGAAATAATCACCTTCTGATTTTTATGAATACACAGCAAAATTGAAAATGGTATAAAAAGTGGAAAAGTGCAATAAGACGAATAATTTTATTTTGATGTGTACAAATACACACTAATTGTTAATAAAAATTATTAAATTTAAATATTAAATACTATGTTCAATACAACACAATCTTTTCGGAGGCGGCGCAAAATTAAAAATTTTTTACACTAGACATTATGAAAATCTTCTAAATGGATCTTCTCTTCCCAGCTATTGATTTCAATGCCTGCTAATGGAATTGTATCAGTAACATGTTATTTCTATTTTGCGCCGCCTCCGAAAAGATTGTGTTGAATTGAACATAGGATTTAATATTTAAATTTAATAATTTTTATTAACAATTAGTGTGTATTTGTACAAATTAAAATAAAATTATTCGTCTTATTGCATTTTTCCACTTTTTATACCATTTTCAATTTTGCTGTGTATTCATAAAAATCAGAAGGTGATTATTTCATACTTTTCAGTGAATTTATTTTTACTGGTTCCTAGGTTTCGAAGTCGGTTTAATATTTTTTTATAAAATGTTTTTTTATATTTATTATTTTGTTTATGTTAAATAGCTTAGAAAAAAATTTAATCGAATTTAAATGCTTTCATTTGCGATTAAACACACATCAAAAAAATTTTTGCATCACCCTAAAAACTATAGATCAGAATAAATTATTGGAAAACTGATTTCATACATTAATACTACATGGATTAAGGCCAACAAAGGTCATGCGTAACATTCTGAACACTCAAGATAAGAGGCTCTAAATCCCTCTAAGTTGTAATCCTACTGTAACCTGTGGTTCATAGTGCAACATTTGTGTAGGAATGATTCAGTTTAGAGCTTTCGCTTCTGCTGAACTCTAAAAGTCAATAGAAGAGTACTCTCAACACAAACGCTTTTCCGCATTGTTATCCTACGAGAGGAAGGGCAATCAACCCGACTAATTGCTCGTCGGCTCAACATCGAACGAAGTGATGTGAGGTGTTGGACCAGGTTCCTAACCACTGGAAGTGTTAAAGACAGACCTCGCAGTGTAGGACATGCTCTACAACGCGCAATGAAAACTGTTTTTTAACGTTAGCAGCCAGAAGAGAGCCGCTTTCCACCGCTGGGGACCTTCTGCGACAGCTGTAACGGGCCAATAACACCACTATAAGTTACCAGACTCCGGAATCGTCTTCATGAGATGAATCTTCGAGGAAGAAGGGCCTTTCGTTGTCCACCGCTGAATTGGAACCGTCACCGACTTCGAATGCAGAGAGCAAGTGCCCCCGAATATTGGCCGTTATCTCAGTGGAGAACTGTCTGTTCTCTGATAAAACTAGATTTTCCCGAGTCCCTGACAATAACAGAGCGAGGGTATGGAGGGTTCCAGGCAGGCCTAGGTACCCATCTCAGAGAGCACAGGAACATGGTGGGTCTGTCATGTTTTCTGGGAGGAATTATCCCCGGTTCCAGAACTGAGCTGCTACTCATTCAGGGACCATGACCGCGAATATATACGCGGACGACGTGTTAAAAGCTATAGTGACACCCTAAGCTCAAAGGCACGGTAATAACTTCAACCTAGTGGCTGATAATGTTCGCCCTCATAGCGCCAGGAGAGTGGCAAATTACCTTGCGGCTACTGAAATGGAGTGGCCTCCGTTCTCTACAGACATGAATCACAACGAGCACGTATGGGACATGCTTCACCGAGCTGTTCAGCGCCGGCCGAACGTTCCAGCCAATCTTTAGGAGTTGAGGGAGGCAGCGATTGAAGAATGGTGGAACCTTCCACAAGAAGACATTAACCACCTAATCCTGTGCATGCCTCTGCGAGTCCAAGCTCTAATAGGGCAAGGGGAGATAATATTGAGTATTAGGTGAGGAAAACATTTCCTGAAAATTGTTACATTTTTTCAAACTTTAATTTTTTATGATTTTTTAAATATTTTTTTTGAGGGAAATATATTCTTTTATTCAGTATTAATTGTAGTTTTTCTACCATAAAGTTTCCCTTCAAATTTATCTTTGAAACTTGGCAAATGCAGGTGATGCAAAACTTTTTTTGATGTGTGTATTTAAAGGCTTTCGCTTTTATCTCTAATCACATTTCTAATTTCTTCTTCAGTTATTGAAATTGAAAGGTAGGTTTGTTGTTTGTTTAACGTCACTTTATGCCGCTGAGGCTAATCGGACGATGCTGCAGCGGGAGTCCTAAATTATGCCCATCCAGGTTTAATTAGAATAGGTATCTTTAACGAGTACCTGACATGGTACAGGCTCAGGACCTCCATTTTACGTCCTATCCGAAGGAAGGCAGAGCCAAGAATATTTTTTTTATAAAGTAGGTTTGGTGTACAGGGTTCAGGAAGGTTTAATTTTAGTGATATTGCTGTTTGTAAATATAGGGGTTTTGGGTGCAGAGGAGCAGAGTAGCTATTGTTTATATGTCTTGTTATGAGTAGCTATTGTTTGTTGTATTATGTCGTTCCCGTCATGTTTTACTGGACTTGTGACTCGAAGTCTTTTTTTTTACAATAACTTTATTTTTTGACTAAACATAAGAATCTAAGGTTGGGAATGATTCCGGAGTTAGAACTGCCCAACCGTAAGATTTTTCTTCTAAATAATAACTGAATTCCGGGCGCAGATTTATCGCTAATGAAAAATGATTTCAATTTTTGTACGCATTTCAATGAAGTACCTGGATTGTACTCTTCCTTTGAATATTTTCCGCCACAGACTGGACAGCTGGGCTTTTTACTTTTACACTGAGAGGTGGGATGCCCATATCCGAAACAGATCTGATACTGTATTACGGATTAGATATAACGGTGTACCTCGCATGTGACATAATGAATACTAAGATGATTTGGTGAGAATTGGCCCCTGAAAGTAATTAAAACGGTACCTGTCGGTTTATATCTTATTCTTTTGAGTTGTTATTAAAAATTTTCTTATTAGCCTTTTAACACCAATGATTTTGAGGGATTCCGAATATAACGTTTTAGCGTTGTTTAGTGAAATACTACATGAGTTATAACTAAACCCCTTATTACACCGTTTATTTATTACAAGCATAAATTTCGGAACGTATACTACATTTTTTTTTCTTTTAAAGTTTCAGATGTAACCAAAGCGTTCCCATACCTGGTTTCTATTTTAATTCTATTGCGTTCTGTCCTGTTAATTGCCAAAATATTATTGCATATTTCCAGACTCGATTCATTTAGTAATATTCCTATGGTCATAGGGTGAATTCGGCTTATTCCCGCCCCTCCATTAGACTTGCTTTCAATAAATTCAGAATAAGGCCCTGAATCTCTTTCTTCGAATAAACGGAATGGTTTATTCAAATTATTGGTAGTTGTATTTATTTCGATTTACAGATAATTTTTTACTTGGGTGGTATTGGAATTGTGTTTATCAATTACCATTTATATTTCAGATGCTTTCAAGTTAAGGGGTTGTTCCTGCTATAAATTAATAAGTATATTATTAACAGTGTGTTATATCAGGGAGAATATTATGTTAACCATCACTGGAACCTGACATTTTTCCTTCTAACAATTAAAATAAATAATGCTAAGTAAAATTAAAACAAACAAACAAAAACCTATCAAATAGTGAACTGATGTAAGTTACTCATTTAATAACACTACTTAATAAAAAATCTGGTGCGTGCGCGCAACACACAACTTTCACTTACCAACTTACTTAATTGGAAATTAATACGTTTTGTTAATTGCCACATCTCTAAGTTACACATTTTTCCACATTCATTTCTTATTTTGGTTTTCATTTGTTCTAGAAAAAAACACTAATTTCTTTTATTATTAAATAAAAGTATTTACTCGTGATACTTCGTCAATGCATGCATAATACTCCAAGTCGTCTGATTTTATAATTCTCTATGTACTTGTTGAAATTTCATTTAGTTACCATGAAACAAATAATTTCCATTAAACGAACAGAACGGCTTTAATTATGAACAATGGTCTGTCATTAAAGGCTTATTACTAGGGCCCGGATTCATATTTATTTACATATTTTTATTTGAGTTACATATCATAATTAACAACAGTTTAAAATACGTTTTAAGATATTTTGAACTATCTAGACGCGTTTTTATTTTACATATATTTACATATTTCAGGATAAATACATATTTTTACATATTGTTACATTTTTATTACATATTTCGTAACATTCGACGATTTCGCAGTTAGATGTTTATAAAATAAAGCTTCAAGGTACAAATTAGATTACCAAGACAGGCAGTTGTTGTTTCCTAGTATTCGAATACTTTCGAACTCTGAAAAAAATTGGAATTGTTTACTTGCCTTTTCTCAGAATCCCTCACTCTCTGTTCCCTAGACTCCTTCCACTTTTAAGCCAATCTGACGATCAGTAATATCGCTATCGCCGAGCATATACTAAGTTAAAAAATGCCAAAGGTACCTGCAAAAACTAGGGACCTAGTTGCCAAGTACATTCGCGAGTTTCCCGATGAGACATTTAAAAGTGATTCTGCAATATTATATTGTTCATGTTATATGCTAAATACCGTCGTTCAATACCAAATAGGTTTCAAAAAGCAACAGCTTTTTGGTATATTTATCGATTTCAAGAGGGCCTTTGACTCGTTAAATCGAGAAATCATGTGGGAAAAGTTATTCAAGGTAGGTATTAGCCCCAAAATAATAAGGTTATTCAGAAATCTGTATAACTCAATGACGATGAGGATTAAATGCCATGGCCACAATCTTACAAGTGAAATTAAGGTCACCAAAGGGGTGCCTCAGGGTGAGGTTACTAGCCCATACTTCTTCAGTGTTTTTTTAAGCGATATGGAAGAATATATGAGATCAAAGGGGGCTGATGGGATTCAAATCTCGCATTCATGTAATATTATGATATTATTGTATGCAGATGATGTGGTCATATTCTCAGATTCATATTCGGACTCATTAAAAAAATTAAAAATTCTTTTAGAATACTGTAATATTAATCAGTTAGAAGTAAATACGACTAAAACAAAAATAATTCAGTTCCACCGAGGTAAAAACAAATTAATTCCAAAAATTAAGTATAACGAATCAGAAATAGAAATCGTTAAATCTTTTACATATTTAGGTATAACAATATCCAGTTCCGGAACTTTTCTAAAAGCAGCTCAAATGGCAGAAACAAAAAACAGAATATCAACTGGAGCAGTTTTAAGCATATGCAGTAAAGCTAAGATAAGAAATTGGCAAGCTAGAATTAGATTAAATGAAGCCATTAATACCAGCAGTTTATACTATGGTGTACAAATTTGGGGGTTAAGATATTCTGATAGGATAGAAAAAGCCAACTTAAACTTTTATAAAAATCTTAACTCTCTTTGCAAAACCACACCAGCTTGGATGATAAGATTAGAGTTTAACATAACCAATAGTAAATGTTATGTGTTAAAATATTGTTTAAAATGGATTTATAAAATATTATTGATGAAAAACAACAGATTCCCCAAAGAATGTTATTTAAAACTCCACGAAATGTCTCAAAAGAAGGACATTATAAAATTTAACTGGTTATGTCAAATCAAGCAGTGGCTTAACGAAATAAATCAAGCACACATACTTAATGAATTTAATGCAACATTATTCAAAAGTAAAATATCCCCGGTACTATATAATTTTAAAAATTATCTCGAGCAAAAAGATAAACTGCAACTACTATCTTCTAAATATAATCCTTATTATTTGAACATTTATGACCCAACTGACGAAATACAAAGTTACCTAAATTTAAATCTGCCATTCAGAATGATCAAAATAATAGCGCAGTTAAGACTTTCCGGCAAATATATCATTAAGCTTTCCCTAAAAGATAATACTTATATAATTAACACATTAGAACAGTGCTCTATATGCAATAGGAAGCAAAACGAGGATTTATACCACCTGCTAGTAGGATGCCCCATGTATGCAGATATAAGACGTAAATATTTACCAGGCGTTCAAAACAAATCCGTAGTAGAATTACCTGCAATTTTGAAAGTAAATAGTGCAGAACAAATCCGGAATTTGTATTTTTTTATTATCTATTCTATGAAACTGAGGCAATTCATACTTGAGGGATAAGATACGTTTCATTTTCATTAATTCATTTCGCTACAATATTGACGTATTTTCATTAACAGTATTTAAGTATACATATATCTACACTTTAATATATTTTACAATATACTTATATTATTATTTTAATTTAAACATTTATTAGTTACATAATCAGCATAAGGAGAGAATTTTCTATTTATTTTCGCTATTATAAAAAAAAAAAAAAAAAAAAAAGAAAGAAAAAAAAAAGGATGAAAGAAACACTTTTATTATTGTTTATATAAAACTAGTAGATGTAAACAAATAGTGTAAACACTGTTATAAACACTGATGTAAATAGTATTGTAAACACCTGTATAGATTCTAAAATATGTTGACATTTTTTGTATTTATTTATATCTATTGTCCATTTATAGTGAGATATTTTTTCATTGTTAAATATGTTTGTTTTTTGTTTTTTGTTTTTTCTCCTTATTATTAGTTTGTCGAAGTAGGTATGTAGTGTATGTGTATTTTTATTATTAATTTTTTTTTTTTACTTTCACTTACCTATATATGAAATATATAGTAAGTGGAAGTATTGCGATCGTGAAAATTTTCGACTTCCGGTTTTCAACGGAAATACACGTTTTGGGGTCCCCTGAGTCGAAATGACCAAGTCCCGCGAAATGGTCTGTGTGTGTGTGTGTGTGTGTGTGTGTGTGTCTGTGTGTCTGTGTGTGAACAGACTAGCTCAAAAACTATAAACCGTGCGATCATGAAATTAGGTATTTAGTGAAGGTATATGCCGTCGATGTGACAGCATAAATTTCATCAAAATTACTTAAAGGGAGGGGGTACTTTACTTAATAACTTTTTAGGTTTTTTTCGATTTTCTCAAAAACGGCTCTAACGATTTTGATAAAACTGAGTATTTTATGTACTTATGTGCCCGAGATATGACTGTAAAAATTTCATCAAAATTGATTAACCGGAGGGGGGACTTTACTTAATAAATTTTGTAACATTTCCACGTGTTTTTTTTTAATTTACTCTAAATCGGCTTTAACGATTTTGATCAAACTGGGTATTTGATGTATGTACATGCCCGAGATATGACTGTTAAAATTTCATCAAAATTGATTAACCGGAGGGGGGACTTTACTTAATAAATTTTGTATCATTTTCACGTGTTTTTTTTATTTACTCAAAAACGGCTTTGAAGATTTTGATCAAACTGGGTATTTGATGTATTTATATGCCCGAGATATGATTGTTAAAAAGTCATTAAAATTGATTAACCGTAGGGGGGACTTTACTTAATAAATTTTGTATCATTTTCACGTGTTTTTTTTTATTTACTCTAAATCGGCTTTAACTATTTTGATCAAACTGGGTATTTGATGTATGTACATGCCCGAGATATGACTGTTAAAATTTTATCAAAATTGATTAACCGTAGGGGGGACTTTACTTAATAAATTTTGTATCATTTTCACGTGTTTTTTTTATTTACTCAAAAACGGCTTTGAAGATTTTGATCAAACTGGGTATTTGATGTATTTATATGCCCGAGATATGATTGTTAAAAAGTCATTAAAATTGATTAACCGTAGGGGGGACTTTACTTAATAAATTTTGTATCATTTTCACGTGTTTTTTTTTATTTACTCTAAATCGGCTTTAACGATTTTGATCAAACTGGGTATTTGATGTATGTACATGCCCGAGATATGACTGTTAAAATTTTATCAAAATTGATTAACCGTAGGGGGGACTTTACTTAATAAATTTTGTATCATTTTCACGTGTTTTTTGTATTTACTCAAAAACGGCTTTGAAGATTTTGATCAAACTGGGTATTTGATGTATTTATATGCCCGAGATATGATTGTTAAAATTTCATCAAAATTCATTAACCGGAGGGGGCACTTTACTTAATAAATTTTGTATCATTTTCACGTGTTTTTTTTATTTACTCAAAAAACGGCTTTAACGATTAACAAAAATAAGATATGAATGTAGAAAAATTTGTGAATTTGGGAAATGATATTTAGCAAAACACGTCAATTTCTAATCTAAGTAAGTTGGTAAGTGAAAGTTGTGTGTTGCGCGCACGCACCAGATTTTTTTTTCTTACTATTAGTATGGTATTAGTAGTGACCAACTCTATTTGTATGGGGTTTTCCCCAAAAACAAATTACAATAAATAAAAAAAAAAAAAAATATTGTTCATGTTGTGATACAGCACTGTCAACTTCACGTTTCCAAGTTACCCAGCATATCGCTACAGCTAAACATAAAAGGAACAAAGAAAGAAGCTCAAAGCTGCAACAGACCTTCAGCTGGTTCATCACGTGAGTCAACTTTTAATATAGATTTATGTCGCGCATTAATTAGAGCTGACATCCCCTTTCATAAAATTAATAATCCTGATTTCAAGAGTTTCTTAGAACGCTACACCGATAAAAAGATACCGGATGAAAGCAAATTAAGGAAAAATTATTTGAAAGATATTTACATGGAAACTCTTGTTAAAATTCGAGATGACATAAAAAATGGTCCTATTTGGGTTTCGATTGACGAAACTACTGATGTTGAAGGGAGATATATTGCAAATATAATAATTGGAAGGCTATGCCAGGACTCGCCTGCACCACAGTTTCTCTTAAATTGTGAATATCTGGACAAATGTAATTATGATACTATTGCACGTTTTTTTAATGATTCTATGAGTCTTCTGTGGCCAACTGGTGTTCTACATGAAAAAGTTTTATTATTTTTATCAGATGCAGCTCCATATATGGTGAAAGCGGGAGCTTCTTTGAAGATACAGTTAGTGCAGAAAGTATTCGAACAGTCTGAGTAATATGTAATTTTAATCGTTTTTATAGATCATGTTCTGAATATTTTTAATTTAACTTACATATTACCTTTAGTTATGCCTAAATAGGTAAAATATGGATTTATCCCCCCCTAAAAAAATCAAATGGTGAATTAGAGTTAGATATAAATAAATTCTGTCTGAGACGAAAAAGCAAAAAGTATTCGAACAGTAGGAGTATTTGAACCAAAACTTATTTGTTTATCGCTATAATCCTTTCTGTATCACTAGTATAGGCTTAGTTATATTACTAAGTCTCCTTTGCATCAGTCAGTATTAGTTCGCTCAAGATGGGACGTAAATTAAGAGAGACAACCCCCGAAGAAAGGAAAATTATAATAAATTTGCATAATCAGTGTAAATCGTTGCGCGAAATCGCCAAACTAGTAAATAGGAGCCATGTAACAGTGTCAGACATTATTAACCGATTTGGAAAAACTAAGTCGTATCAGTCTCAACCTCGCAGTGGTCGACCTAAGCTGCTCACAGAAGTGAACGAAAGATGGATGGCCAGGCAAATTCAGGTAAATCCTAGATTAAGTGCTTCGAAATTGGCAATGGACTTAGCACAAACAAAGAATATTAATATTTCGGCCAGTACAGTGCGAAGTTACTTAAGAGATTTAGGTTTTCATGGGCGAACAGCACGTAAAAAGTGCTTTATTTCAAAAACGAATATGGTGAAGAGGGAAATTTACGCCAAAGAACAGTACAACCAACCTCCAGAGTTCTGGAAACGAGTCATTTTTACCGACGAATGCAAATTCGAAGTGTTTTCTAAAAGAAATCACCAAAAAATATGGAGGAAAAAAAACTGTTCATGGGATCCAAAAAATTTAGTTCCAACCGTTAAGTACGGAGGAGGTTCCCTTATGGTTTGGGGCTGCATGAGTGCCAGTGGAGTGGGGAAATTAGTGTTCATAGATGGTATAATGGACCATGTAAAGTATGTCAACATTTTGAAGGAAAATTTAGCACCAAGTGTCGAGAAAATGGGTTTGGGAAATAATTACATATTTACCCAGGACAATGACCCCAAGCATACCGCTTGGAAAACCAGGATGTGGTTACTTTATAACGTTCCAAAATACATGGTGACACCCCCCCAAAGTCCGGACTTGAATCCTATCGAACATTTGTGGGATTACCTAAAAAGAAGAATGGCAGAACGAAAGCCTTCCAGCCTACAAGAATTAAAAACTTTCCTTCTGGAAGAGTGGGACAGAATACCGATTTTTTTTTTAGAAAACCTGGTGTTATCTATAACAAGACGCTTAAAAGCTGTTATTGACGCAAAAGGGGCGCCGACGAAGTATTAAGCTCCGAAATAATAATTTTTTCTCGGCTGTTCGAATACTTTGTGTGTGAAGTTTTACTACAAGTTTTTCAAGTTTTGTAAAAATGATTATGTTAACGTGTTAATAAAAATATTGTTACTCTGTTATTGTATTCTTCGTGTTTAATTAAATGTTTTTATTGCAAGCAGTTAAATTTTGTCCATAAATTAACTATTTTAAAGTCACAATTACTCATACTAAAATAATTTTCACTAGTGTTCGAATACTTTCTGCACTGACTGTATTTTATCCAAATATGATCCATCTCGCCTCGCCCATGATTTTCATCGAGTAGCAGAGATTGTCAGACTTCATTTTTCGGATGTTGATATTTTGATATCGAATGTTAAAAAAATATTTTTAAAATCCCCAAAACGAGTAAACATTTTTAAGGAGGTTTTTCCTGACCTATCTTTGCCCCCTCAGCCAGTAATTACAAGATGGGGCACTTGGTTAGAAGCAGCCGAATATTACTGCAAGAACTTCGATAAAATTAAAGATGTTCTATCCAACCTAGATTCAGATCCGGCTGCTGCAATAGAAAAAGCTAAATCCGTAATGGAGAAACCCAACTTGAAAAACAACTTGGCTTACATAGTCTCAAATGCATGTTTTTTAATACACTTAATAAATAAACTCGAAACGCAAAACATGCCAATAACCGAAGGCATTGCTACTGTTAACTTTGCCATTGAGAAGCTAGAAGAAGCGTCAGGAGAAATAGGAATCATAATGAAAAATAAATTGCAAGATGTGTAAAGAAAAAACCCAGGATGGAAAGAAATCACACTATTGGCAAAAATTCACAGTGGTGAGGAAATAAAAGAAGATTTTTTAGAAGCATTTTCACCACCAGACTTAGCAAGTTTTAAATATGCTCCATTGACTTCGGTTGATGTAGAGCGTTCTTTCAGCCGCTACAAAGCTATTTTACGACCTCAACGGCATCCTTTTTTGTTTGATAATTTAAAAATGTATGTTGTAACCAATAATTTTAAAATATAAGTTGTATCCAACACTAAAATTTATTATCCTTCCTGTATATGTTTTTCTTAAAGAATTTCAAAGAATAAATAAACCATTTTACAATGATATGGATTTTACATATTTTTCATTTTTTCTTACATATTTTACAAAAAATAACTACATATATATGTACATATTTTTAATTTTTTACTGCATATAAATCCGGGCCCTACTTATTACGCATGCGTGAGCTCAACGTGTTTTATGAATTCTTCTTTTCTCGGTGCTCCAACGAAAGGGATACCGTTTCAGATCAGAGCTGAGCTCCACACCTCTCTATCAGCCCAGTCTCCCTCCTGTAGACCTCAGCCTGTCATCTCTTCATGGACTCCTTCTATCCAGGTTGTTCTCGGTCGTCCTCGTTTACGTTTTCCGGGCGGCTGCCAGCCCAGGACTCGGTACGGCCAATGCTCTTCCGGCATCCTCCTGCAGTGCCCGTACCACCTCAACCGCCGTTTCCCGATTCTTTCTGAGACGGTCTCCACAACACCCATCCTTTGCCTCACCTCTTCATTTCGGACTCTGTCTAGCCTTGTTATTTGGAGACATCTTCTCCAATAGTCCATTTCAACGGCCCGAACCTTGGTATACAAGCGAGCATTCATCGACCATGCTTCACATCCGTAAGTTAATATAGACTCGACTATGGCCGAGAAGATCCGTCGCTTGTTTTCGCTTGAGATGGTGTTGTTCCAGAGAACAGGGTGTAACATCCTAGTAGCCCTCCTAGCAAGTTCCACCTTGTTGCGGACGTCAACCTCAGATGTCCCCACATCTTCCAGAAAGGATCCGAGATATTTAAAGGCATTGACTCTTTTGCACACCTGATCACCTATGCGCAGATCGTTTCCCTCATAATCACCAACAGCCATATACTCCGTCTTTCGGAAATTAATGTTAAGACCTGCAGCTTCATAACATTGTTTCAACTGGAGAACTACCATCTCCAAGAAAACTTTCCTCCGGGTCATCACCACCTGATCATCGGCGAAGAACAGTGTCAGGAGCTCATCGTCATCGAAATAGATTCCGTAATCCCGACATTGCCTCATCCATCTCTTTACTACGTGAGCCAAATATATTTTGAAGAGACTTGGAGACAGGCAACACCCTTGTTTCAGGCCCTTTGTCCCAGAAAATGGCGCGGAGAGGCGGTTTCCAATTTTCACCCTGTACACATCGCTTCCATACAAGTGTTGTATTGCTCGTATAATGGGCTCATCAATACCCTCTCTTCTCAACGCTGGCCATATTCTTTCTCTTGGGACACAATCATAGGCCTGCTCAAGATCTATGAAGGCTAGATGAAGCTCTCTCTGTTTTATGAATTGAATGAATATTTTTCTATTTTTCTCCTCTATATGTTTACTTAATTTTTACTTGATAGGAAAAAAAAAAAGGCCCCTACCCCATTTAAGCCCCCTAACAACATTTTAATAATGATAAAGCTTACCTGAAATTAAAGAAAACCTAATTTTCATAAAACATGACGAATTTGATGTAAATCGTTATAGCCGTTTTTGAGATAATCAAAAAAAGGTAAAAATTGGAAAAAAAGTTATGAAATAAAGTGCCGTTTGACCAATTTTAATGAAATGTTGGCTATCACATCTTTGGCATATACATACATCTAATACCCAGTTTGATCAAAATCGTTAAAACTGTTTTTGAGTAAATAAAAAAAAACAGGTGAAAATGATACAAACTTTATTAAGTAAAGTCCCCCATCCGGTTGCTGAATTATGATGAAATTTTTAGTCATATCTCGGACATATACATACATCAAATACCCAGTTTAATCAAAATCGTTAGAGCCGTTTTTGAGAACATCGAAAAAAACGTAAAAAGTTATTAAATAAAGTACCCCCTCCGTTTGACCAATTTTGATGAAATTTTTGCTGTCACATCGCGGGCATATACATACAATAAATACCCAATTCCAGGTTCACAAGGTTTATAGTTTTTGAGCTAGTCTGTTCACATACACACAGACACACACACAGATAGATGGCAGATACTCTAGCGAAGGTGGCATCAGAAGACGAATCGATAGAAGAAGCATACTCTCTGGCCCCGAAGTCGTACCTTGCGAACAAACTTCATAAGAACTTGATATCGGCTTGGCAGGAAGAGCGGGCACAAAGCGACAAAGGCTTCATTACGACGAAATATTTCCCGAACATCAAGTCAAGGCAGGATGCGGAACACGTCACAATAAACTATAAATTAACTCAGGTCTTGACGGGTCACGGCCGGAACCGGGCATATCTTTATCGTTTCAAAATTTTAGACGACCCATGCTGTTTATGCGACTCTCATACGCCGCAGACATGGGAGCACATAATTTATGATTGCGAGAATTTTGAAGCTATCAGAAGAAAACTTATTCAAGACATCATTACATCAGGGAGTTATTGGCCCGCAAAAGAGACTGACTTAATTTCAAAAGATTACTTTCCATCTTTTTCCAATTTTATAGCAAAAATAGACTTTAATATGTTATAGAAATATTGTAACTATAATTATTAATAATGTAAACGTTATACGTTATGTGGTGCATGTGAACAATAAAGTGATTTAAAAAAAACAAAAAAACACAGACCATTTCGCGGGACTTGGTTATTTGGACTCAGGGGACCCCAAAACGTGTATTTCCGTTGAAAACCGGAAGTCGAAATTTTTCACGATCGCAATACTTTTCCTTACTATATATTTCATATATAGGTAAGTGAAAGTAAAAAGAAAAAGATATGAATCGAAAATGAATGTCTGCATGAGGGCTGCTAATTCTATGTAGATCCACAGACTGTGGATCTTCATAGAATTAGTATGGATCTACCTTCTATGTAAGAAGGTAAACCACAAACTAAGTTTCACAAAGGTGCTAATTTTGTTCTAATCATGGTTAATTTTGGTCTATATGTCCTTTAATATTATATTAAGTTTTTCTGTTATTAAAACTATTACACTACTCCCAGATCGAAGCCTAGGGTACCCTATGAATAGGGTACTCCAGCTAATTTTTGATAAAGCAAAAATGTATTTGTTTTATATACCATTTCGATGTTATTTTTGTGAAAATACAATATGGTGAACCATATCTCTAAGTTGATATAATTGTTTTTTCAATATTAGTGTATTTTCAAAATTAATGTTTAAGCCTAATGCTCCTCAATCATTTTAATTATATACGCATACCAATTTTTATTGTTTCTTTTGCTAAAAATTTGGGTAATTGGTCATCAGGTCATATTTAACACTCTAATAATATAATCAAATACAATCGATGAAGCTTCAGTGTAAATAAAAACAGTGGCCTTAGCTGTGTTTTTCAAACAAATCATGTAACCTGGAGTGTATTGAGTTAAATAGAGGAGTCCTTTTTTATAAAGTACTGAACAATTTGATTTACTTGGTGATGTTAGCCACCTCAACATCCTACGCCATAAGTTATTCAACAGTTCAAAGTCAAAAACGCTGCTAGTAGGGAATTTGAAAGTCATGAAGTCTTTCCATAATATATTTTTTGCCATTTTTTCTATTTCCATTTTTATATAAAAATGTTTTTTTCAGTGACAAGAAGAGAAGAGAAGAAAGTAAAGAGGAAAGAATGAAGAACGTTATATTTAAGTTCAAATTATAATCAGAAGTTTCATTATATTTACTGCATTTTTTTTAAATGTTTTTTTGTCCCTATTTATGAAACGAAAAAATTTATTATTACTTTTTTCTTTTCTTCTATCTTATTTTAGTCTTAGGTTAAGTTTGATGTTATCATTAGTTACCCTAGCATAAGCTTTATTTCTTTTGATTTATTTTTTTTAATGTTCATCAATATGTTTTATTGAGGCCAACTCCATCTGTTGGGGGCTTTCGCAGAAAACAAATAAGTAAATACTAATATTAGTTTTAAGATAGTTCTTTGAAGGCTGCATTGAAAAATTTGTAAGTAAAGATGAACAACAGGTAGACTAACCTGTCCAGCAAAATATGAAAGGTTGACCAATTTTTCAGGTGACGTGAATGGATTGAATGACAGATTGGCTCAAAAAGAAACATGGGGTGTCGCATTTGAGGAAAAGTTTGAGAGATTAGAAAGAACATTGGAAAAAAAGATAACAGAGCTGCTCTCCCAACAGCCCTTACGAGGTGGGGGAGGACTCGAAACTATGGCCACAGAGAGAAAAGTCAAAATAAAACCACCAACTATTGGTGGCAAGTTTTGCTAGTCCAATGACTTCAAGCAGTTCTAGCGGCTAGCACTAATGGGGGTCCTTAAGAGATACAGCAGAGGCAGCCCTAACAGTAGTACTGCAAGGTGATGCTCTAGATGTCCTTCAAACCTCTACTCTCTGATTTCGAGAGGTAAACTACTTTCATCCAATCAATGATTGTCATACCTCTATCGAGTATATATTTTAGCAAGTGTTAAAATTTTTTTATCAGAAAAATGTTCCTGCTAGTGTTTGTTGCCATACATGAATAACCTAATCTGTTATTTTAAAACTATTATTTTTTCTAATCAAATAATTCTTAAACCAGCATAAAATTTCACTAGAAAGCAATGTAAATAAAATATCTCACTATGAGAAAATCTTATTTCAACAATAAAAATCTAACTACTTTCAAAAGAAAAGTTTTTTGATCAGCAAATAGTGGAAGTTGCCTTGACTAAGATCAAGCATTAGGTTTCCTTATTCCTTCCCTTATTTTAATTTAAATAAAATTAACCCTTCAGAGTAATGCAGGTTGTGTCAACCCCATCAGAGAGTCTTAGAACTTTAAACTAAATTAATGTATAAGGTAGATTATAGTTCAAAAAAATCAATTATCAGTATCATCGAAGTAATATAATTTTCTAATCTAATACTAGATTAGATTATATCCGACAATCTACTGGAAATAAAATGTTTTTATAGATACATGTAACAGGGAGGTCTCCTAGTTTACAGGCCTATAAAGATGTATTTAATAAAACAAAGTGGAGTTCAAAAAGTACATTTATTATGTCCAAAATGTAAGAAGAAATGTTTAACAGTTTGGTATTTGAGATCCACCATAACCGAATTAAATGCTTTATTGATCTAAGAAATAACCTATATATTTGACAATTCACACTCACATTATCATACAGCATTGAGGTTAAAAATATTTAATAAACCCTAGTTTCATGACAGGTTATTAGCCTTATTAATTTTAACAGTTAATTTCCACTCAATTAAGTAATAAGATGAATTCTAGGGAGTAATTTTATATTACTCCCTAGTATTAATAAATACTGAATTAATTAATAAGATAAATTTCTAGCCAATGAGTAGTAGATATTTAATGATAAAAAAAAAACTTAATTATCAGGGTACACAGAAGTGTGTTTAAAAAAATGAGAATTTGTTGTAAAGTAGACAATTAAAAACAAACTAGTCTCAAAATTATATCAGGGAAAAACTGAAATGAATACTAGACAAATATTCAGGCGGTATTAATATAAAAATAATAACTCCAGCTTGAAGGATATTCCTAGTGCCTGGCATAAAGATAAAGGTCCAAAAAGTTTAATAAGTAAAGAAGTCAAAATAAAGAATAAAACTAAGAACCTCAAAATGATACAATGAATTAAGGCAAAACCATCAAATAAAATAACTTCCTTAAATATATATTCTTCAGGAATACTATTTATATACTCAATCAATTTTCCCCATATCAGAATCATCTCATAATCCATAACTACAATAAATAATTATATTTGCACATTCCTCCTTATCTCATGTATTTTCATTTATTCCTTGCATACTAAACTAAAAAAAAATTAAATATTCTTCTCTAAGATGTACTAATTAGATAATAAAATAACACCCACTAGAGTGAAGAGGAACAAAATAAAAGAATGTATGTAAAGATGATCTATAAAAACTTACCTATGCAAATTTCAAACTAAAGAGGCAGCAAAGAATTGATATTTAAAAAATGGAGAGAAAAATCTAATTTAATAATCTAACAAAAAACACTGAAATTTTAAAACCAACACGATTGCTGCCTCTAATACTTAAACGAAACGTATTCCAAAATTCAAACTTTTTATGACCTTCTCCCTAGGCAACCATGAGTATGCCCCCAATTAGAATCGATATCAACTTTTAATTCATTGTGCGAATAACAAGTATTATTTTAAATTATTCCTACATCAGTTATTGTTTTCAGTTTTCATCATGGGTAAATATTGCCGAAGCAAACTGAAAACTTAAGTTAAACTATGTAAGCTTATTTCAATCTACATAATGATAAAGAGATGAGCCGTTCTTGATGGACCGAAAGGTAGAGCATTTAACAAAGTAGCTGTAGAACAATGGAACAACTGAAAGATCGGATACTTCGTTCGACGCACTATAATGTCATCTTTACCTTCTTAAATCACCAGCCGGTTTTGGTACTAGTTCTAAAGGGTGGCTCCTGGGCGAGGCCTGTTTTGAGAAGTTATGTGATCGTCATGTTATCGAACTCCCATCATGTTTTTTCTGTTAAAAATAGCCTTGATTAGCTTGAATAGATTCCAGCTTACGACTCCCGCTCGCTACGCTCGCTCTTCAAAAATGAATAAACCCCCAAAAGGGTCCTTTTCAGTGGAGATCGGGCCTTACTTTGAAGGGCGCCTTAGTGCACGGCGCGGGAGCCACTGTTCAGATCTAGTACCCAGGTTTTAACCATTGGAATAAACGAGTTAAAATGACTTTCCATCTTTTTACCCTCTTATCAGGGGCCTACTTCATAGAAGTAAGAAACAGGGGTGGAACATGGGCGGATCCAGGGGGGCGTCATGACCCACTCTCAAATATTTTGGCTATTTAATTTTCCTGTATTTTTAAACGAATAATACAATTAGGTAGTTACTATGGCCTAAGCATAACACTTTTGGTTGTTTAGATTGCAGTCCTTCTTAATGCAAGGTAATAATCTCATAAGAAAATGGTGCTGTCAGATACCTGATTATGAAACAGGGGGGTCCTGACCCCCTAAATTTCGTGATAAATCCGTCCCTGGATGATGAATAAGTTATCTTAATAGAATTTTAAAGTAGAATTGAAATGCTGTTTAGAAGGTTACTAATTTTGCATTTTATACAGTTGGGTGATTCCATGTCAAATCAAGTTTTCAGTAAGGAAAGGAAGTTTTCAGACTTAATGTCTCAGATTTTCATGATTTTTGGTATGCAGCAATATATCATAGACTTATGAAAAAATGCCAAATTTCAGTCATGTAGCACAATTATTTTTGAAGTTATTAATTTTTAAAGATTTAAATTTTTTTTGAAAACATTTCAGGTGTTGGGCTGGCAGCCAGTGGTGTTATAAACCTAGGAGTGGTCTCATTTTAAAGCTGTTGAACGGAGCTTTAATATGGTATGCCACAAGATAGGGGTTACAAATCCAAAAAATGGAAAATTTAAATTAACTTTTGAAATTTAAATTTCTCAAAAATTGGCAATTTTAAAAATTTCAAAAAATTATCAAAAATAGTTTGCAATGACTTAATCCGAATAGCAAAATTCTATCATGGGATCTCAATGGGATCTCACTGGGCTTCAGAAATAAACGTTTTGTAAAAATACCAGAATTAGTATCGTTTCAGAAAATTTTAAATAGTTTATTGAATGAAACAAGCAACACATTACAATGAAACAAGCAGTGGCTATTACTTTTAATTTTTTTTAATACTGGAAAGGTCATATAGACACTTACTATCAAAATCTAATATTATAAGTAAAGTTAACAAATCAGTTCATCGAGACTTCAATCATTGGAAGATACCCACACATTTGTTGTTCACTTCACTGTCTAGTAAACTGTATGTTCTGGTAGTTTCTGTGATGGGTTTAACTTTACATATCACATCTGCAAAAGGTATCCACAGTGTATCAGGTGGAGTGGGATATATAAATAAAGGTGGCGGACCTGAAGGATGGAGGAATGTAACTTGCACTTTACTGGAATCTTCATCTTTATCCACAACATAATTCAACCACTAAGTGTTACCATAGTTTGATGTTACTTCATGGGCGGATCCAGCCGATCGTAAAGGGAGGGGCTGCAGTCCTAAAGGGGGGGCTGCAGCCCCACAGCCCTTTATTTGGATCTGCTAATCAGCTTTTTTACCATTATGTTCCTTTCCCATAACTAAAATTCGACTTGTTCTGCACATTATTTGTTCTTTAACTCCCCTGGATCCGCAAATGTGTTACTTACCCACCAATATCTGCTGTATGTCCTTTACAACTGGAAATATAATTGAAACAACTGCAGAAGAAAATAATTTCACATTTACTTTGGTTCCACAGTTGAGAGGTACGAAGGCATGAAATTTCTGGGTGCCTGATATAGTTACCGCGGAATTGTACCAGTTGGCCAGTTGTTCTTCAGCTTTAAGGTATTCTTCAATGTTACCAAATACAAAGTCTATGTTAGATATGTTCTGATGAGACCATTCAAGCAGTTGCCTCGCATCCATAATTTGGTCCTTGTAGGCTTGCTCTGGCTGCTAGTCTGAAGTTGTCAATAAATGGGTTGTGTTCTAAAGATATAATATCACAGGAACCGCCGAATGAACTTCTTCCAAGCAACTCAGATGCTGCACTGGCTATAAATGTGTAATGTACCTTGTGAAAAAAGGGGATTTACCTCGACTTGTAGGCCAATCAGCTTCAGTTTTCTTTTAAAGAGGGGCTTCCAAACATAGTACTATAAAGTATTCATTGTATTTTATCAATTTAATAGTGTCCTACATACTGCATAGCAAAATAGGTATTTAAAAAAATCTTTTTTACTAATTTGGTAAATTATTCCCAAAACATGAGTATTTCTGAAGCCCTGTATCTCCTGATCCCATTCAGATCCCATAATAGAATTAAGCTATATGTATTAAGATATTACAAACCATTTTTGGTATATTTTTAAAATTGCCACTTTTTGAGAAATTTAAATTTTGAAATTTAATTAAAAATTTCCAATTTTTCAAAATTGTAATCACTATCTTGTAAAATAAATAAATTTCATATGCCCTGAAGATCTGATGTTCGTCCTACGCCGACTGCGCTAGCTAAGCTATATAGAAATGCAAATACTTTTTTAAAAAGGTTTATTTAAATCAAAACATAAACTTATAAAATCAGAAGAACGACTGGCTTAGAGACGGGCTACAGAAAAACTGGAAGCCAGGAATAATATTTTCTAGGGTATATAAAGGATAAGAAGTGCTTACGGTTTTTAAGGAAGTTAATTACAATGATTTGCAATAGCATAGGATAGAAGGAGTACAAACTGTTAAGTTAAAGAAACATACAACAAATATATATATATATTGCAAATCATTGTAATTAACTTCCTTAAAAACCGTATGCACTCACCACGTGCCAGGCCTTTTCCCACGAACGTAAGCACTTCTTATCCTTTATATACCCCCTACTACTCCTTCTATCTACCATATATATATATATATATATATATATATATATATATATATATATATAAGTTAAGTACAGGAGTATATCAGTATCTAACTTAATACCATTTCCAAGATGTAAACATTGCCAGAATGTATATAAGTAGGATTAATGGAAGGAATAAAGCAGTCTTATTTCTGACATCAAAAGTGTTGTTTCGTTCTCCTTTTTCCTTTTTTTTAACAGTTTCATTTCGGAGAAACTTAAGTGGTGCCGAAACCCGGGATTACGAGTGAGCGGGGCCCGTTTTTTCTCGGCCAATCGTAAGCGTTAGAGAGATGGCAGAGTCAGTACTCAGACCGGCGGTCCTTAACGTCCCAGACATCCCGGCATTGCCTCGGGAATCGCTAGCGGCGGCACATGCGAACACGCTGGAGTGGATGAAGCTGAGAGTGGCGACCTGTCAAGACCTGCGAAAGGCGATATCAGACTTAGAGCGTTTCACAGGAGAAACTGGGGAACTCAATCATTTTCTAAAAGGCGGTGATCGCCTTATTGAGAGGATTGACACGAAAGTTGCCGAAAATCTTCTTAACGCAGGAGATGCTGAAGCACTGAAGGCGGCCGTTGTTTGTAGAGTGAAGAGGAGTATCCTTAATCACATCCAAGCAGACGAGGAAACCCCGTGGCCCATAGTAAAGGAGAGATTGAAGAAAGCATATGGAGGGGGAAGGTGGACCCCAGAGGAAGACATCTTCCAGATGTTTCGTGAGACAAAATCGCCTCGACAGACAAGCGGACAATATGCTGGGACGTTGCTCGCTATGTATAATCAAATAACAGAGAAAATGAGAGAGTCGTTGAGTGCTGCGGAAGTGGAAGGACGGATGGTATTTTTATCGACCATCCTTAAAGTTCAACTAGCCAAGGAAACCGGCAAGAAAGAGGGCCTACCGAGGGACCGGTCCTTTATAGAATGTGCGCAGGAAATGATGGACTATAGTGCTAGAGAAGAGGAGGCCCATATAGACACCGAAGAAAATGGGTGGAATAGGGTAACCTATAGGCGACCTAGGTTCACACCAACGGCCTGGAGGAAGAGGGAGCCAATGCATACCAACAGGGAGAGACCTCAGCAGGCGGAGCGAAGATCAGGACAAGGCAGATCCAGGACGCGGGCGCAGAGGGAAGACAGGAAATGCCACGGGTGTGGTAAAAGCGGGCACCTGGTAGCACAATGCCCACGTACCCGATGCTTCGAGTGTGGGACAGAGGGGCACATTGCCAGACAATGCCCCTACATGTACTCAAGGAGAGAACAGAATCGGGCAGAACCAATGGAAATTAATGCCCAGGAGATACGCAGAAGGAAAGGTTACTCGGTGAGGGGTAGGTCATCCGGAGAATCCACAGAAGAATCAGGGACCTCAGAAACCGACGAGGAGATAACCGGACCAGAGGACCGAAGGAGCGAGAAACACCGGAGTGGGAGGAAAAGTGGAGGAAGCAGGCAATGGAGGACGGAGGAGAGGGCCTGAGGAGCGTGCAAGCAGAGGGGCGACCACACGCTAGTGAGTTACAATGTAAAGAGTGAGTGCGGCTGGTTGCCTATAATCGAGGTGGTTAGTGGAGTGCAGTGTCTGGTGGATACAGGGAGTTCGAACACCATCATGACCAGAGGAGCGCTGGAGCGGCTGACGGGTGGAGAGAGGATACCCCAGGTCAAGGTATGTAAATGTAAGCTAATCACTCTGGGTGGCCCTTGTGGAGTAGAGGGGGAGGCGGAGATAGAGCTGGATAGGTGGAATGCCAGGGGCGGTAAGTTAGTAGTGCACGTTGTAGGGAGCATGCCGAGGGAATACCAAACAATCATAGGGTGCGATTTGCTGGGGAGACTTGGCGCGAAGGTCGAAAATAGCAGAGGAAAGTGGGATATTAGGATAGGGGCGAAGAAGTATAAATGTCAGTCAACCCTTCAAGTTGGTAGGGCGCGGATAGGGGCCATCAACCGGACAGTCGATTGGAGACACATGATTAGGAGTGAATTCGAGGACATTTTTTTTAAGGAAGGGGACATCTTGGGTGTTACGGGCAGGACGGTACATGAAATCCCATTAAAGCAGGAAAAAGTAACCTATGTGAAAGAAAGAAGGTATCCACAAGCCCTGCGTCAGCATATTAGAGAGGAACTAGAGGACCTTAAAAAGCAGGGAATCATAATAGACAGTACGTCGCCGTACAATAGTCCCCTTTGGGCCGTAAAGAAGAAATCCGTCGCGGGGGAGAAGGACAAATATCGGGTCGTGATAGATTATCGTAAATTGAATGAGAACACAGTCGATGAAAAATACCCTATCCCCAAATTCGAGGATATCTTGGACAGGCTACACGGATCGGTGATATTTAGTACATTAGATTTGAAGGCCGGATATCATCAGATAAGTATGCACCCACAGGATAGGCACAAAACCGCGTTTACATTTGAAAGGGGCCACTACGAATTCACGCGGATGCCATTCGGTTTGAAGAATGCCCCAATTACATTCCAGCGGCTCATGGATGAATTTTTGAGAGGAATAGATGAGTCGATGTGTCAAATTTATATGGATGACCTTCTTGTATTCAGCAGAACAGAGGCGGAGCACATAAAGCACTTGCAGAGCGTTTTCAAGAGGGTGCGACAATTTGGCCTGAAACTGTCCAGTGAGAAGTCGCTGTTAGGCCAAGAGCAAATAACTTTCTTAGGACACTCGATCTCCAAGGATGGGGTCAAACCAGATCCAAACAAGGTGGAAGCAATAACAAAGATGGCTGTCCCCAGAGATGTAAAAGGAATCCGTAGGTTATTGGGAACCCTGAATTATTATCGGCGGTTTGTGCCCGAAATGGCAGAATATCTAGTGCCATTAAATAATTTGTTGAAGAAAGGGATGAAGGTGACTGTAACGCCGCTAATGGAGCATAATATCCGGAAGTGCATGACCCGTCTGCAGGAGGAGCCGATACTTGTCTTCCCCGATTTTACTAAATCGTTCACTATTACGACTGATGCCAGCGAATATGCCCTCGGAGCCGTGTTGTCACAGGAAAGAGACGGTGGAGAGCGACCCGTAGCATATGCCAGCAGGCGACTGACACAGGCCGAAACCAGATACAGCGCCCTGGAGAGAGAACTATTAGGGATTGTGTGGGCCATCGAGCACTTCAGACCCTATGTGTTTGGAAGGAAGTTTCAAGTCCATACGGACCATAGACCTCTACAATGGGTTGGAAAATTAAAAGAATCCTCAGCAAGGATAACACGGTGGAAGGAAATCCTTTCCCAATATAATATAGAGGTGGTATACAAGCCGGGAAAGGAAAACGTAGTGGCAGACTGGCTGTCCAGAGCTATCACGGTAAATGCTATAGAGGAGGATAACGGAGAGTCGTCCAGGGACGTCAGACAATTTTTGAGGGAATGGACGCCAGAAGGGGAGGGGGAACAGATCTCCACAGAATCGGATGACAGGGAAGACTCACCGGTAGAAGAAAATTGGACTGCCCAGCGTACGGCGGATATGGAAGAGTTGGAGGAAATCGTGAACGATAAGAGCCGACAGATTATCTGGAAAAGTAGAACATCGGGGCTAATGAAGGTCCAATATAGTTCTTATGGGAGGAGTAAGATCACGACCATCTGGTCGCAGCCAGGAGCGAGGGAGGATCAAATATGCAGGGCACTTAAAGATGCGTCCAAACCAGGGAAAACCTATTATCTTTACGTGGGTAACGCCACAATATGGGACAAGATCAAGAGAATCTGGAGATCGGAGCGGATAGGCTTGGACCGCACTTTCATCCGATGCAAAACCATGGTTGAGACCCTGAGGGACGAGGAGCAGCAGAAGGAGGTGACCTTGGCCTATCACCAGGGAAAAACCAATCATCGTGGAGTACATGAAACAATGCAAGCGCTGCGTCGGAGATACTTCTGGTGGGGCATGAAGAAGACCATCGTGGACACGATAGGCGCGTGTGATGTCTGTTTAAGCACGAAATACGATCGACATCCTCCTAAGGGCATACAGGAAGAGACACCCACAGCAGAGGTGCCTTTAGCCGATCTACAAATTGATACTTTCACATGGAGAGGGTATAAATGGGTTACTATGATGGATCTATTCAGCAAGGCGGCCATGGCATACAATGTGCAGGACAGATCAGCAGGAGCAATACTAGAAGCTTTACAAGTATGGTTTCAATTTTACGGAGTGCCCGATCGAATTTCTTCGGACGCAGGTCGGGAGTTTGACAACGCGAGGATTAGGGAGGAAATGAAGAACCTAGATGTAGTTTGGCATCTGAATACCCCGGGTCATCCAAAGAGCAGAGGAGGCATAGAGAGACTCCACAGTACCCTTAGTGACCACCTGAGAGTATATCAGCTGGAGAAAGGTCTAGAACCAGACACAGCGATGCAGAAAGCGATAATTGCATACAACCACTCAATACACACAGTGACAGGATATTCACCAATCGAAATATTGTTTGGGTTACGCGGACGGCGTCGGGATTACGGGGGTACGGCAGTGGACGAGGAGGTGACGGGCCGCATGGTTACCAATAAGATCGAATTGGGGAAACTGTGGGAGAGGGTCCGAGGAAAAATAGAGAAAGAAAAGCGAAACAGAGTAGCACGGGGGAATATCAAAGTAAAGGACCCGATGGGGGGAATTAAGATTGGTTCAATTGTCTATCGTAAGCTGTCTTCCAATAGAGGGAAGGAACTAATCCGCTACGAGGGCCCATTCAGAGTGATAGTCATTAGAGAGCACAATATTGTGACTATCGAAAGCGTCAATGAACCGAAAAAACGAAGGACGGTTCACATTGAACAGCTAAAACTCCCGGTTGTAGAACCACGGCAACCTTAGTGATCTGGAGTATCCTCGAACCCCCCAACAAGGCGTGTGGTATTAGAGGATACCTGTATTTTTTTTTTTAAGTTGTGTATATACTTTTCATTTCGTCTGTTGTCTAATTTTTAGTGTAAGATATGGTGTAGCTTAAGAAATCATAGGAGAAAAGTGTCTTTGAATTCTTAGAAGTTAAACATTTTATTTTTTTTTTTTTTTGTTTGTTTGTTTTGTGTATTCTAAACCGTACTAGTGGAAGATATTTTTTATTTTTTATTTTTTGTTGTTTTATTTTTATTTTTAAAGTTTCCAAAAAGGATTTTGTAAACTGGTAGGGGGGAGTTAAGTACAGGAGTATATCAGTATCTAACTTAATACCATTTCCAAGATGTAAACATTGCCAGAATGTATATAAGTAGGATTAATGGAAGGAATAAAGCAGTCTTATTTCTGACATCAAAAGTGTTGTTTCGTTCTCCTTTTTCCTTTTTTTTAACAGTTTCATTTCGGAGAAACTTAAGTTATATATATATATATATATATATATATATATTTACATATACGCAAAAAAAAAAAAAAAATACTTTCACAGAAGAAATGATTCTCACATTGTTATAACTAGAGCTCGGGTTCCTGTGCAATTGCATCTTTTTATTGGTAATAGTGCGTGGGCCAGACACCCCTACCGTGCACCCCCCCCCACCCACATCCCTATAAATATTAAGTGAATAGATATTAAGAAAAAGCCAATGTTCCCTGAAACAAAAGTTGGTGCACTATACCAAATAGGCGTTCAAACATGGTGGGATGACGAATTTGATTTTAGTTCGTTTTTTGATCACTGACAATCACCATTATGCTTAATCTCGCTACAACTGGTCTTTTATTAAAGCTGGATAGTTCTAGATTCAGAATAAATAAACAAACGTACAAAAATAAATAGTTTAGACAACATAAAATACCTTTAAAATCAATTTGTTCAAGTCACTAGCGTAAAAGTTAAAAATCCAAGTTGATTTGTGATTGTCCAACATTAACGAAAAACACTCTGGAAAAAAACATCAGAAGCAACTATTCTTCTTTAAAATCACTGGTGAAATTTCAAAATATGTCAACTAGGTTCATAGAAAACGGACTTTAACGGCGAAAAGGAGTCAGTAACTCAGGCTCATTCAGGCTACGTTTTCGGCTATCAGCTTTTTTAAATCATGTGGGAGTTCCAGAAAATACTGAGATTAATTAATGAAATTTACTGTATTTAATATCCCTTATATATTATTTCAAAAAGCCTAAAAATCAGTTTTTCATGAATTATAAGGTCCTGTCGTGCTCAAATGCCATAAATGTTGTACCGTTGTATTCGGAATTTCAGGGAGCTTTTGCGAATCGCATTCTCAGTGTTTGTTTTTTGGTTCAAAATAAAATATCGACCTAAACGCAGTGATTCAACGGATCGAAACGGATCAAATGGGGTTTTATAAATTGCGATACGAGCATTATGTTCTCAAGGAACTTAAAAGGGATTTGTGTTTTAAAGCCCTAAAACCTACCACATTTAAAATAACGCATGGTTTAGGCTCCTCCGCCTCACGTGGTCAACTACATATTGTGTTACGTTACAGCAAATGTAAGTTCCTGTCGTGCTTAGGGTTCTATAAATGTGGTTTCATCTGATTTAGAAATAATTGTAGCGTTAGAAAATTGCACTCTCTAATTTAGCAATTACAGTATAGTCCCGCTTAACCGGCTCGTGTTTAACCGACTCTCCGGATAAATCAATTATCTTGAAAACGGCTTTAATGATTTTGATCAAATTGTGACATGGTTTATTGGTTTTGGTCCAGAGGTTCTTACAGTAAAACACCAAAATATCCAGATACCAACGTAATATAATATTTCAGACACCAATGTAATATCATATTTCAGACACCAATGTAATATAGTACAATAGTTGAAACGTTACTTAATATCATATTTCAGACACCAATGTAATATCATATTTCAGACACCAATGTAATATCATATTTCAGACACCAATGTAATATCATATTTCAGACCCCAATGTAATATCATATTTCAGACACCAACTAAAAATCATTTTGAAATAATTAGTTTTAAATTAAAATTAAAATAATTTAATTGCCTCAAAATGAAAAAGATAATAAAATAATGGGCACTTCTAATCCACAATAAATTTTTTATATTGAGGAAAACTCTTTATTGATATTATTACATCTGTCTCATTCGAGACATTGGTAATAGTGCTAATTGAGCACATTCATACATTATTTACAAAAACTATAAATATACAAAGAAATAAAAATAAAAGCTCAAGAAAAGAGAAAAAAAAAAAAAATCTTAATCACATTCATACACTATTTACAATCAGGCTGGAGAACCCGGAGGCAGGCTTTTTCCTCTACGGAGGAGGGAAAAGCAAGCCTCAAGAGGTTTCCGCGCTTCTCTCTCAGCCGCATCACTGGTGTTAAAGCCAGTGGAGGCTGAGCTAGGGCGCAATAGCCACAAGCACACCTGACTTGAGCAAAGAATCTGGCCATTGCCAGAACTCCGGTATATGCATGTTACGTTAAAAAAAAATTAATTGGTTATAAATAAATAAAACAATCGTAACAAAAAAGGTGGTAGCTCAGTGGAGACGGGCGGGTTCTTAAATAACTAGTGATTAAAAAAAAATTGAAATAAATTAAGGGGCGCCACGCTATTTATTTTAAGGAAATAGCGAAAACCTAAAGCAATCTGAATAAAAAAAAATAATTTAAATTTAATAAGTGAAGATTACCTTAAAATCTCGGAGAGGGCTGTACATAAAATACAATTTGCAATTTACACTTATGAACTACTTAATGGTAAGTTAAAAAGAAATTGAACAAAGCAAATTAAACTCAAATAAAAAACTTTTAATTAACACTATATTTACACTACGATATTAAAAATAAAATTTACTCACAATTTCTGTAGTCAGGCCTGATCAAAATCTAACTCTATTCACACAACTAGAAACAATTTAAACTTATAACTATTTAATAAAAAAAAGCAAGGTTTAACAAAGAAATTAAAAGAAAAATATCTCCAGTCTGCTCTCTTAACTCGCCTGTCTTCTCGTAGCTTTGTTGCCAGTAGCCACTCGGCTTGGCGATTCTCGTCACCGGAATCTCTTCCGTGAACGCCACTATTCTTCAATTCCCTGATATTTAGCGATATAGACCACAACTACGTTAAACACTATCACAGTCTCATTTTATCATCACTCGTCGAACGCTAGCGAACATCTGCTGTCTTTTCCTTCGTTGTTTCTCCAAAAAAAACAAATGCCTTAATAACAGCTGTTTTTCAATTAATTACTTCGGTCCCGTCTCTTCTTTTAAAATAAAACATAATTATTTTTATAGCTAAATAAAAAAATATTATGTCAATAGAAAACTAATACAAAGCTTTTAAAACAACACATATTTTAATTATATACAAAAATATATTAAGCCCTCTTCGATTATTACTTAATGAGTTTTATTAAGTAAAAAAATTTTTTTTTTGTTTATATATTTTTCGTTACAAACTCTCCCCCTCCCTACCAAAAAAATTTTTTTTTTCTAATGCTTGAATCTTAAGTCTTAGGTCGGATGAGGTTTTAGATCTTTGACATGCCAAGTTCCTAAGGGATGACCCTGTAGATCTTCTAGCACGTATAATAAATTTCCTTGTTTTGCTCTGATTCCACATTTCTCATATAGAGGTGCCAATTTATTAGAAAAGTTCTTTGAAGCATCCGAAAGGGTTTGGGTCTTCTTCCACACTAAATCTCCAGCTTGTAGATCCACGTTTCTTCTCCGAAGATTATAATGGTGACTGCTTTTCTCGTATGATTGCCGTAGACGCTCAACCACTTCTTCATATATTACTGCCATCATGTTGAACTTCTGTGCGTAAGCCTTACGATCTCCCATTTCCGGAACATTATCTGAAGCAATGGAATGCTCGTACTCGTCGCCTGAACGTGGTAACTCTCGTCCAAAATTCAAATAAGCTGGCGAATAACCGGTAACCTCATGTACCGCAGTCTGCATAGCAAAAGCCAACTTGTGTAGATCCTTATCCCAGTGCTTATGATTGTCTTTCACATAGGAAGCTAGGAGTGTCTTTATCACTCGATTTGGACGCTCCATCGGATTAGCCTGTGGATGATAGACTGGGGTGAACCACAATTTAACAGCATATTCTCGGGCTTTCTTTTTTAAAATATTGCTCCTGAATTGAGGGCCGTTATCACATATAATAATTTGGGGAACCCCGAACTTAAGAAAGACCTCTCTTTCTAAAGTTTTGGCCACCACTTCGGCTGTCGATTTTGAAATTGGTACTATGATGCTGTATTTAGTGAAGCAGTCGGTAAACGCTAATATGAACCTTTTCCGGTTTGAAGACATAGGAAACGGCCCCATTATATCTGCCGAAACCATTTGCCAAGGTTGAGTAACTACTCGCTGTTTCCCCATTAGGCCCGCAGGCTTAGTCTGTAATGGCTTATTCGCCAAGCACACTTCACATTTCCGTACGTACCTGGTTACATCGGTTGCCATGCCAGGCCAATAGTAGTACTCCTTTACCCGCTGCAAGGTTTTGAAACATCCCAAATGTCCTGCAATTTCTTTATCATGACATTCCCAGATCGCTTCCCTACGTTTTTGTTTAGGAACTACTAATTTCCACTGGTTGCTATCTCCTACCATTTTCCGGTTATTATTAACAAGTTTCCATAGAGTTTGATTAACAACCCTCCAATCCGCATATTTCGATGGATTCTCTTCTACTTGTTTAATCATCCGCTGATACCACGCGTCCTCTATTGGTTCTCCAATATCAATTCTGGCTATCGGGAATTCGTAAGTCCGTGACAACGCATCTGCTGCAGCGTTTTGTTTGCCGGGACGGTGTACGATAGTGAATTGGTGTTGCTGCAGTTTTAGTGCCCACCTAGCCAGTCGACCTTGAGGGTCGCGAAGACTATTCAACCATTTTAAGGCAATGTGGTCAGTAATAACTGTAAAATCCATCCCTTCCAAATAAGGCCGAAACTTCTCTATTGCCCAGAGAACTGCTAGGCACTCTTGCTCAGTTACACTGTATTTCCTCTCGGCTGTGGTCAAACTTCGGCTCGCATAAGCTATGACCCGATCTCCCTCTGGGTATTCTTGGTAAAGAATAGCCCCTAATCCTGTTTTAGAGGCATCGGTTTGTAGGAAGAATCGCTTACTGAAGTCAGGACATGCTAACACAGGTGCTGTGACAAGCTTCTCCTTCAGTAATCTGAACGCTTCTTCTTGTTCTTGTCCCCATTTCCATCTCTTGTTTTTCTTCAATAGATCCGATAGCGGTGAAGTTAGAGTCGAGAAATTAGGGACAAAGCGGCGATACCAGGAAGAAAGCCCAATAAACTGTCTCACTTGCTTTACGTTCTTAGGTGCTGGGTAGTTTAATATCGCCTCAATCTTTCCCGGATCAACTTGTAGGCCGTTCTCATTTACCACATATCCCAGAAACTTTAGTTCCTCTCTGCAAAACTTACTTTTCTCCCAATTCACCGTTAAGTTGGCTGAGCTCAATCTTTCTAAGACCTTCTCCAATGTTTCTATGTGGGAATCGAAGTCTGATGAGACCACAATGATGTCATCCAAGTAAACAAAGATATTTGGTTCTAAATCTGCTCTCAAAACATCGTCAATCAGTCTTTGCCATGTCGCTGGTGCATTATGCAGTCCAAAAGGCATCCTACAAAAATGGAAGAGGCCGCGGTTGGGAACAGTAAAAGCTGTCTTTTCCTTGCTTTCTGCGGCCATTGGTATCTGCCAGTATGCGCTCTTTATGTCGATGGAAGAAAGTATCTTGGCATCACGTAATCTATCCAATATATTCGAAATGTAGGGCAGCGGGTAGGCGTCTCTTTTAGTCACGGCATTTAACTGACGATAATCCACGCAAAAACGGTAGGATTCATCGGGTTTCTTCACTAAAACAACAGGTGACGACCAAGCACTCTGTGACGGCTCTACAATTCCTTCTTCGAGCATTTCATCGAGCTCCTTATTTAAGATATCTTGGATCTTTGGCGAAACAGGGTAGTAACGCTGTTTGACTGGCTTACTATCACCGGTATTTATTTCGTGCTCTACCCTGCTTGTACATCCTAACTTTGATGGTCGGATATTTCGCCAATGTCCGATAAGCCGATTTAAGGTTTCTTCCTGTTCCTGCGTAAGATTCGGTCTAGTTAGGACAGCAGGGCCATTCTGTGACACAGCTAAACATTCTTCTGTTGGAGCAAAGTGCCACATATTTTTCGATATGTCTGGAACCAATCTAAATTTATTCCAGAAGTCGATGCCCAATATAAGTTCATCCACCAAGTTGGAAACTACCAAAAATTGGATAATTCTCATTTTACCTTCCAACTCCACTGGCACGTTTACGCTTCCAAAAACGTTGAGCGCGGTGCCTCCAGCAGCATTCATTTGAATTTTGGGTTTTTTGTGTAGCTTTACACCCAGCCGTGAAAAACGTTTCCAGCATTCCTCACTTATCAATGACCTTGAAGCCCCAGAATCCAGCAATCCCGTTTCTTGTCTTCCCAAAATGTTGACTGTTAAATACGGCCTTCGATCCTGTTCATTTGCTGGATGTCTAAGAATTTTCCATTTCTTTCCAGCGAAAACTTCTTCCACAATCGACAACCACTCTACCCACTCAGCTTTCGTCGTGGAATTCGGGTTTTGTCCAGGCTCCCTTCCACTTAGGCCTGACCCCCTTGATCGTTTCCCTGGTTGGTGGTATTACAACGTTTACATGTCTTTCTATCCGCATCCCTTAGGCCACAACCTATACAGAATTTGGTTTTTACTGAGCGACATGTTTTGAACGAATGATTGGTCCCTCCACAGTTCCAACAGCGAAATGTGTAATTGGGTTTAGCCACGGCTTCTACAACCATCTTCGATGCTGCTACTGTGTCGTCTTGATTGAGTTGTTTCCTCGTTGGCGGGCGATAGGCCAAGTCGGGTTCGAGTAATCCTTTACTATCTGGTGGCGGTCGATATTCGTTCATTCTCCACCTTACTTCTTCAATCTGCCGACCGATTATTACTAACTCCTTCAATGTTGTTACTTGGTGCAAAGCCATTCTTTCCAAGTAGAGGGGGTTCAAATTCTTCTTAATGATATTCAACATTTGATCTTCCGTAGGCATAGTTGGTAAACGGTTAAAATAATTCTTCATAACTGCCACGAATGTACCCATCGACTCTGCATGTCCTTGAGTTCTTCTCTTTATTTCTTCCCAAAGGCGATCCTCATAGTCTAAAGGTGTATATTCGGCTTTCAATTCTGAGATAAGTTCAGCCCACGTTGTTACTTCTTTCCGTACAGCTCGAAACCAAATCAGTGCTGGTCCTTTAAACAAGTCGTACGCAGCCCTAAAAAGTTCTTCATGAGTAGTATTCCTTGCCAAACTCAACTCCTCTACAGTCTCTAAAAACGCATGGACACTGAGACCATCCCCATCGCCTGTGAAGTGAATTCCCCAATCTCTTATGGGAGTTTCAGTTCTTCTGATCACGTACTTAGTTCCAGCAACGTCTGACTCCGACTCAACGGTCGTTACCGGCTTCTTTGTATCTTCGGTTGATTCGGTAATCACTGATTGTACATTACCCTCCTGAGACTTTCCGGGATTCTGGTTTTCAAAGTGGGATTCTGAAACAGGAGGTTGCCCACTCAATTTTTCTTCCAGTTCCTCAAATAATAGAAGGCATTTTGAAATTGCTTCTGACTTCCTCTCCGTTTCGATGGTGTCTTTCGTTGTTATCCGGTTTAGTCTATTAATCAAATGTTGAAGACCTGTATCGATTTTATCTATATCCCCGGTAGAACTAGAGGGTGGGAGAACAGAAATCTTGTTCTCAACAGTGGCAATTTTCTCTTCACACACACTTAATTCTTCCGTAGGAGAAAGGTCAACTACCGGAGCAACATATTTTCCTGCACTCTCTAGTTTAAAGACGGTCCGAAGTCTTTTCCTCATATCTTCTACAGTAGATATTCCAACTATCCCCCGAATCCTTAATTCGTATTCAAGCTCGTCCTTTAACAATCTATCGACCTTCATCTTTATGATTTCAAAAGAACCAAATAAAAATTATACTACTTTTTCTTAGCAGATAAAATGAAAAATTCAATATTAGGACAAAAAAAATAATTTTATTTAAAAATCACTAAATCAATATTAATTTAAGCATCTATCTAATCACTTATAGCCCCACGTTGGGCGCCATTTTGTTACGTTAAAAAAAAATTAATTGGTTATAAATAAATAAAACAATCGTAACAAAAAAGGTGGTAGCTCAGTGGAGACGGGCGGGTTCTTAAATAACTAGTGATTAAAAAAAAATTGAAATAAATTAAGGGGCGCCACGCTATTTATTTTAAGGAAATAGCGAAAACCTAAAGCAATCTGAATAAAAAAAAATAATTTAAATTTAATAAGTGAAGATTACCTTAAAATCTCGGAGAGGGCTGTACATAAAATACAATTTGCAATTTACACTTATGAACTACTTAATGGTAAGTTAAAAAGAAATTGAACAAAGCAAATTAAACTCAAATAAAAAACTTTTAATTAACACTATATTTACACTACGATATTAAAAATAAAATTTACTCACAATTTCTGTAGTCAGGCCTGATCAAAATCTAACTCTATTCACACAACTAGAAACAATTTAAACTTATAACTATTTAATAAAAAAAAGCAAGGTTTAACAAAGAAATTAAAAGAAAAATATCTCCAGTCTGCTCTCTTAACTCGCCTGTCTTCTCGTAGCTTTGTTGCCAGTAGCCACTCGGCTTGGCGATTCTCGTCACCGGAATCTCTTCCGTGAACGCCACTATTCTTCAATTCCCTGATATTTAGCGATATAGACCACAACTACGTTAAACACTATCACAGTCTCATTTTATCATCACTCGTCGAACGCTAGCGAACATCTGCTGTCTTTTCCTTCGTTGTTTCTCCAAAAAAAACAAATGCCTTAATAACAGCTGTTTTTCAATTAATTACTTCGGTCCCGTCTCTTCTTTTAAAATAAAACATAATTATTTTTATAGCTAAATAAAAAAATATTATGTCAATAGAAAACTAATACAAAGCTTTTAAAACAACACATATTTTAATTATATACAAAAATATATTAAGCCCTCTTCGATTATTACTTAATGAGTTTTATTAAGTAAAAAAATTTTTTTTTTGTTTATATATTTTTCGTTACATGCACATTTACAAAAGGTCACGTGGCCACTGCCGCTTTAACCTTCGAGGAGGGTTGTAGGGATGAGTGGAGCTTGATAGGGATTGAGCGGTAGGATTAGGATGATGGGTAAGGTTACTGTGAAATTTGGAGAATTTCTTCGGGATTAGTTCTTGAACGAACGGGATATCAAGGTCATGGTGTAGGGTTTTGTTGGATACATAGAAAGGAGCATTGACTATTGTTCGGAGGATTTCGGACTGGAAGGATTGGATGCGTTTGATGTTAGAGGGTTTAGCTGTTCCCCACAGTTCGATGCCGTAGGTCCAGATAGGTTTCAATATGGTTTTGTAGATAAGTAGTTTGTTGTTGATTGAAAGTTCTGATTTCCTGTTTAGCAGTCTATAAATGTGCCAAATCGTCGGTTAAGCTCTTGTCGTTTTAGTCTAGTATGTGGGTTCCACGTCAGTCTTCTGTCTAACATGAAGCCTAGATACCGTACCGTGTCTGAGAAGGGAAGTTGAACAGAGTTGAAATAAACTGGTGGGCAGCATCTGCGTCGAAGGGTGAACGTTATATGCTTGCACTTTGCTTCGTTTACTTTGATGCGCCAGTTTTTACACCAGTGTTCAATTAGGGAGAGGTGCCTTTGTAGGTTAGAGGATGCTGTTCCAGGGTCTGTGTTGGAGGATAGGATGGCCGTATCATCAGCGAATGTTGCCAGGAGGGTGTCAGGATCAGTAGGAATATCAGAGGTAAAGAGGATGTAAAGGACAGGACCCAAGACACTGCCTTGTGGAAAACCGGCCTCCACTGGATAGCAATCGGAGAATTCTGTTCCACAGCGAACTCGGAAGGATCGGTTTGAGAGGTAGGATCGTACGACTAAGTATAAGGACTGGGGTAAAATGGATTTAAGCTTAAGAGCAATCCGGCGTGCCATACCCGGTCAAAAGCTTGCGCTATGTCCAGAAACGCGCCGGAGCAATATTGCTTGCATTCTAGGGTTGCAGAAATGTGGTCAACAACTCGGAGCCCTTGCTGGACAGTGGAATGCATTGAACGGAATCCGAATTGATGGGTGGGAATATTGTGGGATTCTATAATCGGAAGGATTCGTTTTAAAAGGATCTTTTCAAAGATTTTTGAAAGGATAGGAAGTAGGCTGATTGGTCTGTAGGATGTCATACTGTTGGAAGGTTTGCCCGGTTTCAGGAAAAGGATAATGGTGTAATGTTTCCACAGTATTGGGAAGTGGGTGGTTCTTAGGATGCAATTGTAAATGTATGTGAGAAATAGGATAGCTTTGGGAGGAAGTTGTCTAAGAATTTGTGGAGTGAGGAGATCATATCCTGGAGATTTACGAGGAGTAAGTTTACGCAGAAGGTATTTGACCTCAGAGGGATTTACTGCTTGAGGTGGTAAAGCGAGTGGGATTGGAGAAGAAAGGAATTCTTGGACTAGTGTGGTGTTGGTAGGATGAGATTCTGGATGAGGCGTGAACGTAGAGGACAGGTGTTTGGCGAACTCTTCGGCTTTTTCCTCATCAGAAACTGCCCAGGATCCATCATCCAGCCTGAGGGGATGGGAAATGGAGTGGGTCTTAAGGATCTTTTTAGTGATATTCCATAGGGAATTATCTTGAGTGGATAGGGATGTAAGGTAGGAGTTGAAGGAAAGGGATCTGAAAGAAGCCAATTCCTTCTTTACCTGTTTACAATAGTGATTGTAGGAGCGGCGGTCGGAAGGATGTCTGGACTGTTGCCATAATGATCGGGCACGGCGCTTGATTTGGATTAGGTCTAGGAGGTATTGCGGTAAACTATTAGTGTTAGGAGGTCGAGAGGAGTGATTTGGGGAGGAGGCAGTCCAGACCGCTTGTTGAACTGTAGTGGTAAAGGAATGTACGGCGTTATCAAGGTCTTCTTGGGTTTTTAAGGATATTCTGAGGTCAATTTTGTCGGAAAGGATTTGATGAAAGAGTTTCCAATTAACAGGGCCTCTGATGAAGGAAGGGGGGGAAGGTTTGGGGATAGGGGCTAGAGATACTTGGAAAATTAAGGGACTATGATCGGATGAAAGATCGTCAAGACGTGTGATGGAACTATTGAGGGGACCCAAGCCGCTGTGGATGAAGAAATCCAGGATATCAGGGTTGCGGTTGGGATCTGTAGGCCAGTAGGTGGGAGAGTTGGGTGAAAGAAGTGTATATCGGTGGGAGTTGAGTGCAGACAGCAATGTTCGTCCACGAGAATTCTTGGTTCTGGAACCCCACTGTTGATGCTTGGCATTTAGGTCTGCACCCAGGATGAAGTGATGCCCCAAGGAATCAAAGAGGGAAGTGAACTGGATATTGGATATGGATTTGTTAGGAGGGCAATATCCTGATGCAATTGTGACCGGAAAGGAAAACGTTTTGACTACTATTGCTGTAGATTGTAGGAAGTCATGGGTAGGCAAAGGAAGAAGGTGATGAGAAAGGGATTGGTGAACAACGACGGCAGTACCGGCATGTGCCCTACCGTCAGGGTGGTCAGTACGGTATGTATGGTATTGCGGTATTTTGAAACTTTGTTTAGTGGTTAGTCGAGTTTCTGTAATGAGTGCTACATCAATTTTTTTGTCATGCAATAATGCAGTTAGTTCGTTAGTGTGATTTTTAACACCATTCGCATTCCAAAGGAGAATGTATAAGGATTTTTTGGAAGTCATTTAGGGATTTCTCAAAGGAGGAATGAGATGGGATACAAGATTCGTAAGGAGTGATATCAGAGGAGTAACAAGGGATTTGAAGTCGGATAGGAAGGATGCTAATAAAGAGGTAAGGTCTGTAGCATTAGATGGAGGAGGGATGTGAGAAATTGAGTGTTGATGGGATTGTTGAGGATAGGGAGTATTTTGAGGAATAGAAAAGGGTCCAGGTTGTGGTTGAGATGTGCTTTGTTGCTGTGGTTGCGGCAGGGCCTCACAGTTATCGTTTCCACTTCCACCTCCTAGTAATTGTGCAAACGAAACAGACGAATCCACTGTCTTTGCAGGTCCTCTTCTGTTTTTATTTTCTTCGTCTTGACCTTGGGGTTTCCTATAATAGCGAGTCTTGAGTTTTTTGTAAATTTGACACCCTTTGTAGTTGGCCGGGTGATTTTCCTTGCACAGGGCACATACCGCAGCGGTCTCTTTAGGTTTAGTGCACTCACCTGATTTGTGTTGGCCACCGCATTTCACGCAACGTGGTATGTGGTGACAATAGGTTTTTGTATGACCGTATGACTGGCAGTTGTGGCACTGGATTATTTCCCTTTTTGAATAAGGTTTTTCTACTTTCACAATAGTGTAGTATATTCTGTTAACTTCATATATTTTTTCAACTCCAGGTGACTGCTCTAGGTCCACGAAGAATAGTGGTAGTGGGGTTCTATTTTTAATTCCGTTCTCTTCTCTGTTGTCTTTTAAAACGTTTACTATTTGCCGTACTTTAAAGCCCTGAGCTGACAGTTCTTCTTTTATCACCTCTACTGGGGTTGAAGGATGTAAATTTCTTATCACCACCCTTAGTGACCTTTCTTGACGTAGTTGGTACGTGTGAAAATCTGCCTTGGTTTCGGATAAGTATTTTACAATTTTTTTATATGTTTCCGGAGTGTCGGGTGATATTTTAGTGTCGTTGGTTCTGTTTAGGCACGATTAATCACCTGGACAAATTTTATTTAGATGCGTGCATAAAAGGTGGAAATTTTTAATATTTTTGACGAAAATAGGAGGAGGTCGTGGTTCCCTGGGAATGTGAGCTGTTTCCATTTCTTCGTTATTATTTTGTAGCAGCTCGAAACGGTTAGGGTTGAAGAATGGAGATTCCTCTGTCATATTGGAAGTACCCGGCTGGGGTTCAGGTTGTAAACGAATAGCAGCGGTTGCTGGTTGTGTATCTCGTTTATTACGGCGAGCTTTCTGTTTTTGAGGCGAAGAACGCGGCGTGGAGCCGACTGATCGAGACCTTTTAGGCGACACGACTTGATGAAAATATCTCATGGGTCATAAATGAGAAGAAAAGGAAGAAAAAAAAATAAAAAGATAAGACCTTTACGTATTTTGAAAATTACGTGATTTTAGGTAAAATTGAGTGACACAGACCCACTCCCGTCAGAAGCCTGAAGGCTACTGAAGGGATTATGGCTGTCTTACCTACTCACTAGGCACTAAGTTGTTTATAGTGTTCACTTTAACTGTAATAAACAAGTGATTACTCACAATATTTATGTTCCTCACCGTGCTAGGTAGTTAATATAACTACGTACACTGTTTTTTCAACGGGCACTACACTTTTTAACTACTAAAAAAGTAACTTTTTGGAGAGCGATATTACGTGTGTTTTAACTATAGCTAGCGCATGCGCAGACTCAACAATAAATTAAAACTAAAAAAAAAAAAAAAAAAAAAAAAAAAAAAAAAGGAACGGTACGGGACGGTACATCCATCCGGTACCACAGTTCTACGGGAATGGCTAATATGGTGGGTACCGAAGTCCCATAGGTAGCGACACCGTAACTATTTTAAATTCAAACAACCCGCGCAAACAGCCGCTTTGCGCAAAAGGGCACAAATCATCTCTTCGCGACTCCAGACGGACGTAATCGAAGCGAAACAAAAAAAAACTCGTTACAAAATTCGTCATGCTTAATTAAAATCAAGTCTTTTTTAATATCAGGTAAGCTTTTTCATTATTAAAATGTTCTGAGGGTGCTTAAATGAGGAAGGGGCCTATTTTGTTTACCTATAAAGCACCTTTGTTTTTGTTTATGTGGGGAAATAAACTGTCTCTCGTTACGCCTAAAAATAAGAAATGGCTAAATATGAAATATGAAATATGGAAAAAAAAATAGGTAATTCAATCTTTAAAATTGAAAATATTGAGAATAGGTTTTTCTTATTCCTAGTCAGAAACCGAAAAGCATGTTGCAGATTTTGGGAAATTCAAAAGTGATCCAGGAGGAAACTTGGCTTTTGCACATGAGTCAAATCTCATACAAGAAAAACAAACGAAACCTGCTACCACCACTTGATGCAACTTAGACCCCTTACCTCTTCATGATAAAGTTACTGGACTAATAAAAATATTTTAAGAAAATCAATTTTTATTAAAAAAAACATTAAATAAAAACATTTTTTCCTTCATATTAATTGAAATATATTAATAAAAATATAAATGAAATATATATATTTTTTACAATGCACATACCTTTCTAAATCATTTTTTCCTAAAGGATACAATAATCAAAAGAATCTTCGCAAGCAGCAATAATAAAGGAAAAGCGAGCGAGGCCGCTTCTACCGACCACACATCATATCAAGTGCCGGACGCGCGCTTAATCTGCTCTGCCTGTCAGGGTTCCCCGCTCCCATAATATAATTTTAGTGACATATTTTAAAATAGCGAGACATGTGCTACAACTTTTATTAGAAGTATTTTTGGTTATTATTTGAAATGGACGTTCTGTTACCTAAAAACTATTTGGTATATTGTAGAGAATTATAGCTGAAGTATTAATATTAGTAAAAAACATTATATAACATATTTTAAAGAATAGATAAAGAGGAATAAAATGATATAAAATGTATCAATGTTGCATGAAAAATAACAGAGTTATGAGCAATAACTCGAAGGGTCTCGAAATGAATGTTCAAGGGTGGGTCCCAAAGTTAGCGCAAATGAGAGGAGTGGGGACTTTTGACAAAATACTGCTTCTAGTAAGTACTAACAACTGGAAAACATTCAGCTTGTCTCTAAAGTCTAAAGAACCACGGGATCATTAGAGACAACACATCACCGTACAACAGTCCCCTGTGGGCGGTGAAAAAGAAATCAATGAACGGGGAGGAAAAGTACAGAGTAGTGGTGGATTTCAGGAAAATAAATGATAACACCTGTGATGAGAAGTATCCGATTCCTAGATTCGAAGATATCCTAGATAGGTTAGGCGGAGCAACAGTCTTTAGTACCCTCGATCTAAAAGCGGGATACCACCAGATACGAATGCACCCCAGAGACATGCATAAAACGGCTTTTTCATTCGAGAGGGGTCATTATGAATTCACCCGCATGCCGTTTGCGTTGAACAACGCGCCAATCACGTTTCAAAGACTCATGGATGAGTTCTTGCGGGGTTTGGACGAGGCATTTTGCCAGATATATATGGATGATCTTCTGGTCTTTAGTAAAGACGAGATCCAGCATACCGCACACTTGCGCCAAGTTTACGATAGGCTTAGGGAATTCGGGTTGAAGTTATCGGAGGAAAAATCGATTCTGGGCCAAGAGCAGATCGATTTCCAGAGAGGGAGCAAGGCCGGATAAGAAAAAAGTAGAAGTACTAGGGAACATGGCGATGCCAAAGGACATTAAGGGAGTTAGGAGGTTGTTAGGCACGTTAAACTACTATCGGAGATTCGTTCCGGAGATGGCGGAGTATCTCGCACCCCTCAACAATTTGTTACGAAAAGGACAAAAAGTCGTGATGACCCCAAGCATTGAGGATAATATAAGGAGGTGTATGGTGCGCTTGCAAGAAAAACCGGTGCTGGCATTCCCGGATTTTGCGAAAGAATTCATCATCACCACAGACGGAAGTCAATACGCTTTGGGGGCGGTGCTTTCTCAGGAGGGAGAAAAGGGGGACCAGCCCGTCGCCTATGAAGCTGGCGACTGACGAAACAGAAACACGATATAGTGCTCTAGAACGAGAACTCGTATGGGCAGTGGAGCATTTCAGACCGTATGTATCCGGGCGGAAGTTTAAAGTAAATACGGACCACCGACCACTACTCTGGGTGGGAAAGCTGAAGGAGTCGTCGGCCAGGATAACCTGGTGGAAGGAGCTCTTAAGTCAGTACAATATGGAGGTGTCGTACAAGCCGGGAAAAGAAAATGTGGTTGCTGACTGGCTGTCACGAGCGATCCAGGTGAATGCGATAGAAGAGGGCAAAGGAAATTCCGGGGATATAAGACAGTTCGTTCGAGAGTGGACACCGGAGGAGGAAGGAGAGCAAGAATCATGGGAATCGGAGAGTGAACAAGATGCTATGGAGGACGAGGAGTCCGCGGGCGACAGACCGGTCGACTTGGAAGAAAGGAAATCATCAACTCCAAGAGCGCCCAAATAATTTGGAATACATGAACGGCTGGTCTGACAAAAGTTGAATATTCGAAATATGGCAGATGCAAAATCACGACCATCTGGTCCCAGCCGGGAGTGACAGAAGAACAAATTTGCAGGATGATGCTTCCCGACCTGGAAAGACCCACAATTTATATGTAGGAAACGGGATAATATGGGAAAAAATTAAGCGAATATGGAGAGCAGAAAAAATCGGGACGGACCGACATTTCATTAGATGTAAGTTGTCCGTGGATACAGTGAGGGACCCTGAGCAGCAAACGGAGATCACGCTGGCATATCACCAGGGTAAAACTAATCATAGGGGGATAAATGAGACGCTGCAAGCATTAAAGCGGAAATACTTTTGGTGGGGGATGAGGAACACCATAGAAGCGGTCATCGGGACGTGCGAAGTGTATCAAACCACAAAGTATGACCGTCATCTACCGAGAGGTAAACAAGAGGAGGCGCCGACGCCTATGACACCCCTCGTTGAGTTGCAAGCTGACACATTCACGTGGAGGGGTTTCAAATGGGTGACAGTACTGTACGTCTTTGGTAAGGTTGCTATGGCCTATCCGATAAAGGAAAGATCCGCCAAGGCAGTGATTAGGGCCCTAGACACGTGGTTCCAGTTTTACGGAGAACCCGAGAGAATATATTCGGACGGCGGTAGAGAGTTTGATAACGCGGATGTCAGGAATAAGATGAGGTTATTATCCATAGTCTGGAACATCAACACTCCGAGTCACCCGAACAGTAGGGGAGGAATCGAGCGGCTGCGCGGCACATTGGGAGATCACCTGCGGGTCTATCACGTAGAACAAGGGCTGGGACTTAGCGAAGCTATGCCGAAGGCAGTAGCAGCTTATAATCACTCCGTCCATGCAGTTACGGGATTCAACCCATTCGAAATATTGTTCGAACTTCGCCAAAGGAGTAGGAATTTCGAAGAAACGATAGGCGAAGGGGAGCTCTCAGGGAGGTTAATAAATAATTGAGTAGAGGCCGGGAAGATATGGGAGAAAGCAAGGAAACGGAGAAAAGAAACAGGGTAGCCCGGGAGAACATAAAGGTGTCAGACAGGATGGAGAATATTCGGATAGGACCATTATCGACGGTTAGCTTCAAATCGGGGGAAGGAGGTGGCGAGGTATGAAGGTCCATTTAAAGTAATCGTAATTCGCGAAAACAACGTAGTAACTATTCAGAGTCTCAAAACCCTCAGAAAAGAAGAACGGTTCATATCGAACAATTAAAATTCCCAATAAAGGAGCCTGACAACAAACACTCGGAGTATCCTTCCTCATGAAGTCATACTAATGTTAGTTGTAACAAAAATGTACGGTTTGACCATTGTTATTACTATTTTGGAAATCAGAACGGAAGAAATGCCGATTTTTTTTTATTATCATTTATTTTTGTGTTATTTTAAGCATACTAGTGTATATTTTGTAATAACATATTAATACTTTAGGAGGATATTGTATTTTATTGATGTACAGTTTATGTCTTTTTGTTTTAGAGGAATACTTTTATTTTATGTTTTTATGCATATAAAGAGTTTACGAAAAGTTGTTCCTAAACTGGCAGGGGGGTGTTAAGGTTGGAGGTAGGTTTATATTACACTTAATACCTAAACAGGAATATAAACAATACCTAATGCTATAAATAGAGGATTATTATGAAAATTAAAGCAGTCTGTTCAGAGCAACCGAGAGTGTTATTTCTCTTCCCTATTTATTTTTTGTGTTATATTACGCCCGGCTGCGCATAAGTTATATATCGACGAACATTATAATTGTTCTGATTCAGATTGTAGTTTTGTGATTGAATATATATATATATATATATATAAATAATAATAAAAACAACATTCCTTCTGATTTTATAAGTTTATGTTTTGATGTAAATAAACCTTTTTTAAAAAGTATTTGCAGTTCTATATAACTTAATTTTATATACTGGGTGTCCCAGACCTAGTGTAAATTGGGTAATACTGCATGTTAAACGAGGTAGAATGGCGCAGAAACGAGTTTCCTATCTCAATCTGTTGAGGAGATAGAATTTTTTTTGTTTTTATTTTTTAAATCTTATTTTTTTCTGAAAAATTACAGTTTTCTCTACTTTGGTTTAGCGTAGAAACAAAAACGATGATATTTTCTTAATCAGCATTAAATTTTCTAAAATATGAGATGGGTCTGGATATTATAAATCCACTTTCAGTGGGACTTTTAACGCGCTAAACACAAAACATTTATTAAAACTTAAATTTTTAATAGTTTTTGAAAATTCCTCACTCCCCCCTGGAGCACCCTAGAAGCTGTCAAATTTCCTAAAATCTGCGGAATTTAGTTAGCTTATTAGTGGTGTAACCCATGATACAATTGCACTTCACCTTCTGAGTCTAAAAGAAGTTTTTCTGTTGAAAAACACGGTAGAGAATGTCACTGCTGGGGCAATGAGGAAGCGCGCTAGATCCTGCATCCAAAGTAATGGATGCCGAACTTCCCATGAGTTAGAGTTAGTTTTACTTTTTTAAGACTAGCAAGAACAATGTATGAATTCTATATAATATAGAAAGGGTAATAATAATCTAAAATTAAAAAAAAAAACTCCTTAGTTTAAATTTTAAAAATACTTTCTTATAAAAAGTAATATTATTATTGTAGAACCATATAAAAAATGGATTATTGCAGCGCGTATTCAAAATTTTCTCCATTACTTTGGATGCAGGCTTATATTCAACATTTTTTATGTAGGATTTTTTTTTTAATTTGAGATTATTATTACCCTTATCATTCCTCAAAAAACTCATTGCCCGTTTAACATTTAAAGAAAGTATTTTTGAAATTTAAACTAAGGAGTTTTTTTTTTTTAATTTGAGATTATTATTACCCTTTTTATATTATTTAGAATTCATACATTGTTCTTTCTAGTCTTAAAAAAGTAAAACTAACTCTAACTCATGGGAAGTTCGGCATCCATTACTTTAGATGCAGGCTCTAGCGCGCTTCCTCATTGCCCCAGTGACATTCTCCATCGTGTTTTTCAATAGAAAAACTTCTTTTAGACTCAGAAGGTGAAGTGCAATTGTATCATGGGTTACACCACTAAAAAGCTAACTAAATTCCGCAGATTTTAGGAAATTTGACAGCTTCTAGGGTGTTAATAAATGTTTTGTCTTAAGCGCGTTAAAAGTCCCACTGAAAGTGGATTTATAATATCCAGACCCATCTCATATTTTAGAAAATTTAATGCTGATTAAGAAAATATCATCGTTTTTGTTTCTACGCTAAACCAAAGTAGAGAAAACTGTCATTTTTCAGAAAAAAATAAGATTTAAAAAATAAAAACAAAAAAAATTCTATCTCCTCAACAGATTGAGATAGGAAACTCGTTTCTGCGCCATTCTACCCCGTTTAACATGCAGTATTACCCAATTTTTTTACACTAGGTCTGGGACACCCAGTATATATTATTTTATTATTAGAATTATGATTATTTTATATAAGATCTATATAGGATTAGCGTAAGGAATGAATCAGTTCTGTTTCTGACTTTATATGTGTTCTTTCATTAATCTCTTCCTTTTTTTTATCAGTTTTCAACCGGTAGTGTTTAAATTTTATATATATGTGTGTGTGATCCAATTACCCACAGTGTTTATTTTTAAAAAGAATTTGTGAATTTACTCGCAGAAACGAACCATTAAAAAAGAGGAAAGAGGGATTCGAAATAACACACACGCATGCAAAGAATAGACCGCTTTATTATTCTCGTAATCCTCTATATATACATAACTGCTATGTTTATCTCTTACAGTAGGATGAAACTCAATATTACGCTGTACCGTATATCAACTCCCCACCCTGCCAGTTTACGAACACTCTTCGTGAACTCTAGTTATGAAAGATTAAAACAAAAAGAAATCCTTATATCTTCATCAATATATAGTTAAGGCAACAAAGAAATCTTATCTAAGCAAAATCATTGCTTCTGTATTTATGTATATACAGTATATAGCAAGACAGGGCCATTATTGTTGGTCTAGGTCATTTGTGTAGTACGTAACTTAGTTCTAATCATTGTTGTAATTCAAATAAATCTTTTTAAAATCTCTATGGTGTTGACTAATTATTAAACTGGCGTCCGATCAGGGACTTGCGGGCTTTTCAAGACATACGAAGAGAACTTCGTCCAGAATTTGTTCATGAAATTCATTCCATCCAGAAAATATTCTACCCCAGTGACGAATATTAAACTTCTCACTTCAAGTATTCAGAAGAAAGTTGCCATGTTCTTTCTAGACTATTTGAATCTGTTTTCAATAGATTCTTTTCTTTTCCTACTCAAGTCGTAATTTTTAAACGATCAAACAAAGTTTTTAAACTTTAACGCGTTCGCATATAAAACAAAGTTTCTCAAGATTAGCTTTTTAGTATAGTTTATTTAACATTTAAAGTAATATTAATTTATAAGAAATCATTTTGTTTACCACTTTTGAATAATTAACAAGACAGACTTAATAAATTAAGACAAATTCCAACTAATATCATATTAGATAAAGAAAAACTCAATACTTTATTACTAGAAGAAAAAGATATAATGGTCTTAGAAATTAAAGAACGTGATTTTAAGTTAATCCCTGTGTATGACGTGAACCCATTATTATTAGTGGATTTTATTCCGAACACAAAATTTGTCTATAACTCATATTGAAATGATAATAATCCCCACAAGAGTGCCCCAATCCCCAATAACATTCTTAATGGATATTGTTTCGTAGGGATACGACATAATTATCGTTAAGCTTAGCAAATAAAATGAATCATGAAGAAAGAATCTTATGTCAGATATATTACCTACTGATAGTTCTGGTTAAGATGTGGGTTACTCCAAGTTGGAAACGAGGAGCTTATGGATGGGTCGTGGAAAAAGATATCGAGAATAGTGAAACTTGATGTCAGTCGGGAAATGTGGGTGGCCATTACATTGGCGGATCCAGGGGGAGGGCTATGGGGGCTGCAGCCCCCCTCCATTGGAAAATTTTCTGCCATTTAAATATCAAGGTAAAGAACGAATAATATGCAGAACATGTTAGTTGCGAGAAAGGAACATAAAGGTAAAAAAGCTGATTGGCAGATACAGGAAAAGGACTGCGGGGCTGCAGTCCCCTCCTTCTGAACTGCAGCCCCCCCCCCTCCAAATCCACCCGTGCTCCACTATACCTAAGTTTTTAATAGAGGTACTGAAGTCGATGGGTTTAACCTCGCGTTAAGATTAAACAGGCGCTTGTTTTGTTAGCTTCTTGATCGAAAAATATTAGATGCCTATCCGAGCATTCTTTCTATTGCGCCTAAAAAGCTAGAATCCCCGAGCCAGGCAGAAGGTTAAATCCAGAGCACGGGACCAAAATCGCTGGGGCCCGGACCCCAGGGGCCCTTGTTTTATGGTTATTATGCAAAATAAAAATTTCCCTTATATAAAATAGCTGAATAAGTTGGGTTCGGATACGCTCGTTATTATCCCTTTTGAGAAATATAATGAAATTGGAAACTAAGTAAAAAAAAGTATGGATTAAACAATGCAAAACAGGTTTTAATTTATTTCCTTCTTTAATAAAAAAAGGTTATAAAGGTGCTTCCAGTACTCCTGTTTATATGTTTTATAATTTCCGTTAAATTGGTGTGGGTCATGAGTAGTGGATCCAATTTGCTGTAAAGGGGGGCTAGAGCCCCACAGTCCTTTCCCTGGATCTGACCTTTTTTACCTTTTATAAAAAGACATTTAAATTTTATAAAAAAGAACCACATGTGTTAAATTTGTAGATTAGTTTTTTTACTTAAAAGCGTTGTTATTTACAAAGTTTTCATCTGTTTATATTTGATTACAGACAACACTGGATTGCTCTCATTTGATTCTGACCAATACATTTTGGCGTCTTGAATCGGGTTATGTTGTTTGGTATTTTATTTTTGAAGTTAAGTTCGTGATTGACAGTTAACAGTTTCTTCTCATTTCCCCGTTGATGAGTGAATTCGAGGATTACTACTTTTTGCACATAGTTATTTGAAGTTTAGAAGGTGCGGGTTATGGAGTAACCAACATCTTAACTAGAACTATCAGTAGGTAATATATCTGACATAAGGTTCTTAATTTTATTTGTTAAGCAAGTATTTTTTCCCCTTTAAATCCCCCTGATTAAAATTGATGAGTTACTTATTTAACTATGTTTAACTTGAATGATATACCTTTGAAGGAGGAAACAAATATTTCTGAGCATTATTTTCTTAAGTTAAGTGTGGCATTATATCAGAGTACTATACCATTACATTAGATATTATACCAGTTGTTTTATTTAATATAGTTTTGCCAATTTTGAGAGTATTTCTTTGTCCTAACCTGTACAGAGGTCTGTGGTTGAATAGTTTTAGTTTATATAACAATAATAGTTTTCCCTGTTTTCATGACATTAATTTTGAATAAGAGTTGGGGAATTAAATTTTTGTTGTTGACATTCATTTTCACTAAAAATTAACCTCCAAATTTTATTGTTATGTGCTGTGTTATGTTGTAGGCATATTTTTAAGAACATAATTAAGTTTAGGTTTATAGCAATTATATTTTTTACCTTGAAGAATTATTTTACTATCTCTGAATTATTTGCTATTTCTCTACAGTTAGTTAATTAAGTTATAGCCTTCCTGTTCTTTATTTATATTTGTATGTTGTTTTACTTTTATCATTCGCAATATTGACTTGCTTTTAATTGTAACATTCTCAAATGTTGAGAAACGATTTTAATCGTTAATGTTTTAGTAAAATTAGCTTAACATTTCAAATGTTTAACGCTTATCTAAATTTATTGGTGACTTTTAATTTGGGATATTCTTCACTAAGAGTAAATAGTTTTAAGGTTTTATGTTTCTGTTAGTACATTATTAATAACTAAAGTTTTAAGATATTTTTATTATAATTATGATACAATACCCAGATAAAAATAAACTTTTTTGCTAATAATTTTAATTATATGTTTAAAAAATGATAAAGAAAAACAAATGAACCCTAAATTATATTATAAACAAAAGAAAATTCAAAATTCAGTTCTATAAAACGTCTTCAGAGATATTATTACATATAGTTTCTCAATAGTGCAGTATATCCTCGCTTATCCAGACTAACTGGGACCAAAAGCAATCCAGAAAAATAGGTATTATAAAAACAAAAAAGAATCCTCAAACTAGCAAATATGAATTTAGTGCTATAAACTAGAAATATATATTGTTATGAAAATGACTTAAAATTGTTTTAAAATATACATATGTTAGAAAAAGACACTTTTCCCCACATATTATTTTAAAGAATTGGTCAGCTGTATTTAGTTTTTAGACGCTTTATTACTAGTATGGTTTCCTTCTTTTTGTGCATAATCCTTGACGGGTTGCAATGTTGAGTATAAGTTTTATCATCCACATATAAAAAAAAAAAAAATACATGCTAGATATTCTTAGTAAATGTGAAATTTAAATATGAAGGAAGTTCTGTCTGGTCTTTCGCTGTTCTATTAACAGCAGTTAGTTATTTGTTGAAGTTGTTGTAGACCCAAGATATTTAACTCTGTTTACCCATGGTAACGATTGTCCTTCAATACAGATATTGTTGGGCTGTATTGTTCCTTCAATAACATGTTTAGTTTTAGCTCCATTCACTTTTAGGCCTATTTGTTCTGCTTTTCTTATCAGAGTCTTAGTGAGTCTCAATTTTCTCTTGGCTTTTTTCAAGGATTGCAATAGTATATGCATAGCCTTGTATATTATGATTAATTCAGATCTGCACCCATCCATTCTCACACAATGCTCTTATCACGTTCTCCAGTTCTTTGTTGAACAAGATTGGTGAGAGTCCATCTCCTGGCCTCATATTTCATACTTTTTTGCTACACTTTGATTTCTATTGTCCCAATTTTTATTATTACCTTCTAATTTACTTTGATATTCAAGATTTTTCGTTTAGGAATCATCACAATAAAAAATAAAACAAAATATATCTGAAAATATCACTTTTTATTTATAAATATCATCAAAGTAAGACAAATTTGATTTTATTTATTTATTTTTTTATGAAAAAGTTTCATTTTTCTTTGGGTAATTCAGAAAACGGGTAATTAACAAAATCTCCTTTGGTGTCATAAATTGCAAAATTTATTCCTTTATAACTTGGTCTGGACCTCTTTTACATGTTTATGAATAAGTTTCATTTTACTTCTGTTTTTTGGTAATGTAACCTAAATAATCCCATATATCAATAAAGTGGTCCATACAAAAGTTTTAGACAAATAAATTCTGTGTTTGATGACACTAATGGTGATTTTTTGAACTGCTTTTTTCCTGTTCTATGCAAAGTAAAATAATCACCTTTTTATATAGAAGTCGAATTTGTCTTACTTTGATGAGCTCTTAAATAGGAACTGGTGGTTCCATTTTTAGTCTGGAAAACATGACTTTGTTCTCATTTAATGCTGAATTTAATACCCTATAATTGTTAATAGGAACATGTTTTTGTTATGTCTAGTAATTTATGAAATATAACCATCCAACCGCATTAACACGCCTTTTGGGGTATATTTAACCCCCCTCCCCACCATCTTCTTAAAACTGTACCGGTGAGGAAATCCAAGGATAGTCAAATTGGGATACAAATTAAACCATTAAAACCTTCTGTAGTAATTATTATCAATTCTTTTTAAAATTTTCGCTTCTATTCTACTGGACTACTGCTTTGATGAGCTCTAAAATTAGAATGGTTGGTCTAAAAACATGTGTCTGGTCTCATCAATGCAGATATTATTTATTAGACATGGTCCATGAAGTCTATTGTAATGTTTAAGATTTTTCAATTCTTCACTCATTTGTTTGGGATTATTTAAAACCTATAATTTTCATGTTGTAATTCTACTTAAGTATTTGTTTATTGACCCTGGACAGATTCATTATTAACATGTGTCCATAGGATTTTAGCCTTTGTATTTTTATTGTGGTATCCAAGTTTACCATTTGCAAATAATCTCCATGTATATGCTGATTTGATTTTAAAGGAGATCCTTGTTCAATAAACTTTGCTCCATGGTTTCTTCTCAATATTTTCCTCTCCATTTTGAAAGTTTTCCTAGATTGAGAAAGTGGCATGTTTCTATACCATACAAAATCATTGATTTGACTCAGAGTTTAAATGCATGATTTTTGTGTTGATGGACATGTTTTCCCTGTTAAAAATATTTTTACCAGCAATAAAATATAATAAAAAATTATCTTGAACAGCTTCATTTTCCTTGATTGGATTGCTGTTTTATCTCTTCCAGTAGATCCTAGCTTAGGATCTCTCCAAAATATTGACACTCGTTCATCATCCATTATATTGATCTAATTAACTTGTGTATTCATCACTTAAGTCTTTAAAAAATAAAATTTTAAACCCGATTTTTTCAGCTGTTCGGTTGGTTGATCTGACCTATTGTCACTCCATTGTTCTGTGCTAGATGGACAAGGACATGGTCATCTGTGTATATCTCGTGGTTGATCTTAAGAACTTTATTTTGAGTTCCTATAATGACACCTGATTTATTTTTTGCCGAATGGTTTTCAAAATTTTGTCTAGGGCTATTTGAAAAACAATATTGGCAATTCATCATCTTTTTGCCTAAGTCCTGTTCTAATTTTAAATTGTTTGCTGATTTATCCCTTAGAATTAAGCATTAGAAGAGTTGTTGGTTAATATCAAATTTATCAGTTTTCTAATCCACTCCATATTCTCTTCAAGTACATTGATTAGTGTTTCTCTGTCAAATGAATCAACTGCTCCGTTAAAGTCAACTAAGAAGATATATATGTTTTTCGGAATCATGGCTTAGTACCGAGAATTAATTTCAAGCTCATTATTTGTTCAGGTCAAGATTATCCTCTTTTAAATACTCCGTGATACTTTCCCAGTTTAAGCACTGCATTCATCAAGTTCTCTGTTGTTTTTTCCAATCTTGTAAAGTTTTTAAGATTCAAATCTCAGACTTAGGGTTTTTGAAAATAAGGTAATGCGTAATATGTTTGGACCAAAGAGGGACGAATGAACCGGAGAATTTACACCATATCGAACTGAATGAACTGTCTGTGCCCTGTAAATGTAATTGAGGTAATATCAGCCAGAAAAATAAAATGGGCGTGTAAAATTGTGAAGCTCAGAACAAATTTCATTATGATTAATAAGCACGGTCCAAAGTGGAGAACGTCTGAGGGGTAGGTCGAAAAAGAAGTGGGAGGATTGTGTTAGGGCAGATATGTCGAATTTTGGTTTGGATGATGGTCGTTGGATGGAGGTGTTTAGGAACGAGCCATAGGGTTCGCTCAACCTTTATTATTATTACCTTTTTTTACTCTTATTATCTTATGGTATTAAATAGTCAGTATTTGTTGTTAATATATTCTGTTGTTTTTTTTAAATCTTTCTATCATGTCATTGCAAATTAATAACAGGTTATATACCACACGAAGATGAGTACCAAATTCCTTTCAATGGCAATAGTTTCTACATTGAAAGTTGAAGACAAACATTCAATTGGATGAGCTTGAATTATTATAATTGGTCAAAACGTATGTTAATGGTACAGTAGCAATTTCATCCATAGATTCTGCTGAGGAGAAGTTGACTAATCAGTTATAAGCATTAAAGAAGGATAACAAATGTAAGTCCAAACTTATAGAACATTTTTCTAATGACCAATTAGTGTGCATTGAAGACTGCAAATCAACTTGTGATGAGAAGAGTGACAGTGAAGTTGAAAATCGTGATGAAAATAATTTTGAAATTGGTGAACATGGCAGTAAATCTATAAAGTTAAAAATTGAATCTGCTGGATATTAAAAGTTAGAAGATGCCCATTAAGACTCCAGCAAATATTTTAAAGGAAGGGGAAAAATAATCTGCAAATGGGCCAAATATCTTCCAACATTGCGAGTGAGAACCTCTTAAACACAATATTATAATTAATTTTCCAGACATCGGGGTATCTTGGACAGTTGTCATCCCCATTAGAGGTATGTGACCTTAATGATTTTGTGACCGAAAAAAATATAAATTCATACCACTTGATGGAGCCGACTGATATAACTCAATTTAAAATCATTCTGGGATTTTTGTCATTGTCTTTTGTTCTTAATTCGGTCATGTAAACTTGAGTTCACATTTTTCTACTGACAGATAATGGCGAGATGTTTAGGATTTATTATGTCAAAAATAAGATTCGAAACACTATTCTTATGCTTAATATTTGATGACAAAAATATTCAAAAACATAAAAAACACAGATCGATCTGCCACAATATCAAACATATTTCATTGGTTTATAAAAAATAGCCAACAGTATTTTTGTAAGAAGAAACACGCATGCTTGGATGAAATGCTGGTGCTTTTTCATGTAATGTGAAAGTTCAAATCAAAAGCCAGTCCTATTGGTCTCGTCTGTACACCATGATGACTTATGTCATTTATTAAGTGAGAAATTTGAAATTTACTAGTAGATAGTTTAGACCAAAAATATGTGAATTACTCACCAAACCGGAAAACAGGATGTTTGCCCATGGCGATGTTTTATAGAATTTTAGTTATGAGTTTAGTAAACAGCTGTATTATTTACCAATTGGTGCCGAAAAGTTATCAGATGGAGAGTTCGCCTTTTACAATCAATTGGTGGCATCTTTGTAAAACCAATGATTGCTAGAGGTTGACCTACCAGAAACTTCCACTTTAGTTGTGAGAAAGCTTGGGACCATATATCAACCTAAGAAAGATGCTACTTACATAGGAGGCATAAATAAAAGGAAGAGATTTCATTTATATCTGAGAGGAAGGAAGGAAGAGGTTCTCTTTTTAAAATAGCCTTATGTTATATGCAAAAAAATGAAAAAAAAATTCTAAAAATTTCCCAGATTTAAGCTACTTAGGGCTGCGAATATTTTTATGTTTTAATTAATTTCTATTACACAGAATTTCATGCTTTACAACTTTTATATGTTACAATGCGCGCGACACACAACTTTCACTTATCAACTTACTTAGATTAAAAATTGACGTGTTTTGATAAATATGTGAACGCCATTCCTGAAATTCACACATTTTTCCACATTCATTTACTTATTTTTTGGTATTACTTCGGATAAGCAACTCCAAGATGGCGGCCGGTGTCAGTAAACAACAAGGTATTCCGATCACGCCCTACCCGATATCCACAATTCAGTTCGGGTTTACCGAGAGTTCCCGAGATCCGATGTCGGCTTTATCCACATTTTTGGAAGAGAATTCATTCGTTGTTTACTTTATTTGGTTTGATCCGATCTAAACAAAATCTTCAATCTAATAAATCATTTACGATTTGTTCTTTTTCCTATGGAGTCATATCATTTAAAATCATCATCAAATCATTTTAAAAAATATTCTTTTTGGTTATTTAAATACATTTTTCTTGAAATAACAATATAAAATATAAAGATTTAATAACAATAAAATATAAACATTTAATTAAATCAACCTTGCACAGAGGCAATAACGTCTTGTTCCATGAAGGTCCACTGAAGTGGGATTATGGCTAGTTGAAACTTATTTAGTTTAATTGATTCTATTTAATTACTCATCAGTGGATTATAATAAAGTTAGCCGATAATTATAGTTAAATTGATTTTAATAGATACAATTCTTAAACCTTTTATTCCCTTTCTTCAATCTAATAAATCATGTATAGTATGTTCATTTTCCTATGAAGTGATATCATCATCAAATTATTTTAAAAAATATCCTTCTTGGTTATTTAAATACATTTTTCTTGAAATAACAAAAATATGATAATCTGGTTGTTAGGAATACTCGGATTCTGATATTATTAATTTATTTGTATCTTTTACATTTAATTTTATATGCATTTAACTTTAACCCATTTAAACAGGACAATAATATATTTTAAAAAAACTACTACCTCTGCTCGGGAACTCTCGGTAAACCCGAACTGATTCGTGGATATCGAGTAGGACGTGATCGGAATACCTTGTTGTTTACTATCCCCATCTTGGAGTTGCTTATCCGAAGTAATACCTATTTTTGTTTGCATTTGTTCTCTGCAATACACTAAAAAAAATTATTGTTAATTAAAAGTTTTTACTTGTAATAATTCAGCAATGCAAGCATAATACTCCATCGCGTCCGATTTTATTATTCTCTATTTAGTTCTTGAAAACTTCATTTAGTTACCATAGAAACAAATTACTTCCATTATGTTCCAAAACACGTTGACAACCCATGAACAGAACGTATTTAATTATAAACAATGGTCTGTCATTAAAGGCATAGTGTTTCTTTTTTTCTCCTGTATATGCTTATTCGATTTTTTTCATATCTCATATTTAGTCATTTCTTATTTTTAGGCATAACAAGAGACAGTTAATTTCTCCATATAAACAAAAGCAAAGATGCTTTATAGGACAACAAAAATGTCCCCTTCGTCATTTAAGCCCCCTCAGAACATTTTAATGATGATAAAACTTACCTGATATTAAAGAACACGTGATTCTCATTAAACATGAAGAGTTTGATCAAAATTGGTGAAGTTTTTTTTGAGAAAATCTAAAAAGAATATAAAATGTCACAAAATTTAAAGTGCCCCATCAGTTTGACCAATTTTAGCTGCCCCGTTGCACTTACACATACACCAAATACCCAACTTCAGGTTCGTAAGGACTATAAACCTTTTTGAGCTAGTCCGTTCACACCGGAGTTGGGCATATTTTTATTTATAAATACGAATACGAATTTATTTTTAATGTGAATATGTATAGAAATTTATTTATATCACAATATTTGTGAATACAAATACGAATAAATTCGTATTTGCAAGTGCGAATACGAATTTATTCAAATATAGAACGGACATTCACACATGTGAATACGACTTTATTCAAATATAGAAATTTTTCTGTTACTAAAAATAAATTCACAGGGAAAAAAGTGAATGTTCACAAAAAATGTGAATATTTTTATCTAAGTCTGTGAATTCTGCCGTATTTACGAATAAAAATGTGAATATGGAAAATTTCACAAATTGAGATGTGAATTTCTACTAAATTCATTATTTCGGAATAAATTTAAAAATTTCTTTTCGGAATTCTCCATATTGGTATACATTATTGGGTTGGACCTTTTTACGGAAATCACGTTAGCACTTAATTAAATTACCTGATATCGATTAGAATCGATTACAAGGCTATTTGGGAGGCTGATTATGAAAAAAAAAATCAATTTTAAGGTTACTCGCTCAGGTATCGATTTATTACAACTTACGCCATATAATCGGTCTTTGGGTCGACATTAGGGTTATCTGAGGTGCTGATTATGAAAATGATATAGATTTTGAGATCCACCGTCAGGTATCGATTTATTACTACTTACGTGATATAATCGATTGAAATTCTTGTCGGCTATAAGGTTATCTAAGGTGCTGATTATGGAAATGATATCGATTTCGATATTCCGCCGTCAGGTATCGATTTATTACAACTTACGCGACATAATTGATCTTGGTGTCGGCCATAGGTTTATCTGAGGCGCTGATTATGAAAATGATATCGATTTTAAGATTCCGCAGTAAGGTATCGTTTTATTACAATTTACGCGGTATAATCGATCTTGGGGTAGACTTTAGGGTTTTCTGAGTTGCTGATTATGGAAATGATATCGATTTTTAGATTCCACAGTCAGGTATCGGTTTATTACAACTTACGCGATATAATCTATCTTGCTGTCGGCTATAGGGTTATCTGAGGTGCTGATTATGGAAATGATATCGATTTCGAGATTCCGCCGTCAGGTATCGATTTATTACAACTTACGCGACATAATTGATCTTGGTGTTGGCTATAGGGTTATCTGAGGTGATGATTATGAAAATGATATAGATTTTGACATTCCGCAGTCAGGTATCGATTTATTACTACTTACGCGATATAATCGATCTTGGGGTCGGGTATAAGGTTAGCTGAGGTACTGATTATGGAAATGATATCGATTTCGAGATTCCGCCGTCAGGTATCAATTTATTACAACTTACGCAATATAATCAATCTTGGGGTCGACCTTAGGGTTATCTGATTATGCTGATTATGGAAATGATATCGATTTCGAGATTCCGCCGTCAGGTATATGAGCATCCGGCATTTGCTATTGCATTTTGGGGTCCTCTGAGTCCAATTCACCAAGTCCCATGAAATGGTCTGTGGGCCTGCGTGTGCGTGTGTAAACAGACTAGTTCAGAAATAAACTGTACGAAATTGGGTATTTGGTGTATGTATTGGCCCGCAATTTCTATAGCCTCCCTGATGGATCTATGGTGGTAGTTGTCAATCCTAACTATGGCTTTGGTGTCTTTGAAGGCTATTGTGTGTTGTGTATTGTGAAAGTGTTCTGCTATGGCTGATTTATCTGTCTGTATTTTCTTAACTGCGGCAATATGTTCTTTCAGTCGTGTGGAGATGTTCCTTCCTGTCTGTCCTATATATTGTTTACCACATGAAGAAGGGATGCTGTAAAGTCCAGGTTTGTTGGGTCCAAGATTGTCCTTTGGATTGGGCAGGATCTGTCCAATTTTCCTGTCTGTGGTGAAAATTGTTTTGATTTTGTTTTTTGTAAGTGTTCAGGCTATTTTTTCCGAGGTGCCTTTTATGTAGAGGTTTTTCAGGGAGTTGGTTGTTAGTTTCGGATTCTCGTTTAATGAATTCAGATGTTATGGTTTCATCCGAGTATCCGTTCTTTTTGAGGGCTGTCCGGAGTTTCCTTTTTTCTTTTGGAATTTTTGTGGGTTCAGTTATGGTCAATGCTCTGTGTAGGAGTGTTGCAATGATCCCTCTCTTTTGTGATGGATGGTGGTGAGAATCTGCGTGTAAATATCTGTCCATTAGGTCGGTTTTCTATAAACTGAATGTCCTAATGTGAGGTCTTCCTTCTTTTCTACTACTACGTCCAGGAAAGGTAGCTTGTTGTCCTCCTCGGTCTCCATTGTAAACTGTATGTGGTTGATGTGTTCAAGAAACTCTTAAAGCAATTTTTCTCTGTGCTCCCATATTATGAAGGTGTTGTCTACGTAGTAATACCAAACAGCTGGTTTGAACTTGGCTCTTCTTAGGGCTTCTTCTTCAAAATGTTCCATGTATAGATCAGCTATGACAGGACTTGGTGGGTTGCCCATGCTTGCTCCTTCTTTTTGCTTGTAATACTTCTTGTTGAAGAGGAAGTATGCTGTCTTCAGACATATCTTGGCCAGGTCCAATTCCTCCGCTGTAAGTATCTTCTGTAGTAACGGTATAGTTTCATAGTTAGGATTGACAACTACCACCATAGATCCATCAGGGAGGCTATAGAAATTATAGCACAACCAAACAATATAAACGAAGAAGACGGATATAGACTTAGCAAAAACTGGTAGCCTTCACTAAACAACATAACATATCTCAGAGAGCTGACGACATCCCCCCTCCCCTACCCCCTCAACCTGACCACGCCCCCTCGTGTGCTAGCCAATGGGAACATATACTTCGCCCCCGACTGAAGATTATAAGTTACTGATCCCCTTCTCCACTCTCATTCTTTTATTGGCCCTGAAGAAGCCCACAGCAAGATAGGTCAAAGCTTGGCAGTTGAAAAACCTGTAACTTGGTCAAACCCTGAAGAAGAAATGCAGACAATGGATTCAAACCATGGAAGCCTAAATTCGTCATGTTTAATGATTATCAAGTATTCTTTAATATCTGGTAATTATTAATAATTAGAATATTATTAATTATTACAATCATGGTTTGGATGAATGAAAAAAACTGATGGTGTAAGGAGGTATTCGTATTCGGCTTCGTTCCAAACCAATAGTTCCCCCTATCATTTTCGCTCGTGTAAGCCGATGGTCAGGAAGTATAAAAAAACTGAATGTGTAAGGGCACCTTAAGGATATATGGGATTCGTTCCAAACCGATTCTTCCCCCACCATTTTTCCTCATGCAAACTGATGATCTGGACGGATGAAAAAACTGACGGCAGACATCACTGAGACTACCACTGATTCCTCCAGATCTCAAAACCCATACTGTTTGGCCTCTATTAACTTTTTTGGAATTATTCGACCACATATCTCTTCATGGCAACTATTAGGTATAAATGTTTAGTGAACCAAATAAACCTATGACCTCAAGGTATTTACCTTGTTGGTTTCTCTTTTCATTTAACCCTGATGATCTCACTGTTTGCTCAATATGTCAGCTTTCTCATTCTACCACAGGTGTCTTCTTCTGAGACCTTCTCTTGATTCTTTGCTAAAATTACTTTAATTTCCTTCATGAAATAGATTTGAAAAACTGAGAGAAAGAAAAATTGTAAGTATAAAATTCAGTATTCACCGATATGATAATTGAACATAATTAATGATTAAATATGAATAATTTTGTGATCTATTGAAACCCTAATTATCCAACTAGTAAAATGAAAAAAGACTGAAATAATGTATTTACTCAGAATGTTGTTGAAAAATGACAAATCTAAGAACCTATGAGCATTATTAGAGTTATCAAAGAAACTATATCAATATTGTTATTGTTGTTGACAAAGTGTAACATAAGTAGGAATTTATACTTTTTGTCCACTAGTGGTATTTGTAAGTTATTTGAGTTAATTTGGTTACCTAAGTTATTTCATAGATCAAAATATTGATTCTGTTTTAAAAATGTGATACATGACATTGCACAAAAATGTATATACATGTACCATTAGAGATATACCAAGTTTTAATCTAATTAGATGGGTTTTTCAACTTAGGCTTATGGGTTGCTTTCCTACAGCTAAGCTCACCATGTTTCTTTACCTGTAAATTACTTTTAGTATAAAAAAACTCCCTATTTGTTCTTCATAAATTGTAAATATAAATTTGTTTGGTGACTAAATATGGATCATATTATGTATATATCCTTCAAATATATTGACATAGGGTATGTGCAAGATGCACGTCGGTCAAAGCGGTTAGTCAGATTAAGTTTTTCGAGTCCGGATACTTGACAATCTTCCTATTTGAATGATCTTTAATGTACTTATCCCATATAGGAGGATTGAGTGTTACTTTTGATATGAAATCCTTGGTATCGATCGTAGAAAAATCAAAAACAATCGAAAGTCCACAAAATCTATAAAAACTCAAAATTAATAGTTCAATCTAGAGGCTGCATGAAACCAGAATGAACAATTCATTGCACTAAAAATCTTAAGTCAGAATCAATAAATATATATAAAATATAATAGTATGTATATATAGTAAAATATAAACACAAATTGCTTTATTGGCTTTGTGTATTATCTTAAAATCAGTTGGATGCCAAAAATTGCTCAAACGAAGGTTCTTTGTTTCGAATGAGTAGTTGAATAACCTCTGACCATGATAAACCCTTTTTACATACACTTACAATTGTATGTACAAATATACATATGTGCATTAACATATGTAGATGTAAATAAAACATATATATATATCATTCACTGTATTATGTCACTTTCAACACACCAATTTCTTCCAAACCTTTTGTAAAGTTGTTTTTTATTTGTATTTATCCACTTTATATGGGTCCTTCCATGGTTCCGTGACGTGGCTAGGTCGATACACCACAATATTTGTTCTCCCATACAGTCTACATAAGTCATATTAGCACTATATATATAATAAATAATAAATTCTTTATTTATTTGTTCTGGGACAAGTGTCCCTTAAGAACAATTTTAAATAATATACAAAGGGGGCTTTGAAGCCTTAAAGTTTAAATAAACTAATTAAAATGATACTTCTAAATAACTATAAATAATTAGGGAACCTCTAGTTTAAAAAGAGAAAATAAAATACACATTAAATATTCACTCAGGTGAAAGAAACTAGTTTTCACATCTAATAATATATACATATTTACAGATTGGTTAAATAGTATTTATATTTCCTAAAAAATAAAGAAAAATGATTATAAAAAAAATAAAGTAAAATATATAAGGAAAATAAGAACTACCATCGGTTTAAAAAGGACGTTGGATGGCTATGAAGTGATGATATAGGTGGGATTTAAAGGTGGAGAGGGTATTGGAATTACGGATGGAAGTGGGAATGGAATTCCATAAGGAGGTGGACCGGATAATGAAAGATCTATCGAAAGCTGACGTTCGGTGGGCTGGTGTATATAGATCTGAAGGCCTAGAGCGGGTATTGCGGGAATGTACCGAGGATTTGCGATGAAGAACTTCGGAGATATATGATGGACGGCCGGATCGGATAACTTGGTAAAGGAAGTTTGCCAGGAAATACTTTCGGGGGTAGGAAGGATATAACCACTTTAACTTTTCGTAAAAAGGTGATATGGAGACGTCTCTTGGGATCCCGAATATAAATCGGATAGAGCAATTTATTAAACGTTTTAGTTTTGCGTCAAGATCCCCTGAGATACCCCCATACACCGTGCAACAATATCATATAGGGATATCAAGGAGGTGACCAGAAGTCTGCTCGTTGCGAAAGAGAAAAGGTCACGGAAATGCTTTAATTGCTTTAAGGTCGAGATGGTGCGACGGGAGATATTGGAGATATGGTTTTTTCCAGGAAAGAGTTTGGTCAAAGGTTACACCAAGGTTTTTAACTGTTGGATAGAATTTGATGGTATTGTTATTTAGGAACAGGGGTGGGATGTTAGGGGCGGTTTTAAGGAGGTGGTTGGAGCCTATTAAAACTGCCTTTGTTTTCTCTGCATTCAGCTTCAACTTGTAAGCCTTTGTCCAGAGACTAATTCGATTCGAATCTTCCTGAAGCTTTTTCGTCGCTGGAATTAACTCAGAAAGCGGGAAAGACAGGTATATTTGGAAGTCGTCAGCGTAGATATGGTATTGGGAGTGATGAATCAGAAGAGGAAGGTCATTAATATTAGTAGCAAACAGATTGGAAGACAGAGAAGTTCCACGAGGGACACCACAGGAGAGGGGAAGTGTTTTGGATGGAGGTTGACCATTGTAAGGTGCTGCTAGATAGGTGGAGTTTTTGCAGTTTTGTAAGAAGGATGTTATGATCGACTGTGTCAAAGGCTTTGGAAAAATCTAGTAGGATAAGAATATTCAGCTTTCGGAATTCGATAGAGGTTTGGAGCTCATGGGTAATTTTTAGGAGAGCGGATTGAGTTGAGTAACCCGATCGGAAACCAGATTGGAGTAGGTTAAGGAGGGAGCGTTCTTCTAGGAATTTTGATAATTGATTTTGAACAAGGCGTTCTAACGGTTTTGAGAGATTGGAGAGAAGGGAAATAGGACAGAGGTCATTCATAGTGGAGGGGTTTGAGGTTTTGTTTGAAGGTCGGACTAGAGCGGTTTTCCAGGAAGAAGGGAAAACCGAGTTTTATAACGAGAAGTTGTATATGTGATAGAGAACAGGAATGAGTGTGGGGAGGCAGGACTTTATTAGCTTTACTGGAACATCGTCAGGACCATAATCGTTAGTGCGGGATTTTAGGACTGCGGTAAAAAGGTCATCGTATGTACTGTGGAAAAAAAGAAGTTTTCGGATTGAAATTATGATTATTGATAACTGCAGGTAGGGATAAAAAAAGAAGTGAAGGATGAGAAATGGATATTGAGATCATCTGGAGTGAACAGAAGGGAACTGGAGTTATTGGAACCAAGGACATTGCAAAGGGGAAATGATTTTGACGGGAGAATCAGAAATGCACAGGTCTAGCCAAGTATCAGAGTATTGCGTGTGATGTGTTGGATAGTTGGAAACTAGGTCAAGATTGAGGGAATACAGGAGGTCGGTTAGAAAGGACTTCTCCGAGGATTCAGAAAGTAGGTTTATATTGAAATCGCCGGTTATAATGATATTGGAATAATTGGAGACCAGATTGACAAGGGAGGATTGAAACAGGTTGTCGAATGGGGTGCGGGGAGGTCTATAGATTACAGCAAATAAAAGAGGAGAGGAGACAGAGGAAATTTCAACGAACATGTATTCAACGTGAGGAAGGTCGTGGGAGGGAGACTGAAGAAGGACTGTAGCCTTAAGGCTTTCATTGACGTATAGTCTGACACCGCCTCTCGTGCGATTAGATCTATCATGGCGCAAGAAAGAGTAATTGGTGAGGGAAATCTGGGGAGAAGGGATGTGCGGTTTTAGCCAGGTTTTGGAAATAGCGATTATGTGATGAAAGTTGTCTAGGAAGTAGTTTTAAAATTCATCAAAGTGAGCAATGAGGGATTGTGCGTTTACTTGCGCTTAAAATGTTAGTCATAACTTAGCTATTAAAAGTGGTAAAAATACTGGAAAAAAGGTACGTGGATGAAGGGAAGGATAATTTGAAACTTTTTTTTTTTTTTGGCAAAAACGTAATTTTGGCAAGGTACACGCGTGACTATATATATATATTGGATATGTTTTCTTGACTGTTGATATAAATGTTATAATAGGAATCTTGAGGTTCAGTCAATAATAAACAACTATATTGTGGCGACGTTTCGAGACTACATTGTTGTGGCGGCAGTGGGTTTTCAAAATTCAAATAACCAAGTCTGCCCGCCTTAGGTATATAGCACCAGTAAAATCAGAAAAATTCTTTAATGTTTATTTGGCGTAAGAATGAATAAAAGAAAATTCTGATTACAACTGATAGTAATAAATGATGACTTTAATAATTTAGAAAAACGAAAAAAATTCACAAACTTCAGTAATAAAAAAAATAAGAGTTAGTAATGTTATCATAAACTAATGTTAATGAAACAGTACTAAAAGAAAAAAAACAAAACAAATATTTTAACTATATACACATCATTCTTATAAAAGTAATGAATCATGAAATAATGAAAAAAAAAATACAAATAAAATTAAAATTGAACTTCTAAAAAAATAATTTAAAACTGCATAAATGCAAAACATAAATTAAACTCTTATAAACTGTCTGAAAGAAAATGTAACAAAATTAATATTTGCGATTGCAAAAAAAGGCTATTATCACTTATGTTGCCTGTGTTTGAATAAACAATAAAATAAAGAGTTTTGAATTCTTAATAAATTACTTTATATTACAAGTTAGTACGTCTGTGGAATTGCTCCAGCACAGATGACATTATATGTTCACATTTACATACTCGGCGTGAGATATGTTGTTCGTCTCATAAATGACCCAAATGTGGGCAAAATTGTGATCTCTTCACGCAACAAGCGACCACACTCTACTACTGCAAATGCCGTACAACCATGGCATTAGATAAGGATGCATGCTTAATACCTCCTTTAAAAACATGGCATCTAACATTGTAAATATATATGTAGGCAACTTACAGTTGTAAATATACATATGAAATTTAAATTATAATATTATTCAAACTTGTTTCTAATAAATAAAAATATAATTTAAAAGTCTAAATTTTACATGTTGGCCACAACAATTGTTCTCATAATGATGCCCTACAATGAATGCACAATGTTCAGTCTCAATATATATTTCAAATTAAAATCAACCAACTGAACTTCGTGCCCATAGCACCGGCCTTTCAAACATGTGAGTATACATAAGTGATCTAGTATGTAGCTACTCGAGGAGGCATTGAAAACAGCTGAGACAGCGCCAATTGCCGAGCCCACGCTCCCACCACGCGATTCTCTCTCTGAAGCTGGGTCATGTACATGGTCTATTAGCGCTCACCGCCTGAATCCTTCTGGGAAGAGTGATAATTGTCTTCCAACGGACGTATCTTCCCCTGTTGTGGTGCAGTACTACTCTAATGCAGGACAGTTTGGTATTAATCGCCACAGTACTGTGAGTATCATCAAACTATTTATATTAGTTAACTTTAGTGTAATTTTACCTATATGTCTCAAATAATTGTATTCCAACCTGTGTGTTTAGTCGTGAAGTTATTTAAGTTAGAAGAAAAGAGGAGAAAAAAAAAATTAACCTAACAACGAGTGCTGACAAAATTATGTTTAATTATGAATTAAATCCACTGATATATTAAAGAACAAAAGACAAATGAAATGTAATAGAATAGAATTAATGAATGAAAGGATAAACAACAATAATACCTCTCAATGTCTAACAATCAAAACAAAAATGAAATAGTATTTAAACACTTAAGCTTAAACTAAGAACAATCAAATTATATACAGTCATACAACCTATGTATTTTATATATTTATTTTACAGTTAACTTTAATGTAATTTTACCTATATGTCTCCAATAATTGTATTCCAACCTGTTTGTTCATTGTAGGGCATGATTATGAGAACAATATTGTCTCGAAACGTCCGCCGTAATATAGTTGTATATGATTGACTGAACCTCAAGAACCCTATTCTAAAACACAGACACATATATATATACACATGCATATATGTATGATGTGCTATTATTTTTTAATTGCTTTATTTTTGCATTGTTCCAGCGTTCAGAAATGCCTCATGAGATAGTCTATCCTCAGGGCTGTCGTCCTGTCACTGAGGACCTTGGAGCAGATGAACTTATCAGGAGACTAAAGGTCTGAAAAACTAAAAATTAAATTGCTTTAATTAAAATAAGTTTGTAAAACTTGTTAAAGCTTACTAATTTTTTAATATTCCCAGACTTATTTTTTTAGCAAATTCATCCTGTTTATTTTGTTACCTCTTGCTAGAGAGAAACACTTTATTCATTATAAATGAGATGCTGCCTAACTCCATTGGGTTGCTAATACACAGCATACTATATGTCTATCTGAGACTATTTGTAAAATCTTATTGTAATAATATATAATAACAATATCCATGCATATATATACCTACATACTTATAATTTTTTTTTTCTTTAATATAAATTTTTTTTTTTTCATTTTTATCCTTTCTCTCTTTTACTCAATCCCTTGAGTGCTCTCTCGAATGACTAAAAATAGACATATAAAAAATATCAACAATTTCCTTATATTTTGAATAAAATATATCTATCATGCAACAACAATAAAATTAATAAAACCATATCAATACACTACCCAGGCATATTAAATGAGAAATAAAAACATATTAATATTTAACAAATCATTACATAAATAATTAATGTATAAAATAAATAGATAAATAAATAAATAACTTATATACATACAAGTCCTCTGACCAGTTTCGAATTCAGCCATTACCATATACATGTGGTGATATATTATTCCCAGGGAGTCCTGGACTAGACTCTCAGCCAAGCTTGCTACGACCTTTATCTCGACACCAAGATCCTCCATGAAGCTCCTGGTTGACCTAGGTATTGTTCCGCGTGCTATGAACCAAAGGCCTCTCACGTGGAACTCTCTCTTACCGAAGCTCTCGCGGAACCTCTTTTTGAGAAAAGGAATACACTTTTCATATATTTTTCTTTTCCCCTTGTCAACTTTACTCGCATGATCAAGTTCATTATACTCAAACCTCACGGTGGGATCCAGAATGATAGCCGACTTTCCGGTCTTCGGGAATGCCACTGTATTGGCATATCTCTTGGATCCATCCGTATCCATACAACAAACTTCCTCGAAGCAGGTGAAGTCTCTCTCTCCTTCAGGAGCCCCATCAATGCATGTTTGACTCTGTGGTGACGGCGAGTTATCAGGAGCGAGTTGTTGGGGCATTTCCCCAGCAGGTGTGCCGGTGTTTCAGGCTCTCTGTTACATTTGCAACAGAGGGGCCCAACTTCTCTCACCTGTCTGCTGACACCTTGGACTCCACTCAGGGGTGCATAATTGAAATTCAGTTTCAGGGCATTGGACCATTCAGACCCTGAAAGTATCTGCTTTTTATACATGTATCTGTTAGCTTTTTCGGGTTTTCTTTAAAATGACGTACTCGATTGCCCTACCACCTGCAGTTGGCCCAATCCGCAAATGTGTTTTCTCGTAGCGACTGCCGTAGAGCTCATATTCCGGTGCTGCTGTTCAACTCCCAATCTCTCGGCACACTCTGCTGTCGCCGCTGAGTAATCAAATGTAGATTGGAACAGGGCATCCGACACATTGGACGGTTGCTGGAAAATGGACCAGTGTTGAAGAGGAGCTTCCCATTGGCAGCGGATCAAACCCAATCCTCAATTTCTCCTGGGAGCATACAACATCGCCAGGGAGGTGTTCACAGGAAGATCAATTATGGCCTTCACGCCATCATGGTGTCGATTCCTTCTAATACTTCCGGACGCAGCTTTGTTAAAGACTCAGTTTAAAGAGCGTAATTGAGACCCGGGAACAGATATTGACAATGTTGAGCTTCTGCTCGCGCTTCAGCAAGCAAGAGGTGACAAGCTTATTCGGGTTTTCATTTAATTATGTCACCGAATCCTCGTTGAACACTAGTTCTCCCGAGAAGGTGCATCCTAAATACTTAATGATTTCTCCTTGTTTTAATGTCTGAATGCTGTATCCATTCTCGAAAGAGAGCACCGCTGCCTCCAGCTCTCCCTTATTGAAGATTATGCCCACACTCTTTTGAATGATTTATCACCAAACATATCTCCACGAAGTTCCTCTGTATGCTGCCTATCACTCTTTCTGCCACACCCTTGTCCCGCGCCGCCGACAAAGACTGATCATCTGTGAAACCTGTGAAGACCACAAAATCCTGGTCTCTTTTTAACTTGTATCCAAACTTTTTGGCGAAATCTTCATAACACAGGTCGCGGTATTGATGATCAATAGCTAAATTGAAGAGCGAAGATGACAAAGGGCCGCCTTGGGGCACTCCTCGCAGCACTTTGATTTGGCTAGTCATGTGGGCACAGATATTAATTCTAATTCTATTTGTGCTTAGGAGAGCTGAAATCACATTCCTGAGATCCGGTGACACACCCCTTGCTTCTAACAAGTTAATTATGTGTAAATGCCCAACATTGTCAAATGCACCAACAATGTCGAGAAAGACGACCGCGCAATCGCTCATCTTAGTTTTCGCATCCTTTAATATTTATTTATTTTTTATTTTATTTTTTATTTTAATACTTTTATTCAACATAAAATGTACATAGAAAAGTATTGAATAATTACAATATAAAGTATATACTGACATTGCGCAAAGGCTGTCTGTCAGGAGCGCTGAATATTTGTTATTTCTAAAATTACTAAATAAATAAATAAATTACATAAATAAGTAAAATTACATAAAAAAATTCATATATATTAATAAATATAAATTTTATATAAATACTTTTAATAATTAAAGTTTCGAACGAGAAATGAGCGATAGATATATGCCTCTTTTACGTAATTTGCTAAGGCTGAACAATCATGACCATTTAAATAAATTAACATTTGGGCCTCGGATAGGGTGCTTAAACCAAAATGTTTCTTTCTCATGCCATCGAATACTTTACATTGGCCTAAATGATGGAAAACAGTCTCGACTTCCTGCATGTTACATATGGAACAATTATAATTTCTTCCTTCAATAAAAGGTTTATAGTTTAAATCTATTAATTCCCCTCTTACTTTAAATATTATTCCCATATCGAATACATCCAGGCTTGAAGAGACATAGTTGACCTCGAAAGATAGTCACTTATAAAGTGGGTGATGAACTCCATTCCTGGCTTTTTCTCTAAAACTAATATCATAATATTTGGTGAGCCCAGCTTTCAATAATTTTAACTCTTTCCTCCATTTTTCAGTAGAGATAAATATTTTGCTAATTTCACAGTCCACCTTTCTAGCCCTAGATATCCAATCCTTGAACCATAACACCTTCTTCCCAATAACTTCTTCTGCAACCAGTTTAGTTAGACGAAATCCTGTTTGTATGTTTTAATGTATCCTGTATGTTTTAAAATTTTTAAAATATATTTAAATTCAAAAGTTCAAAAGTGAATACATGAACTGGTGTCAGTTTAGACTCTATATAAATCATATAATTTGGTGTGATTTTAGGTAATTTAAATAATTTCTTAATGAATGTTCTCTGGACACTTTCTAACTTTTCAAAGTATTGGTTTCCCCAGACTTGACACCCATATGTAAGTAAAGATCTAGTTTCAGATTTCAAGATGTCTTGTTTCGCTGAGATTGGGATGTGCATATTTATAAACAGGTTGCTCCAAACGCTATTGAGACCTAAGAGAGCATTACTAGCAGTTTTGTTGAAATGTGCGGTGAGAGACAATGATGGAGTTAATACGATGCCTAAATATTTATAACGATTCACTACAGTAATGGGCTGGTTGTTAAATTTCCATGATTCAGATCTAGCTAATCTACCTCCACCCTTTCTGAACACCATAACATTTGACTTACATAAATTCAAATCCCATCTTGCAACGTATTCCTCGAGCTGATGAATCATTTTTTGTAGCATAACAGCGTTATCCGTTAGGAACACTATATCATCTTCTTCTTCTTCCTTGGCTCTACAACCCACGAGGGATCAAGGCCACCTGAACTAAGGTCCGCCACTCGTTCCGGTTTTGTGCAGCTGATCTCCAGTTCCGGATCCCCGGAAGGCTGCGTGTATCCTTGGTCACCCCGTCCACCCAGCGAAGCCTTGGTCGCCCACATCTTCTGGTTGAGTGAATTTCCTCTTCTAAGAGCCTCCTGGGCACCGAGTTAGCATTCATTCTGGCTACATGGCCAGCCCACCTGAGCCGACCAACCCTGATGAATCTCACCACATTGCAGTCACTGTACATAGCTGATATCTCAGCATTTGTCCTGATCCGCCAGGCTTGCTCGTTAGCATCGAAAATCGCTCCGAAAATTCTTCTGAGGACCTTCCTTTCAAATCGGAGGAGTTGATTTTCTTGGGCTTTGGATAGTGTCCAACATTCGGATCCATATGTCAGTATTGGCCTGATCAGAGTTTTGTACAGGTGCAATTTGGTTGTGCGAGATAATACTCAGCTTTTCATTTGCCGCACTAGCCCAAAATAACATTTGTTAGCTGCAAAGATTCGTCTTTAAATTTCCGCTGCAATTTCGTTATCCTGAGTTATCAAGGAACCAAGATAAATGAATTCCTTGACCCTCTCAAATGTACACCCATCCACTTGTACATGGGAAGGAAGCATTCCTTGTGGGTTCATAACCATGTATTTAGTTTTTGAATGGTTGACTTGAAGCCCCATTTCCACAGCTGCAGATCGTAGGTTTTTGAAGGCCTCTGCCATGGCATTTAAATTTGTACCGATGATATCAATATCATCCGCGTACGCCTGTGTTTGGGCTGAGCAGTTGAATATTGTTCTTCCCACCTGGATCCCTGATTTTCTTATAGCGCCCTCCAGAGCAAAATTGAAAAGTAGGCATGCAAGACCATCACCTTGATGTGTCTGGAATGAGTCTGACAGGTCACCATCAACTCGCACGGAACAGAGCACCGCTTGCATTGTAATCTGGATAAGTCTCACAAGCTTCGTTGGAACTTTCATAGAGAGCATTATTTTGTAAAGTTCTTCCCTATTTACACTGTCATATGCGGCACAGAAATCTACATACAGGTGGTGGGTTTGAACACTGTATTCTCGAGCACGTTCTAGCATCAACCTTAGGGAGAAAATTTGGTCTGTCGTGCTCTTTCCCCTCATAAAGCCAGCCTGGTAAATGCCAATCTCCCTCTCTGCGTGGGGTAGTAGCTTGAGGAACAAAATTCTGGATAACACCTTGTATGCACCAGGAAGCAGTGAAATACTCCGGTAGTTACCGTAATCCAGGATGTCTCCTTTCTTGTGAATTGGGCAAATTATGGTGTTGTTCCAGTCCACTGGCATTCTTTCACCAATCCAGACATCCATAATGATGTTGTGAAGTGCCTTCACCGCTTCTTGACCTCCGTACTTGATCAATTCCGATGGCAGCCCATCAGCTCCTGGTGCCTTGTTATTTTTCAGGCTTTCGACGGCCTTCTGAACTTCATCAAAATCCGGAGGCTCAAGGTCTTCAACTGGTATCGGAACCCCCTGAGTGGTCTGATTTACAGCCACATCGCTAAGCAGGCTCATAAAGTGATTCCGCCATCTATCCAGTATGCTCTGCTTTACATTCAGGAGAGTGCCATCAGTTTCTTTGCAAGTACTTATTTGATAGAACCATTACTCCTTCTTAAATCTTCCAAATTCACCAGCTGATTCGCCTCCAATTCCCTTTTTTTACTTCTATGAATGTGTTTCTCATGGCGTCTTTTAATCCTATATTCCTCAACAGAGCTCCGTGTATGCCTTCTGTGTAGCATCAAGCGATAGGCTTCATTCTTTGCTTTGGTTATCTCCTCGCATTCCTCATCAAACCACACATGCCTGGTGGTGCGGGTTTCGTATCCAAGTATTTCGCAGGCCACTTCCTTCATTGTGGCTTTGCAAACTTCCCAATCCTGATCTACGTCTTTTTTAGGGGTGAGCTGCTTGAGTTTTTCATCCTTAACAACTGCATATCGAGTCCGAATATCAGGGTCCTTAAGCCTCTCGACGTTGAATTTAGGATGTCTTGTGTTCCTCTGAGATCGAATCGTTGATAGTTTAGCTCTTAGTTTTGCTACAACAAGATAATTGTCTGAATCAACATTGGCTCCCCTAAATGTCCTCACATCTAAGAGACATGATGCATGCCTTGAGCTGATGAGTATATGGTCAATTTGATTAGCGTTTGCCCCATCGTTTGATCGCCAAGTGGCAAGGTGTATACGTTTATGGGGGAATAGCGTACTTCCAACGACCAACCCTCTAGCTGCTGCCAAGTTGATAAGCCTCTTCCCATTATCGTTAGGTTCCTCATGGAGGCTGTGCTTCTCAATGGTGGGTCTAACGATGGATTCTTTCCCAATTTTTGCGTTAAAGTCTCCAATTACTATTTTTATGTCAGAGCGCGGACACTGTTCGAGGCGTTGTTCTACTGCGCTGTAAAATAAATCCTTTTCTTCCTCCTCAGAAGGTTCGGTTGGGGCATGTACACTCAGAAAGCTGTAGTTAAAGAGTTTGCCCCTTAGCCTTAAATAGCACAATGTGGGATTAATTAGATTGAAATCTATGACATGCTGAGACTCCTTTTCACTCATAACAAAGCCCGTCCCGAACGTGTGTTGTCTTTCGTTGCAACTATAATATATGGTGTGGTTTCCCTTCTTTATCATTCCTTTCCCAGTCCATCGGATCTCTTGAATGGCAGCTACGTCGATGCGATAGGTGTCCAGTTGGATTAGGAGCAGATGTAATGCTGCTCCGGCTCGGTTAAGTGACAGAACGTTCCATGTTCCAAGTCGAATTTTCTTTAGAAGTGCGTTATATCGTAACCGTGTAAGCAATCCGGCTTTTCTTTGTTCAGGATTCACAGTGATGTAGATTTTCCGGTGAAGGGTTACTGGCCCAACGCCCAACCCCCAACCTGGAGGACCAGGAAATTTTTCATCAGGCTTCTCTTGCCCTAGGAAGACTGCCTTCACCACGGCTTGGAGACCTCCCTTCCCCAGCTGGTTTTGGTCCGCCCCAAGTTCTTCTCGGTGACCACTATATCTAGTGAGCATTCCCCGATCCGCCACCTAGGGAGGCGCCCGATGGGAGACCAGCTTAACTCCACACGGGAACACAATATCATCTGCGAATAGTAAAAGCTTAATTCTGTAACCATTCAGCCATATTCCACCAGTTATGCTTTCCTTGAGATCATTTAAAAACAGAGTAAAGAGCAGGGGACTTAGATGACAGCTCTGTTGTATGCCAGAAAGTGTTGGCAAAGGGGAAGATCGGCCATTTCTACTCCAGACAGATAGACTTGTATTCCTATAGAGACCAGCTACAGCTCTGATGAATTTAGAGGAGACGCCCAATTGTGACAGTTGATTGATTAGCACTAGGCAGATTTTCAATCAATTAAAAAACAATAAATCTTTTTTATACCTTTTCTCCATTTTAGCTCAATAAGGTTCGTAAGAACAAATATATTGTCCTTGGTCGAGTAGCCCTCCCTAAATCCAGCTTGTTCTTCACAGAGCAGTTGCTTCTCTTGCACCCATAACTTCAATCTTGCAGCAAGCAGTCTAGTGTATATTTTTTTGATCGTATCTTGTAATACTATACCCCTGTAATTACTCGCCAGTTTGGTATCACCTTTTTTAAACAGTGGCAGTACAATTGCTTCATTCATCCTATCTGGCACTGAACCTTCTTCAAAAAAATCATTAATTACTTTTAATAACAACATTAAGAAGACTCTTGGAGCAAATTTATAAAACTCATATGCAATACCATCCATTCCTGGTGCTTTTCCATTCTGTAATCTGCTCAATGTATTGATTAGCTCATTATAACTGAAAGAACTATCAAGATAATCATCTTCTACTAACGAAAAGGCACAGTGGATTTGAGAAACAACTTGCGACGGATTATAAAGCTGACGAAAATGATTAACCCATTCATTTGTTCCAATATCACCTCTACATTTATAAGTATTTTTTTTTTAAATTTATTTATTTGAGTCCAAAATATACTTGTATTTTTAACATTTTTTATAGAAGAAGCCGCTTCTACGTAATAATTAATACGTTTTTGCTCACAAAAATTAATATAAATTCTTTTCTCCACAGCGTATTTCTCTTGGACAAGTTTAGACCCTGTTTTTCAAAGTAGATTTAATAATTTAAACAGTTTGTTCCTCTTATTAAAACATGCCCTATCAAACCATGGCTGAACAGTACTAAAAGGCTTACCTTGACACTGCATAGATCTTGCACTCTCTCTCTTATTAACTCTTTGATATCACTTAAATTCACAGTTTCATTATAGCCTATTGCATTCCTCTCTATTTTTTTCAAATAATCTGCAAATTTAGTCTGATTCCAATTTAATTTAGGCAAATTGGGTGTAAGCTTCTGCTCCTTTTCTAAATACTCTAATTGTAATTTTATATCAATCGCCATATGATCTGACCACATTACACTTTTTACTAGAAAATCTTTAACTAATTTAATACAGTTGATCGATATAACAGCTAAATCTATTACTGAGCACCCCCCGGGGCCTATATATGTGAGTTCCCCGAATTCATCACTTATAGATCTTCCATTTAATATAAGAAAACCATGTTCATCGCAAAATTCCAGAATAAGCTTACCTTCTGAATTTAATTTACTGTCTTTCGAATGTCTCAATGCCGAAAAGCAACCCAGATCTATTGTTTCTTCATCAATATTCTGACCATCCCCCACTCTACCGTTCCAATCTACCAACAATAAAAAATGTAAATTATTATTATCATTAATAAACTCATCAATCACACAAAAACTCTTTCCAAATATTCGGACCTAAATAAATTGGTAATAAATACAGACATTCACTCGTATTAATTTTTATTTCTAATAAGTCAGTATTATTTATATTTCTAAATTTACAAATACCTTTGATAATTAATTCAGATCTACAGCAAATCAATATACCACCAATAGCCCGACCAAACTTTGCCATTCTAGAGGCAGGAACCCATAATAATGAAAAATTGTTAAAATAATTTGAATAAAATCTCTCATCATTCACTTCAACAAATGTTTCGCATAAACAAACAATATCATAACAATTCAAAAAATCTACAAAAAATTTATCTTTAACTTTGTTTTTAAGTCCACAAACATTATAACTTAAACTATTTAGAACTTTTGAACTATTATTAGAATCATTATTTTTTAATTTCGATTGACAGACAGCCATTACCTGCTATTTATTCTGATCATGTGTATTCATGTGCATATTACTATGTTGAATGACGTCAGATGTGGTGGTGGCAGCGGTACTTTTTAGATTATCTTCTCTTCTTACTTCCGGTCTAGATCTTGAAACTCTTGCTTCTTTCTCCTTCACACACTTTTCATTATCATCCCAATAGAAAGCTTTGTTGTCCATGATTAAGGTATCATTTTTGATAATTATCTTCTTATTTTTATCTTTTTGATACATTTTCCTCCGAAAATGGAAGAGCATTCTTCATCTTAGCCTCACCGAGTATGAATAATCTTTATTAACATAAAAGCCGGTGCCTTTCAGTTTGTTAATATTCTTCAAAATGTTGCTAATAGAATCATATCTAGAGAATGTAGCCTTAATTAAATTTTTACCTGTTTTCGGTATTTTAATAGTAGTAATGCTACTAATATCGCCGGGTTGAAGATCAACTCCCAAAACCTCACTGCAAAATTTAACAACAATATCTTTATTCGACCCACTGACAGAATCAAGGCCAGCAAAAATTAAATTATTTCTACGATTATAATTCTCTAAGAATTCTACACGACTCTTCAGTAAATCATTCTTGGTTCGTAAATCATCAATTGCAGTCTTTAAGCAATTATTTTCAGCCTGCAAAACTCCAATTTGACCTTTTAATTCATCTATATCTTCTTTTTTTGCCAACTGTTTTGAATCTATTAAAGCACTAAATTGAGTTAATAAATCTTTCATAGTTATCTTACCAACCTCCTGTTCATTATCCATTTCTTGTTCTCTTTCACTTTCAACGCTTGTTTTCTTAACTTTATTTCTAACCTCTAACTCTTCTGTTGATGAAAGACGTCTCTTAGATTGCGATTTGGAAGGAGTAGATTTGGTTCTTAAAAGATTCTCTACTGATTTAGATATCAATAAGAAAATAAAAGTATTTCAGAGAGATAATTATATGTGAATCATCTTCTTTTTTAAAGCACTGAATTAGGAAAAAAAAAAAAAAAAAACCAAATAAGCTAATACGTTTGATGTGTCAAACAACAATCAGGAACAATAATATTTACTTCCCAGTACAATAGCTCCCCTCTATCACTGTTCCGGCTTTAGACTACTATAAATCATTTGTTGTCATTTGAGAAAACGGTTGCATAGAATTTAATGAAACTTCACATTATTAGACATGGTCAATTAAAATTAATGTATGCAAAAATTCATAGCAAACAAACCACTCCACTATAACCAACAGAAAATTAAAGGTAATTGAAGAGCGATATTCACAGACCAACAGTAAGCACAGCACTTGACTGAAAGACTGATCATCTGCGAAACCTGTGAGGACCACAAAATCCTGGTCTCTTTTTAACTTGTATCCAAACTTTTTGGCGAAATCTTCATCACACAGGTCGCGGTATTGATGATCAATAGCTGAATTGAAGAGCGAAGATGACAAAGGGCCGCCTTGGGGCACTCCTCGCAGCACTTTGATTTGGCTAGTCATGTGGGCACCGATATTAATTCTAATTCTATTTGTGCTTAGGAGAGCTGAAATTCCTGAGATCCGGTGACACACCCCTTGCTTCTAACAAGTTAATTATGTGTAAATGCCCAACATTGTCAAATGCACCAACATTGTCAAGAAAGACGACCGCGCAATCGCTCATCTTAGTTTTCGCATCCTTTAGTATTGCGTCTATAATCCTCGTTTTGACATGCGTTCCCGGAAGTCCTTTTATAAAACCCCTCTGATTCCTGAGCAAGGTGACCTGTTTTCTCAGTTCTTGGTCCAGAACTTCTTCTATAATTTAGCGCACAATTGAGTAAATTGTTATAAGCCTCCACGAGGATATATTATTTGCCTCTCCTTTTCCTTTATATATTAGAATTGTGCGCCCTTGCCGAAGTTGTTCTGGTACATAAGCCACCTTCAAAATTATCTCCGTAATTGTTTTGAAAATATGCGAAACATCAAAATACTTTATCGTGCGGATTAACACACCATCGGGCCCCGGTGATGTGGTAATAGTAGATTTTATTGCTTTTTTTTTAATGCTTCAATATTTATGGACATAATGTTTGGCATCATTCTTTTTCATATTCCGCATGCCTACGGAGATTTTTGGTCTCAAGGAGGCTTTTATGTTTTCCGATTGCCGCCTCTTTTACAGGATATTGCTTAGGAGCATCAGCATTCATAATATTTGGCATTACTTTTTTCATTTTATTATAATAATTATACTGTGCTACTTCATATTCATACTGTTGCTGCCGACGACTCCTGTGTGCGGATTAGAGAATTTTCGAGCACCCTTGTCAGCCATATTGGTTTTTTTTTTTCTCATTCTGTAAAACTTCATGGCGGGGTGGTGATGGCCTGGTAGTTCTGCATTTATTGCTTTTAGCAAATTTAGGAACTTACCTACGGCCTCATCAAAATCCACAGGATTCAATGGATTCTTATCTAAAAGGCCCTTGAATGTGGCAGACCACTGCGCAATGTCCTGTTTTATTTTTGATTTCTCACCCTCTCCATTTTTTGGGTCCATAGCGTTCTTGATTATTGCTCTCACAGTCCTGTAATTTGCCTCCCTGGGATGCTTCTTGGCGATATAGGTTTTGAGTCCTCTTTCACCTTTAAAAGAAAGCCCACAGACTGGGCAAACTTTTTCCTCTCGGTGTCGACCTTTATCCTACTTTACAGCGTCCACCCCTGCGACACTCCGTGGACATTAAGGTAATCGGGGAAAGGCTGTCACTGAGGACCTTGTGACCTTGTTGATGAACTTATCAGGAGACTAAAGGTCTGAAAAAACTAAAATTAAATTGCGTTAATTGAAATAAATTTAGTAAAACTTGTTAAAGCTTACTCATTTTTTAATATTCCTAGTCTTATTTTCTTAAAAATTCATCCTGTATTATTTTACCTTTTGCTAACCCTAAATCAGTTAAAGTTTTAGAACTATTGTTAAATTTAAAAAAAAAAAAAAAAAAGGATTATTTTATCTGTTTTGCTCTAATATTTTTTTGAATTTCGTATTAATTTCTGAAGTTCTTCCACAAGTTTCACCACCCTTATAATGATAGTTCTGCTAAGTGGTATTGTTTGTGAGGACTGAAACCTTTAGAAGGCAAATCAACATCTGCAATGAAATACTTAAATATATGTAAATAGTTGATGTATATATTTTGTTTTATTATTTAAGTTATCGTATATTTTTCCTGGTCTGTTGATGATTATCTCTTTTGATTATCTACTACTGTTGCATCTGGCTCCTCCTTTTTGTTGTTGATATTTTATCACCTTCTGTTCCTCTATCATTTCCTGTCTACATAAAAACTTCATAACTATCAATGTAAAGATAGTTTTGAGGATGCTGTTTAATTAAAATGGATGTCCTTACTTTTACCCCTATAGGGTTCAAATATCTCTCAAAATCTTCTTTTACTTAAAATGCGCTCTCCTGAGACGCCTTATTGTCATTTAAGATTCGTAGTGGTGATCTTTCCGCTGTGCTTAAATGAAGGAAGATCTGTCTATCTACCTCTTTACCCCAACTCTTCAATTTGTTTTGGCTGAAACCGTCAATGACGACTTGAAGAAGGGAATTGCTCGTTTCTGGCATGACAGGACCTCGCTCAACTCCGATGTTAGTATTGCTAAAAACCCCTACTATAACCATTTATTAATTGGTTTCTCTTAATTCACATTGTTTATTATTTAGAACATTTAATTGTACCTGGAATGACTTTGTTATTTTTAAAAAAATGCTTTTGGCCTTCAGGCCATGGCAGTTGCCCAGGTTTGTAGTGCTGAACAATTTGCAGCACCAACGATGTGATTGGTTCAAGATGGTGTCAAAAAGAAAAACTTATTACTTACTTGGTCAATCCAATTGATGCAAAAGAAGTGAGGAAACTTTTATTTTGATGAGGAAGATAGTGACTGTGTAGAGATAGTGAAAGTTGAAGTGAAGTAGGATTGAGAAATTATTAGGAAGCAGGATGGGAATTCTGAGACTGATTGAATTTTGAAGGAGATGTCTATGATTGACTGGAATTGGAAGAAGAATACTTGCCCCTAGACTGTCAGAAAAAAACAAAAAGAAAAATCATGAATACTTGGAAATGGATGAAAAAATTTTATGCTCTCAAACGAGTTGCCCAGAATAAAGTTGTCAGCAGTGTTGGATAAATGACTGGAATCGCTCAAAATGCTGAAACCACTTTAAAGACATGGAACTGTTTTTTACTTCCACTTAACTATATATGAAACATAGTAAGGGGAAGTATTGCGATCGTGAAAAATTTCGACTTCCGGTTTTCAACGGATATACACATTTTGGGGTCCCCTGAGTCCAAATAACCAAGTCCCACGAAATGGTCTGTGTGTGTGTGTGTGTGTGCGTGCGTGCGCACAGACTAGCTCAAAAACTATAAACTGTATGAACCTGAGATTATGTATTTGGTATATGTATATGCCCACGATGTGACAGCAAAAATTTTATAAAAAATTGGTCAAACGGAGGGGGTACTTTATTTCATAACTTTTTGTGTTTTTTACGATTTTCACAAAAACGGCTTTATAAAACTGGGTATTTAATGTATGTATATGCCCTTGATATGACAGCAGACCTTTAATCAAAATTGATCAATCGGAGGGAACACTTTATTTCATAACTGTTTTTCCCATTTTTATGTTTTTTCGATTTTCTCAAAAATAGTTATAACTATTTTGATTAAACTCATCATGTTAATTAAGAATCAACTATACTTTAATATTAGGTAAGCTTTAACATTATTAAAATGTTCTAAGAGGCTTAAATGGGGAAGGGGCCTTTTTTGTTATGCTATAAAGTACCTTTGTTTTTTTTTTTTATATGGAGAAATTATCTGTCTGGAGAGCAAATACTAACAAAAATAAGTTAGTGAATTGGAAAAATGTGTGACTTTGTGGAATGGCATTTAACAAAACATGTCAATGTCTAATCTAAGTAAGTTGGTAAGTGAAAGTTGTATGTTGTGCATCGCACCAGATTTTTTGATGATTCAATGCTAGACTCTGTATATATTGAATTGGAGTAGCAACATAATTCTAATCGCCTAAGAGATGCCCCTGAAACAGACATAGAATTAAAGGGCTGCTGTATCTACCCCTAATGTTTCCTAATATATGAATTGAAAGCTAAGGTAAATAGGTAAGTTGAGCAAAATTCCCAAAGTTCTTGTTGAATATTACTAGGAGCTATTAATCGAAACCTTCAAAAAGTGGACCATTCGTGTACCATTTTATGGTAATCTACTAAAAATCAAAATTTTAGTTTTCATTTGAAAATATCTTAACTGAAAATGAAGCCTCTCAGGACGGTGCATTCCCAAGGATTAAAGAAGTCTTGAGAGATATGTTACCTCTTTGTGGTAACTTCCAAGCCATAGGGTTTACAAAATAAAAAAACTATATTTTTACAATTGTTTATTTTACAAAATAATAAATTGTAAAAATAACAAAAAATGAAATAGTAACTACTATTGCTGTTAATTAAAATGGAAAAATAATAACTAACTGATATGTGGTGAAATAAAATGTTATCTTGCATGCAAAAACAAACAAAAAAAAAAAAAATCTTCTAAGGTCTAAACTAAATAAACAAAATATTGTACTTATTACTAAAAACATGCTCTAACTACTGACAAGAACATACTCTAACTACTGACAAAAACATACTAAAAACTACTGTAAATTATTATGACCATAACTTCTCGTGCACTATGTTTCTGTGGAGAATTTCGGGAAAAGGGCGAGAGATAGTATTTCAGGACATTCATTCGCCAGGACACTTTACCACTGTAACCTTCTGGAAAAATTGTGACCCATCTTGCCAACCACCTTTGCCTGCTAATCGATGGTTACGATAAACTTGCAACGAGCTAAGTGTGGCAGTTATTATACCTCTTTATCAAGTACCGCTTCAGATATCTTTTTAATTTTTTTATTTAAAAAACAGGGATGTGCAGTTTATTCAAACTGTATCCTCAAACTATCTTTGCATTGGTTAGTTATGAAGTCTATGTAGACATGAAATAAGTAGCTCCAGTAATCCATTGCAGATGCTGATATCATTTTTTATATATTTGTATGTTTGCTATAAATAAATATTTCTACGCATTTGTTTTATTTAAAACCAATATCATTAAATTTGCATTTTTCATGGGTTGAAATCAAAAGAAGATAATAAATATATAAAAAGAAAAAAATATAGGAAATAGGGGAGGGGGCAATGAATAGCTACTGCTACTGCTGTGAGAAAAAATTGCTGGGCTCTGGAGTGTCCACGTGTTCCCTTGCTATTGCACTCCTGAAGGTTAATTGTTGATTTTCAGTTTAATTTAATCACTTTAGTCCACCTTGATCAATTTAATTTGTAGTTCTAGAATACAACTCATACTAAATATGTGTATTTATGGTTCTCCATGCCATTACTTGTTAATTAAGTTTATTAGGATAGCTAACTATTAAAAAAGTCTTTATATTACCTTTTTTTCAAAGTTTTATACATAAATGCCTGGTTATTTTCTTTATAGTCTTTTGTGAAATCCACTGTCAAACTGTCCATCAGAGTAGCATATATCCTTAAAGAACACTTCCACTTTTCATCTGTCAAAAATTAAAAATTTGCTTGAAAGCCCATTTCGAATATCGGGTAATATCAAAATTGAATTTCCAGTTAAAATTTAATATATGCGGTACAATAGTTTAAAGAATAATCATTTTAAGAAACCAGACTTTCCTGTATGTTTTCCTCCATCTTTCTATCAAACCTGAGCAATTAGCTGATTCAATTTATCAAAATCCTATTGATTTCTCTATTTTTTTCAAGTAATAAAAGCTATACTTGGTTGAAGAAAGAATAAAATATTATTATACAGATATTATACACAATATCTTTTTGGCAAAGTAGATAGTCTGAATGAATTTTGTGTTCTTTTGAATGTTAAAGAAAGAATTCTCTATAGATTTATTCAAGCTCTATAAGACAAAATTAATGTTATTAAAACAACTAGGTACCTTGGGGGGGGGGGGAAGAAAAAAAGCTTTTAAACTAAGAAGAAAGGAGAAACGGGTAAATTTAAAGGATTTATCCTAGGAAATTTGATGAAGTATTGGTGTCATTTTTTTCTGTACTTATTTCGGCCACCCTGTATATGTATATACATTTATTTATAAACTTTCTATATGCTGATCTTTATTCAATGGTTTTTATTCATTATTTGTTTTTATAGACATTGGCTCATACACTACAGGCTATGGGTCAAGACGAGGGCATGTATCAACAATACATACCTCTAGCTATTCATCTGGCTGAGGATCATTTTTTACAATACCCCAGTAGAGATGTTCAATTACTGATTGCTTGCTGCATAGCAGATGTTCTTAGGGTTTATGCTCCAGAAGCACCATACAAGGATCAGGAGAAAGTTAAGGTATGCTTTTTGTAATGATCGTTAGCTTTCCTTATTGATAAAACTAGATAATGCTCAATGTGCATATTGTATTTAATTTGTTCAACTTTTTCATTAAAACCCTATTTTCATAGTACTAGATATTAAGTACAACGTACAGCCTTAGTCTGGAATGTAGTTGGCTGCATACATATTCAATATAAAGGATTACAATGACGATTTGTTTAATTTGGAAATAAAATATTTGGAAAATCGTTTTACGCTGTATAGCCCATGGTTTTCACAATGGTAAAATTGTTTTTCTTTATAAATAAAAACTAATAATGATAGTCCTTAGAATAGAAGGTGAAATGTACTCCTCGATGAATCCTGTCCTGGACAATTTGTATAATATGTTCCATCGTTAAAGTTGTGTTGCATATGCATTCAACATGTTGGTGGAGGTTTCTATTCTAAGAGGTGCCTGTGGGTAAGCCTGGTGTGCCCAATTCTCAGGTGAGTTACGATAATCTGCTCTCGGTGGCTTCCTTGTATTTCTGGGTGAGGGTGGCTATCACTGAACAACTTCTTCATTTTATTAGTAGCAGGAGCCATGATACAAAAATGGTGCTAGGCTTCTTTACATTGATTGAGGATAGCTGTTAGAAAGTAGTATAGCGCAATGTTGACTTGAGAACCTGGAATTAAGTTGCAGGCTTCCTTCGCAGCTGTGTCAGCCAGTTCGTTTCCTGTTATTCCGACATGACTAGAGACCCAAAGAAATTTTATTATTTATTTGATTCCTAAAATGTTGTGGATTTTTGAGATTACAATGGGGTTATCCTGGAACTAAAACTTTTGTATAGACTCTAAAACTGAATGTGAATTGCTGATAATTAGAAACATATTGCAGTTGAATTCATTATTTATGATTAAGGTTAGGGATAACTACACTCGCAGCCAAAAAAACGGGCGCACCTAGTTTTTTGCAAATATCTTTTTGTTAGACGAAAATAAACTTCCCAATTTTTATCTTAGCAAAGTATATACTATATGCTTCTAAGAAGCAGAAGGAAAATGAAGAAAAAACGACATATAAAAAAGAAATAAAATTTAACATAAAAAAAAGAAGAAACATCAATAAAAATAAAAATTTACATTTTTAACTTTAATTAAACAAAAAAAAAAAACGTCCTCAGTACCGGGTATTCCCTCTGGCTCTGATGACAGCTTCAATCCTCCTCGGCATACTTTAGATGAGGATAGCTGCCCGTTCCTGGGGTACAGCCTCCCACTCTTCCACTAGCGCTGTCCTGAGGTCCTGTAGAGAAACTGGAGGGCTTGGCCGCCGTTGAACACACCTCCCTAAATGGTCTCATAGCTGTTCTATAGGGTTCAGGTCTGGGCTTCGAGCTGGCCAGGGCAGGGTACGAATGCCGACCTCATCCAGAGACTTGCACGACATGTGCTGTGTGTGGCCGGGCATTATCTTGCATTAGGCAAAAATTATTGCCAATGAATGGCTTAAAAGGCATCATGTATTCTTCTAGATATACGAGGTTGCATTGAGGGACGGTCTGCTGAACACGTGGAGGTCTGTCCTTGCTTGTGATGTGATTCCTCCCCATACCATAACAGACCTACCTTCGAAATTCAAAAAGTTCAGTACCTTCGAATGTTTTAGTGATGTTGCACTGGCTCTACCTCTCCCCCCTCCTTCTCCATACTCTTACCCGGCCATCCTGAGTATACAGGTTAAACCTTGACTCGTCGCTGAACATAACGGAGGCCCAATCAGGCTCAGTCCAGTTAGCGTGTTCTTGGCAAAATTGAAGACGTGCCATTTTGAGCTGCCCTCAACTGAGGACCTAGAGTGCAAGTTCACTTCGGCGAGCCTTCTCCTTATTGTTCGTGCACTCACGTTCACCTGGCGAGCAATTCTCAGCCAACAAGCGGTTTCTACTGCTGTCTGTGTGTGGTTTCTTAACGTTTGCATCATGATGAAAAGGTCATCTGCTAGCTCAGTCGTTCTGAAGCGCCCTGATCCTGGCCTCTTCGTATAGAGTCCCGTCTCCTAGTACCTCTGAACCACCCTTCGAACCGTTGTTTCCGGTAGGCCTAATGTCCTGGCCACGTAATGTTGGCTTCTACCGTCTTCCACCACCACAATAATTTGGGCAACTGTCATAGCTTCCAAAACCATTTTATTAAAAGAAAAAGATTAATTAACAACCACACAAAAAAAAAAAAAATAAACAAAAAAAACGAAAGAAAATGAAAAAGAAAAGCACTTTAAGGAGGGAAACGTATAACATTAAAGTCGCTTATACGTACTGATGCAGTATTGTTTACGAATTCTTATCTGTTGATTGTTTACTATAGAGGATTATTGAAATAATATTGAAGGGACATGTGCTTATTTTAGATAAGAAATGAAAAATAGATGCTAGAACGTGTTATACCTACGTTAAGATAATTTAGTACTAAAAAGGAAGGTGCGCCGGTTTTTTTGGCCTCGAGTGTATATAGCAAGCAATTCGGATGAGAATACGAAAAAGATGGAAGACTATCGGATTGTCTTGCCGAGTAGTTCGCATGGGAATATGAAAAAGATGTATGGAAGACTGTATTAGATTGTCTCTGTGGGTAGAACTATGGATCAACCGACAATTCCCAATTGTTTTGACCCGTCTGTATAAATAGGGATAAAATCTTATATTCGGTCAGAAGATTTAGAAAACTCTGTTTATGAACTTGAGGGGGGTTAAGATGATTTTATTATTTTCTTCTGGAATAAATCAAAAAATTGCATTAATAACTGTCCCAGGAGGAAATGGGTTTGGTAACCATCTGTATAAAGTTAATAATGAACAGGATATTTGCGGTGAGATAGAGGCGTGTAGGCAATTTATACCGTGTGAAATGAAAAAAGTCCAGAGACGTTTTTAGAAGGCCTATGAACTTTAGCAAGAGGTAGTTTCTACATAGTTCTAGTGACCACTCTCTGGGTGGTCCTAAATTCTTCAGCTGCCCTGAGGATCATAACATGGTGTACTGGGTCTAGCCTGCTCAGTGTTTTCTTTGAGGCATCCCCATAGACTTCACGACCATAATCAATCACCAGTCTTATCAAAATTACATCACATCTCGATTCCAAAGTCATTCCAAGATACCGAATAGAATCGATTTTAGTTAAGTTCTGATTCCCAAGATATACAGAAAATGTTTGTGGGCACTTTCGAAGTCGGCAAAAGTGGACTGCAGTTGATTGCAGGCTAAACCTGAAGCCGCAACGCATTGTCCATTTTTCAAGGCTATCAAGTGTATTCTGCATTACGGATTGCACAAAATTTTCATTGGTTGTGCTGTAATTATTAAAACATCTGCGTATATTGCGACATTAACTGGTTTCAGAATGTATTTTCTTACATCATTGATGGGAATATTAAAAAGAGTTGGGCTTAAGGACACATCCTTGTAGAACACCATTTAATAACTCAAAATTATCTGATAATACTGAACCTTGAATGTTCCCCGTAAAAGCCATGATTATAATGCTTCTAGAATTTTTTTTTCTCCTACCTGAGTCAAAATTCAGTTCTCCAACATTTTTTACAAATCAAGAAAAAATTCAAAAAAATGTTGGTTTCCAGTAAAAGATAATTTATAAATGAAGAAAATTTAAAAAGAAGGTGCGTTGTACTTAGATTTCGATTTTCGGAATCCAATTGTTCATTATCTAGTATTGTTCCGGGTTTAACAGATGGCTCTACTAAGGGTGCAGTGAGAAATGGTAGTGCAGAAGTTTATTCGAGACTTTTTGAGATTTCGGAACCTGTGGGAACCGTCTCATCAAATTTTGAAAGCTTAGTACAGGCAGTTGTACTTGCTCCTAGAGCCCTGTAAAGTTATGAAAAAAATGTCATTGCTCTCCTTATCGACTCCTAAGCTGCAATGGCATCGGTTGCTAACCTGATACCATCATACCATGATATCACCCGGACGTACTGGAGTGCTGGGATCTAATTAAAATATTGATTATAAAATGGAAAAGAGTCTTTCTGCAATGGATATCAGCAAACTGTTGACTGGCCGACTAGAGAAGGCAGACAAGACCTACTTGCAAAAGCTGGAGCAAAAATAGCAGCCAAAACCCCCAGTATTGTATAATACTGCACGAAAAGCCTTAAAGAGGGCAATGCACGAGAGACTGTAGGATGCATGGCTTCAAGTTCCAACTGGGAAGAGTTGGAAATGCCTAAATGACACTGAGGGACCGATTTTGACAAGATTTGACCGACAAGAAGCTGTTGTCAGGTTATTGCTGACTGGCCACAACTACCTGCAGGATCACCTACACCATATTGGAGTGGTGGGTTCTTCTACCTGTGCACTATGCCAACAAGAGGACATGACCTCCTTGAATTTAGACAAATGTCCTGCACTTTAGGACACCGGAATAGAAGTATTAAAAAAAAGCAATCTTTACTTATTTTGTTTACAGAATATTTAAAAAAAAAAAAAAATCAATCAACTGCATTTTATTTTTCATTAGAATGTAGTGTTATTTATAATTATAGCTAAAAATGAATATATTTTATTATTTAATAAATACATTCTCAATCTTACATAACATTCTTTATCAGTTGAACTCTATTAAAGCTTAAATTAAAGTTCCCCTAATTTATATGCTTTATTTAGCCTTATATATTAGCATCTTGTAAATCAAATTAAAAAATTTTTGTTCAATTAAAAATATTTGGTTACTTTTGACTTTAGGTAAGTTAGTATTAAAATGATTACACTCACAAATATAGATTTTATGTATGTGTTTATTATTTTTTTTTCAGACTATTTTTCAATTTTTAATCAAACAACTTTCTGGTTTAAAAGACCCTAAAGACCCAGCTTTTAAGAGATATTTTTACCTTTTAGAAAATTTGGCTTATGTCAAGTCTTTTAATATGTGCTTTGAATTAGAAGATTGTCAAGAAATTTTTTGTGGTCTATTTAGTCTTATGTTCAAAATAGTCAAGTAAGTTGAGATTACATTAATTATTAGGATTTAAGCAAATTAAGTTACTTAAATTAACAATTTTCATCTATTTACTACAGTGATGAGCATTCTGGTAAAGTGAAGAGTTTCATGCTTGATGTTCTATGTCCACTCATAACTGAGTCGGATATTGTTTCTAATGAACTCCTGAACATAATACTTATGAATGTTGTGGAACCAGCAAAGTCCCAACGAAAAAATGCTTATCTTCTTGCAAAGGATCTGATAGTTAAAACAAGTGACACTCTTGAACCCTATATTCAAGGAGTATGTTTATGTCAATAAGTATTCTATTAATTATTTTAATTATAATTATCATGTTAAGAAAACATATTTTAATTAATATTAAATCATTTTATTTGAAGAAAAAAGATTGGCAACGGCCAGGAACCAATGTTTCAATGTTTTTAACCAGTCTTCAGATTAAAATTATTTAACAAAATTTTAAGTATAATTTATTATATTATTATAATTATTCTATCTTTTATTTCTGCATTAGAACATGTAACTGAACAGTTTACTTGCTTTTTTAAATTGTGCCTAGCAAAGGTCCTATCTCCTTCACAGGTGCATTATTGCATTTTTTCTCTCTGAAAATATAATTAATGTAATTGTTTTCTTATTCTAACACTAATAGGGGTTTGAACAATTTTTATTGGTGTAAAATTACAAAAATATCGGGAAAACAATGAGAACCAATAAAAAATAAATATAAGGAAAGGAAATTGTTAAATTTAACAGTGACAGAAAGTAAATGTATGCTTCGTTACTCAAGATAAGACTGCTCACTCGTCACTCACATATATATAGTGGGCTGTCGAACCTTCTGGAACAGTCCAAAATCCGAACATGTGACCAAGTGGTAATAATTGTAACCGTTCCAAGCAATTCTAGGGCTTTTTTACAAATTTAGTAACCAAAATTTCTGCTTTCTTCGGTCACATTGCCCACATCTTAGAGATTTCTCCTGGATGTCTTCTATGCTCAACGAGCTGAATCTCTTGTGACAGAAGGCCTTTTCTTGAATTAATAGCACCTGCTCTTCTTCACTGCAGTCCTCTGTTTATGACACTAATCACACTAATGTTTATCACACTAATCAGTTGTTGTGGAAGACCATTAGGAGACTTGAATATCCTGTAGAGCGCATCGTTGATCAAGCTTTTTACGATGTAGGGTCCCACCTAGTTTTTCAGTGTAAATTTAAGCTACTGAACGTTCCAGAATCGCCTAGGATGATCCAAGTGGTAATAATTGTAACCGTTCCAGGTGATTCTATTCTAGACTTTTTTTACAAATTTTCCTACCAAAACATTTGTTCTAGTTTACTAAACTGACCCCTCCTTAGGGAAATTCCTCCTGGATTCTATGTCGCACGAGCTGAATCTCCCGTGATGGAAGGCCTCTTCTTGTTGTTCTAGTTGCACCTGTTCTTCTTCATCCCAAGTCCTCTGTATATGGCGCTAGTAGGTTATTGTGGACAACTTTTGGTTTTCCTGTGAGAAACTTAAATACCCTTTATAGAGCCTATCGTTGATCAGGTTCTTTACGAGGTAGGGTCCCTTCCAGTTCTTCAGTAACTTTGAGCAGAATCCTCGCTTATTCTGTGAATTGCCGAGCCAAACAAGGTTACCATCCTGATATTCGCCCTGACGTAACATATTTTCTCTTCATATAGAATATGGTAGCTACCCTTTTCATGAGGTAAGCGTTGAACGTTTTAAAAGGCTTTCTATTATTTTATTAGCCAATTTTTCTGCTATTACACAAAAAAAAAAAAAAAAACTATTGGCATAGATTAGTGATTTGCCAATGCATATCGGTTACAGTACCATGCATTTCATAACATAAGGTTGACATAAAAAAAGAACAAAAAAAGTTTAAATTATTCTTTGAAGTTCTAGTTTATTTTTTAATAATACAGGCCTGGGATGGATATATGGTTTGGTTGCTTATTACACTTTTCTGTGATGATCTTTCAAATAAGCTAGGCACAGGTTTCTACTATGTAGCAATGAGGAAGACAGTGATAGTCAATTGTTTTTTAATACTTTCTGTCAGTAATTGGATTTAAGCCCAAGAACTCTTTACATCCAATTTATTGCATCCTTGTCATCTTAGTGATCTTTTAAAAAATTTAGTTATTGATCTACAAAAACCATAATCTTTATAATGATGGAGAAAAACAGATTTTTTTAAAATTAAGAAATCTAGAATTATGACTTGCATGAAAGAAATTTTTTTAATTAAGCAATGTAGGAATTATAAGTAATTGCATATATTATATTTTTGTTAAATTTAGATGATATAGTTGTGAATTGCTCTGTTATTAAATAATTCTCGTTGGTAATTTTATTTTTTTTCTGTTTGGAAGGAAGAATTTTTTTAAATTAAGAAATATATGCATTTTTTTTTTTTACTTGTAGATAATTTAGTTTGTACCATTTTTATTTATTTATGCGTATATCTTATACCCAATTATATAATATTATATTAAAGTATGTATGTTTGTTTGTTTTTATTTCTAGTTTTTTAACCATGTTCTTATTATGGGTAAGGAAGAAAAAGGATTAATGATCTACACCAAAGTATATGATTTGATTTATGAATTGAATAAAATTTGTCCTAGTGTGTTACTTTCTGTTCTACCACAGCTTGAGGTAATATAAAAAAGGACCTTGATATAATAATGGATCCCAAACCTTTAACCTGTACATCACTTTCTACCGAACTGCCCTCTTTAAAAAATCCTTTATCATCCGTGCTACCACCTTCTGGAATTCCTTACCTGTTTTGAAAACAATATATCATAGAGAAATTGTTTTATTTTTAAAATAGAAGGCATAAAATTTTGCGTCGACTGAGTTCTTTGCAGTTAAAATCAATTACCAAAATCGATCATCAATTTAGCCACTTTAGCTGAAAAATGAATTACGTTCATGTTCCAAAGCCTGCAATTTGAAGAGGGCAACTCCAAATAAAAAATATTACGTATAATAGTTGTGGGATATCAAATTCCGTGTAAAACGAGCTCCTTAATTTTAAAATTAAAATTAGCCTATTCCTGTGGAGACAAAGTAATTAAAATGTGAACTTATTTAGTGCTTAGTGGCCTAAAATCTGTTAAATTTTGGATTTTTTTTTTTTGGTTTCTCGCATATAAATCGGCAAATACAGATCACAAAAAATTGTGATCATGTTCCAAAGCCTGCAATTTGAAGAGGGCTACTCCAAATAATACCCCTGAAGTATCAGGGGATTAGATGAAATATTCATGCGGCATGTACCACCGGTGGCTCACACTTGACTTCCGCATCGGACACTGGTCAATCACAAAACTTTCCATGACGATGTATAACAAGGTACGATTGTATTGTTTATTTTATGAATGCTGGATTGTCAATACTGCATAATGCCCTTGAATAACTCCCGTCCGATAGAGCGTAAATCATTAAGGTAAGCCGCCAATGGGCGAGGAACATGAATTACAGCCCCGGCGTGAACTTGTCAAACTTTAAATATATCATTCTATTTGCTATAGTTTAGCCTTTCATAGTAAAGAGAAAACAATTTTTTGTGATATGTATTTGCCAATTTATATGCAAGAAACCGAAAAAAAAAATCCAAAATTTCATGGATTTTAGGCCACTAAGCACTAAATACACATTTTAATTACTTTGTCTCAATAGGAATGGGCTAATTTTAAAATTAAGGAGCTCATTTTACACAGAATTGATTTGATATCCTACTACTAGTATATGTAATATTTTTTATTTGGAGTTGCCCTCTTCAAATTACAGGCTTTGGAACATGAAGGTAATTCATTTTTCAGCTAAAGTGACTAAATTGATAATTGCTTTTGGCAATAGACTTAAAAGATTTTAACTGTAAAGAACTCAGTCGCCGCACAATTTTATGTCTTCTATTTTAAAAAGAACAAAAATTTCTTTGTTATAAATTGTTTTCAAGTTATGATCAAAAAATTGAAAAAAGTTCGAAAATTTCAATTTTGTTTGCCTATAAAATTTGAAATGAGTACTTACAGGCTGTATGATCAAAAACTTTCTTCAAATCAGACACTTTTTAGCCCTCAGCTTCCGGACTATTAGTTTTAAGTCACACACACACAAGTGTTCAAATAAATCTACTCACTATATTTAAAAAATCATGCGTAATCTTTAATAAAATTATTATGTCACCAGTTTGTACTTAATAAACTTCTTCTAAATTCTTGTGTGTGTATATTTATAACATAGATTTAAAAGATTAAGTTATATAAAATTTTTAATACAAGCCATCATTGCAACAGTTATGTTTGTATGTATTTATAACAAAATAAAAATTGAACACTTAAAAAATGAGAAATAATATAAGGTAAGAGAA